>JAJAGP010000051.1:317116-917116 GCA_025084515.1 Ancistrus triradiatus | reverse complement strand
ATCTTACATGTGTATCTCAAATAACTGAATTACTTAATATTCTTTAAAATGGATTTAGACAATGTGTGCATCCTTACTCAACATTTCCCTGTATCCTTGTTTTCTGTGCACTATGCACTGCATCTTACAAAAAGGGAGAACCTCCTGTCATTAGCACAAACTGCGATTTTTCAGGGATGCTACAAAGGTGACCTCTCTCTCTCCACTATAGATCATGTAAGTGAACAGCCTTACAAAGCACTGTAGCAACATGTGATGCAATATCCAAGCCAAGTGGTTACCTGAAAAATATCAGCAAAATGATTCCAGTGCAAGAAGCAGCTTTAACGCTCAGTCATGCAGCCTTGGGTGATTTTTCAATAGATGACAGCAGAGGAAAGTACGAATAGTGAACGGTCAGAGCATTGAATTGGCAAGCTAACCAGCACTTGTTTTTCATGGCATTGCTACGTACAGTCAGTAAAACAGATTTTGTTGACATCAGTAATATGGTTATTATGCCTCAGTGTGAATGGTCCTCACGTGTACAGTACAGGTATGCACCACTCAGGACATGCCACAGCATCTCAATGGGATTCAGATCAGGACTTTGACTAGGCCACTCCAAAGTCCCCATGTTGTTTATCTTCAGCCATTCAGAGGTGGACTTGCTGGTGTGTTTTGGATCATTGTCCTGCTGCAGAACCCAAGTTCATTTCAGCTTGAGGTCAAGAACAGATGGCCGGACATTCTCCTTCAGGATTTTTTAGTAGCCAGCAGAATTCATAGTTCCATTTATCACAGCAAGTCTTCCAGGTCCTGAAGCAGCAAAACAGCCCCAGACCATCACACTACCACCCCCATATTTTACTGCTGCTATAATGTTCTTTTTCTGAAATGCTGTGTTACTTTTACGCCAGATGTTATGGGACACGCACCTTCCAAAGAGTTCAGCTTTTGTCTCGTCAGTCCGCAGAATGTTTTCCCAAAAGTCTTGAGGATCATCAAGATGTGTTCTGGAAAAACTGAGACGAGCTTTAATGTTCTTTTTGCTCAGCAGTGGCTTTTGGCTTGGAACTCTGCCATGCAGGCCATTTTTGCCCAGTCTCTTTCTTATGGTGGAGGCATGAACACTGACCTTAACTGAGGCAAGTGAGGCCTGCAGTTCTTTGGATGTTGTTGTGGGGTCTTTTGTGATCTCTCGGATGAGTTGTCGCTGCGCTCTTGGGGTAATTTTGGTCGGCCGGCCACTCCTGGGAAGGTTCACCACTGTTCCATGTCTTCTCCATTTGTGGATAATGGCTGTCACTGTGGTTCACTGGAGTCCCAAAGCTTTTGTCTCCCATTAATTTCCATTCACAGATAAAATTTGGTATCAGTCTGCCAATTAAAATAGAAGAAAACTTGCTTTTTTCAGTCCCAAAAAAACATCATAGACAATGGTGTCCAGGCTCAACAACAGGTCAAGCAGTAGATCACGGACTGATTCTGTATTATTGCATTTCTAGAATATAGACTGAAATACATCTTGTTAATCCTACTTCATGCTAGTCCTTGGTAGTTGGTAACCTTGCTTTAAAAGGTCAGACTGGAGATTGGATGGTACATGGGAAAATAGGAACAGGGTGGTTATGAATTCAAAATGTAAACCTGTGTGTAAAACAATCCCTTTTGGCCTGAGGAAAAATGCTCAGCTATGGGTTTTGGAGTATGACTGCATTGCAGTAGACTTTGTCGCTTGGAGACAGTCACAAGCTATTAAGGCTAGCACACTTCAATTTTTTTAGAGAGTTTAGACTTAGTTGTACATTACTCATTCTTCCATGCTACTCCAAAATGAGCTACAACAAAGTTTGCACTCCTGTTTAACTCTAAACCAAGCCATTAGTCCAATAAATAAGAGTGAGTGAAGCTAATTTGAAACCATGATTACCGGAGGCATTGAGAGTTAGCACAACAGTCAGAAGCGAGCTTTTGTGTACTCACCCTCCTTTGATGTAGTCAAGAAACGTGAATTCAGATTCCACAGCAAATGACAGCAGGGTCACCTGCACAATCAAATTCAAACACTTCAGTTCAACACTGGGAACGGCTGCAACTAGGGGTGCACAACTCGGATAAATATGACAACAGAGGTGCGTGTGGTTCAGTGATTACCTGTAGTGAGCAATAGAAAGACCCACTTGGCATTCTGAAAGCTGACAGGATGCTTAATGGGGATGTCTTACTCATGCAAAATGGAAGTGAATAACTTAACGTTCTAAGCTGAGGATGATGTACACTGGGGATCAGAGTTCCTCCTCTCCTTATTATAGCTTGGTTGAAATTTTCTCCACACGCCATACAGAAATAAACACAGGGCTTTACACCGTGGCTGAAAACCCCTTGATGCTCTCTGTTTATCAGCCATTTCAACCCTTTTCCCTGTACTCGAGGCTGGCTTGTAATGCCAGTGCAAGGGCAGTTCCTGTGGCATTCGATCACCATTTCTGTGAACCACATATTTGCAAATCACTTTTATTAACCCTTTAGTCAATGGTACATGGTCAAGAGAACAGAGGCATGTCAAACTGCAGCCACTGCTAATATGTTTCGAAAATGATCTCCCAAAATCAATATCAGCAGTACAATGGGTCATGGTGAAGGCTTTGCAAGATTGCACCAACATAGGATTCCACCTTTCCATCAAGTTTATAGATGTGGTCCCGGCTTAAGCTGCCCCAATCAACTGTAGTCCATGTGCCACACCAGTGTCAGCCGGGGGGGATGTAAAGCACACCATGATAGTACTCTGGAGCAATGTGTTCTCTTTAATAACAAAGCTTGTTGTCTTCACCACTGGCAGTTTGACAGACATAGCAGGGATAATGGTCTTAGCTTTTTATGACGGTTTTAGCCTGGGCCTCCTACTGATCACAACAGGGGTCAGTAGGCACCGCCCAAACTGAAACCCAGGTCACTGCAGTGGTGAGCTAGCCAACTGCCACTGCACCACCCACTCATTTATAGAATTCAATAACTTTTGAGAAAATGGGCTCTCCATAATTTCCTTCATGGAACACCTGTCAAAGTGTAGAAGTGAGTAGAAAATGGGTTCAAAAACTTTGTGCCATGGGTTACTCTTTCATTAAAACTGCAGAGAAAGATTCTCTAAAAGGTGTACCAGAAATCCAGCAGAGACCTTTTAAGCTGTGCTTTTGCGTTATCGAGGCTTCCAACTGCAAAAGCAGATGCTGTTCTCGTGCCGCGAATTCCTGCAATATTACTTTTGTGCTTCCACATACGTACAAGACAATGACTGATGAGAACATGCTGAGGAGTCAAAGTGAAACGAGGATGCCAGGATGAATTCGTAAAGCATCTGCTCTACAAAGTTCTGTTTCCATCTTTCACATCTTCCACCCACTCTGCTCTTCATTCTCTCTTCCAGGGACTGTGCCTTGTCTTTAACATTCACCACCTGTTTAACTGTACATACTCGTGGATGCATTCTAAGTGTCAGAAGTGTCGTGTGGCTGAGAATCAAAGCAGCCATTATATTAACCGTCTCGTTTGATTAGAGGGGTGTGAAAGGAGATGCCAGTTAATGTGGAAAGCCAGTGTTCTTGTGTGTGTATACGTTGGGTATAGTGACGTGTTTAGACTCACCGTGCCGGAATTGACGTACTTCTTCTTTTTCATCTTCTTCTTCGGATTCACCACCTACAAGCCAGGTGGGAGATGAGGTTCAGGAGCTAAATATGAACGAGGTCAGATTGTGTGGAAGCCTTTCCACCAAGCCTTTTCAGAAATACTCCCAAGAACCTTCTCTCCATTTGGTTCCTCCTACTAAGAAAATACTTCTAACACATTATATTATTTTTGGATACTTTTTTTCCCACTTGCTTCAAATTGACTTGCTGACGTTTTCACCTAGTACAACTAGAATGCAGCTTATGTAAAGCCACTGGGTAAACAAGCCCATCATAGCTATGTAGCCTGGTGTTGCTGTGGCTGATATGAGGAACAGGAATGCACCCATTATGCTGTGGTAGCCATGGCGTTGAATAGCCATGTCCTTTATTTCTTATGGGGAAAATTCCTTCTTCTTGGTACATTCCAATCACCCTACCCAATTTAACAATATCAACTTGACCTCGTGGTGCCGGGAATGTCTAATTAACCCTGTTATTTGCATACTTCACCTCTCTACATTGTTCACCTTAAACAGAGTGGGGGTCAAAAGTCTGAGCCCACTAGTGAAAATGCGTCTATTTTCCATTTTTCTCAAAGGTAATACGATATTTTTCATTATACATAATATAATCAGCATAACAATTTGAGTGAAAAGTTGAATCTGAAATACATTTTAAATTGAAGAGCATTTGTTCTCCTTTTACTGTACCGACAGCGTGCAAATTTATAAAATCTGCTGATCCACGTTATCCCAGCATGAGTAGACAATATTCCAAAGATCATCTTGTGATCATCTTGTGATGTTACCAAATGATTATCTTTAGCTGGATTCAAATGCCCGAATAAATGCTCTGTGGGGTTTATATCAAGTTCTTGTGGACAGTCAGCACTCATTGCTCTTCTTTGGTCTTTAAACAGCAAAGCTTTGAGCGGTCATATTACTGCTGCAGTATGAAAATTCTCCACAAAGATACAAAAAAGCATTCACATTCAGTGGTCTAATACTTTTGGTCCCCCTCCTTTTCTCTATAGTTAGTTCCCCAGGTTACTGCCTAGCAAATGTCCTTGCATTTGTGCACACGCATGCATGTGCCTTCTCAGAACTGCACAACACAGTATGAAATAAACTCTTAGACTTCCAGGGACATTTGGAACACGCCTTCCTGCATGTAAAACTGAGGCCTTGTATTCTGGTTCAGTTTCTGTTTAGATCTCTACTAAATCTACTGCATTACTCAAAACATGACCTTATTTCTCAACATGACCTATCCTCAACAAATATAAGGAATGCCATTTAGAATGATGTCTGTCATCATCGATAAAAGCGACAAACCTCGAAAAAGTAATCTGGATTGGGGCATCCTCTTTGTTTTTTATTTTCTGATGAGTGACAGAGAAATAAATGTGTAAATGACATGATGTACAATTTTCAGCATCATAGACAGAGTGAAAATCATCCCATAGATGCAATGCCTCTGAGGACATCTGTAACAAATGTATGCTATTATGGTTGTCCAAAAACATTTGTCAGCCACCCGGCCAACTCTCATGTTGTGGGAAATGGTAAAACAGAAACGCCGAAAGCTTGCTTCTGTACGTGTGAGATTAGAGCCAAAATGACATCCTAATTTCGGTCCAACCTCTGAATTAATCAATAGCTCGATAGCTTTTGCCACTTTAATCGAAAAGCTGATCTTTCCATCACTGACTAATTAATTGCTTGGCAAGTTATGATCTCGAGCGAAGGCTGATAAGCAACTAATCAGCTTTACACATTTAACAAAGGGAGATTTCAAATCTGCTTGATCAAAATGAACAAGTATTATACATAATAGATCATACTACTTAACTCAATAGGATCACACAATTCCAGAGTTATGAGCACTTTTGTTGTTGCTTTTATGTATGCGAATATATCCCCTAACCCCCCACTTAGTTACAAGCTAGAAAGCAGACAATAATGTGGATGCTCCAGTGAAAGACGGACATGGCAGCACCACAAAAGAATATAAAGCACATCTGGAAGTTGTTCTGGTTAATGACATGTGTAATAATCATTGGGATTTGGCATGCATTATCATTTTTGAGAATTTCATTCGCATGACCCTAGTATGGTAAAGAGGTTATAAAAGGTCTAGAAGGAGTTCAAAAAAGCAAGTAGAGTCAAAAACCGTTTGGATCACAATTTTTCCACAGCCCAAATTATCTGGAGCAATAGCAAAAACAAGGTTTATATACTGCACATCTATTACAAATCATTTCCAAATGTAAAGGGAGCAAGCTGAAGAGCTAACCGTGACATTACCCAAAGAATTGAGATGATCAATCATTTTGATGGTAGGTCTCATGTGGTCTCATGATTAAGCATTGGTTGAAAGATATAATGCTTTGCTATACCACTACCATCAATCTGATTTTGGTCCCCACCTTTGTGTGAGATTATTAGGATACAGAAAATGTAAAACAACACAAACTTAAGGTCCCAGCAACTATATATCTGTTTCTAGATGTAAACTACTGAAATGAAGGCAATTGTTTCCTAATCTTAAAGCTGTAAAAGGTGCTATAGTAATTTGACATGTGATTTATCACTTTATTCTGCTTCACACATTGTTGCAATGTCTCAGCCTAATGATTCATACATCCACTTAAATCCCCACACTGATCATTGCAAAACAAATCCCAGGATTTTCCAAACAAAACCAGTTTTCTGGCATCATCCCGAGAAGAGGAACAACCGAACGGAAAAGACAGTAGGAGCAGAAAATGGCATGCATGCTTGCATAAAAGATTTGGCTGTGCCTGATGAGCATGGGATCATCTGTGCATGGAAAGGCTCGAGTGGAAGCGGAAAATATAGCTGAGGCCAAGTTTTTCTTCTGGAACATAAAATCATATGATAAGACGGTTGGAGGCATTAGTGCGTAGACCTACCTCGTAGACGTTAAACTGGCTCTGACCCCGGGCTAGCTCGCGGTAGCTGGTTGTGAATTCGCCGATGAAATCATGGCTGAAAGTAAATAATGAGGAGAATTCGAAATGCGTAAACATTAGATGACTCACTGCTATGAAGACATCTTGGCATTTCTGATTCGCAACGCGTTGACAAATCGGTGTATTTTTAGATGGTTCACCAAGGGTGAATTAATCAGTAGCCCAGGAAACACTAAACAAGTCTGGGCTGCAGCATTTTCTTTTCCTTATTGCTCAGTGGATTGGAGTCATAAGCTGTGACTGAACTCTTCTCCTACTCACTTGTACCCTATTAATTAGATGGTTCTACTTGTATGATCTAGTGTGGTACTAAGAGAGAAATTTGGACAGCACTTACTGGAGCGTCATCTAATCATGGAGACTGGTGAGCATGTAAACAAAATATCAGTGCGCCTTATGGAAGCTAGAGACATCACAGGACATTACAATCTATCTACATGACTAACAATTAGCTAAGGGCTAACAAGGGGTGAACAAGTGGCTAAGGGCTAACCATGTGATGTGGAGTGTGATGCTATGGCTAATATTCTGCAGTATCTCCCCAGGTCCGGGCAGTCATGTGGATGTTAAATCGACTCCTATCTAAACATCATTATGGACCAGGTGGTTTAAATATTTTGGCTGATAAGTGTATACCGTAGTTAGCTATAACTCTTAGCCTACTTAGATATGATTACTTGCTTTCCATGGTAGATTAATGGCATCACTCTAAATATGTGGGCGAAATGTTCTGTTAGTGTCTTGTGATTTTAACTGTGGAAGAATTAAACAAGTACTAGTTACTAACCTTCCATCTCGATCCCAGTCATACACCTCCACCTTGATCGTTCTGAAAGAAAAAGAAAGTGCAATACTAAACATTACTAGGAATAAAACCAAAAAGTTCAAAAATGTATGCACACCCCTTCTGGAGTGTGAGTGTTGCCATTTCTGCCAAACCCAATACTGACAGGTGCATAAACTCAAGCAGCCATGGAAACTAGACACACGTGGACACAAACAGGCCTTAACAAGGGCTCACTGAATTTCAGCGTGGTGTGTAAAGTGGAAATGTCGAGGAATAACAACAGCTCAGCCTCAAGACGAGCTGTCCTCGGTTACGACAATCACCACTGACAAATTGCCTCGGAAAGCAACAACAGCACATTGAGTTTCCGAGATCATCATTCACAACGCCAAGCATCAGCCGGATCGCTGTAAAGTACTCGCGCGGAACCACATTTCACGCTATCTGACTGCAAATTTGGGTTTGACAAATGCTACAAATTGCTGCCCAGCCTTGGCTGTACTGATGTGATGCCTAACTTCATTAGACCCACTCAAACATCCAGGATTCTGACAAGAGTTTGGGTTTATTGGAACACATCAGAACACTAACTACTTGAAGGCAAGTGGAAGGTTAAGATGATCTAGGGCTCTGTTTAAGGTTTGAGCTATGCCCCTTGGTTGAAATGAAGGGAAGCAATAATGTTCCACATACCATGAGATTCTGCAGACTTTGTGAGAATAACCTTTCTTATTCCAGCCCCGTATACAAAGCAGCATCCATAAAAAATGTAGAGTGAAGTGTGGAAGATCTTGACTTTACTCCACAATTCTCAACCCCATCCAACGCCTTTGGGAAGAACTGTAGCATCCATGTACAGGCTTCATCGCCCATGGGTGGCAAAATATGGTTATTAATTCCTTTGTTTGGAACGAGGTTCACGTGACATTCAGGTGCACGTTCCATCTTGGATGGTTATCATGCTAACTTGCTCATTTTCCATTCTCCATCAAAAGACTTCAGGTGCATTGCAGCATACTTCAATTGTCATGTACTGCTCAGGCCTCAATTTAGTCATCAGTCACACTAGCAACAACAGCAGAAGGGGTGTGATGTGGAGGTTTACATATCTCAGCAGGTGTTTTACTCCTGCGGCTTGTACCAACAAGATCAGGGGAAAAATGTGCCCACCTGCCCCTGTTAATGAGGATAAAACTCATCCTCCCTAAATAAGCTCATTAGAGTAGGCAAGGCTCACATGCTGTTGAGGAAGCATCTCAGAAAGCAAGTAGCAGGAGCAAGTTTTTCAGTATTGCTCCATTTCAAGCCTTTCTGGTCACAGCCGAGCTGGAACATCCTCACAAGTCATTAAAGTTGTTTATGCACGACGTGACTGATCATCGCCAGGCTTGTTTTTTAAAGGCGAAGATGGCGTAACAATCAGTCCAAGGACATTACTGACTCAGAGAGAAAGGCCGTGGAGTGCCAACCAGTGAAAATATGGCAGCGTCAGAATGCCATCCTTTAATTAACCTAACAGAAGGTGTTACTTCTCTCACGATCCCTCCACACTACCCTTAGCTCATGATCTTGGACTAAATCAGACCAAATCTGTCATTCAAAAAAGCCGCCGGACGACTTGTTACTTTTTTCGAAAACTTTCCACACCAGTTTTGTGTCACAACATTTCTCAACCTAACAGCACAAGAAACGTCGCACAACAAGCAGGGAGAAGAAAGACGCCAAAAATACTCTCTCGGCACCCAAAACGCGTAGGAGGCCTTATCCTGCGACATTCATTATCTTCAAAGGTATTGAGTCAGCACCTATTCAAAGCCCAAGTCACCCGAGCGCCATGTTTTCCGACACCAATTGTCAAGACGACCCCACCCCCCCGGCAGCTGTCAGTCACGCATCCCAGCAGAAGTACGGAAATAGATTGTTCTCAACCCATCAGTTGTACGCTCTGACAGTAACCCGTAGAGGCCCACGTTCATGCCAGTGTGATAAAGTCATGCCTTTTCCCAAAGATGGCTTTCTATTGTGCTAGTGACTTAACATAAACATCGGTTTGTAGACCAAGAACAAAGTGACACAGCCATAGCAGTTGTAAACAATTGTACAGTAATTTGATTCTAACTGTTTTGATATGTATTTTTAAGCCGTCTAAATGCTTTATGTCTGTTGTTTGAAGTCAAGAGAAATAATATGTTATTTCCATTTTATTTTCGGGATGTTAATGGACATAGGTGTTGGACCTAGGTGCAGAAAAGAGATCGCTCTTATATTCACTAATACTGTGTGGGTTTTATGTACACCTGCAATAAAAGATTGCCAATTATGGGGATTCAGTCCTGAGACCCAAGTTGAAGGAGCACATGCTCTGCTAATGTTCCACAGGCCAGTCCCCATACTCCAGGGTCCCAAAATACCATCTGAAACCAATGTGGTGCCTAAGATGGTGTCGACGAACAGTGTCTCAACATGGTGGCTTAGCTTATGGAATAGGAGTTAAAAGAGAAACCCAATGAACTCTGACTGATAGCCCTCCAAACTCAAATCAATACAAGTGCTGAAGTACTATTTCAGGAAGTAACTTCTACACCCCCATAGTATTTTAACAGACAATGGTTAACGCTGTTTAATAATTATGCCATTGCAGCTTCTTACTTCCAGCCTTCTTCCTTCCAAATGCAACATAAGCCTATGAGCTGCATCTCTTTCTGTCCAAGCCTTACTGTCTCTTAGGACTTCTGTGTGATGTCTTAGTTCCGAGTTTAGCTTCTCCAGGCTCTTTCAAAACCTTCTTCAAACCTTTCTTCTTTTCTACTTTAATCTCTTTTGCTCGTTTTGTTTTCTTTTATAGCACACTTATGATGAACCATATGGTTACTGATGGCGTCTGATCAAAAGGACACCGGCGTTCAAGGTACCGTTTCACGCGTTTAAATCGAGTTCCTCACAGGTGCAAGCTATTCCAGCTTGCACTCGGGGGAATTTTTATTTACATTTACTCACAGCCAGCCTGCTAGAGCCATGCTTCTGCCGACTCAGAATCAGGATAAAGAACCGTACCAGCTGTCCTCTAGCTGCCAGGCATGAAAATGTACATTTTCGTTTACATTTAGCCATTTAGCAGACCCTTATGCAGAGCGACTTACAACTGATACAGTTTTACAATCCAAGCAGTTAAGGACCTTGCTCGGTGTCTGAATGACAGAAAACAAGTACGAGCAAACATTTACCACACCTGCTGACAGAAAAGAGTAATGCAGTCTTGAAAACCTCGTATTGTTGTACTTTCTTACCAGTTTTTGATAGCGTTTCAAAATGTTTATAATACACAAAGATAAGAAATACTATGTTGCACAGTGCATCACAGTACCAAACCTTTTCATATTGTTTTTTAGTTGATATCTTGGTTTAAAATATACCACTCTGTGCAAAGAATCTAAACCATACATGTCTATGGTAATGCCTGGTCAACATGCGTTTCAAAGAACATAACGCGGACCTTAAACGCCGTATAACTATCGTGATCATATAATAGAAACTGATCTGATTAAAAAAACAGCTCAAACTCTATATTTGCTGCTATAAATAAACTGCATCACAGATATTCATTTAGTATCCTCTACCACATTAATGTTAGTAAATGGGCCCTACTTTTTACCCCCCTCACAAGCCCTTCATGTACAGCGAGCTATTTTTCCTCAGACAAATGGATGTGATGCACAAAGCATCCTCTAGATAAGAGTGTTTTTTCTGTTTTTAGGTAGCCTACCTCCATTTGTACCAAGTGGAACACGTACTGTCCTTGCCAGAACTGCACTTACTACTGACAACGGGGACATTTGAGACGTGATTATATTTTGTGCTAGAACTATCATGATCACATAAAGGAAACTTGATAAAAATAGATCAAACGGGGTTCTGTATATGTGATACTATCAATAAAGCTGCGCCGCAGATACTCATTTAATATCCTGCTCCACTGATGTTTCCACTTAACCGAGACATAACTAAAACCATGGAGACACGGTGGTGGTGTCGGATGATGCTTTCGGTGTCCTTACGCCAGAAACTACAGGAGCTGTTCAACCTCTTCCTGCCTGTTGATAGCTATGGGACGGTGTTTTTTACCACATTAGTATGGTAGCAAATGGGCCTCCACACTTTATCCTCCTCACGAGTCCTTCACTTACAGCGTGCTATTTTTCCTCAGCCAAATGGATGGGATGCACAAAAGCATCCTCCAGATAAGAGCGTGTTTTCCATTTTTGGGGGGAAGCTTACCTCCATTTGTAGCATAAGTGGAACCCATACTGTCTTTGCCAGAACTGCACTTACTACTGACAGCGAGGACATTTGAGACATGATGGCCAGAATGCTTAATGAAGCTTTTCTTGAGGTACAGAGACAGATATCAGATTGCTTTGGGCCATTAAGGGAGACTCATGAGAGAGAGGACTATAAACAGGTCTTCAAAACAAATCAGAGGTACAATTCAATACCTGTTTTCAGCATCTTTTTCATATCCATGCTCCAGTTATTCTCTGACCACTGCTCGACGTTACCAGTCTTTTTTTCTTTCTTATTAATTACATTTACAATTGGGCAGCTTATCAGTGTTGGGATTTGAATCTTAAACCTTCTGTTCAATTGTCCAGTACCTTCACCACTTGGTACTCTTAAGTCTCATTGTAGCACTGTAACTTGTAGCACATGCATCAGTGCCTGGATACAGCCTCATGACTCAACGCGGACCATGCCAGATTCAGAATAACCTCGTCACTGTGCCAGCCCGGTTGTGCTGAATCACATTGGTGCCCACATTGGGAGTTGACTGGCCTCTGCAGTGGGCCACCAATATCTACAAGGGCTGGCTGACTTGCAACATGGGCAATGTCTGGACACTGAAGAATGGAGGATGGTGCTCCCATTACTGTCTGCTGTAAAGTGATACTATGGAATTTAACACAAAACAATGTGTGCCTTCAAGGAATAGCCTAGACATAATAGGAGAAACTCGTGCCCACTCAGTAAACACCTGGCAAGTTCAGAGGCTGACCAGAAAATCTTTGAGTTTGTAAACTTCCCATCTATTGCCTATGGCCATTATTCTTGGATAAGCCCCGGAGAGACTCTGTCTACTTATATTGCAGTCTCTGCCTTCCACTTGTTGCAACTTTTATTTTTATTGGCCTCCAAATGGTGTCTGGGCTTAACACATCTAAATCAGGACGCATTTTCCCAACGGTACTGTATCTCTGGTAGCCGCCAGCACCCGCACCTCTGTCTGCCTCATTGCCAGAGACATGAGAGAACTTCTTTCTCCATTCCACATCCTCCGCTGTCACATTTCTATTCAAATATGCTATATGTTGACCAGGTGTCCCAGTTAAAAGACACATTTGGCCCCATTCATCATGCTATCTGGCTAACTATGCAGGCAACAAATCATTCCATGATCTTTACTTAGTAAATAATACACTTACCGGTCATAATCCCCATTGCAGAGTGCTCTCACTGGTATGGTAAAAGACTGCCAAACTGGATTCAAGGTGTTCTTCACTACCTCTGTCTTATGGCAGATGGTGAACCTTGACAGGGAAATTGGCAAGCAGATCGAGGCAATTTATTAATCAAAAGTAAAATGCAACACAAGAATGCATCAGCCAGCTGGTACATTAATCTTAAGACGGTTACATCTAACAAGCCATATGGGAATTTAACAAAATCAGTGTCTAAAGACTAGCAAGAAAACTTTCAGTGGCTGTACATATGCAGCTAAAAGGCAACTAATTTTCTACAGTTTTGCCTGCAAGTAATAAAATTACAAAAACAAGCATCCATTAGCAGCAGGCTCGGCACCACATGGATAGGAAGAAGGGGGTGTTGCCCTGTCAAGAGTAGGTTCCTGTCCCCTCATTTCTAGTGAATTGTTCATTTAAAATATCTTAATACCACAAGAACATTGAGGTTTACATGTTCTGAGTTGTCTAGCTTATGATTTAATTTGTGTAATCCTAGCTGGATCTGCCCTGTGTTACTAGCAGCATTATCTGTGTATTATTTATAGTGTCAATATCCTTGATATCAATTAATATCATGGTGATCTTTGCTAAAAAGCAGTAAATACCAGCATATGTTCTACTGTGGTCAATAGTATTCTGGTCAGCCAGCTTTACCAGACCATGTGAGTTCATTGGCTAAACCAGCACCAGACCAGCACTAACTAGTGTAAATAAATTTGGACCAACATGGAACTTGTACAGCCTTTTGATCAGGATCCAAACACATTTGATTTTTTTAACAGTGCTGTGTGCTAAGATCTATCTATTAGCACTCCTACATTGAGTGAATGGTTAATGGATGAGCTGATCCACAAATTGATTCATTTCCAGCGCAAATTGGGCTCATCCCTTTAATTTAGACACGCAGCTGCCTTTGTGCTAGAACAAATGATACTTCTCCGTAAACACCAAGTCAGTCAGCTTGTACTCTGTAGCACATGCAAGCACTTGGAGCTTCATTAAAATCAACACGTTTTTGGAGGAAAAGAATTCAACATCAGTTACAGCAAGTAAGTGGCCAAGTAAAAGTTACTAAATGATGGACTGCTAACTCTTCCCAACTTCTACTAATTTTCATTTCTAATCCCATATGATTTTTGTTATTGTGTCTTTAGAAAATCTCAAATTGCCTCTCTCTTCATTACCAGCAGGCATTCCATCCAGGGTCCACCCCATTACACCACCACTGCGCCCACCTTGTTTGAAATGGGCCTCAAGTTCATTCCATTTGTTTGGATCCATCATTGGTGTGAGATTGTGAACTGTAGCTTGGCAATGTTAATAATCAAATTACTTCAGAGTGCAATTTTAACCACACTGCAAAATTGGAAGTATGACTACAAACTTACGTTCCGTCTTCATTACTTCTGTAGAACACCATAAAGGGATCCGACTTCCCAAAAAAGTCTTTCTTGTCCAATTTATTGGCACAGAACTGCATGGTCGCGCTATCCTGCCAAAAAATCCAAAACAATTATGGCCTATATACCAGAGACTTGTGTGTAGACACTTTTATGTCTGTTGCACAGCTGCATTGTGATACTGGGATTTAAAAAACTGCAATGCAGCATTTATCTAATCCCATGGAAAGCTCACTGCAGTGAACCTGGTGATTTTTCCGACTTTTAGCACCCACAAAGTAAGAATATAATATAGTCTGCAAACAGGCCTATGAATAATAGAGCTGATGTAAAGTCATTTCAGTCTAAATGACTGGTCTTATTAAGATGTGCAAGTCCACAGGTTTCCATCGGTAATTGCATTCAGACACATTCAGGCATACTGGTGTCAACATGTCATCATTTTCCCAGTACTTTATCAAGTACTCAATAGAAAGTTCCAAGGGCTTCCTTAATTAAATGTTCACGCTATAGACACTGGCTTCTGGGTGCACCACAGGTGATTGCTTTAAGACGTCACAGGAAGCCTGGGCTACTTTAAATTGCATTAAAATGCTGCAGTGAGATGTTTACCAATGGGTCTACATTAATTATTAATTGTGGTGAAATTCAATATTTTAGCAAATAAAATATCTCACTGCAATATCATGCTGTTCCTTCAGTGAACTGAACCTTCTTCTGACTAACAGCTCAGCATGTGTGCCAAACCTCCCTATGAAGCCCTTAACACAGGGCTTAGAGACGCTCACTGAAGCCTGCACGTCTCTGGGTGTCCGTTGCGCCATTGTGAACTGGGCTAACAGCTTTTAACGCATCATTTTCAGCCATGCCTGGATGCACCAGCTTCACTTCTTGCATGGGAAATTGCATGTAGAGCTCAGCAATAGAGAGTGCCAGCTTGAATACTGTTATCAATAAAGTACTAACTGTATCAATAAAACTGTACCAATAAGTGTAAACAATTTTAAAGTTGCGTATCTCTCATAGTGCGTTTTAATGTTAAACAATTTATTGAATAATTATATAAACAAAGTAGGGCACTGGCAGAATAAACTGGTATGTACAGTATTGTGTATTGTATTTTATTGTTTAATTTCCGTGAAAAATATGGAGAAAAGAGGGAAATGGGACACTCGCTATGTGAATATTTCACATCCAAGCCCCTTTCCAGAACCCTTTGGTTCCACTATTTCCTTTACTCTGTCTTGAACGTTTTTGTAGTCTGATTTTGGAGCATTTGTGCATATTGTGCATCAGTTAGTACCTACTTTTTCCTTGTATCCATTTAGACACAGTTGCTGTTGTGCTGCATGTACATGGTGCGACCCTCCATAAATCTCCACTGAGTACGATCACAGAGAATTAACTGCACTTTACAAATACAGTCAATATTTTACAAACAACCAGCTGTTTGTCAGTCTGGAGGCAGATCTGAAAACGGCAGTGACGCTGCTGGAAAAATGAGTATGTGTGGGTGGACGCCATACTGCTAAACATGCCTGATATGTAATGCTGAATATAATTTGCACCTTCTCTACTTCGCAAATGTGGAGGCCGATTCTTGGCCTAGGAAGCTGTTTTATGCGTGAGCAGTCTTCTGAATTATGCACCTCCCCGTTGCTGTTCTTCTAAATAATAAGACTGCTTCAAATATAGAAGCTTTCCGATTTGGGACCAAAAAGGGCCGGGTCACCTGCTATGTGACATATAAGGACAGGACAAACGCCGCAGAGGCCATCAAACTGATTCCTGCTGTCAAGTATAAGGAGAAACTGATCACCGAGTCAGTGAAATCCTACTGCCCACGAGTGTTTGCTCGGAATGTAACTTGCCATTAGTGTGTCTGAGTTTTCTTCTTGGAAAGATGGAATCAAAATCGGTGAGTATGTCTGACAGAGGCTTTCATCTTGCTTTGTTGTTGAGCTGCTATTGAAGTATGCTATTTCACCACCCCTGCAGTGCCATTGGCCGCCAATGACCTAACAATCATTCGGCTGGGCCCTCGAGCACCGAATTCAGTCAAAATTATCCTTCATTATCCTTATATCCTTCATGTAAGCATTACGCTCTTATGTCTTGACAAACATTTTCTATTTTGGCAGGAAAAGGAAAATACTGAGCGAGAGGAAAAAGTGCTTTTTCTGGTAAACAGATACTACACAAGATTTGTGGAATTACAAGTTGGCTCAGGCTTGGGAAGAACCATGGGCTATGAGCCGCATTTAGCAGACACCCCTGGACACTGCAATGTACAATCTATTGTGGATCCTTGGACTTTCTTGTTAATAGTCCAGTACCTTGAATCCCAGTGTCCAGTATTCCTCTGACCAAAGTATTTCTGATAGTTATATTGTTGTGTTATTTGCAATTCATGGTTTGAATCACTCTCACGCCAGCAAGATCAGGTCCCATCCTTTTCCCAGACTAATGTGGCATCACTAATCTGAGCTGGCCTCAAAGGGTTGTCTAGTCTTGATGTTTGGTGTTGATAAACAAGTCATTCATTCATTCACTTTCATATCCACTTAATCCAAGTCAGGGACACTGGGAGCTGGGACATGAGCAGAAACCAACCCTAGATAGAGCCCCATTCCATTGCAGGGCACTGTGACACTTGAGACACCACTTGACCTAACATAAGAAACCAGAATTCCCAAATGAAACCTCCACACACACCAAAGGAGCCATGAGGCGACTGCCCTAACCACTGCACCACCATGGCACCCGTCAATATACCACGTAGAGCCTATCCCAAAATTGACTGGCTGTGGTTAAAAGTGCTCTCGAGATGGACACCAGTCCATTACAGGGCTCAAGCCCTGAACCAGAGGAGCTTGTGTAAGTAATTGTTTTTACATGGCTTCTTTGTGAAGGAAGGAATACTACTAACTATTTACTACACCGGCAAGGGTGATGGATGGATATGGGGAATGTAGCATGCTGCTCCATGTACAAATGTCACCGGCTGGCTGCATTTGTATACATCCACGTGCTAGTGTGTGATCAGCTGGCAAAGTAGTTGTGCATGTGACGGGTGCATCATGAGGCTAGAGAATAGGACACGACTAAATTGGGAGGAAAAACATATCTAATTCCTGAAAAGGTTCCTGCAGTGGAAATGTGCCTCATTATTGTTAATTCACAGAGCAAGGCCATCAAGTTGTGTTTTTTTAATAATAAGTGCTTCAGTGCTAAATTGGACTTTCTAAGGTCTTCAGTAAGTGGTCTCAATGGAGGAATCATGCCAAAGCCTCTTAAGACAGAACAAGCAGATAAGCCCTTGGCATTTCATAAAACTCTGGATAAAACAATGCTGTTAACTGGAGGTATTAAGTAAACATGTTTTTAACTGCGCCTCAGCAGAAATGTCGTGTAACAAATCAGACAAGCATGTGGTGCAGACTGCATCCTTGTAAATCAGAGAGTAGCAGGACAGGAACAAGAAATCAGCTATGAAATCTGCATCCCAGAGTCAACCTGGTAAGTAGTGCGCTAGATAAACAGCATAAAGTCATTCTTATCATCAGTTACAGATACCTCGGTTCTCGACCACATCTGGACTAGAAAAATTAGTTTCAGCTCTTGGCATTTGGTCTGTACTTGTGTGAGTCGTTTCAGCCGGAATTCAAATCGATTCAGAGTCACGATTCAGTACACAGTGATTCATTTTCACAATAGCCCTCAGTAAAGAGATGCGCTTTGTTTGTTTGTCTTTATTTATCTACAGTACAGTATTCTTAGTGCAGATAAATCTCCATGGGTCCTAAAAAGGTTAGTAATAAGAGCCAACTGAAAGCAAAACACATGCTGCAGTTCACTTAGCAGCTATATTAGCACCCAGAGTTCACCGATAGAGTAAGTGTTTTGCTTTCACTTGTACAGTATTCCTTATGGGAAGAATTTCCTCAGTACTCAGTTTTTAAGCCTTCGGAGACGAATTAACGACGAGAACTGAGGTACTACGTTATATGGCAGCCAGAACAAGACAAATCCATGCAGACATTTGTGTTGTGGAGGTGACCTGTGGATAGCACAGACAGCATGTGGAATGGAACAGCACAACGATTACTGCAACTGAGAACTAGCTTCTACCCAAGCTCTCCATTTCTAATTTTCTGATAAATAATGTAAGACAGCCAGATAAAACAGCATGAAAATGTTTTAATATTTAATATGTTTTAATATAAGTCAGCACAGCCAACATTGATTTAGTGTCAGCGTTTGTTTTTAAACACGGTTTAAGTGCAGTTTGATTAATGCTAATGCATTTCACCCAATTAAATTCTGTTAACTGCTAAATATCCTGCGTTGTGACTGTATCAGCTGCAGCTTTATTAGTAGCGTTCCTCTTTCTGACAGACGCGCTACAAGATGTTCGGAGGATTGATAGAGGCACAGAATGTAGCCTGTAATTAGCTCCATTTTGCTTATATATTGCTAAAAGCACTAAGTATGCAGTAATTGTACGTTCTCTGCTGTTCATGTGAAATCTAAATGGTCTCTCAGGAGTACATCTTGTTTCAAAGCCATGTTAAACAAGTCGTACACAAACGTATGGGCATCCCTGCTCAAGTCACACGTTCTTCTGATTTTTTTTTTAATAAATGAAGTTACGCAACCTCTGCATGTTGTGTTCATTTAGAAAACCAAATGTGCAGTTTGAATAGGATTCCTCAATTGTACAACCATAAAATACTCCAAAGCCAAAAGTATGTAGACACCTCTTCTAATTACACTTTCAACATATCAGTTTGTCAACATACTGCCCTGCACTCCTATAAGTCCTTAAAAGGATCAATAATGCATGACAGAATGTCTCAAAGTTAGACATTACACGTTTGTGGAGTTAACAGCCGGCCCAGTTTGAGAAGTATCATAATCTTAAGGTAGAATTCAGAGATACATTACATAAGTGTAGGGGTGACATTTTCACCTTACTCTTATATTACCTTTCCATAAACAGTCCTCAAATAGTGTGATCCAAATACGTAAACTTTGAAGAAAACTTTTGATATTATAACTTGTTAGCTGCTTATTCAGAGCAATACAATCCGCCTTCTGGGCAAAATCATAATCCTCTGGTAACACGGCCAATGTTGGGCAAAAGCAGCAGAGCACAAGTACAGGGCTCCACAGGAAAGAGCACAGAGTACATAATGAAAGGTGCACTCTAATCCATGCCGCTATTACGTGAATGAGGGCTGGTAATGGAGCTTAAATGGGTACCGTGGGTGCTGTGTAGCCATAACCAGGCAGGCTCTCTAGAATATCGTAAGATCATTTGTAAAAGACAAACATATTTTTAAGTGATGCTACGAACAGTTCCTGGTCATTTTTTTTTTCTATAAATTTGTTCTTTGAAAGTAGACAAAGGAAGGCAGAGAAGTGTTTTGTGTAGCTACATGTCCCACGTTCATGGAATCAAGCACATGGAATAATAAAATAATAAAAATGAATCCTGCATTTTAGTCTTATAATCCACATGCATAGTTGCCAAACTAGCCTAAAATATTGATATATTTGTATTTTGTGTGTAAGATTTATAATTGTGTTTTCAAATACAGTATGCAATTCTTTTGGCACATTTCTGATCCCTTTGCCAAGCCCAAATACAGTCGTATAAAAAAGTTTGGGCACCCCTGATAATTTTCATGATTTTAGTTTATAAATCATTGGTTGTTCAGATCAGCAACTTGAGGTAAATATATCATATAGCAGATGAACACAGTGATATTTGAGAAGTGAAATGAAGTTTATAGGATTTACAGGAAGTGTGCAGTAATTATTCAAACAAAATTAGGCAGGTGCATAAATTTGGGCCCCCCAACAGAAAAATTACATCAATATTTAGTAGATCCTACTTTTGTAGAAATAAACAGCCGCTAAACGCTTCCTACAGCTTCCAGTCTGGATTCTGGTTGAAGGTGCTTTGGACCATTCTTCTTTAGAAAACATCTCCAGTTCAGTCAGGTTTGATGGTTTCCGAGCATGGACAGCCCACATTTTCAGTAATATTCATGTCTGGGGACTGAGATGGCCATTCCAGAACGTTGTACTGGTTCCTCTGCATGAATGCCTTAGTAGATTTTGAGCAGGGTTGGGGGTTGCCTCGGTGCAACTTTGTCACTGATTCTTGAACATTGTTCTCAAGAATCTGGAGATATTAACTGGAATCCATGCGACCCTCAACTTTTAACAAGATTCCTAGTACCTGCACTGGCCACACAGTCCCACAGCATGATGGAACCGCCACCAAATTTTACTGTGGGTAGCAAGTGTTTGTCTTGGGATGCTGTGTTCTTTCTCCGCTCCTTGTTATGTCCAAATAACTCCATTTTAGTTTTCATCAGTACACAGCACTTTATTCCAAAATGAAGCTGGATTGTCCAAATGTGCTGTAGCACACCTCAAGTGACTCTGTTTGTGGCGTGTCTGCAGAAAAGGCTTCTTCTGCATTACTCTCCCATACAGCCTCTCCTTGTGCAAAGTGCGCTGTATAGTTGGAACGATGAACAGTGACACCATCTGCAGCAAGATGAGGTTGTAGGTCTTTGGAGGTGGTCTGTGGCTTGACTATGACTGTTCTCACCATCCTTGGCCTCTGCCTATCTGAGATTTTTCTTGGTCTGCCACTTCGGGAGTTCCTTAACTAGAACTGTGCCTGTGGTCTTCCATTGCCTCACTATGTTCCTCACAGTGGAAACTGACAGCTGAAATCTCAGAGAGCTTTTCCCTTTCCCTGAACCATGATGTTGAACAACCTTTGTTTTCAGGCCATTTGAGAGTTGTTTTGAGGCTCCCATGTTGCCACTCTTCAGAGAAGATGCAAAGAGGAGAAAAAACTTCCAATTGGCCACCTTAACACTTTCTCATAGTTGGATTCACTTGTGTATGTAGATCAAGGGTCAATGAGCTTAAAAAACAAATTTTGTGTTCCAATAATTAGTGCTAAAGGTATTCAAATGACAAGGGTGCCCAAATTTATGCACCTGCCTAATTTTGTTTGAATAATTACTGCACACTTTCTGTAAAACCTATAAACTTAATTTCACTTCTCAAATATCACGGTGTTCATCTGCTATATGATATATTTACCTGAAATTGCTGAGCTGGACAACCAATGATTTATAAAGAAAAACCATGAAAATTATCAGGACTGTAAGCTGTAGACTGTAAGCAACTAGACTTTAGAAACAAGTGATTAAAACCTGCAATCCGCAACTACCAGTATTTAAGTGATTTTATTAAAAAATAAGCCCAAAGTCGCAGGGCTGTCTTTGGAAGAATGCCAAGAAAACACACGGAGAAAAACAATTATGCAAACGTTTAAAAGTCAGAGATGCTGAAACTGAAAATGACGCACACAATGTCCAGAGCTTCAAATATCATTGTGTTAAACGACACATGGAAGCCGATGAAGATTGTGCCAGTAGTACCATCAATAACTGAAACTACTTTCACACCTAGTAATGCATGCTACATTATTTAAGAAATCAAGTTTGAGTTGTATGTAGTTATAAACAAATGTTTTTCATCATGGGAAAGTCAGTGACCTAAATCTAGTAGTTCAGTTGTCAGTGTGCTGTAAAGCCTTATTAAAGAAATCATTTTATGCGTCTCACATGTTATAAAACCAACTGACGCCTGACATTCCCTTTCTGCCTCTGGTAGGCAGATATGTTACACCGCAGTGCCTCCGGATCATAGTAAATGCCACATTATTCTGCCACATGGCAGTGAAACATGTCATGGGCTCTTGGGCAGGAATCAGATCTGCTCCATCAGCAAAGCCATGTGAGTCACTGTTCTGAATACCAATGTTAACAGCATTAGGTCTGTAGAATAGGCCAGAGAGTCAGTTAAAAAAGGGGGTAAAGGCAAGATGGCCCTTATTATATATGCTCCGAATGTCCTGTAATGTTTATCTTGAGTTGTCTCACATGAAACCACAGAGAGCCTTGTCGAAGGTTATAGCATGATACTGCTCGAGTACAATTCGTTAGGATCAGCCTCCACTTCATTTTTATTCACACACCAGGCTGCACTCGGGCGATAGCCAAGATGTTATCAGCTGCAGTTAAGCCTTTCGAAGTCTAGATCTTCCGCATGCACGATGCAAATGGAAATTGTACAGCTGAAAAAGATATAGCCGCCCCTCCGGCTGAGAAACGGAAATCGATGCTATCGCTGTGGCCTTTCATCAACATGTAAGTCTGTTAAGCCTCAGTGTTGTGAGCAGATAATACATCGCCCCGACTGTAGATAACAGACAGGGAGACTCGACTAAGGAGAAGTGATCCATTCTCCTCCCAAGAACCTTAAACTTTGAGGGTTTGGGCATTTTTGCAAGCTAAGGTCTTCTGTTGTGTGGCTATGAACCACTTGTGTAGCTACCACCATGAAAACGTAAGGCCACCTTTATGGTGGTAGCTACAGGTACCAGCTCACCAGTACCAAGAGCTAAAAATGCTGGAACTAGGAACTATGTGGATGTTTTTATATTTGGATAGCATTAATGCATTGCATGAAGAGTATATTTACACTGGATAATGGTTGAATGCCCAATTCTGAGCTGTTTTTTGGGATTTGCTACTGAAGCTCATCAAGTTCAACTTTGAAACTTTGCTATTGGAAACCTACTGTGGACTTGAGCTCGTCTTGACTTGGGAGTTCATATTTTACATGTATTCTGATGTCCTTATTGCAGTTGTGTTCAGTGAATATGGGAAACGTGTGGGTGGGCTTGCTGATCAAGACTTGGTGCATGAGCTTGTATGAAAGCCATGGAGGTGCATCTTGTAATCACCATAGAAACTTTCTATTTATACACTTGATGTATCAACGTGATGTACTTGCACATTCACCCACTGCATTTAATCAGTAGCCGGGCTGTGATGCACCTGTAAATTAGCACGTACATGAAACAGAGCTCATGAACACAAAGTATAACACATACCCTGCAGTTTCCCAGCTCCTCTGCTGACAGGATGATGGTACCGCACTTCTTCCCAGGGATCCCCCTGCAATCAAAGCAAGGTGTTAGCTCATACTGCAAAGTGAGAATTAAACAGATGTAATGACAAACAGCGTGACTGTGCTAGATGTGCGGTGGAAGGACCTGATGCTGACTTCCAAAAGCTAGTACCTGCCTGCCTGAAGACTACTTAATGAGTCAGATGCAACAGGGTTCCACTACCAGCGAAATTGAATTCCGTCCCCATTAAAATGCTCTGAAGACATTTTTGCCACCGCCTGCAATACAGTTCAAAGACTCATGAATAGATATTTCGTAGTGCCCTAATCTTTCCTCAGCACCCAGGCAAGTCAGGCAAGAAATAGGATGCAGAGCGACTGGAGGCAGCAGAATATCTGATGCAAAAAGTCGCAAAACCATGCAGTCGGATTTATGACACACCCTGCCCTCCAGAGTCAACAAACGGTGCACATTGCTACTGGGGTTGCATAACAATTTCATTAGCATCGCTTTCCTCCAGATGGTTAAGTCTCCCATTGGGAGCCTCCAGCAGCAATAAAGACAGATGCAGGCTATCTGTGTGGAAACACTTCGGTCATAGCCGTGCTAAAGCACCAGTTGAAATCTGTTTAAGCGGAGATTTTGTTTTTAATTTCAAATAACACCAGACACAGTGCTCGTCAGAAAGCAACATGCTTCCTGGGTGGACGCTCACCATGCAGCAGGCTCTCTCGAGGGCTGGCACAAGCCCACATCATGGCTGACGCAAACGTTTTCAGGACCGAGAAGTTGGTTTTCTTCAAAAAATACCCTTGCTCATATCGAACAGGTTCCTATAGAAAAAGGTCATGCGCTAGGCCAAATCAGTGTGAATCCACTGACACCTGTACTCTCCCGAACCCTCCGAAAAAGGTCAGCACATAAAAGCTGCATGTGAGGAGACTGAACGCTGCGAGGACAGATTATAAGAGATGTGTCAGAGAAAGGTCAAGGCTATAGAGATATTCCTGGACTATTATGTTCTCTGTCAATATCCTGCAGAAAATTTTGCAGTATTAGCCTTCCCAGAGATGCAGTAATACTGAAACATTTTGGCTAATACCCCAAATCCTATCAAAATAATGAAATAATGGCATAATGTTGAAAAACAGTATATGCAAATCCTTTTTAATTAGTGGGTCATGCTAGTGTTAAAAGGTGAATGAAGTTAGCCAGTGGTGGCTCTAACTGAAATGCTATGAGTTCAAATCCTGGCTTTGCCAAGCTGCCCAGAGATCTTGAGTTGAGTTTCAACTGTGCAGCTCAAATATAGGTAAAAAAGGTCAATGCCTGGATTTAACTAAGTAAATGGTTAAATAATTAAAAAAAAGATCCCATTGGATAATTACTGCATTGCTGATTATGTTTCAGCTGTCAACCAGTGATTGAACCCTAACTGATGCAGTGAGTAGCTTCTCATTTCATAAACAACCATGTGGAAAGACACATCCTGTGGTCGTGGAGATGATGTTCATCTGTTTCAGAAGGGCCAAATTGTTAAAGAGTGGTTCAGGGAGCATGAGCCACCATTTTCACACATGGATTGTCCACCACAGAGTGGTGAAGAATCTATGGGTTGTGCTGGAGAAGACTGCGCAGTGGAAATCAGTCTCCCATCATCAATACAAGATCTTGGGGGGGGAAAATGAATGCAAGTCTGGACAGAAATAAATGTTGTGACATTGCAGAAGCTTGTGGACAAGATGCCACAGCGAATGTGCGCCATAATCAAAGCTAAAGGTGACGAAATATTAGTGTGTGACCTTTTTTTTTTTGGCCAGGCAGTGTACGTTGCTCTGTACAATGGCGGACAATGGTGGAGTCCTCCTGCATTGTTATCACATGACAACAACCATGCTCTTTGAAGGGCAGCAACAAAGACCGCTTTAAAAAAAAAAAACACACAAACTGGTGTTTATTGTTGATATTATTCTACTGTTCTATTCTAAACACTTTCCCAACCTTAGTCTTCAACCAAAAACAGAGAGGTCTTTACAATGACAGGTCTATGCCTGCTGTGTTTGGACCGTTCATACATCTCTAGTTGACACACTGACATTGGGTTTGATGTCATCGATGGACGTGTTCCCGGATACAGAAACTGGGAAGATCAATAAGCTACTCTACTGATTGGCCGAGAAAAGGTCAAGCTCTCTCTAACACAGTTGGCCACCAGTTCCCATCATAGTCTCACGAAAAAAGAAACTGGCCACCGCTCTCTATCGACTGCTGAAACTAAATAGACTGTTCCCCAGGTCTTGATCCCCATTATGAACTTGACCTCAGAAGATCAACTTTTGAGAAGGTCACAACTGCCTGATGAACCGACACCAGGTCCAAATCCAATTTCAGGACAAGCTGGGTACACACAATGAGCCTACTGAACCAGAGAATATCTGAAGGAATTATGTTAGACTAACCCAAGAGATGTGTGACTTTTGATTACTTTTTCAGCCAGTATTCACAATGGTGTTTGGAAGT
Source organism: Ancistrus triradiatus (assembly GCA_025084515.1). Classification (NCBI taxonomy): domain Eukaryota; kingdom Metazoa; phylum Chordata; class Actinopteri; order Siluriformes; family Loricariidae; genus Ancistrus; species Ancistrus triradiatus. Next base: position 891,232 of record JAJAGP010000051.1, on the reverse strand, counting down.
TTGTGAACCCTTTAGATTCTTTTTTTTTTTGCATAAATATGACCTGAAACATTCAGATTGGCACACAAATAGTAAAAGTGACTTGTGGAAGCAGTGGATTCGTGAGGGTGCGGACACACAGTGAACAGGCTCTGGACCGCCCGGACAGACCACCAGCAGGGGGATTCGTTTGATCCATCGACAAGTATGAGCAGCTTCCACAGTTTCGTTGTGTACCATCCAGACCTTCCACCTTCACTGTATATCCGTGTCTCTTGTCGTAACATAAAAACAACGCGAGATTCATACGGATAATAAAAATAAATGTTCTGGTATTGTCTACACCAGGATGTAGATGAGACTAACCTGACAAACAGCACTGCTGGAGGACCAAGATCTTTGATTTCTCTTTATAGCCATTTCTATTGATACCAAAGCTTTACCAATCTGCACCCATTTAGTTTGTGTTCCACTTCTACTGTCTGTTGCTAAATGCAGGTGCAGCAGTGAACAATTGTAATTCGTGTCATACAGAGATGTAGCACAGACTTCCAGTCTCAACTGCCACTTTCTATCTGACAGGACAAGCTCCTGGTGCTAGTATAGCTACACAGTCGACACTTCTCCAATTGTTAAGGAACCATAGGCACAAAACGAGAGCAGTCCTGGGTTCAACAACACACCTATTTGGTAGAATCCACAGAATGCAAGCATTTCTTGTGGCAGTTAAGTATGTGTTCTTGCTTATTTTTCTGCAGAACACTTCTCGTTCCAAACTATTGTTAGATCATGTTCGAGACCATGACATAAAATTCAATTCTGATGACTTTCGAAGATCCTTCTCCAAGCTTAAACTTTCATTTCTCCAAGCAGTTCAAGGTGGGCTTTGAGGCATGTTTTCGTTTGGTTTGTTATAATAATAGCTAACCTTTTTTTCAGCTTTAGCTTCTTCGCTGACCGTGGGAAACTGGATACCGGGATACCTTATCCCTACAAATTATTTCTAGTACCACTGGCTTCCACAAAACCAGCCATACTTCTGTGGTCTACTACGTTGGTTAGCTTTTTTTCTGTTTGGAGTTTGGTTTTGATTGTTTTGTTTTGGGTTTTTTTCATTCTTCACTCAGTAAAGGCAAATTAGTCAACATTGTTGTCCATGTTATTAGAGATAAAGTTGAAAAACTGTGGAGTATTTGTTCTGTTACAGTGCTTCTTGAATTCCAAGAAAATGTGTTTATTCATGAACAACAATGGAACCTACGCAGGTCAGAACGCTTTCACACCAGGCCTGAAGCTGTGCTACTTCCATAAATTTTAATGGATATACATTACTTTTCTCATGGTATGAGCAGAATGACATCGAGGGGAGTAGGTTAAGTTTCTGCATTTGTTTTTAAACTTGTCCAAGAAATTCATTTGAGAGAGCGCAACATGGAGAGGATAACCAAAGACTTGATGTTTCTCCTGTTCTAATAATTGTACACAAGACGTTTCATAAGCAATGAACTTGTTGTGATATCTTGGGTGATGATAATCACAAGCTGCTCATGAAGCCCAGAAGGACATAACAATTTCATGGTTATTTGTACCGATGTCCACTCATAATGTGCTGACATGATTGGATTAGCCAGAAAACACATGGTGCCTTGCCTCAGAAAATGCACAGTATACTTATTGAATGGCGATTGTAAAAGCTGTTGAGAAGCAAACCACACACAACATATGCTTTATATCTGTAATTAACTATTTTTTTGTAGCAGCTAATGGTCTTTGTATTCTTGCTTTCTTCAGAATACGTCTTGATGTTTGAGATCTTCACGTAGGTTTGAATAAAATCCAATTCTAATGACTTTTGAAGGTCATTCCCCAAACATAACCTTTAAGTAGTTTGAGGTACTTTGATGTATGTTATCGATCATTGTTTTGTTGTAATAGTCAAGTGGGACACTGGCTACCAGAACTGCCATTCTCCACGAAATTGTGTGCTACTGGCTTCCAAACAAATCAGCTAAACGTCTTCAGGTCTAAAATGTCCTACATCTGGCTTGGATCTGATAAACTGAGAGTATAATGGTGAAATCACACGTTTTCTGCCTGGGACAATGACAGCTAAATTACTAGCAGTTAAATAGGCATTCTGTTAGCTACATGCCAACATTATCTAAGTAAATTAGTTATAATTAGGTACAGAGAATAGAATGATGTCCATTGAGACTCTAATCATGAAATCCCAATTAGGTATGTAAACACTGCAACACAGGTCAGAGAGGTTTCACACCAGGCCTGAAGCTGTGTTCCTTCTGAATTTTTACAGGTGTCCATTACGTGGTGAGTAGGCTGACTTTCTGCATTTGTAATCGTCTACGCTTGGCCTGCCAGCTGTTTCTGCCTGGGACGATGCAAGCTAGATTACCGGCAGTTAGCAGGTAGGGAATGGCGGTCTAAAATTACCTACATAAAGTATACGTTAATAATTGATTCATGTTAAATGATGAATGTAAATCCCGTTCAGAAGCAAGCATACATAACGTATCCTTTACTCCTTTAATGAATGAATCATCAGCATGTGCATTGAAGAATACCGATGCCATAAAGAGGACACCCAGACTTTAGCTTCTGACAACAAAAGAACATGCAATGCAAAGAAAAAATGCAATTTTAGAGGCATTTGAACCAGAGGATTAATGAGTTATCACAAGAGCAGGTTATTCAGAGAGGCTGCTCGAGTTCCTAGAAGAGCAAGAAATAATAATAATCAAATGCCTCCCTAAACGCCTTTAAATTCCACCTCACACATACCTAAGCAAGAAAATCATGCACAAGAGATCATACAGCAGTTCGTACTTTAATCATCTATAGAACAATTAACTCTGTATATTTCCTAATTCTGTGAGATGATGAATAAAATCAAAAGTACATAGAGTACCTGTAGTTACACATGTAGATAGCAGGTTCAGCCAAATTGGCCACATCCATTCAGAACAGCTGCATTAGGTGAACCGTACAGCCATAAGACCTTCAAAGAAAAGCACTAAATACTAAAGAAGTGGCACTTTAAAACCATGTGTTCCACAAATAGAACTGCTGAGTGTTAAAGTGGATAGAATACACCATTTACTACAAAGTTCAAAGCAACTTAACCACAAGAACTATTCATTAGGAGCTTCATAGACTGATTTTTCATGGGTGAGCAGCCTAAGATCACCATGTGCAAAACCATTTATTGGCTACAGTGCTGTCAGTCACAATGTACTGGAATATTTAAAAGTATCTGAACAAGTTTGGCCAGTGCCAGGATAACATGAATGTACAGTTAACCATGAAGGGAAATCTTGTGGAACCGGTTGGGTGAAGTTCCTTTCCTGTTTAATTAGAAGACATGTTCGTTGAGAGCTTGAGCCAGGCATAATATGCAGATCGGAAGAAAAAGCAGAGCAAGAAGGGTTTTAGAATAACGTTCAAAAAGCAATTTAATTAGTTCTTCAGAACTAATGCATTTTGCCAGATGTGTTTACAATGTTTACAATTTGTTTTTGTTTTTTCACATTTAAAGGAACACATTTGAAATCTGTCATGTGGAACTTGGGCAAGATTGTGTTATTATTACCCTGCATTATTTACATTACTCAAGAAGTTTTCCAAAGCCGTCACTGGACTGAAGTGAGAATGAAAGAGGATGAACATCTGTTGTAGATGTTAGCAGCGGGTTTGGCCACAAATTGTTTTATTTTGGTGCTGCATATTAGGCAGATGATGGGCCTTAGAAGCTGTGGGAAAAGAGGACCTTCCATCTGGCTTTTCAGCCTGCTGTTTCACACAAATCTGGCAAGCCTTCTCTTTTGGGCAATCTTTAATTTATTAGACTTTTGCACGAGTACAATTTTTCTTCACTTCAAGCCTGTGCATCATCTCTAACCTGCAACACTACATCTTGCTTCCACTGAAATCTACATCAGACTTCCACACCATCTCACTTTTCAGTCCTGCTAGAAGTTATAATTATCATGTGCTCTTACTCTCTGCTCCACAGTGTGCTGTGTTTAACAGCTCTGCTCTCATTAAGTGATCGGTCCACAGGCTTATTTATTTCCCAGGCTGCTGTAATATTGCAGAAATCGTTTCCAGAAACAAGCTGTTTAATGTTTCTTCTAAATCAGGCTTTGATCGTATACCAGTGTGGCATCACACCATGGTAAGGAATTGTTTTACCTTGCTGTAGATAACAGTTCAGAAATAGGAAGTTTGTGCTATAGTATTGCAGCTTTAAAAATCATCTTCAGCTTACAATGATTATTGGTCATGTATTTACTACAAAAGTAGAAATTACATACTTGTGGTACATGTAGCTAACAAGGTGGTAAGTGTGAACGTTATCTCAACAACAGTGTCCACATACTATAGTAAACCCCATTAACTGAATGGAATTCATTCCAGGAAATGGTCCAGATAAAGAATATTTGGGTAACGGACAGCCAGTATTCGTTATTTCCAATGGAGAGATCATTGCCCAGTTTTGAAAATCCCCCTTACTGTCAATAGCGCCAATGTGAGAGTGATAATGTAATCAAGTATCGTATACTAGTGTTAACATAATCTATTTTACCAGCTAGTTAGACTGTTAGTTTGAACTGTTTTACATTACCTAAGGTGCCTAAACTATTGTCTCAATGTGCTACAGAAACACTGGATGAAGGATGAGAAGTTTGAGTATAAAGCAAAGTTTTCAAACCTCCCACAGAGATGCACTGAAGCATCACATGGGTACTTATGGTAAGAAATAAGCCAGAGGGAAGCAGGGAGAGTGAAAAACAAGAGTAATTACACACGTGGCCATTACTCTTCCTTAGCTGGGCTGTAGATCTCCAGCACTGGGACTCGTGCAGTTTCACTTCCCTCCTAACTCCTTTCTTCAAGGGTTGTAGTATGTTGATTTTAGTGCAACTATTCCAGTGATTTTCATCCAAAGATACAAGTAGTATGAAGCACTGAAGCAGTTCATCACATGGCTAGTTAGTGTATTATTGCTGTTCTATTTGTTACATCAGGTGAGTGATGAATCTCATATTTTTCATTATAATTTTACCAGAGGCTTGTTTGGGGAAAAAGGCTGCTAAATGAGGCTGGAGGGAGCAGAACTGAGAATGTGGGGGAGATGAAACATTCTTATCAAATGTTTTTTCCCCTACCCACGGCTGAATTGTGACCGGAGGAAAGCTGAGGCGCTCCAGAAGAGTATCATCAAAACAGTAGGTGGGTTGGCAAGACTGTCATGGCTGCTCATTTTCCAATATCACCCTATGCAGGGTGGCACCTCCGGAGTGGAAAAACACTTTAACCATCACACAGAGTATTAAACGTAGGAGGCTGAGCAGATGATCCATGGAAATTCCTAAACCACTCTTTTGTCGGAATCTGATAATGTGTTTTATCACGTACATTGTGATATTTCCAAAGTATTTTTATAAATCGGTATTTAATTTGCATTTCCCTAGCATACATATTCCCAAATTTCAAATAAGGATCATTCTCAATGCATTTATCCAAGACTGAAATGACCAATGGACTGCTCTTTGTAAATTATGAAACACAAAAGGCTTCATTTCAGTCCCTGTCACATCCCTTTATCTCTCCCATCTGTACACACACCTGCCATCAGGAAGAGTGCCAAGCTTTTGTGAGTCTTCTTTCATATGCATTGTTAGTACTGCTTGGCTAGACACCATATTATGTTTAACCCTCATATTTACTAATCTGCCTACTTCAGAAATGCTGACATCAGCACACAATCAAGTCTGCAGCCATGTGGACAAATCACACTGCAGAACTCTCAACATCACTGTAATTGGAGTATTTTTATTGGATGCCCCAATAAAGCAAGTCCATTCTGTCAAGGTTTAGGCTATACAGAGCTGCCCAATACAATGGAAGAACTGCACAGACCCCAACTATATCCGACACCAACTGGAAAGCGAATAATGCCAACATTATTAGTGAAGATTTAGCCGGCGCCCTTATTCAGAGTGACTCTGAGAATTCGATTGCATTCTCATTAGTAGACATTTCAGGAACTTACAAGAGAGAACATCTTACGTGATACAATCCAAGGGGTTGGGGGTTAAGCGTCTTGCTCAAGGCACCAACTGGCAGCATGGGAGCCCTTTCAGTCTAAATCTTCCAGACAACGGTTTTTATGTAAAACAACTTTAACCAGCCTGACCTCAGTAATGATCTGGAGAATCTTATGTAAAGCCTTCTCCAAAAAATAGAACCTGTTGTAGTGGCTCCATATTATCGTCCATGCTTTGTTCAACTAATATAGGGATCAGGGCATACACACAGTACTGTGCAAAAGTCTTAGACCACCATTAGATTAGTTGTTTTACCATTGGTGTAATGACCATATCTAACATACAGTCTGAGATTAGAACGAAATATTTCAAACTTGGATTTGTTACTATATAATACTCTTTTCCACTGATCTTCATTCCAATCTTTGTGAGCTTTAACCTATCTTAGACTTTTAATTGTGTGGTTTCTTGGCTGCCACCTTTCCATAAAGACCCTGCTTGATCGATCTTCTTCAGACTGCAGTAAATATGCAGATATGACATGAACTTGGCATCACGATGAAGCTGACAGATGCTACTATTGCTCAAGTGTAGGGGCAAGTCTCACTAAATACTAGCCTACAGAATTTGTATTTTCAGATATTCTCTGTATTTTCTGGCTGTATTCCAATAGAGAGACTAAGAAATAATTAAAAATAGTGATTACACTATTGCTAAAACAATGGTGCTTTATGAACCTTTTGCACATAATTCTACGTCCATGTAGACTACAAATTGAAAAGGTTTAATAGATTGTGGTAGGTGTTAAGCAACGGCCCTAATGTCCAGCATGCACAGCTAAAGCTGTGAGAACTGGGCATGAGTCCAACACGGAGTGAACTGTCACCCATTTTCAAATCTAAAAATATAGTTCTTATCGTGCCAAAATACCAGTGTGGAAAGAGCTCTTCAAAAAAAATCAGTAATGGAAATGCGTTATGCCAGTATGTTCACGATGAATGTCCAAGATCCACATCCACAAACCTCTGAATGCTTTAATGTCATCTAGGTGATAGCTGAAAATAGCTGAGATGCTCTTGGAGGTGTGGGTTACAGGTGGGTTTACAGTTCTGAATGTGAACCTTAATGTGGAATATGTTTTTGTCACAATGCATGACAACAGCATGCAGTTTCTTAAAGTTCTAGGTGATTATGCCACCTGAATAATATAATAGCCACTACGACATGGTGTATACACTCACCAGAAACCTTAATTAGGTACATCTACCAGTTTGGACCTCCTTTTGCCTTCAGAACTGCCTTAATTCTTTGTGGCGTAGACTGAGGAAGATACTGGAATCGGTAAAATTATTTTGGTCCTTATTGACACGATTTGTCGGCTGTATACCTCGGCTATAACGATTGGTTAACTGAGTTACTGTTGCCTTTCTATCAGCTTGAACCGATCTGGAGATTGTCCTCTGACCTCTGGTATCAACACGACATTGTCATCAAAACTAAATCAGCAGTTGCTGAAAGGACCAGGCTCAGAGTTCGAGCATATCATGCTCCCCTGCCTAGCATCTTGCTGGCCACCATCCAGTCCCTGGAGATCAACATAGACGACCTCAGGGGCAGGGTCATGTTGCAAAGGGATATTCAGGACTGCAACCTTCTCTGCTTCACCCAGACATAGCTGAACCCAGTGGCACTGGCCACGCCATAAAGCCGGTGGGTTTACTGCATGGACAGGACAAGGTGAGGACTTGAGACAAAAGGTTGTGGAATATGGCTAATCATGAACAGCAGTTCCTCTCACACACCTCTTCTTCCTTTTTCTGGGGTTTATCTTGGTCATAGTCGGTGCCATTTGGAATTCTACCTCAGGCGAAGACAGACGCTGCCGTACATGAATGACATGAGACTCACACTCTTGATCAGACCCAGCACCGGGGCTTATTGAGGCAGAGGACTTTCATAGGAGCAACCTCAAATGTCCAGTGCCAGACAAACAGGCCCTGGAGCATTGCTACCCTCCATTCAAAGAATGCTAGAACAATTCTTTCACCGTGTTAACCATACCATAATTCAATTCACACATTATATACATGAGCTGCTTTGATATTTGTGAAAAGCAGTTAACAGGCTCAGAATGTCATTCTGACGGACACAATCTCTACAATTTATTTAACAATTAATAATAAGCATATTGTAACTGCAAAACACCTCACATTCCATCATTTTGTCTGAGGCTCCTGTATTATCCAGAGAGGAAACAAATTATCCGCAAACTGCCACCACCACTCCGAACAGATACTTGAAGAAAGATCAATCAAAACCTCATGCTGTTCCCCCCACTGTTTAAGCAGTTGGGAAATGCACGCTGCTGCTGAGCTTGACTCCTACGGATATTGGCTTCCCCTCATGAAACTCAATTCAGACATCTAATATCCAATAAAGCCTCCTCTTTTGGTCCATTCCACTGAAATTGCTTATGGCATGCCTGAATTGTTTTCTCTCGCCACATTGTTGTGTAATGCATTTTAAGCAGCAAGTGTCTCGCCACATGTAAGACTGTAATTAGAGCTCCAAATGAATATTTGATTTATATGATGAATAACAATGGTTTGGAAAAGCATTTGGCCCTTATTTCCATTTGTTTAACAGGTTTCTAATTTATATCAACCCGACTGCACAGGTTTTGTTGATTTTTTTCTTCTAAATGCAAACCCACTCTGCATGTAACCATTAAAAATATTACAATCATAAGTTAATTGTAATTAATTAGGAGTATTGACAATACAAGAATACCCTAGTGAATGATCTGGAAAGGTTATCATATACAGTGCTGCAAAAAAGTATTTAGTCAGCCATTGATTGTGCAAGTTCTCCTACTTAGAAAGATGAGAGAGGTCTGTAATTTATCATAGCTACACTTCAACTATGATAGACAAAATGAGAAAAAAAATCCAGGAAATCACATTGTAGGATTTTTAAATTTAATTGTAAATCATGGTGGGAAATAAGTATTTGGTCACTCACAAACAAGCAAGATTTCTGGTTCTCACAGACCTGTAACTTCTTCCCACTCGTTACCTGTATTAATGGCACCTGTTTGACCTCGTTACCTGTATAAAAGACACCTGTCCACAGCCTCAAAACTGTCAGACTCCAAACTCAACCATGGCCAAGACCAAAGAGCTGTCGAAGGACACCACGAAGAAAATTGTAGACCTGCAGCAGGCTGGGAAGAGTGAATCTACAATAGGCAAGCAGGTTGGTGTGAATAAATCAACTGTGGGAGCAACTGTAAGAAAATTGAAGACATACAAGACCATTGATAATCTCCCTCGATCTGGGGCCCCACGCAAGATCTCATCCCGTGGGGTCAAAATGATCATGAGAACGGTGAGCAAAAATCCCAGAACTACACGGAGGGACCTGATGAATGACCTGCAGAGAGCTGGGACCAAAGTAACAAAGACTACCATCAGTAACACACTACGCCGAGAGGGACTCAGATCCTACAGTGCCAGGCGTGCCCCCTCCTTAAGCCAGTACATGTCCAGGCCCGTCTGAAGTTTGCCAGAGAGCATATGGATGATCCAGAAGAGGATTGGGAGAATATCATGTGGTCAGATGAAATCAAAATAGAACTTTTTGTGAAAAACTCAACTCATAGTGTTTGGAGGAAGAAGAATGCTGAGTGGTACCATACCTACTGTGAAGCATGGGAGTGAAAACATCATGCTTTGGGGCTGTTTTTCTGCAGAGGGGACAGGACGACTGATCCGTGTTAAGGGAAGAATGAACGAGGCCATGTATCGTGAGACTTTAAGCCAAAACCTCCTTCCATCAGCGAGAGCATTGAAGATGGAACGTGGCTGAGGCTTCCAGCATGACAATGATCCCAAACACACCGCTCCGTAAAAAGAATTTCAAGGTCCTGCAGTGGCCTAGTCAGTCTCCAGACCTTAACCCTATTGAAAACTTGTCGAGACAGTTGAAAGTCCGTGTTTCCCAGCAACAGCCCCAAAACATCACTGCTCTAGAAGAGATCTGCATGGAGGAATGGGTCAAAATACCAGCTACAGTGTGTGCCAACTTGGTGAAGACTTACAGGAAACGTTTGACCTCTGTCATTGCCAACAAAGGTTATGTTACAAAGTACTGAGTTGAACTTTTTGTTATTGACCAAATACTTATTTTCCACCATAATTTACAATTAAATTCTTTAAAAATCCTACAATGTGATTTCCTGGATTTTTTTTTCTCATTTTGTCTCTCATAGTTGAAGTGTACCTATGATGAAAATTACAGACCTCTCTCATCTTTCTAAGTAGGAGAACTTGCACAATCAGAGGCTGACTAAATACTTTTTTGCCCCACTGTATTTAGAATATAAACAAAATGTAATAACTAGGCTAGGCACTAGGCAGAACTAGGCTACCCACAAAAACAATCACTGAGTTGTGTGACTCAGTTTGTGGTGGGTGGGCACCCCAGATACTCACACGTGGGCACAGGCACTGAAAAAAATGAGCTGTGCATAATTTCTTGCTTTTAAATATTTCTAGAAAATGAGGAAATCCTTCCTCTCTGGGACCTTCCCAGGCTCCACATTTGGATGCCATTTTACACAATTCAAACCTGGGTGGGCTAGTGAATTGCTGCTGCGCCACTCAAACATTTGCTGAGTCCAAAGACTTAGGTACCTTTCTGGGAGAAACACTACAGTTTTAGTAAGATCTCGATATTTAGTCGGCTTGTATCTTGCGTAAGACCAAAATTTAACAGCCTGGTTTTAAATATTAATAAAATCAATCAGATTAATTTGATTTTAGAAAATACCCTTAAAGCTAGGTACAGCCATGCTTACAGCATTGTTTGTCTGTTGGGAGCAAAAAGTTCAGAACTTTCTTAGTCGAACAATGCTTCTGTATATTTTAAGTTGGCAGAGGCATTTTAGATAGCTTCAAAAGGTGCACTAGAGAACATTTTAATTCACTTGGTGACAGTCCGGATTGGAAACGTAAATTTCTCTGGACACACTTTGCTGGAGGAAGTGATTCATGCAGCCAAAAGAAATTATTAGCCTAGCCTTAGAACCATAAAAGTGCCGAATAAAAATGGAGAAACCTAAAGACTTTTCTCAGACGTTCTAGAACGTTATTCCCTGATATTGTGCACTGTCCGTGACCAACAGAGCCTGTTCAGATTCTAGAATTTTCTTGAATTACTGTCCCAAAATTGAAGCACATGCCTTTAGTATAAAGATTATTAATCTTAAGAATGTTCTTCACTGGAATTAGAGAGCCCATCCGAAACAATCAAACTGCCACAGCCTATTTATCCAGCCCTACAAAACATTATTACAATATGTATTAGATCTACTATGCGTTACATAACTGAAAAAGTTCACAAATACAAAGATGTCTTATGTATGCTAGGGTTTGTGAAAGTAAATAGAGGAACATTTTAGACTGGCTCCTGCTTTTGTGTCTGTTGTGAATTGGATTGCCCTTTGAGAAGCTCCCCGAGTGGCTGGAAGAAACTCAGTATGTGCTAACCACTCTCAGTAAGTCTTTAACACTCCTCTGTAAGTCTCAAAAGCAGTTCTTCTTCCACTAGACTCTTGTTTATATGTCCAAATACATCGACAGTTTACAATGTGTACTTGCTTATTGACAGGCAGTCCAACTGCAAACGGTACGTCAGACTTTTCACAGAACTAAGATGGTCTATATTTACGGCTGTGTTATTGACAGGATTATTTTTAGGTCTGGACTTTTCTGGTAGTACCTGTCTAAGAACCTAGAGACTCTTGGTAAATATTCCAGAAATGTCTTTCCTTAAATACTGCATTGGCCACATACACAGAGACCTACTGAAAGTTTATAGAACTTTCTTCCCTTATAAAGTGCACTATTATTAGCTACCGCACACACTAGACCTGTCCAGACAATACAGGTACAAATGTGCGGATTTTAAATTCACCTGCTCTCGTGTTATGTCTTTGTGGAAGTGGTCATTCAAAAATATGTACATGGATGGCATCGTATGTCTCAGAGGAAGCACGTTAGCCCAATTTGTAGCTGTTATCCAATCAACCAAATAACACGCTAACAAAATATAATAAAGTGTGAGGAAACTGCAATCATGGATAAGGAAGGGGCGTGTTCCAAACTTGGGTAATCTAAGGTCAGTAATGATTTCCAATCAAAATTCTTCCTATTTTATGGCATTTTACCCTCATTAATCATTAAAACTCATCTTCTCATTTATTACAAAGGAAGGTTCAGTGCTCTAAAACATGACCCATGGCATATTTCAGAGCTGTCAGCCTGATTTTACGACGTGCCCCCCTCTTTTCTTATTAGATCACATAAATATTCTGTGGGGTGCGAGTCAGTCACTCTCAAATACCTGCCATTTCAAAATATTGTGTTACACCCCAACTGCTAGGATTGAAAACGGCACCAAGTATCAAGGGACTCCTTTAGTATTCACACGCTGGATCAATGAAAGCTTGATCTAAATTACATTCAGGTCAGAAGATGGTAATTACACTCATTAAATTACAAGCCATTCAGAGCCAGCGGCACAGTTGTTGAATTCAAATGATTTTAGAGTGTCTAATTACAGCCTCCAATCATGCATATTATGATTAAAAATCCACCTGATTATTTGGTGATTGTTCTCCCATTTATACTCTCAAAAAAACCTGGCTATGAGTTTGTTCAATCAAAACTCAGTTTCCTAACCGGCCCACTTCATTAACCATATCACAGAGTGGGTGCATTCTCAAAGACCTTGGTGTAATTAGTAATTACCAAACGCAAATGATCAATCTGCACTTGTTGCTTCAGGCAGTGACCATTAAAATCAAATTATTTATCAAAAATGTAATTCTATTATCAAAGGATCAAAGCAAAATAAGGCCAACGCCCATCCTTTTGGTTTGTTTCTTACCAAAATGATAAATATTTCTTCTTCCAAATGCAAGTTATCTGTTGTCCACTTTCTGCATCAGACCCCAAACAACAGAGACTATGAGCTATATTTTGACATTCCCTCAGTCTCTCTCAGTGCATCTCAGTCTCTCTACCCTTACATTTGAACATTTTACTATGCATTAGTACATGCTGCTTTATTTTATAGCCTTCACACACCAGTGAGCTCAACTAAAAGTTTTCTTTGAAGAACGTTTCAAGTACAGCTGTGCTTTGCGTCATTGAGCAAAATGAGAAAAATCATTTGAGAATGGAGGTCACAAATCAATCACTGGAAAATGTGAGCCAGTAGAATCATAAAATGCCTTTAAACTGTACTTTGAAGTATAGTGTCATTGTTCTAGGGGTGTTCAGGGTTCACTTTTAGGCTAATTCCGATTTGAAAAGATAATTAATCATGCGCTGTATTATTCATCCGACCCATTACTTCCTTTTACACGTTACTATCCTTTCATAATTCCATTGTACTTACACAACACGCACATATAAGCAATGCGTGGTATTTCACACTCAGTGTGGCTCCTTTCTCCTCCCACACGTCCTTCTTTTTTATCATCAAAACCCGATCAGAGCCTCATAATTAATGTGCTGTCCAATTTCCGTTAGATTAAAGGCAACACAATTAAAAGCAGTAGAAAGAGGCAGCGGAAATGGAAAACATGACACAGACAGGGTCTTTTGTTTGGGCAGGCAGGCAGTGGTGAGCTGCTGCTCTAATACGAAATCTGGGAAAAGAATGGCGCACTGTGAAACCACAAATCCAAGGCTGCTTCGGATACTGTTTTGACATTTTAGACACTTTAGAGAAGACCAGTCAATCATGTCTTCTATAATAAGATGCTCATGTATTGTATGTGCAGTTGACACTGACAGCTAAGTAGATAGCTGGGTAGATGGGTTCCGCTAGATTTTGGAACATGTGAGGTTGAGCACTGATGTTGGACAATGTCCTTGGCTCACTGCTGGTACTCCAGTTCATCTCAGTGTTTTGTGGAGTTAACGTCAGGGCTCGTGCAAGCCAACCAAACTCTTCATCAAAGGGGCAAACTCTCAGAGCGCCAGCAGCATCCATAAGCACCACCAGAGTGTGGCAGAGGCGCTCTACACAGTATAAAAAGGCAGTATCAATTAAATGCATGGTTCCATTTGGTATCCTGCGGCTGCTGGGCCTGTAGATCCTGCATGCTCGTAGGTTGCTGAAGCTAAGTGCTCGATTGGCAAGAAGTCTGGCGACCAGGCAGGTCAAACAAGTGTTGCAGTCTGGTGGAGACATTCCTGAGAAACCTTTGCTGTGTTTGGGCGAGCATTATCCTGCTGGTCGTCTGTCTGGGTCGTCCAGAGTCTGTTCACCACTGCTCCCAACACTTCCTAACAGCTAGGTCAGAACGGCTTAGAAGAGGACAGGCAATTCATCGAAATGTCCATCTTGTTTCTCTCAGTCCAATCTTGTGCCCCCTTTGAAGTCTGTTAACTGGGCACAATGTCTTTGAGTGCATTATAGAGTGCATTCTATAGATCTCACTCCAAGAGGTATACTACCCAAAAGTAGAACCTCAGAGCCTTTTATAGGTCAGCAGGGAAAGCATTTTTATGCCCTCTTGTGGCAAGATCCAGTGTCTAATCAGACCACACCTTTAATCATTTGCATTTAATAGTTTAAAAACGAATGGGTGCTTTCCTGAAGTCCATGCAGTTCAACTAAAGGTTAGTTTTCTTTCAGACTTTGAGAGATGAAGCTAATTAACCACAAAGGCATTTTTCATAACCTATTGTACCCAAGCGGCCAATAATTCTCAAGCTATCTGTATGTGCTCAGTGTTCACTAGGACCTTGAGGACGTCTTCAAGGTCTGATGCAAAGGTTTAAAGCCTATAAAAGCTTTATGACTGCCTACTGACCTAATTTCATTACATCTGCAGACATTTACAGTCTATGTATGCAAGAAACCCAAATTTATTTGTTCTCTGACCTTTTGCTTGGTTTTGCATCTGTATATTTTGTGTCAATAGCCATGAGGACTTGCGTCCATCCAAAAATTCTAAACATATGAATTTTATGAAGGTTGTACAAAGAATTTTTGACATAAAGGGACCACGTTGGTTTACTGACGGGTGGCTAATCAAAGCTGTTCTGGTTATAGTTGATATTCAGGTGAGGAGCTATAGTGTCAGAGAAAAACAACGCATTCAGCCCTGCCATGAAAAGTAAGTAAGAAACACTGATGGGCTTGTACTCTCAAAACAACTCTTATTCTCGGCTAAGGATAATTTAGTCGGGTGTGAGTGTGTTGCACTCAGTAGCAAACAGCTATGTTTACACATTAATTAGAGGCAAACAATGTGTCCACAAAGCCTTGTAAACTTACAATACACATTGCTAATATCTGTTGTATTTGTGTCTACACCTGTAACGTGAACGCTTTAAATGTCAATCCATTTGTTCAAACACGGCACAAATTTCATTAGCCTGTGCAACTAAACTGTGCAAAGGAACATATAACCCTACACAACTATAAAATCCTCCTGTACTTGCTTATACATCAGCCATAAAATTAAAACCACCAATATTTGTGTAGGTGCCCCTTGTGCCACCAAAGCTGTGACCCCTCAAGGCATTTAAGTCCTGTATGTTGTGATGTGTGGGACTTATTTATCAAGCATATCCTACAGATGCTCAGTTTAAATAGTAAGCAAATGGACTTACAGTGATCGATTCATCATAGTGAATAGGAATGGTGAAGTTTTGAAGGGGAATAGAAACTTGGAGAAAAGCCTTTGTTTAAAGCCTACTGTAGGTCAATGATAAGTCAAAATCCAGAGAAAACTATGGTAGTGTCCTCTAGCGGTCCTAGTATGTAGTATTCAACAACGGACTTTGTTTAATGATTCTCTGTCCAATAAGGTGTCACTTTATCTTTTTGATATCTTGAATGTGTTTATAAGGTTCGATTTCAGCAGAGCGTCCCGAGGTAAGGTATTTTGGTAAGGTAACTGGTAGGAGTCACGCTAACCCTGACTTGCAATGCTGGAGGTCAGCGATGACTCACTATGGCGGTGTGAGCACGCTCGACCTGATCACGCATGTCCCAGCCCTGGTGTGGCGTTATGCAGATAAGTGGCGACACCTGTTGTTGGGGCTATGTAAATACACCTTGTTGCCCACACAGGTTGTCGCATCTTTGCACTGTTTCACACAGACCCTTGTGCAGTCTGCACCAGCCCTCACACGGCTATCGTTCCTGTAAGCGTGAAGGAGTTCCCGTGGTACGCTTTCGCAGCCGCTCCGCTCGGGCTTCCGTCGGTCTGCGCATGCGCGGACCCGTACGCCATTGGCGTTAGTTTTCTTTGTTTTTTTAATAAGTCCTACATATTCAGATCCATCCAAGTCCTACATATTCTCAAAGAGCTGCATTCAGGACCTTGCCAAACTTATTGATTCAGTTGCTAGCCATTTAGCTACCTTAGCAACCACAAACCGTAATGCACAAACACAACATACGACGCTATTTATGGCAGAAAGTTTGTTTTCCTGTATACACGTGTTAAATCTGTACTGTAAAGCCATGAAACATAATTCATTTCACCTGACCAGCTAGTGAATGACTTCTACTCACCCAAGAGGCTTCTCCAGTCGACTTGCTGGTGAGCCCACAATCTCGCCCAGGGTGCAGAACATCTGCCCAAGGAAATCCTGGAAAAGCAGTGTGAGGGAGGACAGAGAAACAGGAGGATGTAGAGGTATGTACTGATGGAACAGAAGTTAAAGAGATTCCCCATTGTCCCCTAGCTCTCTACACTAGCTACTGTAAAATATTGAAAGGCTGTAGACGTACGTTGGACTCTGATGGCTTCCAGGAGGGAGGGCAGGCAGCCATGTTAACAACAGAGCACAGCATGTAATAGAAAACATAAGACACAAACAAAATGGTGGCCGTACCAAGGCCCGAGGACACCATTACTGATCAACCAATGAACTTTAAATCAGGGCAGAAATGAAGGCTACGTGAGAACTGACCATGCGTCCATGAAGACGGCAGTAGAGATGAATGGAGCATGCAAATCAAACCACATCCAAATATACACTATGCTAATCTACGAAGACTAGATTATTGCTGAAAATGCTTTTTGCTTCCACTTTCCCTCCACCCAAGCAAATGTCTGCATCTAAAACTTTACCCAGTTAAGCATAGCTAGAGTTATATTCTGGGGGAGTTCAGTGCATTCAAAAAGCGTCAGCATATTTATTGCATTGGGAGGGTTCAGGAAGCAGGTGGTCTAAAAGAAAAAGAGAAACCAAATACACTACATGGCCAAATGTATGTGGACACCACTTCTTATTAGTGGGTGCAGCTACATCAGCTACATTACCATTGCTTACATTAACAGAAACAACATCAGTACATGAACTGTCAGAATCTTCATTGATTTGTTTTGCAGCTGAGTCACAGCTCACAACCCAAAGATCACCATGAAAGCACATTGTTACTGGACACCGGAGCAGCAGACTGATGAATTAGGTGAAACCCTCTGGTATTCTGATGGACTAACTTGGATTTGGTAGACCCAGGTGGTTTCCCACATTTCTGGGCCACTTAATTCTACTTGAAAAGCATTTTAATGCTACAGCATCCAGTGGCATTCTAGAGGAATGGACGCTTCCATGTTGTTAATGGTAGTTTGGGGAAGACAGATTCCTGACATTGTTACCCTGCACAAACTGGGGTCCATACACAAATCGTTTGCCAATTTTGGTGTGAACGAACATGACTGGCATGTACAGAGCCATGAGCTCAATCTCGTCCAGCGTCTTTGGGATTGGAATGCTTGCTGCAAACCATGGAATGGAGAGTGGAAATGAATCTCCAGTCATTTCCCAAAATCTAGGAAAGACTTCCCATGGAGTGGGATGATTACAGGTTTGAATGTGACCTTCCTGTTTCAGGTGTATACAAATTTTGGCCACATAGTGATGTTATCAATAACAGATGTATCCCATGACATTCTGCTTTCTACATTTGAATACCAAATTTGTTTTGGGGTCTTCACAGAGTCAGGTTAGTAATACTCACGTGTTTTGAGAGGTCTGGACTTTTAGAGTCAACATCGTATCTGAAACATATATACACACAACACATATGTTCAATATGAAACATGTATAACAATATACGTTTTACATTATCTTGTTTTTTACTTCTTGAATATTAGTTCAAATCCAAATAAATTGCATATCCTGAAAACAATGTTTATGCCTAAATAGTAACCTTCTAAATACAAATGTATTAGCTGCTCTTCTGAGTTAATTGACTATTTGAAAAAACCATGACGGCTTTCTTCTGATCATCAGAAGGCAATGCATCGGCACAAAACAGACCACTATCTGTATATTAAAGAGCATTAGTGTTATAAAAGGACACCTACGGCGAGATTTCAAAGGCCCTTTTAAGTCTTTTGTATGAACTCAGAGGTTGCATCTGAATGAAGGGGTAGAAATGGCAAATGATACAGCAATCTGATAAACCCCTTAAGCTGAAAGGTTGGCATTTTCTTATCCAGCTCTCAAAAAACAATAGTACTAGTGGAGTGTTGCCTATATGCCTCTTGTAGCACTTCGATGTTCAGGAGAAATTTCTGGACAAGGCACATAGTGTCACATGTCATTTTTAGCCCAAACCCCTTGTAAAAGTCACCTTAATAACAGCACTAATTGTCAAATAAAACATAATCTTCAACTAACTGATCGTTTCACAGAGCAAAAGACGTCCAGCTTCAGAAAGAGGGATTGGTGGCAGATTATAAATCCAGTCACATAGAAGCCAATATCAATTGATTAAACAAATGGAATCAGGTTTAGCCAATGTTTGCTTGGGATGGTTTATAATAGTTTTACCCATCTCGGGTTTGCAGTCACGCAGCCAGCGTGGTCACAATGGGACCTAAAATACTGTGTAGAAATCCTGACAATAAGAACTAATAGTAATAATAGAAGGCTGTTTTTCTCTTTCCTCCTTTATCCTTTAAAATATTTTTCTTTTATAAGATATATTTTATATTATATTATCATATTATATTATATATATTCTTAAATATGTATCTTTTAATGTTACTATTAAATTCAATAAGTAGTATAGTGAATATTCACTGAATATACTGTACTGTACAAAAGTCTTAGGCCACCATTAGATTAGTTTAAGCAATGGTATGATGACCATATATAATTATTTCTTAGTCTTTTTATTACAATGCAACCAGAAAAAGAAATGCGAATGCTGTATTGTAAAGCTATATATTAAAAAAACCATTTAGTCTGATCCCCCTTGAGCACAATTGAGCAGTAACAGCATCTGGCAGCTTCAACAAGAGGCGTGACCAGAAACTGTCTTTTTGAAAGGGTAGTAGCCAAGAAAATGCTTTTTCAGAATTGGAACAGGGTGAAAAGGCTAAGATATGTTAAAGTTAAAGATTGGAATGAAGATCAGTGGAAAAGAGGATTATGGAGTGACAAATCCAAGTTTCAAATTTTGGGGTCGAATCATCAACAATATATACGGTCATTACACCATTGCTAAAACACTAATCTAATGGTGGCCTAAGACTTTTGCACAGTACTGTACATTTGTTGTTATACCAGCTCTCATAAATACAATGCTTGCTTAGTGACAGTCTTCAGCACTACCAACTCTTTGTAGATAAGACTGAAGTCCCTGTGCTTGGAATTAAGAGTGCCACTATTGAATTTCTTCTGCCGTTATAAATAATACCACATATTTTTGATGGTACTGCCACTGAGTGAATTTGGTGGCCAGTTGAGCATCTTAAATATGGTGACTTTGTTTGACAGCTGTGTGTCTGCCATACCAGTTGGCTAGAGTATTGTAATGTAACCGTTCACTATTGAGGTCCAGGATGTTTGTATGACCATACGAAGAAAAGACTCAAAAGAAAGAACTCACAAGTCAAATCGAAGATTCTGCTTCTCCTCGAAGAAGTAGTCAAGGATGAACTTTCTCACAAAGTCTGGATTTAGCGTGTTGTCAATCACCTCTGTTCTGCCAAACTGGAGCCGGAATTGGATGCAGGCAAAAGAGAGGACAACACAAATATAGTGAACTACTAAAAAATGTACAAGGTAGCAGTCAAAGGCATTCTTTTTAGAAGATTAATTGTGTTATTGTGTCCTCTTTCCCCGAAACTGCTCTTAAGCATCATTTGATGCGAGGCTGTCCAGAGGCAGATTGCATCTTGTGTCTTCCAGGGCTAATTACAGCCATGAGCCCACTCGTCAAGCTGAAGAGCAAAGGATATTGGTGGCAATTACACCTGCTTAATTAGAGCCTCTTCACCCAATACTGGCCTAAATTTCAGCATAAATGAGCAATAGAAATGCTACTCCATTATTTAGCTCCAATGGCCATGGCAAACTAGACAAAATAATTGGAATGCGCTTCTCCACCACACTTAGCTCAAATTTACCAAAAACTACTTATACCTGACCTCTGCTACTGAGCAGGATACGGTGCTTCCTTCCCATGGGGGCTTACACCACACTATGAATAATTCAGCGTGAAACATCCCACAGTTAGCGTCAATAAATGATGAGCCCATACTCCGGCGCTGCCATTGTAAAACTGGGTTATGAGAAAACACAAGCAGCCTTCCTGAATTCCTTGAATTAGTTATTCTTCAAGACTTTACAAGACTGCATGAGGTGAGATGAGTCTCAGGCATATCTGAAGTTATGTACTACAATTCTGATAGAGTTTACTCATTACATAACCATCCAGCCGTAGCTCATATGTGTCCTGGTTTTCCCTCCTGGTCGGCTTGAAGCAGCCTACTTTCTGTAAGTTCTCTCCCATGATCTGCGGCAGAGACTTCAAACTGTTACAGTTCAGCTGAACCTGATTTATTCCATCAGGACTCACAGCATGCTACACTGAACATCTTATAAACAATACTGTTCGATTTCCCTTATATTCGGCTAAATAAGCAAAGGGCTCTTAAGAACGGGTTCCTGTTGTCCACCTAGAGAAGGTTTCCTGTTTGAGTCTGGTTTCTCTGTTTCTCATGAGCCTCAGGAAGTAGTTAGCTTTCCATCATTTGGGCTCTACACTTTTGAACTAAAATGACTAATTATTACTAGAATAATTGGACATAGAAGAAGGACAACACAGCCTTGATAAGGGCGAGTAGAAGGTATGGTCACACAGCCAGCGAGATATAACGCTGAGGATCAATCCTGCAAAACAACCAGCAATAGCAAGGAAATCCAATTAAAAACTCTCTCTCTCCTCCTAATCCTTCCATTACTCATTTCTTTTCATTCCCACTTAATACAAATCCGGCCACAAGGAAGGAAAAACCCAGGACATGGCGGCAATCTATTGTAGGGTACATATGTACCCACACGCATTCTGTAGCTCAGACATACGTAGGTTTTCCAGTGGTAAAAATTCAAATGAACTTCAACTGAATGGCATTTATTAATTATTGTACTAATTTGTTCATTCAGTCATTTTCTATACCCACTTAATCCAATTCAGGGTCATGGGGAGCCAAGCCTGGACAGGGAGCTTGTTTAGCCCAGGACACACACACGTTCACTCACATGGGGACACTTTTTAGTGACACCAACTGACCTAATGTGTGTCTTGGGAATGAAATGTGGGGGGAAACTGGGAGAGACACAAGGAGAACATGTGAACTCTATACAGGCAGAGTCTCTCTGAGGATCTCTGGAGCTGGGAGGTGACACTGCTAGCCATTGTACTGACTGACCTTGTTTTCTTGGGTACATTGTTTAAAAAATGCCCAGAATTATTGTTCTGCCAGCAGCCACTCAGGAAGCAGGTAGGACTGTTGTATTGTATGGACTATGGCTGTGTAATGTATCTTTAATCAATGATTTTATGCATTCGAAAGACAATTACTGTATTTGTCATGGTGGACAAACACTAGGCTTGTGTAACAGTTGTAAAATTTGCTAAAAAATAAAAGTTTGCCCAATATTCATATTTACTGAAGGCAAACCACTGTAAGACTCATCTAGCTGGACGCTTTATGTATGCAATATTTTGTTTAATCCTGGTCTTCTGATTAATGCGGACACAGTTTGAACAAATCTTTAAGCACCTACTGTAAATATTGTCAATCTGCTTCTGCGATTGTTTTCATCACACTGACAATCTACATTCTCGAAATGACTTCAGGCTAGATAAATGATAATGATTCTCTTTCAGCTTCTCGCGTTACGGGTCGCCACAGCAGATCACCACATAATAGACTGATGAATCGCTGTGTTAAATCAATCTCATTGCTCTGACTCCGGCCGGTGTGTTATTTTGCTCATTTGAAAAATGTAATTTTCCACAGACGCTCTAGGTATAATCAAGTTAGTAACAATGCAGGAAAATGCAATGCATTTGGTTTTCAGTGCACAGAGAAAGTATGTTCATATTTACATTACCTTACATTTATACAGTGGGGCAAATAAGTATTTAGTCAGTCACTGATTGTGCAAGTTCTCCTACTTAGAAAGATGAGAGAGGTCTGTAATTTTCATCATAGGTACACTTCAACTATGAGAGACAAAATGAGGAAAAAATTTAATTGAAAAAATTTAACTGTAAATCATGGTGGAAAATAAGTATTTGGTCACCCACAAACAGGCAAGATTTCTGGCTCTCACAGACTCTCATTTTGTCTCTCATAGTTGAAGTGTACCTATGATGAAAATTACAGACCTAAGTAGGAAAACTTGCACAATCAGTGACTGACTAAATATTTGTTTGCCTCACTGTATATGGTGATGTAGTACATAATATAGCCAAAGGCATTACCCCTAATCATTCATAGCCTTTATTTCCCTGAGTTGATTGGTTTCCCTGTTCTGTGCTTTTCCTATGTTACAAGAGAGCTTGTATTAGCTTCTGATGCGCTTTATGTTTGTGAAATGTATTTTGCCTATATATTAATAGTATAGTTGGGCAATAGCAATCTGGTACCTTCAACTAGATACCAAGCTGACCTTCTACAGTCTGAAGACACTTGATCAGGAATGGTCTTTTTGGAAGGGTAACAGCCAAGAAACAATTTTTTTTGCACAAGCCATTTTGGTCTGAACATTGTGAGTTTTTTATCTTGTGTACATGTTACCTGTATTTTCTGTTTATATCTTCATAAACAAATCTACAAATCTAAAAGCCAGCAAATCTAAGACAAATCTAAGACACAGTACTTGTAACGGCGGGCGGCGGATGGGAAGCAGGAGGCATACGCAAGGCCACTGGCTGGTAAGGTGGTTTATTCACAAAACACTAAACTGACGCACAGGTGAGGCAAGGTAGGGACATCGAGAATCCACAAGGGAGAGTGAACTGAGTGAGGGTTAAATAGTGCGGGAATGACGAGGGAAATGACGAACAGGTGCAGGTGATCAGCAGGTGCAGCGAGCCGGGTGGCCGGTGGGCGTGACAGTACTGTGTTTGGTTGAGTCTAATTCAATATAAATACCATAAAACCTTAGGTGAAGGGAAGGTGTAACAATCCAGAATTACTTCCCATCTTATTGTTCCAGTGGACTAAAGATACTAAGACATTCTATTATGTTTTTCTTATTTTTGCTTGTAGTTCTGTGCCAGGCTGGCCAGAGAGTGGAGACAAGTACAAGGTTTATTGGAAAACAAACAAACAAACAGACACAGTCTAAAATGAGAACTGGAGTATCCACAAAGCAGATGCACAGAAAGCTCACAGACAGGAAGCGACTTAGCAGGGTATGAGACACTCGGACACATGCAGCAATGTAGCTTCACCTCGACTGCCACAAACAAAGGCGCTAAATAAGAAGAGGGATGATGACAGAACTGGGAACAGGTGTGTGTAGTTGGGGAAGTCAACAAATGGGATCACCTGCAGAGGCGGGATTGGTGGGGGGGCAGGAGACATGAGAACGGAGTCTGGGATGCTGGGTGGGAGGCAGCAGGCATGACATTGTGAATCACATTATGTATAAGTTTGGGCACTGCTGGTCAAATGACCAGGTAAAATAGCCTCTGCAGGGAATGAGGGGAATGAAGCATTAACGAGTAAATCAAGTTCTAATTAAAATAATTAATCTGTCATCATCTGGATAGGTGACCGAACCAAAACAAGAAGAGGCTAGGGAACAGGTAGAGACCATTTACAGCCAAACCCAGTTAACCTGAGTATGATTCATTATGGAAAGTGGTTTTGAAGAGACAATTTGCATCAATTCCTACCTAGTCCCTCTTCAATCAAAACCCTGCCTTGTAAAAGAAAAAATCTAATTTGATCAGGGCGCCAAAGCATTTGCACAAGACTGTACATAATCAGTGTATTTAAAACCTGAATACATTCAAAACCCTTGGATGGTGGAGCTAAAGAATGGGCTAAAAAACAGAGACATATTAATTACGCTTTAGGTAGTAGTAGTGTGTAGGCTGCCTGCATCTTGGTAATAAGAAAATAAATAAGTGTTCTAGTGGAACCATTTCTTACACTCAGGAATAAACCTGGCCTATGTTAAAGCACTCTTGACTATTCCGTAATTATTGGTGCGGACTTGTAAAAGGAAATTATCACTGTAATTTGTAATTACTTGCATAGAATTACAGAGCACATGCAAGGAGGCTTTAGGAAATGAAGACTGGATATACCTAGCCATTTTCAGCCTCAATTTGGCCTCAGTCTAGGTGTAAAACCACAAGTGCTATGCATGACAAGCTAAGGTGGGCGGTTTCCACGTCCTCAAATTTCGGTTTTCTTTATATTAATATCACTAGCTGTTTGTTTTTGGTTTTTATATACACTGGGGTTTCAGTGTTTCGCACACATATACTGACAGCGTATCTGTATAGTATATCTGTATATGAAACCATGACCATGATCATTAGCAACTAACATGTAAAAAAATGGCAGTGAGCAGCTAGAAGCAGTTGTGCTCCATTTCCTTTGATCTGGCCTTTTATATTTCAGTCCTGATCTATTACTGACCTTTTCATACATTGGACTATATTATACCTATACATGGAGGAGGTTACATGATGCAGTGGTTTAATATAATCATTTCAAATGCGCCGTGGCCACATTAAGAGGCACCCTAGTATCTAGTCCTGATATTAGAAGAGCTAAGGAAGTATAAATAATAACATTGCAATTCCCTGTTAGTCTGTTAAGAGATCGAGAGAGCAAGTTCTATAAATGTGCACAAAGGACTGGTTTGAGTGTAATAAAATTCCTCAGAGCAGGGCTGGACTGCAGGATTTTGGATGTATAAGCCGGGTTTAGGGCATACTGAGATAAAGAGAAGAGAGTGAATTAGGAGTTCATTAGGTGCTGCACACGGCGGACTAATCTAATGAGAACTGGACATGAATCTTGTCGGTCTGAAGACTCGGTACAGAAATAACCCTCCAGGCAACAAGCAAGGCCGAAACATTTCTGTCGCTCACAATCACAAAGCAATCATACGGGTCAGAGAAAATGTTTCCACTCCAGAAGATCAATCCAGCAGCCTGTTTGAGTGCTCCCAACTGTCCCTTAGAACCAGATACAGATGACATTTCCTTTGCTTCGGCAACACCTATTCATATTTATTAAATGCCTGGGTTAGGTGTACATGTGAAATGGTAAACTTAACGTGACTAAAATCAGGGCCAAGCCTGTCACTAATCATCAGCTCTGCCTGGTGAGGTTTGAGTTGCGTTAAGCCCCAGTTCTGCCTGGGTTAAAGGTCCAGGGTTCATCCCATTATACTGAGATATGGGTCATAGGTTTGTCTCTGTCCATGTTAGGCTTGGGCGATAAGTTTAGACAAACGATGAACGTCTTGCGAATTACTACAGTACATGATATTATTGTGTTATTTAAATGTATTAACAAAGTACCCCATATAAGCGATCGGCTGCATTTCAATGGGAAAGCAAAGAATTCGAACAGCAAATCTTAATCATAATTAACAGCAGTAATAGCAATAGCAGTAGTAATAATAGCAATAGTAAAACAATAGGGTGTGCGGTATTAGTCGTATCCTGTGTGTGTTTCTGTGAAAACCTATGAAAAAATATTCAATTTCTACATTTAAAGCTCAGTTTAACATTGTTGAGGTTAACTCTCTCAAAGAATTAAACATGCATTCCTTCATTCATACTCATACCCACTTAATCCAATTCAGGGTCACATAATGGCCAGAAGCTTGGGTACAAGGCAGGAACCAACCCTACGGCGTCTATCCAGAGCAGGGCACATGCACTCATACACAAACTGAGACACTTTTGAGACACCAGCTGACCTCATAGGTCTTTGCAAGGCAACTAGAGTACCCGGAGAAAACCCCTGGGTGGCATAAGCTTTCTAGAGATCACTACTTCAACCACCATGGCTTGGCAGACCATAAAAAGGCCTACCCTATGGGTGAACTACTTCACTATCAATCAGAACAACCCAGGACATCCTAGAGCTCACTGGTTAAGGCTCTGGACTAATCTGAAGGCTGTAATAACTTGGCTGTAAGTCGCTTTGGATAAGGGCATCTGCTACAGTCGTATGAAAAAGTTTGGGCACCCCTGATAATTTTCATGATTTTAGTTTATAAATCATTGGTTGTTCAGATCAGCAACTTGAGTTAAATATATCATATAGCAGATGAACACAGTGATATTTGAGAAGTGAAATGAAGTTTATAGGATTTACAGAAAGTGTGCAGTAATTATTCAAACAAAATTAGGCAGGTGCATAAATTTTGGGCACCCCAACAGAAAAATGACATCAATATTTTAGTAGATCCTCCTTTTGTAGAAATAATAGCCGCTAAACCGCTTCCTACAGCTTCCAGTCTGGATTCTGGTTGAAGGTGCTTTGGACCATTCTTCTTTAGAAACACATCTCCAGTTTCAGTCCGGTTTGATGGTTTCCGAGCATGGACAGCCGACATTTTCAGTAATATTCATGTCTGGGGGACTGAAGATGGCCATTTCCAGAACGTTGTACTGGTTTCCTCTGCATGAATGCCTTAGTAGATTTTTTGAGCAGGGTTTGGGGGTCGTTGGCCTCGGTGCAACTTTTGTCACTGATTCTTGAACATTTGTTCTCAAGAATCTGGAGATATTAACTGGAATCCATGCGACCCTCAACTTTAACAAGATTCCTAGTACCTGCACTGGCCACACAGTCCCACAGCATGATGGAACCCGCCACCAAATTTTACTGTGGGTAGCAAGTGTTTTTGTCTTGGGATGCTGGTGTTCTTTTTCCGCTCCTTGTTATGTCCAAATGACTCAATTTTAGTTTTTCATCAGTACACAGCACTTTATTCCAAAATGAATGAAGCTGGATTGTCCAAATGTGCTGTAGCACACCCTCAAGTGACTCTTTTGTGGCGTGTCTGCAGAAAAGGCTTCTTCTGCATTACTCTCCCATACATACGCCTCTCCTTGTGCAAAGTGCGCTGTATAGTTGAACGATGAACAGTGACACCATCTGCAGCAAGATGAGGTTGTAGGTCTTTGGAGGTGGTCTGTGGCTTGACTATGTACCGTTTTCTCACCATCCTTCCCCTCTGCCTATCTGAGATTTTTTCTTGGTCTGGCCACTTCGGGAGTTTCCTTAACTAGAAACTGGTCTTCCATTGCCTATGTTCCTCACAGTGGAAACTGACAGCTGAAATCTCTGAGAGAGCTTTTCCCTTTCCCTGAACCATGATTTTGAACAACCCTTTGTTTTCAGGCCATTTGAGAGTTGTTTTGAGGCTCCCATGTTTGCCCACTCTTCAGAGAAGATGCAAAGAGGAGAAAAACTTCCAATTGGCCACCTTAACACTTTCTCATAGTTGGATTCACTTGTGTATGTAGATCAAGGGTCAATGAGCTTACAAAAACAAATTTTGTGTTCCAATAATTAGTGCTAAAGGTATTCAAATGGTTTTTCTGTAAAACCTATAAACTTAATTTCACTTCTCAAATATCACGGTGTTCATCTGCTGTATGATATATTTACCTGAAATTGCTGAGCTGGACAACCAATGATTTATAAAGAAAAATCATGAAAATTATCAGGGGTGCCCAAACTTGTTCATACGACTGTAAATGCTGCAAACGTGTTTGGAATGTAGTTGGTGGTAGGTGGCAGTTGGTGGCCTTCAATGACGCTGCATGAACTGCGGTTTGAAAAGGGGCAGTGACTGGCACGTTAGTCCTCACCCTTGCAGTCCTGTTGGTGTGGGTGGAAACTGGCAGCCAGTGAACTAGCAGAAGGTGAGGCAAAACAAAAAAGTGAACCATTTGGGACAACTACCTGTCCAAACATGACATCTTGCTAGGCTGTTCTGACAGGACGTGGGTCTGTTGCCCAGGGATTGCACTGGAAGTTGGCAGGATTGCATGAGAAATTCAACAATTAATACTTTGTCTTTAAAAAAAAAGAGCAATAAAGGGTTAGATGGCGTGAAATTCCAAATCAGTGGATCTCTACAGCTCGTTGACAATGACTAGGACTAGCATTAATCACCTCTTGCTGCATTCAGGCAACAAGCAAGACTACATGCAAAACAGAATTGTTTCTTAACGCTTTGATGAGTGCCTTGGCTCCACAAGGAACGTGATAGACTCATTTTCAAGGCTGTCACACTAGCACTGAAAATTATGACGAACCAGCCCATTAAGTCAACAGTTTTCCACTCTGATGGCTTCACTTCCATAATGACATACCTCTCCTCTAATTCACATTGAGCGTAAAAAACAAAAAAGAAACGAAACGAAACGACAGCTAAGTCGGTGAGCGCGGCCGCGGTTATTTCAGTGGAAAGCTGTCAATGCCCACACACAAATATCCTGCAGGTGAACACAACACACAAGCACCTGTCATGTCACATCAGTACAGAAACCACGAAGGGTCTCATTGCGTTGTGAGGTACATAGGCTTCTGAGTTTATGTAACAACGACGTTTGGGCATGTTTTATCATCTGTTAGACACTGCGTTACATTTTCGTACAATTTTATATAATCGGCTTGTAAAGTTTTCACCCGTCATGAATTTTTTTCCACATTCTGTATTGTTATAACCTGGATTTGATATGAATTTATTTGGAATTATACTGCATGTCATGTCGTGATATGGCAGTGTAAGGAAACTCAATATAGTTTTCAACAATATTCACATATAAAAAGCATGAAAGTTAAAAGTGACTGCATAAATATTTACCCCACTGTAGGGGTGGATATTTCAACAGACGTCACGATATGATACATGGGACACGATACGATATCATGATACACTGCGATACGATACATATTGTGATATATTGTGATATTCCACATAGTTCACTGAAAATATAAAAACATCTTAATCATCTTAATACATCACACTGTAGTGCGACATCTACAGAAACAGAGAGGGTTTTATCTTCCTTTAACAAAATATCGAATGAAACTGTGACTAACTTGTATGTCTAAAAAAGCTGTTTCATTAACTTTAAAAAAAAAAATCTAAAAAGACCCCACCCGGAAAATATTCATTTGCAATTTATTCTCA
The DNA here is from genome assembly GCA_025084515.1 of Ancistrus triradiatus. NCBI lineage: Eukaryota > Metazoa > Chordata > Actinopteri > Siluriformes > Loricariidae > Ancistrus > Ancistrus triradiatus. The sequence continues at coordinate 861,648 of JAJAGP010000051.1, read as the reverse complement.
TGCCACATCAAATAGAGACACTGTATGCCTTTTGTGAGACAAATTAAAAATATGTATGTTTACACGCTCACATCGTAACAAGACCAGAAAATATAAAGGCTTTCTTAGTCAAGCTTAGCCTTTATGAGAAATTCATAAATCTTTTAAGGTTCGGGAGAGCCAACATCATTTTTTAATTAAAGGCATACATAATGAATAAGTATAGAAGGTAGAACCCCCCCACGTCCATCCTTTTAACCACAAAACCTCTGTTTATCTACCCTCCCAACCCATTCAACATCCATCCATCCACCCACCCACCTGGTACCCACTCATACATTCATCTATCATTCCACCCTACTATCTACCCATCCATACATCTACTTTACCATCCATCCACAGAGCAATCCTTGTACACATTTACTTATCCACCATCCATCCATTTGCCCACCACCTTCTCATCTGTTCACCATCCATTCATTTATCAATCAACCCATCTGTACTTTTACCCATCTACCAATACATGTACTGGTCTACCCATCCACACAACCCACACATCCATCCAGCTCATCCCCAGCCCACCTTTCAACTGACCTTATTCCATCCACCTTTCTGTCTTACCTTCCATCCATTTATCTACCAGTTCTTCTAAACTTTAACCCAAATACATACATATTTTCCCTTCTATCCATCCATCCAATTGCCAATCAATCGAGCAATCCATCCGTTCATCTCTCCATTCACCCACCCCTTCACTTACCTTCCTATCCATCCAATCATCCACCCACCTGCCCTTACTATCTACAAATTACCCATCCAATCATCCACACCTATCTGTCTCTCTCTCTCTCTCTCTCTCTCTCTCTCTCTCTCTCTCTCTCTCTCTCTCCCATCTATCCATTCATTGAAATGTCTGAAATTCTACTATTTTAATAAGGGTAAAGCCACTCTTACTGACCTGATCAGATATTATGCGTGATAAGAACATGTGAGTAAAAGCAGTGGTGATGATGTACGGAAATATGTGGCGTGTTAGAAGAGAACTGAACTGGCATGCTATAGACAGCAGATCTGATCCCCAGTACTTGTGGTTAGTACGGTTTTAACTTTGCCCAGAGACGTGCTGAGCTGAAACCTTGGTAACAGGCAACACTTGAGCTCATCAAAAAGAAGTTTACTAATTGAAAGTAGGTGGGTGTGTGTACGACTGTGAGAAAGTGGGTCAATATGTGCTTTGTGCTGACGGGATATTAGGTTCTGTTAAGAAAAACTTTGCATGGAGGTGTGGGCAGAAAGTTCAGTATGTGCTGTGGTCCTGTGGGTGTGTTTACCTCTCGCCACTGCTTGGTCTCCACTCCTTGTGTGTACAGGACGCACACTGTGGTTAGAGGAAATCATTTATTAGCATTTCTGCAGCCCTCAACTATATCTTGGCAGTGAATTCACACATTCTCTGACATACCTGCAAAGTTTCTCTTTAAAAACACCTATACTTTGTATCTGCACATTTATAAAGACTGTTTCGTACCGCAGGTCCGCTCGCACTGAGTGGCTTGGTCTTCAAAAAGCCTCTCCGGCGTTAAATTCCTCATAGTTTAGGGAAGCCTCATTTAACTTTAAAGAGCATGCAGAGACCAGCTCATCTAGCTTTTGAAGACTGGCCCTTAATGTGAGCTCTCACACTGATTTTAAGCAAGCGAAGGAAAGAAGAAAGGCGTGAAATGGACAGGCCTCTATCAGTGTGCTCTAGACTGAGCTTTGGATGGATGGGTAAATGTGCATATTACTGTCCTACAAGTTTAAAGTGCCCAAAGTTGCAATAATTATAGACTGAGTAATAGATTACACGGCTGTACCACGGTCTGGTAACATCAAGGACAAATTCATTTATCTTCATAAACAAACTCCGGTTGGAGAACGAGTCCAACCGAGAGGTGCTAAGCGGTTGGTGCTGCTGTTGAAAGTGGAATTAATCTAGTAGCAACAACTGATAAACCATGAGGCACCAGGCTACCAGCTACTAATAAGCAGGCTGTTCAATAGTTTATTGAATTTGGGTTCTATTGCCAACTTACACACAGGCCTACAGTTCCTCGTTGTGGCTAGAATGCTATAAAGTGCAGCCAACTCTAATATAATCTCACCTTCCAAATGTAAAAGTCTTGCTAGGACCGCCCAGCTTATTTTACTAGTTATTTCTACCTGCTTCCAAAATCCTTTTTTTTCCCCACTTTCTGAGCCAAACTATATACAGCCGAGTAAAATATCAATCATGGTCTCATTTGTCGATTTGGGAAGGGCCTCAAACTTCCAACTTGGTGGCAACAGTTTGAAGAACAGTTAAAACCTTGCAAAAAACAAGGTCCATATCGATACACAGCACAGACTCCTGACCTCAGTACCATCCAACCCATTCAGGATAACGTTGAGTGGCCTTGTCACTGAAATCACTGCCCATTCTCAGTGTAGTATAAAGCCTTCCTGGCCTTCCTAAAACTCTGCCTAGTAATATAAAGAATAATATGCTTAGCATGTTTCACCCTGGCATTCACAACTGATGTGTGAGCCCAATGTGAAAGATACAGCTGATAAAAAGTATTGAATACAGCTCTGAAAGAAATGACAAAACAGAATAAAACAGGACTCACTTGGATCTGATTTGGAGAATGTGTCTTTGTCTAGAAGATTCCTGAGGGGAGAAAGAAAGAGAAAATTGTTATAATATGACAGTGAAATATGAGCCCGTGCTGATTTTTGACATTTGCCACATTATTGAATCGAGTTTGTTGACAAACAGCGGCTTATTGCAATGTCAGGCAACATCACATATTCAAAGAGTGGTGCAATCTGTTGTAATGTAGCTGTGGGTAACGATCTCGGGCGTTTTAGGGATTCCTTTTAGACAGTCAATTTCTTTCACATTTTCCAAAAAACATAAATCAGGTCAAGACATCAGATAGTGAATAATTCCTCTTGTATTTGGCAGCATGTGGGTTGTGTATTACTTCAGGCTGAAGCTTGAGGGAAATGGTTACAAGCAAAGCATGTCAGGAAAAAGTCTTGCATAGTCATATGTACAGGTATGCAGACACGGAGAGGACATGCAGGACCCGGGCTGCTCCAACCTGGGATTGAACCCAGGACCTTCTTAATGTGGGGCGGTGGTGCTATCCACTGAGCCATCATGCAGCCCAAGCGAGCTATGTCAACCACATTTCAACAATTTAGTGGTCAACAATGGTGCAACACTCATTGTAAACTGTCTATGGAAGCAACAGCAACACACACATTTCAGGAGCTTCATTGATTGCGTTTCTTAAGCCATATCCAGCCAGGATTAAATGTACACCGGGTTCTGAGGTAATTTCTTCTTTTACAGGTACTACTAGGTGATTTATTTCCATCTAGATTGGCCATGTCAGTACTTTTCTCCATTCTTACCTGGGAAAATAGCAGGCAGAATATCTATTGTTTTTCACCCAACTCAACCTAACCCAAAGAATGTTTCTGATTTGCAGATGAGAAGACTTGTGGTAAATAGCAGCAGCCAAAAACCTTTTTGTCCAATGCGAGGGAACACCTGTCTGCAAAGCCACAGAAATGTGTATCTGTACATAAATCACTACTGGACTGGAGCGCTGAGCTCGCGCTCTCACACACAAACACTTATGGATTGAGAAACTGTCTTTTAAGTGACAGCGCAATGTATTTCCTGTTGTATTTATGACACGCGCATATTTTCTGAAAAAGCAAGGAGCTGAGAAACCTGCATAAACTGAGTGCTAGTCAGAACCTAGCACATTTAACTCTTGTTCATCTTTTGGTTTTCTAGAAATAATGACCAGCTGTATCAGTCAGGTCTGTAGAGCCTGAACATGCAGTGAACATACAACTAGAAACTAAGGGCAAGTATTGGAAAGGATGTCATGATACGATACGCATGACGATAAAATTATATCACGATGCATTACGATACAATGCATATTGTGATATTCCACAACGTTCACTGAAAATTTTAAAATATCTAAAATACAAGTTGCATGTAATCCAAGTCGTGTGAGTACATCAGGTAGCGTACATAATTCAGTCAAAACACTGCACTGCAACATCTACGCCCCACTGAAAATGTTTTTGCTTCCTTCAAAAATATCGATATCTTGATCCGAAAATAAATATCGCGATATATTGCTGTATCGATATTGTAACATGATGCAAGCCTTCAGCTTGCATCTATCTGGTTTAGCTCCCCCTGCTTTCTGCTTCCCACCCAGCAGGTGGGGCTGTAGCCACCTGCTGGTCGATTTCCTATATATACCCCGCTTCCTGTGCACTTCCTGGTCTGGCTTTATCCTATATCACACATGGGGTGAATCCCATTTCAGGGGCTGCGTCCTTCGAAGGACGCATTTGAAGACCGATTGCATCATAGCGGCGCGCCTAGGCTGTCCCATTCCGAAGGCTCCTTCGTATGCGGTCTACAAATGCGTCCTTCTTTTCCCTCAAAACGAAGGATACATCCGATGTATCCTTCGCGACCTACCATATCCCGAGGTGCATTGCGCCTGAAGGGAACTTGGGGATATCGCAACGATTGGCTGAGGAATATACGTTATTTAAATGTAAGGATTTAAAAACGCGAACAGGTAAATGTTAAAAAGCAATAGCGCAACATTTTTTGTTTTGTTTTAGGGAGCAAGTAGCAAACGGAGACCTTTATTAAACTGCTTGAGGGAAAATAAATGCCAGTGAACTGCAGTGAAGCGTCTCCAACAATAATTGAAACACCAAAAACAGCATATAAACTAAACTCAAAATTTTTCTGTCTGCATTATTATAACAATTATTGCTGTTTTGTGATAACGGTGCGGGGCGGGTGGGGTTTTCCTGACGCAAAACAGGAAATCCAATGCAGAGTAGACCCGTCTCTCATTTCGGTTCCGTCTTTTTTTTGCCGCTGTTCTACCCCAGCCTTTCCAAGCACACAAGCCTTCGTAGACCGCATAGACCCAGTTTCCGTTCCTTCGAAGGATGCAGGCCCCTGAAAATGGGATTCACCCCATGGTGTTCCTTTGGCTCCTGTTTGGTCTGGTCCTGCTTTCTCCTGGTTTTGTCTCCTTTTGTTCTTGCTTCTTTTGTGTATTCAATGTCTATTCCTCTGTGTCCTCTGTGTTGGTTGAAGTTCTCCTAGTTTTTTTAGCTGTGTCCCTGGTGTTTAGCTTTTTTAGTTTGTGTAGCATTGTCTGTGTTAGCTTTAGCCATGTTAGCTTGTCCCATGTGGTAGATGTTTGTTAGCGTATTAGCCTAGTGTTGTATGTGTCCCTTGTTAACTCGTGCCTTAGTTGTTATCTTGTGTCTATGTGGTCTGTTTGTATTATTTAGAATGTTCACTGTAAATAAACCCGTCACTCTTGCGTGTACGTCCGCCTCCCGTGTCCTCCCTTGCCCCGTTCGTGACAGATATTTTAGCACAGCCCTACATGAACCACACTCAAATTTTCTTACAGTCTAGGTGAAAGCTTTATCAGTGAGAAGACGTGTTAAAATTCACAGACATCCCCCACTAACCAAATCTGAAACACAAGACGGCGTCGGCTCAATGCTTAAGGCTCTCACCTACTATTCGGAGATTTTAAATACCACTTATCAGTCAGGCTGCCTCTGTTTGGCCCTTGAGCAAGATCCTTAACCTGCAAATGCTCAGCTAAACTGCAAGTGGGACTTGAAAAGGGCATCTGCTAAATGCTGTAAATGAGGAGACATTATAGTGAACATCATTTTAGAATTGTACCTAAAAATCCGGTGCATAATATATTGTAAGGTATAATGAGGAATGGAGAGGATATACACTGTGACCCACTGCAATAAACCCTGAACCCCGTTATTGATTTTAGCCCTTGCTTTGCAGCCATGCCTTAACGCCCAGGGGAGCCTGAGCGTTCTACCTCGCCTACCGCTACGCTACTGTCACAGCATCCTGGAAATATCTAATACAATGCACAATTATGGCCTGAATAGCAGGTTATCAGATGAAAATGTGGCCATTCTATGTCAGTAACAAAGCTGCTGTGATTGCAGTCTCTCACCTAGGAGCGTCAGAATGCAAACTCACTCACTTGTTTTAATCACCAGAGCTAATTCTCTGGTCAATGATAATTATGATGTCGTCCTGAGGAACAGAAGTGCAGGAAATGACTGGGACAGGGAGCATCTTGTGGAAAAGGGCAGACTTATCGAGCTGTTGAAGCATCCCCGAATGGCGGAACTGACTCATTCTCATTCCTGACCTTTTTCAAACCTTCTGATCTAGTAGCGTAAAATCTCTGGGATCATCACTAACAATTAGGTGGCGTTTCTCACGTAGTAGGAGCAGGTTTGAAGGACTCATGGCTATATATGTTTGACATTTACACCTCTTTGAGCAACAAATTGTCCATTACTAATATGTCACTAATGAACACCTGGGTTTATAAGTTTTGCATGGCTGATCTTCTACAAGGCAGGGGGAGGGTTAAATATTATTAGCATGGAAGGGTGCACATGCCAAACAAGGATCATGTGCATACACACACACACTCATTCACGCAAAGGCATTTGTAACGAGGGAAGAGAGCAGTAACTGTGGGGAAACCCACACAGACACAGGACGAACATGCAAACTCCACACAGGGTTGAACACAGGTCTCAGGAGCTGTCAGACGACAGCACTAACCACTTCCCACTGCTAAAATGCTCAAGATATTCAGAAACTTAAACTGTTGCTTCATTATGATGTTATAACAAAGGCGTTCGCTCTCCTTTAGCTCCAGGATTATCACTGGATCAAACACAGAAGCCTGTATATCCCGAGCAAATGCTGTTCTCTATCTGTGCTGTCTACACACTGCTGGTGATAGCATGGTTAATGGTTAAAACACTGAGGTGGGATGCAGGCAAAGGTCCAGGCGAGGTGCAGACATTATATCAGAGACACGGGCAACAAAACTACCAGACAGCAAGGCAAAGGATCACAATCCAGATTAACACTATGGCTCAAACAATAATGGCTTGGACACAAGGTGAAACACTAGACAAATACTACTAGTTTGGAAAGTGACCGATTTAAAGAAGGCTAAACTGATTTCAAGTGGGATTCGTCAGTATTCTGGTGATTAACCTCATGTGCTGGCATTTGTAGTTTTTGGCGGTTTGTTTGCTCGCTGCGATGTGTTGAGTTCCTGTTTGTCATGCACTTAATAATCCGATCATAGTCGGATTTCTGCAGTTATCTGATTGTTCAAGTGGTCATGTACACAACGTCTAGGAATCAGATTAAGAAATCAGATCATGGATTTTATTTCAGTAATCTGATTTCTCATAGCATGTATACCAGTTACCCGATTTCAATCAGCTTTCTCAGTCTGCCCATGCGTGCAGAGCGGCTGGCGGAGAAAAAAGGGGTTGCCAGGTCTGCTTATTGTTAGAGATTTCACTTCTGTTGGGCCTATTTACACAGACCAGGTGAGGTATTTTCGTTTGGGATCTGGCAACCCTGGAATTAAAAGGCTATCGAGCACTTTGTGGACACTAAAATGCAATGTATACTCAAGAAAATAGCAATTTGATTATTTACTATTAAAAATTGAAGTTACCATCACGTCTTTCTGTGAGATTATTGTAAACGCACTCAGTGTTACAACTGGCCTTAAGCATGGTTTCTGCTCCCATGCTTCTGATTATTTGGTGGAAAAAAGAAACAAAAAGTTTCTGTGCTCAGGAGAGTTGATAGCAATTAAGCTGGAATTATTTCTTATGTATTAGTCTTGCCTGTTCAGGACCGCATTTGCCACAAAGTCCTGGTATTGATTGTCCCTAAAGCCCACAAGGTTTAGTGCTGGAATAGCTTACTGCTGTCCTTGAGCATTAAGGTCCTTTATGTTAATTCGTAGGATCTGTCGCAGCTCAGGGTTTGTATCAAACCTTTTATACATCAAGTACTTCAGTGTATAAACTCACCAAACCATTTTAAGTGTACATTAAGAAAACAATCATGTACATTACATTCACTATAGAAACTTTTACAAGAACTCTGTTTATTCTTAAATATAAAAAAAAAAAAAGTTGCACACAACTGCGCACACGTCTAGACAAAATATAAGAACATCAATGCCTCGGTCTGTCACAATTCATCATCGACATTACATACTGCAACAACAAATCAGTATGCCTGGACAGAGCTCACTCCAAGTGCTGCTAAAGTTCAAGCAAAACAAAGATGAAATTTTCAGTGGTGACACAGCATGACATTCCTCCCATTATCCATTAGGAGACCATTGTCACAACAAAACCATCAAACTCCATTCATTCCTGCCTATTGAAAATTAAGGTGGCTTGTTGTTCAGCAGAGGATCTGGCTCGGGTTGTGAGCTTAGGATTGTGCTACCCATGAGGACTGCTCTAGGAGTCTTAATTACAGCCATTACGATTTCTGAAGCATAGGATAAATGTAATATTCCTGGAGGGGAAGCCCGGCTGCTGCTTTCACTCCTGCTCCAGTTACTCGGTCTAATATCTAGATTTAGACATGCTGCCATGGCCTGATTAAACGGCTGATGCCCTTTATTCACATAGCATGGAGATCAGTAGAGGTTACAGTGAACATGTGTAATTGTGGAGAATTAATGCGAGTAGCTACGACGGTTGGACTCTATACTTGTTTGAAGTGACAGCGTGCGAACTGTGTATGATGTCCTTGGAGGACTGCTATGAAAACGACTAGAAACAAGGAACAAGTCAAAAACATGTTGTGTAAAGTCACTCGGAGGAAACATAATTCGGAAATGTTATCACCACTCGTCCCTCTTTCCCTCCCTCGGTCCATCTAACTGAGTTGTTCTTTGGCTTCCGTCCCTGTTATTGACTATCTGACCTCTGAAACCCAGCACTCAGCGGTCTACAAATCAATGCCCTGATGTGACGGCTCTTGTTTCGTGTGTGTGCATGTGTGATTCTGACATTTGCACAAACTGAAAAGGAAGACGAGGAAATGATGAAGCATGACTGTTCAATAAACACTTTCTGGATTTGTTGAGCCTTTTAACAGACTTCATACAATGTTAATGGTAATTCCTTGTGCCAGTATGTGTTCGTATGTACATCACGTTACCAAATATATTCACGCTGGTTGAGTCAAGGAGGCAAAGCATGTTTTGAGAAGCATTGGCAGTACAATATAGCTCAGTGTTTTCCTGTCCTACTAAATGTGCCACAGACTCTAATGCACTACTGAGTTCCAAACTGACTCTAGAAGCAACTCTGTACATCTAATATTGGGTGATTCATCCAAATTGCATAAGTCTAGAATGAAAATGTGCAATTCCAAGCACTGGATTAAGAGATGTAAAGCACACTGTCATGCTGAGTATTGGATACATGTTTTCTGCCATGGGTTGGTGCTAGCATCTGAAATGCATAACAAGCACATATACGTGAGATTCCGAGGTGGTGAATTCCCTAGCTGATCACCGGAGGGTGAGGGAGCCTGTTGAGGGGGATGATGAAACACTGGCTTCCCTTCCAAGGCGTGCTTTCGCCTGTACCGTGTGTTCTCTGGAATAGGCTCCCCTGATTTGCGATGTTTGGTGTGGAAGAGCTTGACTGACCATACCAGGGCTCTGACCCCAACCCCATCCACTACTTTTGGGATTAATTATAATGAGACAGGCCTTCAGTGACCAAAGTTCTTGTGGTTGACTAGACGTGAATCTAGTGGAAAGCAACCAGCACACATTCATATGATGTTCAGGTGCCTGCATACTTTTGATCATATAGCGCCTGTGCCTGGCTCTAGGTTATAGAATGCTGCAAGCAATAAGGCATCTGAGAGAATACTGTAAGTAACAAACTGCAGGAGTAGAATGAATAATGTATGAGCATGAACGTCCACAAAGGAACCTGTGAATTGTTTTGTTGAATGCTTTGTTAGCTGGACTCGCCTGCCAAGAGATCCTAAAGGACATATGCATGTCCTCGTCACAATTCTATTCTCGTCATAAATCTATTCACTGCTCCCACGATTCTCTTCCCCAAACATCTGCAGACGCTTGCTCCAGTCAACAAACGAGGGCACTGGATGCTAAGTGTTTTTAATACAGTTGCATGCACCATTTCAGTATTTTGACCTCACTGGAAGCCAACTCAGTGAGACAGCTGCAAAAACAACCTGCTGTTGTTTTAATTAAATTGACAGCCACATACATGCTTCTGGCAATACATCTGTGTGTTGTGTTGTGCTTACACGTCTGACTAGGAGTGATATTGACTGTCAGGATGAAGCTGTGCTTTGTTGTCTTTATCAGACTCGCCAGGTTTGCTGCTTTGTTACTTGCATGAAAAATTCATAGGAATCCTAATAAGCAGCCAGTATGTCATTGGGTTTCATGCGAACTAATCCTGCACCACAAAGGAGACTGTAACCTGTCATTAACGCCTCATGGCAGGACATGACATCCTGTCCAGTGTTATAGCAGCCCATTGTCATGTTACTGTTATAATCGGTGTATACACTCTATAGACAAAAGTTTGTAGACACCATTTACATTATTTAGCAGACACACTTATCCAGAGCGACTTTACAATCCGAGCAATTGTGGGTTTTGCTCAAGGACCCAACAATGCAGCTTGGCAGAGGTGAGATGTGAACCCTGAACATTCTGGTCTGTAGTCCAGTACCTTAAATCCTGGGCTACCACAGTCCCACATCGCTTCTGCTATTTTCACTTGTAACACATCCATAATATAAATCATAACTGTGGCAGTAGAATGGGTTGTAACAATACCCCAGTGACTCTCCACTTTCAAAACATCAGTTCATCAATTTTCTTCCCTGCTGTCCTTAAATAAAGTCCACAGAGAATTGGTTTGCCAACTTTGATTGAGAACATGGCTGGCTTGCACAGAACATTGACCCCAACTCCATCAACTCGAAAATGCAGCGGAAACAGAAAAATTGTCATAATTGTCATAATCCATCAAACACTGCTGTATATGCTAACTATGGCCACACAGTAACGTGGTCAAATGTATGTGGACATCCGTTCTTGTTGGTAAATTTGGCTATTTCAGACATACATTGCAAACAGGTGCAGAAAAGCAGGTGGCAGTTGTTTGGGTCATGAGCTCAGTGTCTTCCATCGTAGCACTGGTAGGCTTTGGTCATAGTGGGATCTTCATCTGTTGGGTTTCCATTGGCTGCACACATGCCTACGATTATCAGGCAGGTATAAGTTAGAGAAGTGCACACCATTGACACTGGGCAGTGTAAATGCATTCTCTGGAAGGGAAAATCAAGCTTCAACATTCTGTGGTCTGAAAGATTAATTATGGTGGTCAGATCCTAACCAAAATGCCAGCTGTAAAGGCCTAGATCTCACAGCTCTAGTAAAGGGAAATACTGCTACTGTATAAACAATGACATGTTAAAAAGAATCATACTTCCAACTGTGAAACATTTGGGGTCAAACTCCACAACAACATAACTGTAATTCATAAAGCAGCCGTGATGGCTATGTGTATTCCTAAGTGGTATTAATTCACACTGGATAGGTGAACGATCACAGAAAATCACACACAGCTCGTAGATTGTACAGCCGATTGTGACCATGTCCTCAGGACGTTCACCAAGCTTAAGCCAATTTGCATTCTAAGAGTCTTGTCAAGGAGAACTAAACTGATCCGTCACGTTATTTAAACTCACCCCAGAGCATAATGCTTCTACTTTCAGGTCATTTGTTTGCAGGCCAATATCTGAAGCTGCACTGGCACGTCTGGTGCAGCGTGGGCGAATCCAAGCAATTGACTTTTAATCCCTTGCAAACAGTTACTGCTGAGCCAACAACACATGTAATCTACGCTCCGAGATCGATTATGTTGCTACAATGACCCTCGGGGCAGGGTGTAGGCACCTTTATGAATACATTTCAGATTCCAAGATGCAACTGATGCATCTCAATCTCTTATTTCTATATCTATCATTCTTCCACTAGGACTTTTAAAAGCATTGCACTTCTCAGCCGTTTTAGAAAACAGAAGGTTTAGTGGTTTCCATTGTCGTTTATGTAACACGGTTGTACTACATGGAAGTAGTCTACCAACTGGCAAGTTCTGGCTCAGCATTATGTTTTAAGTGTTCTATAGAAGGGAGATAGCATGGACTTCCAGGTTACATTTACGGAATTTGGCAGATGTCCTCATCCACAGTGCTGAGCAGATAAAAGTTAAGGGCATGGCTTAAGAGTATAAGAGTGGCAGCTAGACAAAGGCTGGATTTGAACCCACTACCTTCAGTTCTGAATTTGAACATTTGAACATTTCCACATACTTTTGACATCAAATCCATCAAAGAGTAGGTCTGTGTTCCACCTGAACAAGGTGGTCTGGGGTTCTCCTCAGGCGAATTGGATGTCTATCGAATCACAAAGTAATTTGTTCCCTGGTCGTGTCCAGTACTGGCCTGAAATGCTGATTCAATTCAAGAAAGATTTGATGTACTTTTTACTGACTGACCACATAGATCATCAGCATGGACATAAGACACTGCTATTATGTAGGGATTCACATCTATCTTGTACATGGAGAGCTTGATGAACATTAGTAATGGATTAGTACTGCAACTGACCCAAATTCAGAGCCTTGCCATCTTATGTATCGCGATTAGGAAAGCCCAACTATAGAGCGAGTGACTTCAATTAACAAAACATCTAATTATCCGAATGCACAAACAAGCAACTTTGACTCAAAGAGGAAGCGGAACCTTTAAGCCAAAGATTTTATGCACCGCAGACGTGATGTAAGAGTTGCACATCGAGCCCTGGTTTCGGAGGATATTTTCTGTGTGAAAAACAAACCGGCGCTGACGACACCCTTGTGACAGCCCTGTGGCTCATCACAAAGAACAAACGCACATACATCCACATGCCTGTGGGAGAACATCTTCAAGCTGAAGCACGTGACCACCCCTTGGTATCAGGCAGTTGTTTCACACTTTCCCAGTAGCACTTTGTCCCACTTTGCTTTAACTATGCACACAACACCTCCAGGGCAGCACAGTGCGTCCAGCAGCTCTGTTAAAAGGGGAACGTTCTAATCCTGGTCTTTGTGGAGATAAGTGCAGCGCTTTGAGTACTGGAGCAAAAGATAGTGAAGACAGGGGTGGTAGAAAGTCTGGGGCTTCTGCTTAGACTAGATTGTGGGGAGAAAAAAGGCAAAAGAAGAGCTTGAAAGGTACAGGAGGATTCCGAGTAATGAGGTCACCAGACGCTTTCAGCATCCCCTCATTTGTGGCCTGTATCTGCATTGTATTCTGACTGGAACCGTCCAATCAAATCCATCTCTGGCTACGCAGGTTTAAATCTTAATGCTTCTCTATGTCATGTGCAAACCAGCTCCTTACTGACTTTCCAGTTGTGGCTCATACAAAATATATGCCACCTTAACACGCTTTTCTCCTCTTTCTACGATAATATTCTTCAACTTTTCTCAGTCACAAATCCAACATCGAGTCATGTTCCAAAAGGCAGTGCAAGTTCTGATCATGTTCCTCCTGATTTTCAAGAGTCATCAACAACAACAGATCGGTGTCACTCCTCTCTTTCCTCTTAAAGCTACTTGAAAGTGCTGATTACAATCACTTGTCCACCTTTCGCATGACCTAGTGCATCACAGCGAGCCTGACTTCAAAGTAGCACACTCCAGAGAAACTGAAGAATCTTCTGACAAGATCCATGCAGCCAAACTTTCTTCAGTTCTTATCCTTCTTCACCTTCCCTCAGCCTTTGGCACAGACGGTGCCAAGATTCTCCTTTCAATCCTCTCCAGCTTTGGAATCACAGGCTCAGTCTGGCAGTGGTCCACAAACTCACAAACGGGAATACCACATGGCTCAGTGCTAGGTCCTCTTCTGTTCTCTATGCACTCATTCTGCTGATGACAGGCTCTCCCACCAGCATTCAGCATGTCTGGACTACATCTCGTCATGTATTTAACCCTAGCAAGACTTCGCTGTTTTACATTCCTAGACACAATCCCACACAATCTTGTTATTTCGATTAATAACTTCACACCTTATGAAAATGCAAGAAAAAGTACCTCCGAGTACTTTTTAATAACCAGCTAACTTTCTCAGCTCATATTGCCACACTGACCGGGTCATGCTGGACACTCTTCTATACCATCAGGAATATTTCACCATTGTTTTCCAGATAAGTCGCCCAGGGGCTCGTCCAGTCCCTAGTTATATCAAACCTAGACTATTGCAATGTTCTGCTGACAGATCTTCCCATTCAGAACCCTGCAACTGATTCAGAATGCAGCAGGATGTCTGGTTTTCAACTGACCAAGGTTTGACCAAAGTAAATGACTGAATCAGAGAGAAACTCTATACAGCCAAAAGCATAGGGATTAGTATGGAGCTGCTACAAAGGGCTTCCCTCTTCTGAGAAGGTTTTCCCACTACATTGTGGAACATGCCTGTGAGGTCGGTCACTGACGTAATAATAATCCCTGGCTAATCATAGCTGCTCCAGTTCATCATAAAGGGTAATGTATTTAAGGGCAAGGCTCTGTGCAAGCCAGCCATGTGCAGGAAACTTGTAAAAGTGTCATTTTGAGTGTCACTGAGGTGTTCAGTACAAGCAGTTCTAGTATTGCTCTTTGTACTACGGAGATTCCATGTCTGGACGCTTCATATGATGAACCTGTTAGCAGGTGATGGTGATCGTGGCTGAAACAAGAGAGATCACTGTCTAGAAAGAGGTCTGTGTATTGTCGAGCATAGAATGTGCCCTACAGAGAAGATTAGAATAAGTGTTTCTGCTCTGAGGAAACAAAGGCTCAAGAAAAAAGGAAATTATTTTCTGTGCTCAAAGAGGGCTAAACATTAGTGGTGCACCTCCAATGATACCATTAACCAGTTTGAATCTTCAGACATAACGTCAATAAAACATGAACGCCGTGTGTCTTTCGCACATACCTGCTATATCCTGTTCTACCATACAACGGTAGGCACTGGGATTTATCCCCACGAGTTGAGTAAATCACACTTTTCATCATGTCAAGGGATTTAACACGGAATTTCATACATATCAATGAGATAGAACAGAGGGCCTCATTTGGAGAACCTGAAAGTAATCAGCAGGTGTAAACAAACACCGTTGCACCACGAAAACGACCCAGGAACTTCATCAGAATGAGATTTATGGCAAGGAATTGCCAAGGGCTTGGGCTCATCTGCATAATGAAGCCCTAAAGTACTGAGATTGTTATAATCCTGAGCTACAGCCAACAGCATAAATACTAGATCCAGAGAGGATATTACATCATGCCAACAGTGGTGCTGTTTGGCAGTTTATATCTGGAGCGTTTCATCAACGAGAACACATGCCATAGATCCTAACACAACAATTCAACTGCACAAAGACATCTGTTACTCGATGATTTGTGGACCATCTATGTTAGACTTCTGTAAGGATGCCCATAGTGCAATGCCTTCACCAGAAGAGAGATTCATGGATAAAATTGTACACGAGCTCTGTTAGTTAGGAACACCACTGGCAACCATTATGCAGTTGATTACAGCAGGCTTATATTGCCTCTGCAGGCTTAGTGTCGGTGCTGGTCCTGCACATGAGGCTGACATGGTAGGATTGTCGCTAACAAATACTCTTAATTAATGGAGAAGCGGAGATCTTATATGGCAATAATGAGATTCTGTTCAGAGCCACTGCGTGAGAAGCCAAATCCCTTTTTAACTCCATGTGGCTTTTCTGAGAATCAGGGAAATAATTCTACCAAAATGCTATGACATGTATCCAAATTACCTGAGATTTGACTAAACACTCATACAAACGAATGCAAGTGTTTTCCGAACTGATTAGTATTTGGTATGTTGTGCTTTCTGTTGTAATGACATCATGGACGCCACAAGTTCATGCAAGTCCATGTTATCCCAGCATGACTTTTGTAGAGCAGTTTGTAATGTTACTGAATGCCTGCCTTTCTCTTGTCTTTCTGGGGATATCTGGCTAAGTATGAATGCTCCTCCACAAAGACCCAAACAAGCATTTTCACTAGCAGTGCCAGTCACTTGGCCCCCACCATATTTGCAGTGTTTACATCACATTTAAATATTATTTTGCTGCATTTCTTCAATGGTACATGGCAAAGGCAAGTGAACTAAGCACAGATACATGCTGTTTAATGCCCATCCGATCAACATCCGTTCCCTTTAATGGCCAAGGTCTTAAAAATTAGAATAAAGTATGATAGGAAATAAAATCTTCACCCATAAACAGCTGGTCCCCTTAACAGCCAACGAGCGCTGTGGAGCCACAAGCAGAGGCAGGAGTTATCGTTTAAGAGCAGAAGTCCATCATTCGCTTGAAAGCTCAGTACCGACAGACGATGCGTAATATTAAACTATAGACATTTATCGTCACAGCCCAGCTAAGTGTGTTCATACAGTCATTTAACATGTAGAATAAACCTAGGAGAATCATACACCGTTTCCCCTGCTTCAACCATTCAAACTCAACAACACAAAGAGCTTCACTGCTTGCAGGCACATCAGTGGCGGTGCACCAAAGTGTGTGGCGGCAGCATCTCTGCATACCGCCTGCTAGGTGCTTCATGTTTCGCTCCGCTGCTGCAAGCACAGCTTTGCCCAGAGGAGATATCACTCCAAAAACAGGATGTGCCCTTCATGTTGTGCTTCTTCTGTTCTATTTTCCATTTCTCTCTTTGCACATCTGTTTTTGGAAGTTCACTATTTCTTGGCCGTCCTCCCTAACGTTACGCACGGCAACTGTTCCAGCTCTTGTCTGTCTTTCAAAACCCTTCCCTATATCATTTATACGAAAACATACCTCCCTCTGCAGCACGGAGACCGAACAAAGTGGTGCACAAACAGAGACACTGTGGTTGAAATCGTGCAGCTCTCCGTACGACAAGAGTAGCCTCGGGCACACGGACGACACTAGAGCTCGACCTAAACACAAAATCCATCGGCAAGTACAAGACGGGCTTTATCTTTCCTCTTCGTCAAAACTTGAGCAAACAGTCGCACAATTTCGACCGTGCTGTTGAACATGCTGTACTTGACTTTTGAGGTTTTCAAAACTGCACTGCGTTATTGAGCAAATTTATTCCAACACAACACGACCTAATAGCGCTAATTCATCATCATCTTTGGGAAGCTTGCTTGGATGGTGATGCCATCTGTGAGCATATGCCGATCAGAATGAGCACCACAGCTAGAGAAAATGACTCACACACGAATCCTCTAGGTGGATATGAGATGAGGAGCAGAAACATGAGATACAAACCCAAATCCATCAATCAATAGATACCCAGGTTAATGAGTCGGATCAATCCACTCCCCATACATACAGTTTTATGCACAGGAAAATGATATGTTGACTAAATCTGCAGGACGCAAACTTAAACATGACGCATTTCTTCAAACGAATGAACAATTACATTCTGGGGAAATATCTGTAGATATCCTGCAAAGACCACACCAAGAGTGCAGCATGTCGGCAAAAGACCCACAGACGTTTCTCTGTTCATGTCTCCAATATAACATCCTGCTACAGATAGTCCACTTCACAATTAATGACGTCACCATTTGGTCAATTGTTCGCACTGAAAATCGGATAGGAAACCATGAGCCACAATTATCTGCAACTCTGCGATTAAAACTCCAGCACTACTGCTGTGAAGAATTTCTAAAGGCACCAATAATTGCACACGAGATGTTTTTCAGACTGTACTTACTTCAGTTAAAGGCTATTCTTTTGCTCATCTTCTGAGTGTGAGATTAAAAAGGAACCATGTCATCCCTACCAGGGGTGCAAATAATTGCAGAGGGGACTGTATATGATCACATTCACTGTTCTTCAGACAGTCTATATCCATGACCACAGCTCCAGGCTACTGTCCTGGCTTCCTCCGACATCTAGCTCTTGGCAAGCATCAAGTGCTTTACAGTTTGAGACAGACAGAGGCACTGAAGCATCCTGCCGGCCCCAGCACATCGTTCTGCCATGTCTATCCCCCAGCTGCCCATCTGCCCCACTGGATGCAACCGCTGAGCATAATGACTACAGCTTGTAAGGAGCGTATTAAAAAGTAATTGGGTAGTGCAGAACTGGAGCAGGTATGATGGAGGGCGGTAACACTCCTCTCAAGAGCTGCACTTCAAAGTGGCTGGTTAGCTGCTGCGGCAAGAAGTTTGGCATGTGATTAAAATTCTCCTCACTCCGAAAAATTTGCATAATTGTGATCAAGCCTGACAAAAGATCAAGTAGCTGATCAAGCAGGACCTCAATCCACTGTCACAGTGCGAATCTAAATCTACTTGGGAACGGAAGGTTAGAGTCAAAGAATGGAAAGCATCGTCGTTTGTGACGTCTTGTAAAGTCCACGCTTGACGCCAACAACCTTTAGAGGCAGGAGGACACATGCACTCGAGCGCCTGTTGGGACGAACTCCTCCATTTCCAGCCAATAGGACGAAAGTCATGATACCATGGAAGCAAGAGAAAAGTGAACTGGGCATGTTCGCCAAAGTCAGATGAATGTTTATGTATTACTGCGACAGAGAATTGCCAAGGACGTGAGCAGGGGTCAGACATGTTATGGAAAAGTAAGACTCCCTCTTATATATAAGCAGTGTTTCGGCCTGTAGAACTGACTCTTTGCAATGTGATGGTAAGTGAAGCTGGCTTGCGACAAATAATTGCTTGACGCTCATTTAGAGCTGTGGAGGATTTACCAATGTTCTGCTAGCTAACTTGAATTAAGTTGTAAGAACCCTTTCTTGGACACACCAGTTCCTGAAGGCCTGGGTTTGGACCCTGGATGGGGCTTGCAGAGCAAAAGCTGGACGATAGAAGTTTTGCAATATCATACAATGGACTAACGCTTTATTCAGGGTGTAGCCCTGCCTAGAGCTGGGCAATATGGAACAAATCTCATCACGATATTTTTTCACATCAGTCGATATATATGTATAACATTACAAGTCTTCGGTATTCTGTATTTTTCAGTGTATATTCTGCTTATTCTTTACATTCCGTGGTCTCTGCACATTGTAGTTCTACAAGTACAGACTGTAGTCCATCTGTTTCTCTTCATGCTTTGTTATTCCCCTTTAGTCTGTTCTCTAATGGTCAGGACCCCCACTGGACCGCCACAGATCAGGTACTATCTGGGTGGTGGTTCATTCTGAGCACTGCAGTGACACAGATGTTGTGTAGGTGGAGTTTTAAAACACTGTTCGCTCACTGACCACATTACTAGAGACATTCATCTTATTTCTCCACCTTGTGTGTTAGTGCACAGTGTGTTAGTCATCCTCTAATCCTTCATCAGAGCTCACAGGATGCTGGCTGGACACGTTGGGTTGGGGGACATACTAACACAGCACCACCACAATAGTGTCACTGCAGTGCTAAGAGCATTAGAGAACAGGGTAAAGGGCAAAGTATGCTGAGAAACCCAGGTACCACTGTGTTAGCACTGCACGTTTGTTATTGCACAGTCTGTGCATGTTTGTTAGCGTAGCCTCTTGCCTCCCTCTCTGTGTTTACTCTGCTCCACGCCTTGTCTTTTATAAATAAACCCCCACACATTCGCACCTATATTTGTCTCCATCTCCCTGCCTTGTCCCAAGCATGACAATAGTGATTTGAGATTTGCTTTCTGCACACTTGGAGCAGTGCTGCATCATGGAACGTTCCATATCCACCTACTGTAGGTTGGCTGATTTTATGACAAAATATATGGACTGGGTTCATGTGCCCCCCACTTTGGGAACCATTGCACTAGATACACACTGGACAGTTTCCACCCATCAGCGTTCACGATGTGTTAAACATCACCAGCAGCTCCCATTCCATACACTTCTTTTTCTGGCTTCTTAGTTATGTATGCATTCTCTCTGCTGTCTCTTCATTGTGCCAGAATATTCAATCAACCTCCTCAATTGGTGTCTGTGAGCTTTCTCCGGGTAATGTATCAGCTTTCGTTCACGGATGAGCATCCCAGTAATTAGCCAGCAACTGTAAAGAGTCTGGGCTCGAAAAGAAACTGGAGGAAGCAAAATAATGTGCCCATTATTGCATCATTTTCTTCCTTCCTTCGAGAGGTGGAAGACCCATCTTGACCATTTTGTTTTTCTGCTTGTGATGTGTTGCTGGTGGAGACCCTTCACATGACATACTAGTCTGCTTCATCTGGTGCCAGTGCACTACTTGTTTATCTTGCCTTATTTTTTGTGCATGAACAAAAAAGAAGAAATGGGATAAAACAGGTCTGTAACACTGAGTGCGTTTACATGCACAATCCAATCACTGCAGAAGATCAGATTTTGTCAGTAATTTGAACAAGGAGTACACATGCAGTTGTGTAATCAGATAATGGGAAACCTCCGAGCGTACATGACCCAGGCAGTAATCAGATTTCTACTTTGCAACCAGCCAACAATCTCACAGAAAGATGTGACGTAAACTTCGATAAAAGTGCTTAGTGTTTCATTTCAGGGTTGCCAGATCCCACGAGAAAATCCCCCACCTGCTCTGTGTAAATAAGCCCAAAAGAATCTGGAATATGTGGACCTGGCAACCATGTTTTTTGATGCTAGCCACTCTCCGCACATGCGCAGACTGCCAAATCCGACTGAATTCGGGTAACTGGTATACAGACTATGAGTAATCCAATTACTGGAGTAAAATCCAGTTTCCTTTATGGGACTTCTTAATCTGATTTCTAGATCGGAGTACGCTGTATACACTTGAATAATCACATAACTGCAGAAATCGGACTGTGATCGGATTATTAAGTGCATGTAAACGCACAAACATTTCTTCGCCCTTTCCGCTTTACAAATGCCTCAATGGAAGTGTATTTCTTGAAACATTAAGATGCAGGAGTAAATAATCTTAGACTCAAAAGCGTTGGGCCATTCCAGCCCTCCTTAAGCTCCTGGCCAGCCTAAAAGCGCAGTCCCAAAAACAATCAGAGCAAATCAAACCGCGCTCGTTATGCGTTAATCTGAATGAAGGTCGATAGAAAGTGATTTTGTTCTACAAATGCACAAGTTATTTGCGATGACCAGAAGCCTTGTATCAGTGAGTGCAATCAAACCCTCCAATTACATAAGGGAAACTGGAGCCCTCTCTAAACTGATGTTGCTCTGATCACAGCCATGTAAGGAAATCTAATATACTGACTTGTCAGTTTAATTACGCAATCAATACAGCTAAAATACAGCTTAAGTATATCTGAGATTCCCTTCATAACTTCAAATTTCTCTGGCTTTAAACAACTGCTGCTGGATTACACTCTTTCGTTCTCTATCCCATGCACACCCTCTCACTCTTTTACTGTTTAGATGCAACCCAACCTGGACACAATTCAGCACACAGATCCAAGAGAATGTCTCTTTAGCATCTTGATGCATGCTCAATGATCCAGGTAAGAAAATCCAAGAAGCTGAATCTGTTCATCTGGAAAATCTAGGTCCAGATGAACAGATTCAACTTCATGGAGTCTCTTTAGCATGTCAATATATTGTCACAGTGTCTAAAACTATGTTCGTGCCTTATTTTTAGTTACTGTGGTCTCCTAATATTGCCAAAAAGCCACTGTACCATAGAAACATCATTTAATTAAGCTTTTTCATATAGATCTTTGAATGTATGCAATTGTCTCACAGCGGTTTGCAGCCTATAACTACCCTCAACTAATAACCATGTTACTTTTTTGATGGTGTAAGATATTTCGTGGATGGGATTCAAAGATGCAGCTGTTTATTTTAGCAATAAATGTCAATACAGGTACTCTACTATACAGTCTCTATGCAGTTATAACCTCAGCATACAGTATATTAGCTCAGAGACTTGAGTACTTGAAGAAATTGAGTTGCAGAAAGTTTTTTCACAGAAAACTGTGGCTGTTTTTGGATAAAAGCTCAACCCCGGTGGATTGTTCAGTGGGAATTCAGCAGGGGTCAAACAGGAACAAGCAGAGCGAAGAGTAGCAGCCAGGTGAGAGAGAGAGACGGGAGATAGCATGGGTTAAGAATAGAGCTCTGTTGTACCCAGCACTCAAAGACATGAGGCACAGAAGAGCTCTTAAAAAAGAAAAAGGTGCAATCGGATACAATGGGGCAGTATTGCCTCCTGCCACTTGCCACCTGCCCCATACTCATAATCTCTTTTTTATAGCAACCTGTGGAGCAGCACTTTGAGAGAAGATAGACAAAAGCTCCCAATATCTCACTGTGAAGCTAAAATAAAAAACTATTCGAACTCTGCTGAAGCCATCCTGATTCATCAGGAGAAAAGTCAGTGGTGGCTTAGTGGTAAAGGCACTGGACTATTGACCAGAAGGTTGAGTGGTTGAGTAGTCTCAGCACTGCCACAATACCACCATTGGGCCACTGAGCAAGGACCCCAACCCTCAAATGTCCAGCTCAATTATTTGTGACATGCTGTAACTGTTCTCCAACAGAATGTCACATCTACCGTGCAATGTTACCAAGCGCATGGACTACTAATCGGGTTATGAGTTCCAATCCCGACTCTGCCAACCTTCCCCAGTTGTGGCCTTAAACAAGGTCCTGACCCTTCGACTGCTTATCTTAGTTGTAGGCTGCCCTGGATATGCAAGCAAGGCTGTGAATGCAAACTACCACCTCCATTAGCTCACACTATCTCTGACATGGGGAAACTGGACCACCACAAAGCCAATCACGAGCCCAGATTCCTGGTCATGGAAGGATATGGCAATACAAGTACCGGTAGATGCAGGTACCACTACACCACTCTTCTTTGCATGTATACCTAACAATAAATAGACTAAACGCATATTAGCGACTGATAAGGTCTGTATTGTTGCTTTTCGAGCAAATGTTTATCGAATCCATATCATATATATTACGAAAATATAACTGCAAACTTAATGCACATTACATCACACAATACAACAAAGCATGCAAATCAGGGCAGCACCACACACTCTGGCTGTTGTTTATTTCCATAATTGCATGCTTTATTTCAGTTCAATGGTCTAAATTGGCAAAACAGCCCTATTCCTCTCTTCGCTGTGAATGAGTTTTCTCAGCTGTGCTTGGGAGTTAAAAGTAATCCTGAATTTCATCCTCCTGCGACAATCCTACTCAGATAAACCAGCATGACTACAGATAAAACGATCAGGACTTACCCACCCGCCTGCAAAAAAAATATGCACCGTTCCACCTCCCTAATCTATTTTATACCTAATCCCACTATTGCCCTCCTGCCTACTCCACAGGACACACGCCCAAGACAGAAAACACACCAGAGCATTGATGGCTTTTATCAACAGGGGTGTTACTGAGGAAATCTGTAACTGTTCCCAATAAATGCAGGTGGTAATTTTCTCCTCTCTGAATTCTCGAGGAGGGAAAAGCAGCGAGTGACTGTGTTGTAATGTTTGCAGGGATTGCAGGAGGAGGTCGAGAGGAAACTCGGTCTCCATACATGGCGACGCTTTGCAGCTGGAGGCTCCTCGTGGTGTTCCTCGCCTCCGTGTCGTTCCAGATGGGAACGTTGGAACACATTACAGAGTGATTACTGAATCAAAGTCTGAGTTTTGAGTGCATTTCTGGTGAGCACTGTTTCGTGAACAAGCTTCAGGAGAACCCCTGTTCGGAAGGTACACCCTTCTGCAGCTTCTAAGGATTCATAATCAGTCAGTTTTTCACCGTTTACTGGCGTTCGCAAAATTACACATTCTCTTCCTGTTAAAAAAGGCGTCAGAACAATTTGTTTCCGAAGCGGAAACACCGTGATCGCACACACCTTAAAGGCGGCATTTCCTTCTCCTGACGGTGCCTGTCAAACTGGCACATCCCCCTTTCAAGTTTCTGCACGGCTCTTGCATTATTTATTGGCTGCATCCGCAACTAGAGCATCTCTGGTAGGTAGAAAAGCCCATACCATACTGCACTGCTGAAGCAAGATGAGGAAGATGTTATGAGAAACGCTGAGCAGAAGCCAATTAGAGGCCTGAAAATGTACGAAGAGCACGGAGGGTTGCAAAAAGAAAAGAACATCAATATTAACAAAGATAGCACTAGTATGACCTATATATGGAGTGAATGGGAACAGCCTCTTTCATGTGTAAAAGTCTAAAACATGGCCTATGAATATGGGATATGAATATGCAGTGAAGCTTTGTTAAGGTAATTCCTGAAATACACAGAGATATAAATATACATGAGCAGCAACAGGCCAGCCAACTTAATGAGGGAAGAAATCATGGCACATCAATAGCAAGATCTGGAATGGGCTTTTAAACAAAGTCTGATCCAGCACCTTATGAGCATGCACCATGTGAAAGGTAAGATCAATCACCCAACAAGATGTATGGACATCAGTAAACGTCCCATCCAAAACCATGGCCATTAATTTGGGGTTCCCATTCTATTTGCAAGAAAGGCTCTGTGTTACATATTGGAATAGGACCACATCAGTTCTTCAGCCATGCATGTACTAAATAGGTCAGACTGATATTGGGCAAACACTAATTAAACCACCAGTTGAGAGACTTTGACAAGGGGCACATCATTGGACCGACAGAAGCAGGATGATCATTTTGACAAATTGTCCGCCGTCTATTCTGTTCTGACCTAGCTTTTAGGAGGTGTTGGGAGCAATGGTTCCATGAGAGCACGACACACATGGTGACGAGACTCCGGACGGCCCAGACAGACCACCAATAGAGAGGATCATTTGTTCCTCCGACAAGCACGAGCAGCTCCTACAGTTTCCTTTTCCACCATCCAGCCACAGGTGGCACCTTCACAACACACCCGTCTCTGGCCGGACCATTTTCAGGCACTTAGCAGAAGAAAATCTGTTGTCATGGCGCCCATTACCTTCTTTTGAAACCTGAACTGCTACGGACGGGAACCGTATCGTCTTTAGTGAAGAATCCAGGTTCTGTTTGGGATCCAATGATGGTTTGGTTCATATGTAGACCTCGTGGTGAGTGCTTTGATATGGAGTGCCACACTGCCCCACTGCTGGTGTGAGATCTGAGGAGCCATCATGTACACCAGTTGGTCACCCCCTAGTAGTGATACGAGGGGCACTAACAGATCAGTGATATGTTGTGTGTTGGCTCATGGCAGGGCTTGGAACTGGCATTTTTCAGCAGGATATCACCCACACAGCAAGAGGTTGCAAGAACCACCATCATTCTGGCCACTGCACACTGTGATCTCAGGTTTGTGTGGCTGCACGGTCTTGGAAACTTGATCTATACAGCTGACTTTTATTTATTTATTTATTTAGCTCTTTGATTTCATGGCTAAATTGGAACTGGTCTTGCACCTAGACACTTCTGCCTCGCAATATCAGCACTCGTAATTGAGCAGGGCAGATCAAACGGGGTGTGAAACTGACTTGTTGGAGAGGTGCCATCCAAACAAATACAGCCACATCATTTGTTCGCCCAGTGCCACATCCCCGCATGCACACAGTGGAGAAAAAGCGGGAGATTTATCAAATGACAGACGGCATGATTGCCAGGTAAGCAGAAATGCCTGTTTGTGTACTGATTGGCTGGATGGTGATGGTCCACACCATTCAATTTTATTTCCTTTCAGAGCCTGCGATGGCATAAAGATTGGACTTATTTCTCTCAACATATATTTTATAGACTGCTGCCAGAATGTGTGGAGGATGTGGTCTGACATAGCCTATATATAACACATAAGCTACTGTTTCTGGTTGTCTCCACCTTATTCAGTTAAAGAGACTACATAATGGCCCCTGTGCCCTTGACCAGGAAAAGCAGGACTAAAACATGGAAGAAAATGAAATAAACTATGTAGGACTCAGTTCTTATGGCTCTGAAATACAAGTCAGAATGCTGTAAGGTAAAGTTCCATCTTCACCAACTTGCCACTGTTGGGCAAGACCTTCAAAAGTTGTAGTTGCAAATGTATAATGCTATAACGACCATGCGCTAAAAGTAATCAGTCATGGCTGATTAATTGATAAGCCATGGCTCAGTGGTTAATTATGTTAATTTACACATCTGTCGATTCTGGTCTTAAACATCTATGAGCACAGAGGAGTTTAATAGCAGCTATTAATCACCAGCCCTGACCTATATTTATGCCATCTGCAATAATGACTGCATGTTGTCAAGTGAAATGGCTGTGTTCTGCCATTCCAGGCGGAAGACACTGTAATGGTAGCCTCGCCTAGAGAATAGATGGTTGCTATTATAAAGGGGTAGAGAGATTTGGATAATGAGCGAGCGCTGGAGTTCTGCCAATACCCTGCATACTTATTATGCATGGCTATTGCGGTGCTTCCTGAACGGGGGTCACAATTCTCCCAAGCAAGTCTGCATTGACACTTACTAAGTAATGATAGCAACAAATAAAAGATCAAGAGAACACAAAAAGCAAATGCAGACCTTTGCAGCATAGAAAGTCACCAGTCATTCACCGGTGCACTTTGCCAACTCATTAAGTATTCTCACCACCTGACTGAATCCATCAAGAAGGTCTCAGGCATCTGCAGGGTGAACCCAAGTGTAATTAAAACTTCTGCACTGGCAGCGCCTGACTGCGACATGGATAATTGTCAGGATGGGCCAGTGGTGGACAAAGAACAGAAGTCCTGTACTTGAGTAAGAGTACAGAGACTAATCGGACTAATTGGACGCCAGTGAAAGTGCGCAAGTTTCTACTTGAATAAAAGTATAAGAGCACTTGCCGTTAAATGTACTTGTGATAAAAGTAAAAGTACTGCCATTTTTTTGTTTCACTGTTCCTTCTATACATTAAGCGAGCAGAATAAATAGCTTTCACTCTAGTATGGAATGAAGATAACATGATCGCTGGCCAACTTTTGTATTTAGTGTGACATATATACGTGTGCGACGCAAACTGAACATAAAACTGTATGCACATATTTTCCACACATACAGTACTGTGCAAAAGTCTTAGGCCACCATTTGATTAGATTAGATAGTCTCTTTATTAGAATACAACCAGAAAATACAGGAAATTTGTCTGCACTATTTAAAAAAAAGAAAATAACCTAAAGAAAAAACTCCTTCTGTAGGCTACACGTGTGTTTAGTGTGACCTCCTCTTACACTTGAGGAGCAGCAGGATCTGGCAGCTTCCCTTGGATGCCAAGATGCATCTACAGTCTGAAGGAAGCTTGATCAGGAATGGTCTTTATGGAAGGGAGGCCACCAAGAGAACATGGTGACAAAAGCTAAGATATGATAAAGCTCACAAAGATTGAAGATCAGGAGAAAAGAGTATTATGGAGTTAAGATTAAGTTTGAAGATTGTGGGTCAGTCGTTGACAGTACGTTATGTACTATATGGGCCTAAGACTTTTGCACAGTACTGGAAGTCTGTCGTTCTGTCATTGTGTGGACTTTCCATTGTCATAATAATACTGTAGCTGATTAAAAGTGAATGCACACAATCCTAATCTTAATCTCAGTAACCTGAGAAAACAATGTTGCAACACACACACACACACACACACACACACACACACACACACACACACACACACACACACAGAGCACCTATTAGCCTAAACATTAACTGCAGTTACAAACAAACCCATTAACTTTAGCCTAGCTGCTTTTACAGGTGCTGAATAAACAAACACTTAGTGTTTGGCAGTGGAGTGTTGAGTTCGGGTTTCATGGTTGCTTTCATCCTTATAATGCTCAACATCAGCTTTTGTGTAATTCAGTTTAGTTTTCTTTGAAATGCTACTAGGGGGGCTGTTTGCTGTTGTGCACTATTGTGCTAGGCAAATGTGTGGGCAGTGTCTCCAAATGCCGTGGCTGTAGAGTGATTAGCAGGAGCAATTATTATAAACAGAAATAATTGGTGTACTATCACTAGTGCTTTATTTCATTTTAACCCACTTTTAACCTTATTTGTCTGTTACTTTTATTTTTATTAGAAATGAATGAATGAATGAATAAATACTGGACGTAAAATAGAATATAAATAAATAATGTGGCATAGAAATGCATAAATAAATGTGTACGTATTTTATTTATTTCTGTGTGTATTTACTTCTATTTCTTTCTGCATTTCCTTCTCCAGTCCATGTCAATGAGATGGGCGACATTAACACAATTCTAATGAACTATTCTAATGAGCCAAAGAGAGCTTCAGGAGGTAAAGTCCTGGTAATGACAACGTTATAGTAAAAAAATTTTGAGCTAATCTTAAAGGAATACCCCAGCAGTTTTTAAGCTCGTCTCCATCTACCATATCACCTGCATATGGGCCATAAAACACAGACCTGTACTGACTGGGGAAAAATGACTCACCTATCAATCAATCTTCACTTCTAATGAAGGTCTGAGAGCACTTGTTGGGTCAATATATATTTAAGCAAAGCATGTTTTTGTAAAAGAAATGAACACTTCACGAACACTTCAGTCAAAGAGACATAATTAACCACTCAATTTGTATAATTCAGCTTTCAGAAGTGGAATTACAGTTTCATTTCATGTACCATTGCATGTAGTTAAGCAATTCCAATGTGGCTCTGAACCTGGAAACGTGTGGGCTGCTTACAATAGGGCACGATGGGATGGAGCATGAAAGGGTATAAGGAGATAAGATGGAATGGGATAGGGAACGCTGCTGGGTTGGGATGCCATAGGGTGGGCTAGGTAAAGGGATAGCATGGTATGGGATGGTTTATGGTAGGATGGGATCGGATAGAACAGAATGGGATGGGACTGGATGGGAAAGGATAGGAAAGTTATTTCTCAAAGAATGCATGCCACTGTTACATTTGGTGAACAGGATAGGAGAATAGGAGATGCCAGGTTCTCTAAAGTATGATAAATCATTACAGGATAAGACAGGAAACGAGTTTATGGATGTTATGGAATGAAATCCTATGGTTTGGAATAGGGCAGAATAGGATTATAAGAGGTCGGATGAGATATTATAGGATGGAATATGAACTAGGGTAGGATGGGATCCTTCCGTGTGTTGACCATGACCATATAATGCACTTACGAAACAAATCTATTGTGTATAAGAGAATAACCATATCAGTTCAGTAGATGGTCAGTCAACATTCCTGATGCAAGGAATATGAAATTATGTAGAATTCAGCTCAAAATGTTATTTTAAAAAGTTGTGAAATAATGTAATAATGCAGCTTTCACACTGCACGAGAAGATATTGGAAATGTTCTATATATTCTCAGAACATTACATCATGTGGAAGATTATTCAAAAACGTGGATAAGCTTGAAATGGAAAAATATCACATGCACAAAGTCCAACTTGGAAGTCGTTCATAGACTAGAAGCAGTAGGTCCATTTTTCTATAGGTTTGAAAACCACAAAATACCCACACAGTACGTACAAATCTCTATTCAATGGGAATAGAAACACATCTTCTTAAAATCTGGATGACTTTTGATTAAAAAAAAGTCATTACCTGATATAATTTGTTATATATATATATATATATATATATATATATATATATATATATATTATATATATATATATATATATATATATATTATATATGGGGGGGTTTGTCTAGTCTCGACAATAGGATTATTCCTTATATAGGCGATGCAAAAAATGCCAAGAATAGGCTACTACGTTAAAGCCTACAAAATTATTCACACAATCTACATGCAGATATCTGAGATCTGACCTCCCTACTTCTTAAAAATCTGGTTCATTGCATCTATTAAAACTATTACATTAAATCTACAATGCTCATCTCCCCACTCCTAGTCACTCGGGTTCTCTGCATTTGCGTTTCCCGAGCTCCTCAATCAACTCATCATCTGACAACAAGCCTCAGCTGAAATGATCAAACGTTCCGGGCAGCAGCAGGACTGAGATCCATCCCCACCCATGCAACTCAAAGTATGTTTTTGGGTGCCGCATTCATTTGCGCATTAAAGACATTTGAAATAATTACATTGCAAAAAACACCAAGAGGGCTGCCACAAACTTTCCAAGAGAAGCAGTGCTCTCATATTCGCTCACAGATGCAGCCTATATTTGGTGCGCACGCATTCCTCCACAGAACAAACACCGGCTGGACCTTACCTGCAGGACACGGTGATTTCCACTTTGGTGGCGGGAATGTTGCCTGTAAACGGGTCGAACTCGTAGACCGAGGCCATGTCGTCCAGCTTGTCCATCACATCGCCCTCCATGAGGAAACGCGTGGTCCCAATCACCTAGCCCAGAACCACCGGAACCGCTTCGGTTCCTCGCGGATTTAAGAGAGAACTCAGAAAGTGAGCTGGGGTACGGAAGGGCTTTTCCTAGCACTGTGTTGTGTTTAAGGAGGAAGAGTGGGAACCGGAGCGTGCATCTGGATGGAGACAGTGAGAGGAAGCGCATCAGGGTGGAGAAACGCGCGCGGAGCTTTTCAGTGCGTTGGGTGCCGCACGTGGGCGCGGACACGGCGCGCGCGCGCACTCCACTCCTCCTTCATCACAGCGTGAAATTGTCTCATCCTCATCAACACACAGCGCTCTGTGCATAACGACTGTGGAAATAGTATGAACATATAAAGTATGTAACGCCTACAGTGTATAAAACCATATGGAATTAGCACTGTATATAGAACAAACACCTACAGTGTATATAATGCATATAGAATAAACACCTACAGTGTACATACTGCATATGGAATAAACACCTACAGTGTACATACTGCATATAGAATAAACACAGTGTATACACTGCATACAGAATAAACACCTACAGTGTACATACTGCATATAGAATAAACGCCTACAGTGTATAAAATGCATATAGAATAAACACCTAGTGTATTTAATGCATATAGAATAAACACCTACAGTGTATACACTGCATATAGAATAAACACATAGTGTACATACTGTATATAGAATAAACACCTACAGTGCACAAACACTGCATATAGAATAAACACCTAGTGTATAAAATGCATATAGAATAAACACCTACAGTGTATTTAATGCATATAGAATAAACACCTACAGTGTACATACACTACATATAGAATAAACATCTACAGTGTATAAAATGCATATAGAACAAACACCTACAGTGTACGTACTGCATATAGAATAAACACCTACAGTAAATAAAATGCATATAGAATAAATACCTAGTGTATTTAACGCATATAGAATAAACACCTACAGTGTATAAAATGCATATAGAATAAACACCTACAGTGTATATAATGCATATAGAATAAACACCTACAGTGCACATACTGAATATAGAATAAACACCTACAGTGTACATACTGCATATAGAATAAACACCTACAGTGTACATACTGCATATAGAATAAACACCTACAGTGTACATACACTGCATATAGAATATTCACCTACAGTGTATAAAATGCATATAGAATAAACACCTAGTGTACATACACTGCATATAGTATAAACACCTGCAGTGTATAAAATGCATATAGAATAAACACATAGTGTATTTAATGCATATAGAATAAACACCTACAGTGTACATACACTGCATATAGTATAAACACCTGCAGTGTATAAAATGCATATAGATTAAACACCTAGTGTATATAATGCGTATAGGATAAACACCTACAGTGTACGTACACTGCATATAAAATGAACACCTGCAGTGTATAAAATGCATATAGAATAAACACCTACAGTATATTAAATGCATTTAGATTGAACACCTAGTGTATATACTGCATATAGAATAAACACCTACAGTCTATATAATGCATATAGAATAAACACCTACAGTGTATAAAATGTGTATAGAATAAACACCTACTGTATATAATGCGTATATAATAAACACCTACAGTGTATAAAATGTCTATAGAATAAACACCTACTGTATATAATGTGTATAGAATAAACACCTACAGTGTATAAAATGCATATAGAATAAACACCTACAGTCTATATAACGCATATAGAATAAACACCTACAGTGTATAAAATGCGTATAGAATAAACACCTACTGTATATAATGCGTATAGAATAAACACCTACTGTATGTAATGCGTATAGAATAAACACCCAGTGTATAAAATGCATATAGAATAAACACCTACAGTGTATAAAATGCATATAGAATAAACACCTCCATGCAGTGTACATACTGCACAAAGAATTACTACAGGCAGTCGACATGATTGTAAATAAAAACACCTCCAGCATAAATGTTTCACATAGAATAAACACTTGTTTATTAAGAGTGTATATAACGCACAGACACTTTATAAAGCATATCTAATAAATGGTGTATATACTCCATATCGTATTACCAAACCAGAAACCTTAATGAAGCTCTTAATGAAGCGTTACTTTGGAATATTCCTCGCGCACAAGACATAGCTGTGATGAGTGCTGTGAACTGTGCACGGCTGCCACTGAGAGTGGGGAGGAGGGAGCTACCCTACTTCAGTTAGTGTTCTCCTGTATTACCACACAGGGTAGATCGCAAGGAAACGCTTCAACATGTGAAAAAGAACTAAGAGGCAGGCATTATACACAGTGTAGCAACCAGCACCACTTTAAACATCTATTTAATACACTAAATCACCTCTTAAATCAATGTCAATAAAGCATGCCAGACCTGCCACGCATACTGGGAGCCATTCACTGGAGCAATGATCGAGAATAAACACCTACAGTATACATACTGCACATATAATTAACACCTACAGAGTGTGTGTATATATAGAGTGCAAGAGAATTAACAGCTACAGTGTGTTCATAATGCATAAAGGATGCATAAATGGAAGGAATATGGCACAGCCATGACTCTGCTTAGAGAAAGCCATCCATCAAACTGATTTATGAAGAAATTATTTATGTTACTTCATGTATCTTTACTGGTTTAAACATCAAGAGAGACAAGTTGACTGAGATGAGTGGCATCAGGGTATAAACAGTGGAAATGGTGCATTGGGTGCATTGGGTGGGGTGTAGAGTGCCCTTAAAAAAAGTGTATGGGAATAAATGTCTGAAACTGCCAATAAATGTGGTGTGGATTGCTAAGTAGAGTAGACTAGAGAAACCTACATAAAAAACCAACAGCATAAGGATTAGCTAAGCATTTCTACTCGATTGGCCTCAAACATTGGCATTATACAGACATTGTAAACACAAATTAAATACCCTGTGTTAGATCATCTCAGGCGTTCTGTGTGTTATTTGAAAATGTCAATTTTAAAGACATCCTTGCATCCAGTGATTTCTTCATTTGAACCTACCCGGATGTCTTCTGTTGCATATGACTATCGGTATGCAACCAGAAAATCTGTAGTCTGAAATTGCTTATTATGTAGCCTTATGAGAACATGCATGGTTGTTAAGGTCTGGTGAGCAAATGCACACCAATCAGAGGGAGCGTCTGACCTCAGATCTCAATCCAAGCAGCACCCTTTTGTCTCCGTCTAATACAACACCATATTTGCTTACGTTGCTTTTCATGTGTTCTGAAAACTTCAGTGTCAACAACTGACCGTCCAGTTTAATGCTATACTGATCCAGGTGAAAAACCCACAGAACACTGAGGTTCTGCTGTTACTACATATGAATACGTCCCCAAGATCTCCAAGTGACTGAAGAATTGTACGGGTTATCCATTATTTAAAACTAATGCCTGAAAACAAACATGGTGATGATGTGCAATAAGCTACCAGAGTGTAGAAATATTTAAGTAATACTGATAAATGGGGCGGGATCCAACATCCAGACTCCACTCGTGTGAAGCATGCATGCCCTCCCCGTGTCCATGTGGGTTTACTCTGGGTTTCTTTCCACATTCCAAAGACGTGTGTTAGGTTAGTTGGTGTTTCCAAAGTGCCTCTAGGGCATGAGTGTGTGTGTGGGTGTATTTATATGATACATCTATGAGAAATCAGAGATAACCATTCATGCATTCATTTTCTGATCCACTAAATCTTGGTCAGGATCTCTGGAAAGCCGGTGCCTAGCTGGCACAGGACAGGAACAACCCTAGGCAGGGCGCCAATCCATTATAGGGCACTTTAGAAACACCAATTAACCTACCACACGTCTTTGGACTGTGGGAGGACCTGGAGTACCCGGAGTAAACCCACATGGACATGGAGAGAACATACAAATGCACACAGTATGGCAGAGTCCGAGTCGGGATGGAACAGGGGATCTTGCAGATGCTATGCGCTGCACCACTGTGCCACCTTAGAGATACTCAGATGACTCAAAATTTCACAGATTTCATTTTGCAGAGTCGCGGGCGACACTCCCAGGCAAAAGTAAAACTAAGGCTTTGGAAATATCGGCACTAATTTAAGTAGGTAAGAAGGTCACGTGAAAGGACAGCAAGCCACAAAAAGCTTTCAAAGTCCCTTTGAATCCCTAGAATGAATCACTGGACACAGCTCGGCTTCTCTTGCCTTATTCGCCCCCTCTGTTCATTTAGAATAACGCTTGATTTAAAAGGCCACGCTGCAGCAAGCGGGCAGCCTGATAGAGGGTTGGTGGGTGGATGTCACGGAGATGTGCAGATGTGTCCCTGATGAACGCCTGCCTTGGCTCGAGGCTTG
Organism: Ancistrus triradiatus; assembly: GCA_025084515.1. Classification (NCBI taxonomy): domain Eukaryota; kingdom Metazoa; phylum Chordata; class Actinopteri; order Siluriformes; family Loricariidae; genus Ancistrus; species Ancistrus triradiatus. The sequence continues at coordinate 827,007 of JAJAGP010000051.1, read as the reverse complement.
GAGGAAGCGAAGGAGGAGGAACGAGCCAAGGAAGAGAGACCTTTAAGTCTAATTGTGCACCGTGTGGCGCCAGCAAAGAAGCCCCATTGGAAGGCTTCTTGTTCAACAGTCACCCCCAACCGAGACCTATTCATTGCCCGGCGCTTATTATTTTCCAGCCTTCCAGCTCCACCATACATGGCGATGTGGTGTATTTCAGAGCGCTGATCTCTATGATAGCTGGGATCACAGCTCACCACCCCACGGGACATGCACTGTCACCCAGAACAAAGATGGAGGAGTGGGCAAGTGCTGTTTTCCACGGCGTCAGCCAAAAGCCACCATTCCCTGTGATTTTGGTGCTTTAATTACTGTGTTTGTGTCGCATTGCGTCAAAGGAGCCAAAAATATCCCCCATTCTGGCTGCAATTAAGAGCAGCAAATTGAAGGGGTGAGGACCCTTACGGAAAAACGTGATACGTTGATTAGTGAGTAGGAAAAAGGTCGGCAGGGTCCAAGCAGAGCTGTCATATCCTGCTTGCGTGCGTCTTATCGCGGGCATTGTACCACCATCATCACCACAGTGAGCCAGTATGACAATCGAACAGAAGCCGGTACACTGTAGCTCGCAGGTGTGCAAACAGCCACCATTTGCCATTATGCCTGGCTGAGTTGCCAAACAAATCATGAATAAATTATGTGTTAATGTTCTGAAGTCCGTTTCGCCCCATTTTTATCCAACAGTGCTGGAAAAGCTTCCAAAAAGAGGCAGTGGACTAATCTCAGCCTGCACACACCACACTAGATTAGTACTTTGTGGATTCAAGAAGCTCTCAGCTCAAAAGAATCCTTACCCTACAGCCCTGCAGGTGGCTGTTTGCTTACTTTATATCCTTTACAGTGTAAAGGTTGTCCTCAGGGGATGGCAGAAGCTGGGAGTGGAGCTTGCACAATATGTCTGGCGCACGATAAACCTGCGGGAGGCTAATGTTTTATCTTGGTTTGAGATTAAAGGTCAGATCTTCACGTTTCCTCCAGGAAGAGTAGTTGGCCCTCGGTCGGACCCGGTGTGTGGTGAGACGAGGCTCGGAGAACTGCTTGAAACTGTGTGTGGACTGCAGGAGTAAGTAGAGCAGAATGCTCGAGCTGGCTTTCTACCCCGCTGTGGCGCTGATCTACTTTTTAGGCGTGTTCCAAGCAGCCAGGACCAACCGTGTGGATCTGCCGGATAGTGCCTCTGTCAATGTATTCTGCTTGTTCGTGCTCTTACAACCACTGTGTTTGGTGATCGGGGGCTACACGGGAATGATCACATACCTGATCAGCGCTACCATTTCCTACAACTCCCTGCACTGGAAGAGTCCCGAACCGAATGGCCAGGAGAACCTGGAGTCTTCAGAGAAGAAGAAGAAGACTAATTAAGAGACACTTGAGCTGCTTACCTGGGGACTTTGTTCAAGGCAAACAAAAGGACTGGTCTCACTGGAAGGGATCTCAAAGGATGGTCATATTCTGTTGGGGAAAGATGTTCCATTCGCTGGCCTGCACAACTGTTTTTGGTTTCCTCAGTGCAGTTCTACACAGTGAGCTGCCGCCTTTTGTCTAGAGGAATATAAGAATGCAAATTCACTCATTAATGCAGCACAGAGCAGGCTGTCATCTGAGCATTCAGAGCGAACCGGGCGCTATGGTGCAATGCTCGCGCTCGAGTCCGCCCCAGAGACGACTGATGGATGGCTCTGCTGCTGTTGTCACTCCAGCTACCTTCAGTTGACAATATTCCATAAACAGTGATGAACGGGAGTCAGCCTTGAATATGTGAATGATCCAACACTGGTGATCGGTTTATGGCATCGACAACAACACCCTGTAATACAGCTTACTATCTTATATAATTCACAGTTTAGCTTAAAATCACGAGATGTGTAGAGATTTGAATCAATAGAATCGAGTTTCAAATTCATACGAATTGACTTTTGTACGCAAAAAATGTCAAGAGCTTGTTATAAATGTGTGCCTTGTTCATTTAAGTCAGCATTTACAGCCTTAAAGGTTTAAGCACCAATATTTTTGTTGGCTTTCCAAACTAGGTTACATTTTCGGAACTTAATGAGAACATTTCTGTATATTTCATTGCATACATTTAAAAAATAAGTGAAGCTGTGTTAACTTTTTTCATTCAGAACATCAACAAAATGCATAATTTGACCATGTGCTGAAGCATTACCATAGTCACGTAGTCTTTTTATGCTAGGGTAATGCAAACAGGAAAGGTATTTTCACAAGATAACTGTGTGCAGAAGTTATATAGAGTCTGTGAATGTGAGCCAGTTTATATAGTAATAGCTTAGAGAGAATACACATGTAGAGGGAAGACAAACAGAGCAGTACTACTTACACTAGGGCAGGCACATTTACGTCTGGGGTTATAAGACAGATTTATATTTCCTATTATATGTTGGGAAATGCTCTCAGGAAATGTAGTGAGGAAAAGCCAAGGTTTTAAAGCTGTTTAATATAGTCTGCGCTATGATATATACAGTATCTATTAAACTCCTCGATTTACAATAAATTCAACTTATGATGGATTTGCCTGCATGTGTCCTCATTGTAAATCGGGGAGAACCTGTAATAAGGTTCCTTGTGGTCTTCTGATGGTTTTATTGCTGTTTGATATTTATTATTGGTACTGATTTAGATGTAGCGTGATTCTGTCATACTGGGAACGGAGTGCCCTGTCCTGTAGGAGTCTGAGGGTGTCAGTGACATGATGGTAATAGCTTGAATTAGTGAACCTAATGGATTTAATCACTTATACTGTACGTACACAATATGGCATTTGCTAAGAACTGATAAGGCACAACATCCGTAGTATTATAAATAGAACAGGAAACTAATCCACTCACTGAACTTAACTTCATGCCATTAAGATTGAGAGTTCCAACAGAAGACCGAATATTCTAGAGAAACACTCTTCATATGGTCGCTGAGAGTTCGTATCGATTTGATGGAACTTATTGATAAGGATATTAAAATGTAATCGACATTATGTACCGATTTGTTTGATTTTTGTTGGTCAACAAGTAAAAAGGTTGAACCAAATTTTGCATCCCAATAAAATGTAGGTACTGATAAAAAGGTTTACTCAACAGGCCCTGAGTGCATGAAAGACAAACAAATGCTATTATTTAGTGCCGCAGATGGACTGTTTGTTTGCACCGACTCCCTTCGTAATCTGACTGATCGATGCGGAAGGCGTTTGATGAGGTCTTAATGACAGCTGGCATTAAAGCTTCCTGTGAAGTCCAACAAGCCTGACGCCTCCTCTCTGCGGAGCCCTGCCTGCTGTGTCAATCAAAGCCTTAGCGGCACTCGCGACATAGCTCCATGGACCTGTTCCAGTTCTGCAGGAGACAGATAGTGCTTTGGATGGAGCTGCGTCTTCATCATTCACTCTCGATTCTTTCATGCTTCTGCCTCCAGCAATATCGCTTCGGTCCTCTTCATTTTTCAACAGAAAAACCAGAACTATAGGCTTTTCCTTAATCCTGTGCTCATTACCACTGATCTACCTTAGTCGTCTTTCCTTTTATTATTCCTTCTTGGCCCGCATGTATAAAAACCATAACTGGATGAGGATGTCAGGATCCACGATCCCCTGCAGTTAACCAAATGAGCTCTGGCCACAGCGGTTCTGCTCATAAAACCTCGAGCGTTTTTCATCTTCCCTATGGCACTGACACAAACGACTCGTTATTGGCCCTCCCTAGACTCTGTAGAGTAGCATTCCCAGCCCTGACAGCACTAGTAGCAGGGGGTGGTTAATGCTGCAGCAAGAAACGGCTCAAAAACAGAAAGAAAGCAGATGTGCCTCAGTGGTTCTTGCTTCTGGTGATTTGACTGGATGTGCAGCTTTTTGCTTTCCTTCTAGGCTCAAAATGTATAGAGCTTTGGAATGTACCACACATCTTAAAGGCAGGGGCTATAGAATCACTTGAATTAATGGCAAAGAGATTCAGAACGCCATACATCTGGACCTTTGGTGCCAAGGAGACCTGTAAATGCAACTCCAAACCCAACAGACCAGAGGTGGGAGCAGACCAGGGTGTCTCAGCAATGGGAACCAGTGGACTGAGCTACTCTGATTCGATCCCCACTGCGGTAAAACTGTGGCACTGAAAGTCCAGACAGGTGGTTTCCTGGCACCCAAAGTCCACAGTTGACCTTGTTGCAATCAACACAGTTTCCAGTTGTACTGTGTGATGATTTACCAGATTACCTTGTGGCCACAAGAGATGGGTGCCCAAGTCTCAGTGGTCCTTGGGGTGGGGGCTGGGTTTACGATTCTCATGTGACCAGACCAGGGGTGCCCCCGCAAAAGCTAGGAAGGTGGTCAAGGTAAATTGTAGTGATCGACAAGGACTCATTGTATCAATGAGTAACCCTTTTATTCAGTGGTTAGTCAGAGGTAATTGCTTATTTTACTTTGTTTTTGACTCCTGACAACATTTAATGTAAGATATATAGTCATTATAATGTGTTTAAGTTAGAGAAAGTAGGCTTGCCAGTGCCAGTAGGTCTCAAGCTGATGCAGTGAGGGCACAAAAAAGGAATCTGACATTGCTTCAGGTGTTTTTTCCAGCTGATAAATATACTGCAGAGGAAGTGAGGTCTCACTGGAGACATTGTGTATACCGATACAGTTTAATGGACTCTCTCCATTAAAAACAATAGGTACTGCAGATGCTTGCAGTTAAGTAAGTGTTGGGTTTTGGTATAGTTCTGTTGGTATTTAGTAACGCCTCCCTATAAAACACTACGATATTTACTGTAGTAATAAGAAACAGGTAAGGTTTTCTCATGAGGACCCTGAGATGAAAGTCATGTCTGAGCAAGCAGCACTACTCCTGAAGCAACAAAACTTTGCCCTTGGCAGGGATATGAAAGGTTCTTAAATAGTTAAAAATCTTAAATAATTTAAACAAAGAAAAATCAATGTGATGGTCAGTGCTGATATTAAAAGAAATCAGTGTATGGGAAACACTGTAGTGCCTATTTAATCAATACCGATACACTACAGTATCCCATTATAGCAATGCTAAGTATACAGTGTACAGTGGGGCAAAAACGTATTTAGTCAGCCACTGATTGTGCAAGTACTTCTACTTAGAAAGATGAGAGAGGTCTGTACTTTTCATCATAGCTACACTTCAACTATGAGAGACAAAATGAAAGAAAGAAATCCAGGAAATCAAATTTTAGGATTTTTAAAGAATTTAATTGTAAATTATGGTGGAAAATAAGTATTTGGTCAATAACAAAAGTTCAACTCAGTACTTTGTAACATAACCTTTCTTGGCAATGACGGAGGTCAAACGTTTCCTGTAAGTCTTCACCAGGTTGGCACACACTGTGGCTGGTATTTTGGCCCATTCCTCCATGCAACTCCCTCCACAAATGTTCTATGGGGTTGAGGTCTGGAGACTGGCTAGGCCACTCCAGGGCCTTGAAATGCTTTTTACGGAGCCACTCCTTCGTTGTCCGAGCGGTGTGTTTGGGATCAATGTCATGCTGGAAGACCCAGCCACGTTCCATCTTCAAGCCCCAAAGCAGGATGTTTCCACCCTCATGCTTCACAGTAGGTATGGTGTTCTTGGGATGCAACTCAGCATTCTTCTCGTCCTCCAAAAGACCGTTGAGTTTTTTACTCCAAAAAGTTTCTATTTTGGTTTCATCTGACCACATTATATTCTCCCAGTCCCTCTTCCTGGATCATTCCATGTGCTCATCCATGTGCTCTCTGGCAAACTTCAGACGGGCCCTGGACATGTACTGGCTTAAGCAGGGGGGCACGCCTGGGGGCACTGCAGGATCTGAGCCCTCTCGGCATAGTGTTATGATGGTAGCCTTTGTTACTTTGGTCCTCCCAGCTCTCTGCAGGTTCATTCATCAGGTCCCTCCGTGTAGTTCTGGGATTTTTGCTCACCGTTCTCATGATCATTTTGACCCCACGGGATGAGATCTTGCGTGGAGCCCCAGATCGAGGGAGATTATCAATGGCCTTGTATGTCTTCCATTTTCTTACAATTGCTTCCACAGTTGATTTATTCACACCAACCTGCTTGCCTATTGTAGATTCACTCTTCCCAGCCTGGTGCAGGTCTACAATTTTCTTCCTGGTGTCCTTCGACAGCTCTTTGGTCTTGGCCATGGTTGAGTTTGGAGTCTGACTGTTTGAGGCTGTGGACGGGTGTCTTTTATACAGATAACGAGGCCAAACAGGTGCCATTAATACAGGTAACGAGTGGAGGACAGAAGAGCTCCTTAAAGAAGTTACAGGTCTGTGAGAGCCAGAAATCCTGCTTGTTTGTGGGTGACCAAATACTTATTTTCCACCATGATTTACAATTAAATTCTTTCGAAATCCTACAATTTTTTTTCTCATTTTGTCTCTCATAGTTGAAGTGTACCTATGATGGAAAATGACAGACCTCTCTCATCTTTCTAAGTAGGAGAACTTGCACAATCAGTGGCTGACCAAATACTTTTTTGCCCCACTGTAGCTCTGCCTCGGGAAAGTAGTGACATGTGGAGAATGCGAACAATTCGAAGCTTACACCTGGCCTGCATGCTTGTTAAAGGAGAACACTGTAGAATGCCATATTATTTATTTTTTCAGTTAGTCTTTTATATACATGTATAAATCTGCTAACAATCTGACAGGGTAAATCAGGTGTGCTAGAGCAGGGAAAACAAATGTACTGACAATAAGGCTGTTTGGCTCCAGGCCTGTGTGTGTGAGGCTTAACTTCACTAAGGGTGGCTCGCAGTGAGAACACGGCTCCTGCACAGCCACTTCCTCCATCACACCGCTAATTGCCCTCGTCCATCATCGGGGCCCCAGACCTGTCGCAGCTAAACAACAACAATCTGCACACCGAACAAAGACATATGACTGCCAATTGAGTGGCACTGCTATTACAGCTGCTACCAGGCTCTATACGAGCGCGAGCACAACGGCGTAGGAGAGCCTCGGTGCTCGATGAAGACCGCTTATAATGTGTGGGTGCTCTTCCTGTCTTTTTTCATTACAGTTTCAGAACACGCCAAGAATGCTGGCAATTCCACAAGCATTTTGTAAACAGAGGAAAATAAGTGCCCATTAGTACCAATTATAATTGTTACTATAATTAAGGACCTGAGTACTGAACTTGAGAAAAAACCTTCAGGTTTAGCAGCGTTGGGGTTGGCTGATGATGATGATGATGATGATATTTAACATATGCTGGGGTTTATATATAACATTTGGGCACTGGTGGTCAGATTAAATGTTTTGCTGATTTTATGTGAGGGCCTTATCTATTTCAGGCCCACAGAAACACATTCACTCACTCATACTGGGACACATTAGAGATTATAATCAAATTACCCAACATCACAACCCAAACATCACCACATATCTATTTGATCCATTTATTAAAACACTTACATGGTTAGAAATTATGTGACAGGTGCAAAGTACATTCATTGACAAAAACAAATAACTCACCCAGATAGAAATGTCAGATTGCTGCCTTCATTTGCATGGTGTCATGAACGAGAGTCTTTAGCGACAAATCCAGATTCTGTTCAGGATCCAACAAGAGTCGGGTTCGAGTATTGAGACCTCATGATGAGGGCTTCAAACCTGCCTTTGCTGTGGAGTGGCACACTGTCCCAACTGCTGGTGTGATAATCTGCGGAGCCATCACCCCTAGTAGTGATATGAGGGACACTAACAGGTCAGTGCCTCTCATGGCAGGGCTTCCAACTGGCATTTTTCAGCAGGATAACGCTCGCCCTCACACAGCAAGGGTTTCCCAGGAATGTCAGCGTGACACTTCCTTTGCCCGGCCTTTGGTTGCCAGATTTATTGCCAATCAAGCATTTATGGGATTAGCTAGGATGCTGGAAATGGTGTCAACTTCTTAGACACTGAATGGTGTCGATCTTCTGTTTTAAGATCGAAAAACAAAAAACCACTTGGTTCATTTTCTGATTTTTGTTTTCCCGTTGCAAGCCCCACCTAGGATTCGATCCCAGACCTTCGTGAACAGCAGCGACCTCTTACCACAGAGTACCTGCAGCTGCCTTCACCAAATCAGTTATTTCATTTTATAATAGCAATTTTCCATTACCATAAAAGAGGATTTGGGTCACTAGTTCCCCTTAAGTCCACATGTATTACAGATATTTAAGACAGTGAAATTTACAATAATAAAAAAGTTTAGATGTCTTTTTATGGCCTTATTTTCCTGTTTTGCAAAAATGAATCATCTTTATTTCGAGATCCTCAGTGAGCTTCATAAAGGAGCCCTTGGTTACAGAGCAAAACAACCTGAGAGGCTTGAACTGCAATAAACATTCAAACCGACTCCACCTTATTTGGTTAAAACCGAACAAAAAAAACCCTCACAAAAATGCAGATCACTGGAAAAGGTGCTCAAACGTTTGCTCAAGCCAAACATCACTCTTTTACAAAAAGGTGAATTCAGCAGAGACTTTCTTTATTAGAAAAAGAAATTAAAGAAAGCATGAATGTCCTTGGTTGTTTTTTATTCTTTTAAAGAAGGAACACGGAATCTATCCTTAAATAAAACCTTTGTACATTATTTACAGTCAGATATTTTACATCCAGTTGAACCGTACGCACACGTAAGAAAACACTGTTGAAGCATTTAAGTCCTCGGGATGAGTCTGTGCAATAAAAAGGCACCTTTGACCCTGTTGTTTCGCCTGTGTAGGATGTATTAAGACACTCTCTGCATGAGCCCGCACCCTCGGCCTCTATTTCCCATCAGCCAGCACTGCAGTCCAGCAGCTGAACTCTGCTCAGGTACTGATTATTATTTACTGAACCTGCCATGAGTCTGAGCTACCAGATAATCAGTTAATTGATACCTTTGTCAAGAGAAAGCACACCATTTATCATCCTTAGCTAGTTATCGAGATCAGATGGAACATATTAATAATAATGATGAGGCTGCTGGCTTTGGATAACGAGCAAAACTGGCATGATTCTGAAACTGGATTGTATTTCAGCTTCAGTATTTAGGCTCTAGGAAATCGATTCATGGTTACATTTAGGGACTGGTTCTGAATTTTTTCCCCATTTCCAAATATCCTTATATTGACTCAATAACCAGACTCATTTCTCTACCAGAATTTCAGACATTTCAGTCTGAAACCCAGGCGAGAAACCAGTGATCTGTATCACTTTGCAATGGTGGCTGAGGGAAACTGACTGCTGTCCATTCTGAAGTGCTCAAAGGTACACAGGGAACACGGAAAGGGAATTCTCAAAATCAGGGGTCTAAATGCAAACATTATTAGCTGCTGATGGAAGGGGAAGGCTAGTCGTGGACTGTGCCCGCCATGGACTGGCATCCCACACTTACACCTGACGCCTGTGTTCTCCAGAGATGATTTAACTGTTATACCTACTGCCTCCGTTTCAAGTGTTCTTTCCAGTCCTGTATTGATTCCTCTCACTTGTCCCTCATTTCTTTAACCACACCCTAGGCTAGTTAAACTCCTTGTCTATAGTGGTTGAGACGATATGCATGTGCTTTGCGTTTGTTTGTGCTGCGAATTCACGAGTTTGTCTCTGCTCTCCGGACCCAACACCAAAAAGTTTCAGTGCATCTCTAGGTTATATCCGTGGAAAACGAATCAATTATACTCAAGAACATGTTTCTGTGAGAACATTTGCAGGACGTCTTTGGCTGGCTATTCTGTGGTGCTACTCATAAAACATACCCAACTTCTAAAGTTAAAACCCGATTTCTAAGTTACAGCTAATGCTGACTGTGATACAAATTTAATTCTTATTTATCTTATTTAATTTTTCCTGATGAACAGAATCTAAACTGGTGCCGCTACTGCGACATTCGATTTCTTTTGGCTCTTGACAATTTTCAGCCATCATCCTGGACCTTCTCACTGTGCAGGCGATAGAACCAAGGCTTGATCACTTCAGAATGGAGCGCAAAAAGCCACAATAGAAACGTAAGCCATCGTCGTTGCACAAATTCAAACTTCAATTCAGCTTCTCTCGGCCGTGTTGAAGACTGAACTGTCCTGAGACCGGTGGCTTGCTCGAGCCATCGTTGGCATTAAGACGCAGTGCTGAGGATCAGTGGTTGAGGCGCACATACAGAAAGTAAGGCAAACAGTCTGAGCTACCACCAGCCCACCTTTGGCGGTAATAAGGCAGCAGCAGCAGCAGCAGTTTAGTGCACAGGTGCTTATAGACAGGTGCTGACATCCTCCCGTATGTGGAAAAGATCGTAACAATGGCTATGTACAGTTTTTACCTTCTCCTACGTGTTCGTATCATGGAATGCTAAACACAAGCACCATAATTAATAGATTCCTCAGCCAGCACACAGGTGGTGACCTGAAAGCCAAGAGAAGCCCATAAGGAGGCTGAATTTGTGTTCAGCACCAAGAGACAGACCTGCAAACCCCAAGTTCAGTGGCACCGCAGTGAGCAATTTCCACAGCTGATGCTATCACTGGAGTCCATAGAGTCCACAATAAGAGCCGATATGGCTCCACTGAACAGTCTTTGCACGCTTTCCGCTTCTTATATAAATAGTACTCAACAAAAATGCTACAAATTGAAGCCGAAATGATTTCATTCCTCAAATGAAATCTAGTCTAGTCTTCCAGCTTACTAATGAGAGGAACTTATCAAAAAGGACTGGCGCTGAAGCAAAAGAGATTTGGAAATGACTATTTGTTTGGATGAAACGACGAAGAAGCCTTTGCTCAAAGCCTTTGAGAACTTACACAGCTCCGTCACTCCACACCGAACTTCATTTGATGCAGAAAAACTCATTTATAATTCACAAAGAGATTCCAGTCCCGTTCGTCTGTTGTTTTTCCAAGAGTAATCTGTGGCTTTGGTGGTCCAAATCACTCCTTTTACTACAAACACCATCACTTCAGGTTCTGTCACTGTGGATAAAGGATGATTTGAAGCAGAAGAAAAAGAGTTTCTGTCAAAGTGAGACGTAGAGAAGCAGTACAAAGATTTGTTGCGTGTTTCAGGATCAATCCACGGACGTCCCAGACTTGTCAGTGGACAGAGCTTTTGAGTATTAATTAACAGATTGCGAGTGCAGTGTTCTCTATCAAGCTGCCATCGTTGGGCCCTTCAGCAAGGCCCTTAACCCTCAACTGCTGAGTTAACTGTAAAGTCATTCTGGATAAAGGCATCTGCTAAATGCTGTAGAAGATTGGCGGTGACAGCAATAGTTCTGCATAAGACCAGTTTTCCAACACAGTTCAGAACCTCTGCTCCTCAAACGAAGGCATAAATAACTGGAGTAAGGAGAATTCACCACAAGCAAACCAGTTAAAGCTGCAGTAAGTGAGACTCCACTGGTGAAAACTGAATAAGCAGTACTTTTTCCATCAAAAGAAGAAATACAGGGTGTCCCATGAGTCTAACCTTATAAAGAAAAACAAGGCAGGCCAACAGCTTTTACTTAAAGACTCACTCAATATATCCCCGTCATTCCCAGTACAAAAATTTACCCATTTTACCTGGTCAATAAACAAATATGAATCCCGTATCCTTACACATTGTAGTAAGTCCATGTTCTGGTCTTGATGCAATCTGTTATATTCTCTTAGGCTTCCTATGAGGACAATACAACATGATCTCTAAAAACATAAAACATACTTTAAATGTGATGCTGGACTTTTAAACAAGGTGTTCTTAAGCTGCTGCGAGTCCCCCTGGAAATTGTATTTTTTGTATATCTTTGTAATTGCTCTATGCAAGACTTCACGCTGCTTGTCAGCTTCAGGGCACAGCGCTCGAAGCTTAAAAAACCAAGCTCGCTATGAAATGGTAACTATCCAGCTTATAGGGGCTAGATATGAAAACTGCGATGCAACGATGCACTGTGATGGGATGCATCATTCAAATTTGTTCGATTTATTATCCCATTTTTTTTAACACAATTTCTTTTGATTGCAGAACACTAAAAATTCGTTTTAATCATAGAGCATTTTGTTTACAACTTTAAACCTCCGTTTCAAGTCATTTCTTGTAATTGCAAGTCTTGTAAGTCTTTTTTTAATCAAAACTGAAATCGATAATCGTGAGAAAACTGCATTGCGATCGAATCCTGCAGTGAAGAGCATGGCACAATCCACAAGCTGAGCAGTTTTACACAGCGACATGTACAAACAGTACAGAGGGCTCAGAACGGAGTAAGCCCTTTCTCCAACAAAACCTTTTAAGCTATTGTTAGCCCCTGTGAGCCGATCTGCACTGTCACTGAGCTGCATAATGCATGAGCGATTTAGTGCTAAGGACCAAGCAAAAGCAGAGGGCAAGGGGCTAACCTTATCTACAGTATATCGCTAATGCCCATGTTCAAACACATTAAAGTTTTCAGAACTCTAATGGAAATAACAGCAGCATCCTAATTTATGTACGACCCTACTGATTAGTATTAGTTTCTATGTGCTATTCAATGCGTCCCAGGTGTTTTGGGGAGCACCCTTGAGTACTACATTGACCTCCTTGAGTATTGTACTGAAATCAGAGCTCCGTGCCTCAGTATGATTCTCTAGTCATCAACTGACTGTGAATGCATTTCTAGGCAGATCCTTAATCTCACAGATTTACTAATGTAAAGCTTTCATGCTTGACCATGAGAATGTCCTCCCAGGCTTTGCTCCTTCAGCAGTGCCGTGGAGCTTATAGCTCAGCAAACCCATCCTTTACAGCTGGAAATCAGAGCTTGCGCCTGACAGCCCAGCACCGTCAGACAGCTGCTACTACAAATACAGATGCACTGGGGGCTGCCCGAAAAAGATTAGTTTGATAAATATGTTTCATTAGAAAAGACAGTAAATCCGGGGGCTGGGAGACGAGTACAGCCCTGGAGATGACGATTGATGGGTTAAAAATACACACCGCATATCAGTGTTGTGCCAAGACAAAACCTGCTATCGCCCACATGCACCCATCAGGCATGTTGGCTCCTGTGGCAATGGCAAGGCAGTTTCCTACCTCCTGCTTTTTTCAGCACGCAGCCCTCATTCTGACCTACTTTGCCACGCTGCTTCTGCTTGACTGGGGTTGGTTTAACCCACAGCAGGAAGGGAGAAAGATCCTGTCAGATAATTCCCAATTCAGTCACGATTAAATACAACCTGTGTGGCCCAAGAGGTTTTCGGAAGTACCTGATGTTCTGCCACATTGGTTTTGGTTTGTGAGAAAAATTGAAGGTTTTAGGTGGGCCCTAAGCTAGACAAAACAATGACAACAGACATAAAGGTGTGGCTTAAGGATAGAAAGGTCGATATCCTTGAGTGGCCAAGTCAGACATAAAGAAGAGAGACGTCCATTACCACTCACCACAGAATCTGACTAAACTCAAACATTTCTGCCAGGAACAATGGGCAAATGTTGAGTGTTACAAGCCATCCCATTCATGCTGCAACTAGAGGCTTGTCTGTACGACCGGAATGCCTCTGCTCCCACCAGACGGAATCAGACAACTCTGGTTGTAAATCACTACTACAGGCTTTCCAGAGTGACTCACAGCATCCCCAGAACACCATGTTTTCTGTCCACTGACTCAACGGTGTCACTTATTTAATTTCGCAAAGAAAAACTATTTACTGCAGCTATAATTGTTAAGCTGAACCGTGTTGGCAGAACAGGTTGTTCATTTCAGGATGCTGCAATATAATTAGCATAACCCACAGCATATCTGCATGATTCCCACATAACAGCAGGGTTTTTTTAAAACAGCTAGACAGATAACCAGTTATTGCTGCACCATGAAAAAGATAGATCTTCCAAAGCCAAGTTAGAGAAAAGTGATCTGAAGTAGTAACGAAACAGACATGGGGTCCTGCTGAACCATCCGAGCGTGTCTCGTTCTGCATGCTTAGGTCCTGGATTCAATTGGAGCAAACTGATGGCTTTATTGAGCTCAATGGGATAGCGTGGGCTTGGCCTTATTGAACCCAGGGTTTCAAATCGCCTTCTCAGCAGGATGTGGATAGAAGGCTAGCAGAGCTTAGAGAGCACTACATTCACAGATTAGTAATTATAAGACGGTGAATCAGATGTGGGCGAAGGGCTTGGCGTCGCCAAAACAAATTTAAACCTGAGGTAGAGCACAAAAACAGATCAGCATGAAGAAGAGGGTGGGGAAGCTATACAAAGTTGTCAAGGTGGGCTACAGGATTTTGTGGAAAAAAAAGGACCAATTGTTGAGATGCAATGCTCTTGGCACAGCCACTTTTTGGAACAGGACTGTGTTTGCACCCATACGCTCCCGGATGGCAAAAGATCAGTCTCCTCTTCTTTCTAGCAGAAATCTCGCCATGCTTTGATATCAGTCAAACAACCACCAAAACATATGGCTCTCCGTGGGGTACCAAAACCTTCCCCCACTATTTGGCTCACAAGTGGTTTCCCAAAGCTTTCATCTTGGACCGATTCTCGATTCTTGGAGTAATTAACAGGAACGTAAATCAGCAGATACATGATACCGATTCCTCCTTCAGACATGAAGCAGCACAGAAGGACACTTTCTGTAAACGCACGTGCTCGCCTTAAGCAACACGTCATTTGGTCTGCAGTCACAAAAACCAGTGGTTGACACGAATCCACCACAGATTCAGTATTGCCTTCGTCCTCATGATCGTTCTTCTGGTCCTTGACCACTTTTTGTTGAGGTCTGAACTCTGAGGACACGATCGATTCATGCTCTGACTGCTCGGCAACCCAACGTAAAGGAACAAAGATCGTCGATCCAGCCTCCCAAATGTCACCTCTTCTTGAATGTCCTCAGAATCCAGATCTTCACAGTCTTGTCACTGTGGAATGCAAGACACACAAGGAAATGAGAGGATCGAAACAGCGAGGGTACAACGTTAAAAAAAGTCTTACCGAGCCTTCAAAAGCACTGACTGTACCTCCTACGCAGCTGATATGTGGCAGACATCAAACCAGAGAGCTAACACGACGAATGTCACACTGCGTTTCTCAAACCTAAAACTGGCACCCTTCATCCAGCCTGAAGTGTGAACTACTGAAGTGCCCTCATTCCTAATATACAATAGGCCGGTCTAATTAAAATGCACACAAGATGGTAGGGTTATAGAGATTTTAGCTAATCTTGCAATTCATACTGCAGGCAGAAGTGGTCCAGTTCTGATCGTTTTTGTTTGTGGCACAGACTTCTTCCTTCCATGGCAGTCTGAATGATTCAAAAATTCAATCAGAACTTTTCCATTTCAATCTCACTTTCATACAGTGGTGCCTGAATGAGACAAGCTATTATATTTGGACATAATATATATCAGATGAAAATGATGCAATATTACATGTCTGTGAGGGGCAAGAGTATGGGAACCTTGGATTCATTTTAGGCTATTCCTCTGTGCAGAACAGCTTCACTTCTGGGATGTTGGCAAGTTTCCTCCCATGAACTGCTTCCACGGCATTTCTATTGGACTAAGGTCAGGTCAGGACATGGACAGATGACATTTTACTATTTCATTTTTCTGCCAATGATAGCAGGCTGTCCTGGCCCAGATGCAGCAAAACAGGCCCAATTCCTGATACTACCAGTGTCATGTTGCATTTGGATTCAAGGTAGTGTTTTTCTTTCTCCATACATAACACTTTATTTAATTGTAAAAACTATTTTGATTTAATCTGTTCCAGAAAATGTTTGCCAATTGTCTTCTGGACTGTCCGGGTGCCACATGACATGCCTCCTCCTTGTAATTCTGCCATGCACGTCTTTGTTGTTTAACTTTCTCCTGATGCTGGACTCATTAAGATTAACGTCAGCCAATGCGAGAGCAGCCTTTAGTTGTTTGGAAGTTGCCATAGGTTATTGACTCGTTCGCATTATGAAGATCAGGCCCTAACAGATCCTTGTTCTTTAACGAAGTGTGCCCACTTACCCCAAATATGGGGCTGCCTAAAATGAGTGTCCTGTTTGCAAATAATTTAGATTTATATATTTAAATGTTGACATCCTAAAGCTTTCAGCTCCTTTCATGTCCATGTTTCAAGTCCCACCGCTCATCGCTGGCCTCGAATCCAGACATTTCTCTCCACAGAAGTAGCACTATGACTCAGAGAGCGTTGAAATGTTGCCAATCTTTTGCCACCTTGTCCTCATTATTACATGTCTGGGAATTACGAGTCTCCATTCACTGCCCGCCAACATGAACAACAAATTTAAGGTAGCAATCGGTACCCCCATGCCCCATTTGGTTTGTTTACTTCCGAGTTGGCATGTCCGTATTTTTCGGTGCATGCAGGTCAGTTCAAGAGCATGCATCTGTTCAAACTAGTGTCGCGTTTGCCAAGGCAGCAGAGAGCCACCAGAGCTTTTGAACTTCAGTTCATGCAGAGTGGTTTGCAGATGAATTGCTCTAACCACACACTAACCGCATAATACACAGACAATATGATATATTGTGCCCATTTGGACCCCTGGCTATTGGCAGCTCAAATCCCCTGACTAAAGAGGGAAGGCTTATCTGTTACCTTAACTTGGTTACGTAACAAGAATTTGAGTCAACGACGCCTGTTCTCTATAATATTCTGTGATAAGATAACCTTAGAGTGATCTCGTCGCACTTTGGACGTTGCACATATCGTGCAATCGGGGTAATATAAACGCAGTGACTGGTCATTTCATGTCAGAGATAGGTACGAGGATTCAACAGGGCACGAGACACACCACATATCTGTGGCAACCTAAGTTAATTAGACCTGCATTACTCCAGACACAATAATCGCCTTATTCTGTGAGCCAGCTAAAACCGTGTCATCTCGCCTAATTGGGTGAGCTTGTAAAGGAAAACAAATGAGAAAGGGAAGTTTCATAAAGGAACAAAGCAAAGTCAGAGAGAAGACAATAACCACAGGTTAGAGGCCGGAAGAAAAGGAGAGACAGAGAAAAGTAGTACCAGAGGGCACAGGCAGAAGGTGTTAGTGGAGGCTCAGGGGAGGCTGGTGGCTCGGCCCTTGATGGCCAGGACGCGCCGAGGCAGACAGGGCGTGAGACCCGGGATATAGCTCCACAACTTCACCCGACAGTCACTGCACACAACGCGACACAGCCACACAAAGCACAAGAGAGAACGTGGAGAACAGAAAAAGAAAAACGTAAAGAGAGAGGGAAAATGAGGACAGGAGCGCTGTGTTAGTGTCAGGTTAGTGAAGATTTAAAGAACCGAGACTCGATTTCACAACATATTAAAGGATAAGATTCATATGCTAAAGATGTGACTTGAACTCAACATAATGAAACAGTTTTGGACCAGTTTCTAGCAATTACTCTGTGTTCCTTTATGAATTCAATACGGACACTGTATAAGAATGTGACTGACATCTGTCCATATAGTGATTATGGACATATTGGCAACACATACGGCTAAACAGGACTCAATTCCTGTTTGTAATGCATCACAGATCATGTTCCGATCACAACACCAAATTTGGGAACGATTTGCACCTGGAAGCAGTGAAGATCTGTTTGGAGTTGGTACAGATTGCATTGATGGGGCTGTCGTGACCCTTGATCTCTCCGATGGGTGTGAAGTTGTCTACGTTCCACACCTTTAGCATGCCCGCCCGGCAGGCACTCAGCAGCATGGGTCGACCAGGAACGTAGGCCAGGGCACACACCCAGTCCTTGTGGGCATTTGGGATTTGCTGTGGAGGATACACAAAACAATTCGGATCTGGAACCACGTTGACTATGACTGTCTTTATTAATTACCAAGCAGTTTTGCACTCCGTCGGCAGTAAACACCTGTAATTCATTTGAAAGCTCACGACGTTCTTGTCAGGAACGTCCGCGATCGCTCACATACTGCACTGCTAGATCAAGTGATATACGCTTCTCCGATTACTAGCGGACAATTCTGTGCACCTAATTACTCTGAAATATACCGAGATGCCAGAGCGAACAGTTCACACACCGATAGAACAGTTCCCAATGCAAACATTCCTGTTTTTACAAATGATCTGCAATTTAAAGACTGCTCCCTGTACAATACAGTAGGACGCATTTGATATCGCACAGCATTAATAGGTCTGACACACCTCCTTGCTCTCAGCATGCTCAATAAGCAAAGGATAAAAGGGGAGAAAACAAAGGCAAACAAAGCGACTGATCCTCCAGAGGTGTGTAGGACATTAGGCAGGCTTTCTCATGAAAGCCCAAAGCCTAAGCCACTTTATCTCGGCAAATTAAACCAAATACATACGCAAAGCAAAAAAGGCTGGAACCGTGCTGTATGAACATCATTAGCATCACCAGGGAGCGCTACCTCCATAGAGTATCACACTATAAGGGCCATGGTCTATTATAGAAAGAACCCCGTCTTACGTATGGAAGAGCTCACGATTGAAAAGGTTACACTACATGATATTTCAAGACCGACTAATGCTTATAAAGCTGTCATAATGAAGAGTTATTAGAAAGTCTTCAAGGAGCACAATGTACAAATAATGACAGATAAAAATGTTCCTAATTAAAATACTTGATTCAGAGAGTAAGGCCTCTTAGACTTCATGTACTGGGATCTTTTAAGCCATATTAACAAGTAACCAAAAATACAGCTGCTGGATTCATCACCTGAAGGTCAAACTCTGCTAAAAAGCTTATTAAAGCGAAATCTTTAGATACTATCTCTGTCACACCCTGTCATTTTGATTCATTTTATTTCCATGAGTACCTCCAGGAGTGCACCAAAAACGTCTAGACATATACATTACATCCAATTACCTTATAAAAGTACACTTTTCCTTAAGGCAGCACTTAATTCATTAGCACACCACTGTGGAACTGGTCCCCACAATGTTAAGAGCGTATTTACTTAAGAGCGTTAGGTTACTGAGGTTGAGGTTAGGGGTAGCTACATTAAGGGTCTTGCCCAGGAACCCAACAGTGGCAGCTTGGCAGAGGTAGGATTTGAACGCTGAACCTTCTGGTCCATAGTCCAGTACCTTAACCACTAGGCCACCACATTCTCATATCTCTATCTACTGAAAGCGTTCAAGAACCTCCACTCTAGCCTAAGTGACGTAAACCCACAACCCTGCTTGCTAAAAAGGAATCCTCAGCTGCTAGAGAGTCTACCGCCTTACCTCTCCTGCTATGGACAAACGAACACTGGGTCCGATATGAGCTTTAATCAGATGCTGAATTTAATCCATTCCCTGTCAACTCTAAAAGCTGTCAGACTCAGGCTATTATCACCAGCGCACCAGCGTACTTCTGCTGTGGGCTGCAGGCTAAACAGTGCACTCAATATCCTCTGCATTCGCAAGGACACACTCTCAGTAATCATCATAAAACATCACTTTCAGCTTTCACGCCGACCTTGCCATTTGGTCATTCAATAATAAATTAAAAAGAAAATCAAAATGACGACACGTAGCACCAGTTGGCAATGTTCATGCTGGGGGATAAACTCATGGACAAAAGACCCTGATTTATGGACTTGCAAAGGTGAGAATGTGCAAAAACTTTTACTAGGACTAACTGTTAAAATGAAGTCTGGTAAGTTTTCCAGGCAATTATATGCAGTCATACCTCCACGTCTTAAGGATGTTTTTAGAGACCCCCTGTATATGTGTTTAAGTGTACAACGCAACTCCATTATACATTGTGGATTTTCTTGGGGTTTGAAACGGATGTATTCAATTTTACATTATCCCTCATGGGGAAATTTATTTCTGGATACATATCGAATGAAGTACCGCTGTATTTCATATCAACATTGATGGCCGCATACCACTGCGGACTCCAAACTCCACACAGGCACTGCTCTTACCACCGTGCCACCACGCTGACCCCTAACCACGAATTCTTTCACTAAAGCAGATTGTGCAGCGTCCACATCGATGAAGCCTGTCGACATTAGAAGCACCATTTCTGCACCCATAGCAGCTATAAAAGCTTGGACTTAATGCCTCGAGGTGGCTGCCGGAGCTGGTGTGAAGTAAAGCAGAATGCAATTGCTTTAATTTGGTCATGTTGTGCCTGAAGCAACATCGTTCACTCCTCGAACCCGTCCTCCTAAAGCAATAAAGCCCCGACGCTTACAAGCCGTACCTGAATCAGCTCCTGCTGCTCCAGGTCCCACTTCTTAATCCCGTTGTCGCGAGAGCCGCTGAACAGCACGTCACCGTGCACGGCCAGGCACTCGATGCCGTCGTAGTGGGGCGGCTCAAAGTTGTGGGCGGGACCGATGTTTCCCTGCATGCCTTCAGTCACATCAAACACCTGCGCAAAGGTCGCGACAGTAAACACAGCTCACACTACAAAAGGAGGATTGTTTTGTGTACAGCAGGGAGCAGACGCAACATCGTCTGCCCACAGGTTTTCTCTTTCGTGTGGGGGATGTGGAGAAAGGATTTGTTTAACGTCACGTGTGGTTTTAATTTAAAAGTTCCTTCTGTTTTTCCAGTGCTCTTCAGTGCAAAGTATACAGACAGTCCTGTTTTGGGAGAATGGGCTTTTAAAAGTTCAGGGTTTATATCAGTGACTGGGGATGTGGGAAACGATTTGGAACACAAACAGGACGCTACCTTGACATAATGGTCCTTGGAGCCGGTGATGACCTGATCTTTACCTCCACCGGAGCAGCCCACTGTGAGACACATGACTGAACCGATGTGGCCTGTCAGCTTCCCTGTGGCCTGCATTCTGGACGATATGAGACGTTCAGTGCATCTCAGCCCACACTATACATGTTAATCTCATGGTGACTACTGTTTATGGATAGTAACTATGTATGTCGTAACATATTAAAGTACCTGTTTAGGTCCCAGGTCCGAACGGTGTTGCCTGCTGCAGCGTACAGAACAGAGCCAGATGGGTTCAGGGCTATCTGGTTGATCTGGTACTCGCCCTGAGCCGTGGTGATTGTGCGGGTGGTGGTGCCAGCACAGGCGTCTCCCGACACCACCTGACCTGAAGACCTAGTGTAAAAAGGAGACGTGTACTCTTAATATTATTAGTGTGGTGATACTCTTCTAGTGCTGACATTATCTATCCTGTCCATCAACAGAAAGGGGACACTACAGGAACATAATGTTTGGGTGGCATTACATGTTTACTGGCCATTATTAGACGCTTTGTAATAAGAGAATAATGGATTCTCATTTTATTCCGTGCTCAACTTGTCAGTCCCCAGCCCTTCATTAGTGTAACTTTTTGACCACAGGCTAGATATCGGCTTGGTAAGTCCATGACTGAGCAGTTCCTAATAAAGTGAACTTCTTTTCACACCACTTATAGTGCACAGCACAGCAAAAGCATACCAATTAAGGGAAGGAAAAATGAAGAGAAAGCTTTTTTTTTAATGCATAATTGCATTCATTTCCCCCTGCCATAGCTGACCCTGTAGCTCTTCATGCTGACGTTCTGAGGAAACACTCACGTGAAGGTGCGCACACACTTGGCCGAGTCTCGGATGTCCCACACTTTGATATATGAGGTTGAGACGGTGAAGACCAGGCCAGAGCTTCTGCAGTATTTGACCGACACCACATTGTTGGGGTGACCCCTCAGCGTCACTATCTCCTGCCCAGTCACCAGATTCCACATCTTACAGGTACGGTCTGGACACACACAGGAGGTGAAATGTACACTGGTTGACCAAAATAAAGATAAAAATGTCGGATTGCTGCAAAACCTGGCACGTGGTCTGCTGGTGTGGTCTGATTAGACACTGGGTCTTGCCACAAGAGGGCATAAAAGTGCTTGCCTGCTGCCCTATAAAAAGAGGCTACTTTTAGGTAGTATACCTCTTGGTGAGAGATCCATGACTGCTAGATATGCCTCGACGATATACTCCAAGAGATTTGGGGGCACATCATTGGACAGAGAAGCAGGATGGACATTTTGACAAATTTTCCACCATCTAGGGACACGTTGTTTTGCCTCCCATGGCAGGGCATCCAACTAGCATTTTTCAGCATGGGTTTCCCGGGAATGCCTCTCCCAGATTCCTTGGCCTGCCCCGTCACCAGATGTATCGCCGATTGATCACATATGGGACCAGCTGGAACCCCAGCTTCAGCAAACTGTGTGTGGAGGATCTACAGGTCCAGCTTTGGGCAGATGTGTCATTGAGGCGTGTCTAACAGTCAACCATCTCTCATCAAGAGGTACACTACCCAAAAATAGCCTCTAAGAGCCTTTTACGCCCTCTTGTGGCCACTCCTGTAATCATTTCCATATGTGCCTGCGACTGAACTGCATGTCTTTTAGCAGCAATCCGACATTTCTATCTGGGTGCTATATTTTTTGTCAATGAGTATACTACAGCATTTATCAGACGCCCTTATCCAGGGCGACTGACACAATCCTACATGGTACCATCCAAGCAATGAGGGTTAGGGGAGCTGAATGTTTAAAACAACACCCTACGCTACGTTTCCTGAGAATAAATACAAAACAAAAAGAAGTACAAAGACAGCCCTGTGGCAAATCCTAACAACATCACTCTCTGTCCACTTTCCTTCTCTATCCAATTTGTCTCTTTATAAGCCTAGAACATCAGTTAACTTTCCAGGGGACTCGGCTGAATAACACTGGCAGACATGCAGTCAATGAGCAGCATTAATGTATCCACTCCGTGGCTCCCAACCCATATGGTTTATGACCTGACAAGCTGGATGTGCCATCAGACCTTATTAGGGGATGGGTTCCACGAACGCTGCTGCATCTGCTTAACAGCATGAGGACACTGAGAGTGGTGGACAGAACAGAGCTCACCCTGAGCGAGCCTAAGGCAGGGACTTGCACTTTCAGGAACATTCATTGTATTGTAGGTGACATTTTGACAAGCTCTGAAATACTGAGATAGAATAAATATGGACGGATTGTTCCATCTATAAAACATGGTGCACTGTTGTTCATTCATTTGCGTCTCAGCGATGTGACTTGTCCGATGCTTTCACTTGGAACAACTTGATGCAACAACATTCGGCCATCGGAACGCAATTACATCAAGTGTTGTTAAATCAAATCATTTTCTCCTGACTAGTTGTCTGACATCGATGTTATGACGTTTAAAGAGTTCTCTGATAATCCTGACTTCCTTAAATATCAGGTGGCACACGTTTAACACTTTGAACAACCTCGCAAAGTCTGCTCCTATAACATCTTAAGACACCATCCCCGAAGGCGTACCTAATAAAGTGTATATTTTTATTAGTCATTCAGACAGTTGGTCAGATCATATATTCGATTTTTCCTGATCCTGTGCTTCTTCAGTTTTTTGTGGCGCCGCTCAGATGTTCAGTGACTCCGAGAGATCACAGAGAATGCCCAACAAATTGGCTCATATTTTATCTAGCTGTGTGTGTTTACACTTCTGCCATCAGGTCAGTATAAAGGTCCCAGGTGTAAACAGCGGGAGCAAAGAGTGAATTGCAGGGAATCAGTCACGCTTGCTGGTGTGTGTGTGTACCTTTGGATCCGGTGAAGAGCAGCTCGTCAGTGGCGTCGAGGCACAGCACAGGCTTGGAGTGTCCCTCAGCCATGGCTACGCACTGCAGAGGGGCGGTCCTGCCCCCCTTCAGCCCTGACATGGGACTGATCACGCCCCTGCACATTTGAAACGGACTCGTTTGAAAGCGCACCAACATCGGACATATTGACACGACTTCAAAGCTACGAGAACACAATGGGTATCCCTGAAGCTCTAGTACACCTTCTCTCACAGCGTCTCCAAGCTCCTTCCTCCTCCTCCGGAATTCATTATCGGCACTGCGCTCCTTAATCCGTTTCATCAAAACCCAGCCGGCTAACATGCGACAGATAAAAGTCTCCCAAAACAACAGATCTGATAAAGGTGCTAAGAAATAATTGCATGTGGTAATTGTCCCTGAACAATCAATGGGTTTCATTGCGGTAGATCGAAATTCATTCTGGGCCATAGTTGGCCTGAAGCCATTCAGATGTATTCGTGGCTAACCTACGGAGATGATCGGCCATGTGGCCAGAGCGCGAGTGACATGATGTTACGTCTTCTCAGCATTTCTACAGTATAATGCAGAGCTAATGAAAGCAGACGATACATTATCACGCGATCATTTGAATCTCTGCTCATGCATCTGTCGTCACCGACAATGGAGCCGAGGTTCTGGATCCGAGATAGGATCTACCATTCGTTTTTAGACTCGCTGTCATGTGGGGATGCCCCCAATCAGCTGGCACTACCACAGACTCAACAGGGCATTCTGAAGCTCGGTAGGTGGAAGGAAAATTAGTGGCTAACCATTTCTTTAACTGAGGAAAACCAGTTTGTTGTTCATTCAACGTTAAATTCCATCTTCAGACCTTGTTTGCTTGAGCAGGCACGTTTTCACAAGCACAACTTCTGCAATGTTCTCCAATTAGGCATCTCAAAGCCTTCCTGCTAACTTCAGACACCTCAAGCCTCGCACACACCTACGTCCCCCTATCTTTATACTGCTTTGGCTCATGGTCAGAACCTGACTACAGCGCTTGGAAGCCAGGCAGCCAGCAGTCAGACAAGAGAATGTAATGGTTATCCACCTCCATTTTGGGCACCGTGACCCAAGCGAAGCTCAGTTGTACAGTTGTAGATATGACCGGACAGGCATAAACACCACATGACACCTGTCAGTCTCACTTGCATCAACGTACAGGCATGGTACCTGCAGCAGCTCCTGGAATCCGTATGGCACCAGAATAGCACCGTGTTCAGCAAACATAAATCTCCACATCTGTTTCAGAAGGATCGCGCTCGGTACTGACGTGATACTCGGTGACAGCTGGCAGTCTGCGTTTCTGCACGGATTTTGATGGAATTAAGCCAGAGGCAAACTGAAAGGCTCCGTCGCCGCATCATAATGGAGAGGTCACTGTGTGAAGAAACTGCCCTAGAAACTGTGATGAGAAATCTCCCAGGGACTCTCCATTCAGGGAGGCAAACAGGGGATTGTTTCGCTTGTATTATTTTCCATGTGTCTGGAGCCATCCTTGAACTCTAAATGAGGCCTCTGTATAAAACTGATCCACAGTGCAGACTCGTGGCAGAAGAAGGGTGAAAAGCACAAATCCTTCCTAAGTTTTCTGGGTTTTGTTGTCAAACCTTCCCTGGGCCGAGAGCTTTGCGTCTCGCCTCCCACAGTTCTCCGCGCCAATTAGCTCAGATGCTTCCACGAAACCCATCAGCAACCTGGCAGAGCTTAACTCTCCAAAATAACAAGCATCTCCTCTGTGCTGGCAGCGTTCCTGGAGCATCCGGCCTCAGGCCATTCTTCGGCAGCAGGAAGCTGTCCATGTGAGACGGAATTGAAGACGGAGATTCGGCGAGTTCAAGGAAAAATTGGTCTCTAGTGGTTGAGCGTGAGGCTCGGCCGCTCTCAGGTCCTAATGATGCTCGAGCCACCATTCAGGCTCGGTTGCACCGAGGTGACAGGAGGACGGCTGATTAAGGAGGAAATTGGAACTTGGGTCGCTGCAAGAGAAGGCTGGAAACTCTCGAGGTGTGGGACGTTCTGATGGGGTTCGAAGTTCAAGGCGTTATTTTAAGATACTACGGGTAATTATCGAGGCGTTTTAAAGAATCCCCCAAGATGTGCAACCTAAATCTGGGCGACGTGATGTACGTATATATTAGGGCTGTCAGACAATTAAAATATTTATTTGCATTAATGCCAGTTCTTTGTGACAGACTCTTTTTCCATTAAAATAGCAATACGCAGTCATACGAGCTTCAACAGAATGCCTTAAATAATTCACTAACGCAGCTTCTCTGACAGAAGGCTACCAAGGCATTGCATTTACCACAAGGACACCTTTTCAAGGCAAAATATTTTGTGCTAATCTTATAAGTGCAAAAGTAATTAGTTCATGACGAAATTTAGAGTAATGATAAAACCACGTAAGGAAACCATCTAATGTTTACCACACTCACTAGCTCCGTTCTCTATAGGCTAACATTGCCCTTTGTAGAACGTAGTAATTAGCTGACAAGTGACTATATTGGATACGGACTTTAGATCAGACATCAAAATGTGATTATCAGCATTACATTCACTATCATATTAACATTAGTGCATTAACAGTATCGTAAGCCCTAGTGTACAGCAAAGGCCAAAAGTCTGAGACCACTAGTGATGATGTTTGTTTGGATCTTTTTACACTGCAGCCCGGATAATGGCCAAAAACACACCTCAAAGCTTTGTGACCACTTACAGACCCAGGGAGATGAACTCAGATGGACTTTCCTCCACAATCACCCAACCTAAACCCCATCAGGCATTTACTGATATAGCAGTAACATCACAAGATGCTCTTTGGAATCCTGTGAAATCATGCCGGGATAATCAGGTTATGCTGCTAAGAGCATGCTGAGGTTCCAGCAAAAGGGAGAACATACCAACGTACTGAGAAATGCTGCAATTTAACAAGATTTTTTTTTGTCCCTACCGTATACATAAAGTAGTCAACCTCAGTAGTCACTAGATTTTCCTAGATCAGGGAAACGTCGACATTTTCTTGTGGTAATCACATGTGGGCCGCCGTTCCGTACAAATAGTGCAGTTTATTACATAACAGAGCTGAAGCCAAAATAAAGGACGGATTTGCAGAAACACGCCGAGTTTTGTGTTGAATCAGTGGCACAGACCCACAATAAGATAATGGCTGATCAGCTCATTTGACCCTGCAGGTGAGTAATGACAGCAAAGCGGAGTGTAATATAGTCATGCGGCGTCTCTTCAGCCCTTGCTGTTTGCCAAATGATACTCGTACAATTATGCACACAAAGCCCTTCCGGGGTTGACCCAGGTGTGGAGCCGTGCTGAGCAGAAGAGCTAGATTCCCTGCTACAATCTTCTCAAACACACATTCACGCGGCAGAGAAACCTCCACATGCAAGCACTCTCATCCGAACACCTCATCCTGTAACGTGGGACCGTCCTTGGTCCGTACCATGCGTAATACAGACCCCCCCTCCCCAAAGATGAGCGCAGAGACTCAGGAGCCTGTACATGGACAAATATGTAATGGAGAAATCCAACCGTGCTGGACTCTGAGGGGTGTCCCTGTCGCGCCAGGCGTACGAAAGTCTAAGCGCTCCTCATGGAGGGCCTGATCTGTGTGATGCACGGTGCAGACCAGGACTGGCCCCATGTTACGAAGTAAATGATGTACAAAACGTGTGAAATAATACAGCGAATCCACAGCACATGAAAAGCAACACATGATTCTCAAATTAAATCTACATGCAGCACCAAGTCAATATAGAGTGAGCCCGTGGTTGTGGAAGGAGTGAGGGACAATAAGAGGTGTGTATTCACTCCGCCTTTCCACAGAGGACGAGTGGGTGAGGACGTGATGAAGCACAGGGAGGAGGTCTGAATGAACCTTATCAGACTTTGCTCCCATAAATGGTTTATGGAAGAACAGAGCTGTTTGAGGAAAAGCCTGGCTAAGTTCTGGGGTTTTGAGAGGACGTAAAAACATATTAGAATGGACAGTCGGATCAGGGCTGTTGTTTTAAGAAGTGGCGCATTTCGTGCTCCCCGTGTTCCATCATATTGTCATTAGATTCTAATGGGATAACAAGAACGCTCCATGACAGAAGCGAGAAAAAAATGCAATTACAGTACAAAGGTATCCGGGGGCTCTGAGGGTGCTGAAAAATTGCACCGGCTCTATTAGATAAGGTAAAGTGAATTACGCGGCGCGAGGTGCTGACTGCGGGCTTCCAATGTGCCGATTCGTAGACCAAAACAAACAGAAACCTCCTGCAGTTACACTCATATGACTCCTTTATTGGAGGTTAATTCAGCAGAAATATGCTATTAACTGAAGGTAATGGAGAACAGGCAATAGACCTCATTAAGTGGGAGTAATAAGGCCAGGTGCAGAAGTCTAATGTGCTAGCCCACCACCGTGGTGACCTGGGTTCGGGTCCTGGTGGGGCCAGTTGGTTCAGAAGGACAGGAGGCAGCTTGGAGGATCACCCACACGGCTATGCCTGCACACTACTCTTTGGGATGGATGCCCTGACCGGGACGAGGGGGGATAAAATGACTAAAAGGTTCTAAAGGTTGACTAAAAGGGTCGTCAGTGCCTTGGCCAAAAATCACCAAAGTGGTCAGAGTCAGTCAGAGTGGGATTTGAACCCCGAACCACAGCGTCTGACTCCCGAGATACCGAGCCGTGGGATAAAAGACTGGGGCAGATAATAGTTAATTAATCCCAGCCTAAGGAACACGGTTCACGCAGCTTGCCTGCTAATGCTGCACATACTGCTGATTTAGCTGCGATCCCAAAAAGTCCACAGTGAATTAAATATCCTTTGATTTATTGACGAGTGAACCAATGATCTAAACTCTGTTGGTGTGGCTTGGCAAACCAAGTCGGTAAGGTTCATTCAGTGCTTCTTGGATACACGACACAGAACAGAAATGGAAAATGGGTGGGGCCGGTGAGGATTCGGCATGCTCAGACAGTGGCCACATGGCCCGAGACAGACCAGTCAGGCAACAGGAAGTAGAAAGTCAGACAGAGATCACTACCTGAGGACCTCCGAGAGAGAGGAGTCGCTGTCATCAGACCTGAAGGGCAGAACAGCAGCAGGGTTAGGGGAGGGTGGGAGGAGTCGGTTACAGAGAGGGAGGTGGGGTTTGAGAAGTCAGGTAGCAGGCAGAGGACAGAGAGCAGGGCAGAAGAACAGGGGGAGGAGTTAAACAGGAAAGACTATGTAGAATTGAGGAAGGGTTACATGATATCTGACTGGACACCAGAAGTGGAAGTGGTGGAGCTCACTCTCATCTCCAAACCTCCATGTCACACATTGATCGTCCTCAGAGAGCTTAGTTCCTTGAATCTCCTCATAATTTAGCTTCCATGACGTACTTCTAAAGCAAACTGCGTAATTAATTCAGTCGATAGAACAGAACACTGGAGCGTACACCAAGATAATGGTTTCAAATCCACCAAACGTTTGGCAGGAGACGTAGAGGTCACATCCTCACATACTTGTTTGAACAGATTATTTTCAGAACTTTTCAACCACTGCCTTAAAGAATCAAACGTGTTTCCTCGGCATGAAGTGTGCTTTAATAGGGTGCCCCCATTTTCACATTGGGAACAGGAAATCATGTTTCAGGCTCCATCCGAATGAGATCGGTATCATTTCCATTTGATTTCACAGTTTAAGAGAGAGCTACTCGAATCCTGCCAGACGATCGAGCTCCATGAGCCATGGAGGTGCAGATGGTGGTGAGATAGCTCTCCAATCCTTACTAATCAATGCATGTCCAGCATTACAACAGTTTCTATCCATTCAGTCCACGAAGGCTCCAAATTGGATCAAGCTGACACCCCTCCCGGGAGGCACAAGCCGAGGCTGAGCTGAGTATCTAAGCCCTGAACTTTCTCACTAAAATATTGACTCAAAGACGACGAGCATCTAGAACTCTCTGTACTAGGTGGTAAAAAGCATGGTGACAAAGCCAGTTGTGTTTTGACAAAAGACTGCTTCTCATCTCATCACGGAAGCCTGCAATTAGCCTTACTGTTAGGCATTTTCATGATCCGGTAAAGAAACCTTAACACAAGCCTCACCCTCCTTAACATTAAAGATAGCCAAGGATCCAGCTAAGGTGCCCACATGCTGCCCTGTCATTTTAACTTCCCGTTCTCCCTCCAGCAGGTCCTGGGTCTGTCCCGGCGTCTCAATGCAGAAGGATGTGCACGGAACGGCTTGAGCTGCAGCCAACCAGAGGGCGTCCTCGTACGATATCAACACTGCCTCACCTGGCTCCGCTCAATCTGGTATCTGAACCAAAATTAGCATCAGCTTCATCGGGCGTTCGGAATTCTGTTACCGGACAAAGCCGAGCCTCTGTGCGCACATACCCAATCCGTGAGCTTCTCATTCTGATTACAATTTGCCAAGGGTCACCGCCCATGCAATAAGGCTCTACCCAAGTGAACTCTCTCAGATTGCACATCTACGTGAAGGGAAGTTCAAACAGACGGCGCTCACTCGGTAAGGGGAGGCAATTCGGGAAAACCAGCCACGCACTCGTGAACATCATGTCTGGCACTCCACGAAGCTTTCACGGCTGTGTCATTTCTAATGTCAGTCTAGGAAGGAAAGGTTATTTATGTCTGATGACCTTATTACAGGATTGCACCTCTTTGTGCTAAACGCCCGCACGCAGTACAGTACTCAATAGGTTGGCATTTCGGATAGAATGGCAAAACTGTCCTTTCTTAAACTACGAGTGGAACCCACTGCAGTGAGAAATATGCTCTGCGTCCATCTCAGACGTCTGCAGATGGCATATCCATGACGGAGCACTTCAGACCCTTTAAGGAGGTCTCAGCCGCGTCTGATTTGATTATAGAGGGAAAAGACAGGCCATCTTTACATTAAGAGCACTAATCAGACGCTCTTATCCAGAGCAACTTACCACTTATACAGTCTTACAATCCAAGCAATGGTAGGTTAAGGGCCTTGCTCCCTTAACTACTAGGTTACCACAGTCCCTGGCCTAGCGGTTAAGGTACCAGACTATGGACCAGAAGGTCCCACCTGTGCCAAAGTCGCCATGGTTGCCACATGAAGGCCCTTAACCTACACCTGCTTGGACTGTAAGAATGTATAAATTATAAGTCGCTCTGAATAAGAATGCCTGCTAAATGACATGTAAATGTAAATCTTGAGAAGGTGCTATAACTGGTTATCCTGGTTATCATGTTACTATGAGCATCCGCAGAAATAAAATAATGGCCATCTGACCAGACTTCAACCCAAAACAATGAAATACAACCATGACCCAGAAGCCTACTCACTTGTCCAGTGCAGAGCCCTGGCTCTGGTTGCTGGTAAGGCGGGAGAAAACGTTGCGGTCGTTGCGGATTCGGAGAGGAGGGGACGAGGGAGGGGTGTAGCCGGATTCAGCAGGCCTGAGAAAACACAATCACTGCTTTAGTCTAACCTGGGACTGAATCAGATACGTTTATGTCACTTAGCAGGCGGATACAGTCTTACAATCCAAGCAATTGTGGGTTGGACCCAACAGTGGCAGCTTGACAGAGTTGGGATTTGAACCCTGGACCCTCTGATTCAAAGCCCAGTACCCTAACCACTACACCACAATCCCAATCTCGACCACCTCGCGACTCGTCAAATGAAACTTACTTTAGTGTACCCATGTTCTGAGCAGCAAACTCTTACCTGTAGGACAGGCTCCTGTCATAAGATGGCCTCCTGGTGAACGGAGATGGGTCTGAACCTCTAGACTGCCTGGGACTGAAAAGACACAGGTTAAAGTCACAACTGAGTCCAGATACCATCGTGACTCAGCGATTCCTTCACTCACAACGTGTGTCCTCGGACTGGGAGGCTGATTGTGCGGGACACGCTCTCTCTGCAGTAGGTCTCGCACAGAGAGAACCCTAAGCCGTTCTCCTGAATCTCAGACAAAGAGGCCAGCGACTTGGTGATGTTCTTGGTGGTGCAGTCCAGGATGGGGCCTAAGTATTCAGCCGACACAGCCTTCATCTGGCCAGAGATGCGAGGCTCAGGCTGGAGAGGGAAAGAACAGTTATACCATAGTGCCACCTAGTGGATATTCTATGGAATTAACAAGCCTCGACCGCCTGAGTTTTTCCACAAGTGTTGATTCCAGGTATAAAATGTTGCTATGGATGAACTACCCTCGTCTGTTGATGTAGCAGATTTACCTTGAGCTTAAAGTCATCCTGACTGGCTGAGGATTTCATTTGGGAGTAACTGTTACAAAAAGAAAGACGGAAATGTAAAAATGGTCGCAGATAACCGGCGGACGGTAAGTTAAGTCGAAAGCTGACCTGGTTTCTGAGGCCTGGCTGAACTCGGACACTTCCTCATCCGTGCTGGCATAGCCGTTCTCTGTGGAAAATGATCAACATTTCATAGTAAGATACACCATCATGAAACTGAGTCTCAACAGACAGCAGATAAGTTCTACACACACCCTGCTGGACGTTATGTATGAGCGCCTGCAGCTCCGGGATACATTCGGCCTTTTCTCTCAAGGCATCCAGGATGATGTGGTTCTGGGACGAGCCGATCACGTCCGTCTGGCGCAGCTGACCTTCCAGCAGGCGGATCTGAGCTTCCTTCTGGGCCACCTGCAAGTTCTGTACAGCCACACACCAGCAAGGTTTCTGCACTTCATCCAGTGCGTTACGCATAACGTGTGGCATTCTGAATCTGGAAGGACAGACTTTGCTCACCTTATCTATAGAGGCCTTCAGGAAGTGGTCCAGGAGGTGCCGAGCTTCAGCCAGGGAACACGAGCTGATCACCACAGATGTGTCCACTGAGTCCAGCTCATCCTAGAGGATGGGTGAGAGAGCATTTTTGAAAGCACACTCAAAACATGAACATGAACCTACCAACGATGCCCACCCTAACAAGCAGCCAAGCTATAATGAGTAAAACACGGCCAAAATGAAAGCTATAATTAATTTATAAAATATACTGTTTTGAAAACGATTTCAATTTGGAAGATGAAGCTATTAATGACCAACCTGAGCCACAGGTTTATCACCTGGTCATGGTCACAGATCTATTTACCATAATTTACCATATTCTATACCAGTAAATGTCGGAAAGAGTTAGATCTTCGTAGTAAAACGAGAAGTCCATCGCTATAAGGAGCCTCTGACCTTGGTCTCCTCGATCTGTACGATGGTGGCCTGGCAGTCCATCAAGCTGTCGTTGATGTAGTCGATGTTGGCACTGAGCACCTCAATTTCATCGTTCATCTCCTGAACAAGCCGCTCGTCCTCCTCCCCCCTGGGACCCTGACTCAGGAACGCCTCTCGCTTACCCAACAGCGCCTCCTGCTGCACGGACAGCTCCTCCCGTTTCTAACAGGAATGGAGCAGTTCAGGTACTCATAAGACAAGATAAACAACGCAAGACTAAAGAACATCATTTCTCTAGAGCCGGCATAAAGACGGACCTTTATGAGGCGGTCCATATCAGACTCCACGTTGGAGATGGTCATCCTTTGCATCACGATGTCCGTGACCCTCCTCTCCAGAGCCTGCCACTTCTGCCGGGCCGATTTCGAGAAGGTGCTGCCCACACCCTTCCTCTGAAGCTTTTTCCTGCTACTGTAATGTCAAGGCCAGAAATGATTCAGTAATGACCTGCGACTGAAGCTACCTAACACACTACGGAATATCACAAAAATGTAACACGCCAAAAATAACTGTGGAAACCTTGAGATGGAAGAGCAAATAACTATCCGTGAGACAACTAATTCAGGAATACCACTATCTGATAAGGGTATCATTAACGTGATGAATCCATCTGAAGGCATTCTGACTACTGCTAGATCTTCTGGTTTGAATCTCTGTGGAGGAGGACCCGTACTGCAACAGGACAACGACCCACAACACAACCGAAAGCATTACAACCACAGTCCCTCGCTGTATCGCGGGATTTTGCGGTGTTTTTGAGCATATGAAGTGTTTATAAGAGGGTGGGAAGGGTTTATAAAGCCATAAAATATATAAATAATAAAATAAATACAATGCCGCTACTTCGTGGGATCACTGTCCTTGAGGATAAAAAAAAAATAATAATCAGGGAGGGCAGACTGTTGTTAATAGACAGGGTTTATTTCATTGTATTTTATGTATTTAATTAATAAAAGTTTCCATTTAGTACAATTTTTGAAGGTTGTTAATGTAGTTTCTGACCACTGGATGGCGCTGATCACCACTGCAGATTAAGCTGGTCCTGGAAATCATGTCAAAAGTTCAGAAAAGTAATATTCCACCTCTCAACACGCCAAGAACACGTTCCATGAGGAACCACGAACAGGTACATGAATAAAACTAAGCGGAACCCCTTTAAGACGCATTACATTCTTGTTTCATTTTTTAAATTATTTTTCTTTTTTTTAAATTAAATCCTAAAAAGGTAAAGCTGCATTTCCGTGAAAGTCCTCTATGTTTTGCGTTTTTTTTTGTTTTAAATACATAAACTTGTACGTTCTATATTTTATTAATTATATTTTATTTTTTATTAAACTCTCTCTTATATCTCACTTGTTATATGGAGTTTCTGGGTATTTAATATATTATAATAAATGTATTATTTCGGTAACATTCGGGAAGATTTTCCTTGCCACTGTCACCCTAGGCTTGCTCACTTGGGGCTGTGGTCCTAAGCTGATCGGAGACAAAGATCTATTGCATAAATCTGACTCTGCCTCGACCACGGGTGCACACTGGATTTAGGAATACATTGATGCTGAAACGATGCTGAAGCTGACAAGCTTCTATTCCAGCCCTAATATAAAAATATCGGCCTGCACTGGGTTTCACACTGAGCATAGCGCTATGCCCTTTTTCTGCCAGCCCTCCCACACTTGCACGATGCCTAGCAACAGCCTTACTACACAAAAAAACACTTTGGAGTCCGGAAAATGCAGTACGTCTAATGATATACCACTAAAAGTCACACTACTGGATGCTGACCTGGCCAGATGGGACGATCTTCCTCCAGATCCCTCACTCTCACCCAGATAGCCATTCACCTTGCTGTTCCACTGGCGGACGATGCTGGAGACAGAGCGGCCGGTCTCGGGTTCGGACGACGTGGTGGTGGTCGTGCTGGCCGAGAGCTCGGCACCGGAGTCCAGACTGGCCTGACGACGCGACACGCGGCCTCCCACGCGCTCAGACATGGGCTTGGCCAGGCGCCGCAGAGCCGTGACCTCCTGCGTCTTCCTCCGGAGAACGATCTCCTGCTGACGCTTCTGGGACTCCAGGGCACGGATCTGATACTGCAGTGAGAGGTGGAGCCGTGAGAACGCAGGGGAAAAACACGCCACAACATCTGTAAACTAGAGATGATGAAACGTAGTACAACCTCCTGCCGTCGCTGCTCCTTCTTGAGCTGTGCAATCTCCCTGTTCCTCTTGGCCTCAATCATCCTCCTCCTCTGCTGCTCCTCCTTCATCTGCTTCATCAATGCCACCTATGGCAGAATTACCAAGACTGTAAAGAACTTCAGAACCATGGAAGCATGACAAGTGGTCCTTAGGGACGGGCTAAAGTTCAAACGTACTCAGTGTAATGCCACTTGGTCGATTTGTGGGTCGACTATATTGTGATACATATTGTGACGATCGGCACAAGGTCAGTCAACTTCTAGCGGTGATCAATGAAGTGCATGATTCCGCATTTAGCACTAGGGGGCAGCATTTCTCCGTTTTTCAGTTGTCAGGATTCCTGTTCCTACTGCCTTGGATATATCTCCTCTGTACTTTTTGTTCTACTGTACCTTGGCTTTCTTCATCTCAGCCACTTCAGCCTGCAGTTTCTTGAGTTCTCTCTCATAGCGGGTCTGGTTCTTCAGCAGGCGGGCGTGCTCCTTCTGGGCCGCCTGCAGCTTGGCCAGATCCCTGTTCATCTCCTTCAGGCGCTTCTCATAATCCGCTTTGATCTTGCTGGCCTTCTCCTCCGTGTAGTTCTCCATGGACACTGTTAGAACATCATGCAGCAAAATCAGATATGCAGACATATTGCATCAACGGCTTCAGTACACTAAGAAGGTACAATGGAGTCCTCACTGAGGTTCTGCAGCACCCGGTCGCGCTCTAGCTGCGTGTCCCGGATCTTGTTCTGCAGCAGGATGAGCTTCTCCTCGTACTGGAGCTTCAGGGTTAGCAGCCGCCGCTGGCTGTTTTCCAACTCGTCAATCAGCCTCTGCTTGATCTCGATCTCACAGGTCAGGTCTGCCAGGTCAGCCTGGAAGTTAGCTGAAAGAGGAGAGAAGAGGCTCAGGTCTTTTCCCGTCAAGTATCGTGGCACAGCGTGGCATAGCAGTCCGTTTACATTTAAAAGCAACCGCGCAAACCTTTTTCATCGGAATCAGAATCCGAGTCCACCAGGCTCTCGTCACTGTCAAATTCTTCCTCCTCTCTGATCTCCTCTTCCTCATCCTCCTCGTCTTCATCACAGCCACTCTCCTCCTCAGGCAGAGGGTACATGCCATCCTGGAAATGATTCAAAATTTTGAATCAAAGAACACGGACTATACCACAGTTAGTTCCGACCCCGCAATCTGATTGGCTGATTGGCATTTTCCAGTGACTTTATTAACGATAACAGCATTCTGACCAACACTCTATAAGTGGCACACATAACGTAGCAACGATAAGGTATACTGGCACGGGTGTTCTGATGTACGACCGCATCACACCCATGCCAATATCTCACGCTAAGGCACGACCTCGAGTGTATTATTGCTTAACTATAACACACAGCATAGTTATAGGCTCAAAGGTTTGCCAGATTTATTTATAGATTTATTACAGAATATATAGTGACTACAGAAATTCATCATAGACTATAAAATCCTGACCTTTTACATTATGGACATTTAATTAGGAGACGATGAAAGATATCAGAGGCTTCACCTATCCCTCTCAGTACATGGCGAGGAAAATGTATGGCACCGGCCACACCTTGCTTATATTATAAAAATAACTTGATTTTGTATATTCACTGTATCTGAAAAAACTCAGAACTGTGTACTGACTTCTTCAGGCTCGTTATCGGAGTGTCCGTCTCCATTCTCTCTGCTCTCGCCGTTCTGCCTGTTCTCCTGATCTTGGAGCTTTGCTCTCTTCTTGAAGCCCTTCTCCTTTTCTGGACTGAAAAGACAATTCATAAAAATGACAGGCATAATAGAGGCTATAGCACGTCTATGGAATAAAGTCTGAAGTGTAGGGTCTTATTTTTTTCTGGTCACGATGAACACAGATCTGGTGAGGGAATATTTTTCTTGGCACACTTTGTGCCCCTTAATACCTTTAAATGCCACAGTCTAAATCAGTGTTTCCAGACCTTTTTGAGCCACGCTACATTTGACATTAGAAAAATCACCAGGCACACCACCAAACAAAAATGTCACTAAATGTATATTTATTGAAAATCTAGTCTCAATTGACTTTGTGTGAAACCTGGGCCTGTTTAGCTGAACACAAAGCTGATGTCTTACTGCCCTCTAGTGGAAGAGAATGTAATTGTTCTGCCTGTAACTACACGCCAATCGGATGAAATTGGATAATCTTCCACGACACACCTGATGATTTAACATGGCACACTGGAGTGGGGAAACACTGGTCTCAATGAGTAGTGTTGCTTCTTTAAAATCCTTTATGGACAGTGTACCGTCTTCTGATGGCTACTTCCATTAGGAAATGCCACACCACATACTAGTTTCCAATGAGTTCTCCGTACTCAAACGCCTCCACAGTGACCAGATCTCAATCCAACACCTTTGGGATGTGGTGGGACAGGAGAACCGCATCGTAGATGTGCAGCCGACAAATCTGCTTATCATGTCAATATGGACCAAAATCTCTGAGGGATGTTTTCAGGACCTTGTTGAATCTACGCCATTAAGGCAGTTCTGAAGGGAAAAGGGGGTCCAACCCAGAATTAGCAGGTGTACCAGACTGGCAAGTCCCCAAGACCTGACCAAAACACCAATCATATAATGTGATCCTCATCTACAACAGTTCATAAATAGGGGTACATGGAATGAAAATCGATGGCATTTTATTGGCGAGAGAGACGATAATTACAGGACAGATTAATAACATGGAGCAGCTTCTGCCCTCGCTCAACCCCCGCGATGCTTTAACTGTACAGAAAAATCGTAGAAGCACTGAGGATCAGAGCTCAGCCATTTACCGAGCTCCTTTCCCATTACAGCCAAATTAAGACTCCTCCACAGTAGCCCCAGCCGTGGCGTGTCCCATACCCCGTCCTCATTACACAGATTTACAGAGCGCCATCTGTAAGGCTGCCAAGTGACCTTCGCTTTATTCTGAGTCGCACACATTCGCAGACACGGCCAATAAATCCTTATAAGGATTATACAAGTGGATTGGATTCTGGAACCATAACAGCTCGGTGTAGCACTCAGGACGTCTCACCTCTTGCGTCTCTGGTTCCTCTCCTTCTTCTTCAACCTTTCGATGTCCAGCTTGGCTCGCCGGAGCACGTCGGTCATCTCGGCCTCCATGGAGGAACAGGGCGAAGACCCCAGGGGGTGTCCGGGTGGAGCGCCGTGGGAGACGGGGTACGGAGAGCGCGCGGACAGACGAGACACGCTGCGTCTCAGAGACTCGTTCATGGCCTCGCTCTCCAGCAGCTTAGACCTGAGAGACGCGTTTACAGATTTACAACGGAGCGGCGCAACGCAACCGGGATGCCCGGGCCGAAACTCACCTGAGGTCTTCGATCTCTCGGATGTAGCTCTGGATCAAATTGCCAATCTCCTCATTTGTCTCCCCTGAGAAGAAAATACATCTAATGACGCCATTGCAACAAAACGTGGAGGAGATGGAGAAGCTGTGTTTAGCTGTGGCTGTGACCTGTCTTGGTGAGGAGCAGGTTGATCTCATTGGAGAGGAGCTGGGTGACCCTGGTGTTGAGGTGGTCGATGGTTTCCTGCATGGCTTTGACGCGCATTCGCAGGTTCTCGTTCTCTCGCTGCAGCATCGAGTTCTCCTGGAACAGGTCGCTGAAGCCTTCCGAGCCGTCTTCTCCGGCCACACGCTTCCCCTGCAGAGAGGAAGCAGGCCCACACGACTGATCGGTTATTAGTTAACCACGCCGAGCCGCTCGCTCAATGGATATGGACGCCAGCCAAAGTGGAGGCTTCTTAAATCCAGGTCACTGCAAATACGCAGCTTCGCTTTCGCTCCGCTTCGCCGACTTGACATTGAAGTGAGAATCTATGAACCCACATCAGTGCTCATCACTGTCACAATGGCCCTTCAGTATCTTCTTAGGCTTCTCTACGGAGGACTTTTGGCCAAAAAAAACTATATGTAATTCAAACAACAAACCAAAACTCAGCATGTTCAGAAGACCGATTTTAATCGAGAACTTCCAGCCCTACCTACTTCCACACCCTAAATAAAGCATGAAGTCTGTGGTACAGCTTCCGGATGGAAATGAAACGAAGCAGGGCCGACTAAGCACAATCCACAGACTGATGCAATGCTTAATGAAAGCCACCTTCCTCACCGCTTTGTATTCCATGAGCTCCATCTGCAGACGGGCGATCTCGGCCCGCAGGGCACTGATTTGCTGGCTCGTCTTATCCTGGTTCACCACCACCTTGTTTTTGATGTTGCGTGCCCGGTTCGCGTACTTGAGCGTGTTTAAGGTCTCCATGAAGTCCCGGTCTGAGGGACTGACGCAGGCAATCATCACGGTCCGACTGGGGACATGAGGGGGAAACGGGAAAGAAGGAGGAAGGAGAAAAGGTCTTAGAGTAAGAGACAAGAGACAAAACACCCATATTTACACACGGTCACACACCCACGCAGGCGTGGTGTATGCCGACTGCTGAAAATGAGGATCTGTATGTCCTCAAACTGAATTCCTACACAGCCTGCTCTTTACAGCCGGCTAAATATCATTGCACACACACAAAGCAATGCCTTACGCAGGCAGTCTGCATGCATGTATTAACCTTCTGCAGAGTGGGATGGTAACAATGCCTATACTGTGTGTGTGTGCCGACCATGTTGCGTCATGAGTGCGACGAATTCTATTCAGAAAATACCTGAACATGTGCACTATGTTTGGAATCGAGATATCTCTTCGGTTTTTAAATAACTGACATTTTTCATGAAGGTACTGCAACATACCAGGTAAAGCTAAGGTATCCATAGTGATTGAGAACGGTGAGGCCACCATAATGACCTTCTTGCAGCAACAGCAGTTTGTGCACCTAATGTGCTTCTGAGTGTGTTTTGGAACCCTACCTGTTCCCCCCCAGTGAATCCTGCAGCAGGCGGGTGAGTTTGGAGTCTCTGTAAGGCACATGGCCGGCCTTCTTACTCTGGTCGCCCAGCGCGCTGATCACATTACCCAAAGCCAACTGCAAAACACACACACACACACACACACACTTTATCACCGAGCTAGTCATACTTCAACACACTGCCTCACTCCGATTTGCTTCAGTCGATCACAAATCTCTGGCAATTTCAATTTGAACCCATTAGCCCGTTTCACTTTGCTGCCTTACATCTTCATAGAACACTATCATTAAGGTACGGAGATGACTGAATGAAACTAGGACTGGACGATTTATACCAGGCCGCAGTTGATGGAGATTCCTTCACGTGCCCTCTCCCCCGTGGCTCCTGTACGCTTCAGCCTCTCTGACCCTGCAAGATCCACAAAGTGAAACTTGGCGGTCAGAGTCTCGTACTCGGGCTGGGACATGGAGCCATCTTCTACACCGTTCACCTCGGCGCCCACTGATCCGTTCTCCTTCAAACAGACAGAAGATGAAAGGAGCGTATAAGCACAGTATAAAATCCTCCATCCTACCAACAAATATCAGATTATATATCGCTGACCCAAAGCAGGGTTTATTTATAGAGGATAAAGAAACCCAATCTGTTTTTTCTCTCGCAGCCGCACTGTATGATCAATATTTCCTTTACCATAGAACACTTGCATCTGGGCCACTATGAATGAACACAGTCCATTATTCGCGGCACCTAATAATGGCTTGCATTACATGCGTCGATTTCAAATGACTAGATAATTAATGCCTTCATAGAAAACATGTGGAATCATGATCTCTCGAGAGATTAGACTCAGAACGATGTGCGCTGGGAAAAGCCTGGAAGCCACATCAGCCGACATGGCTCCCTTCTGACCCTTTTCCACTTCCACAACCGACTGGTGAATTAAAGCCAGCTGTGCACGCCCTATAAACCCTCCTCGCACTACGCCTCTGTGTCGGGTCTCATCACCGTCGAGTGTACCCATGATCTCACTGACCTCTGACCACAAACACATAGTGACTAAACTATAGTGCACGGATTATCAATGTTGATTAACCATAAACAATCTGAACTGTACCAGTTGTGGGCACACTCTCATCTGGCACAGGTGGATGGTGAAGATGGCGTGAGAACGGGAGCTCTGAGCGTTCATCTGTGTGCTGGCGGTGGTGCGGGACAGAGCGCCCAGCTTCAGGCACTGGAGGAGCTGAGGGGGAACAAAAAAAAAGTGAAAATGTGTATACATGCTCAGCAAAGAATGAGAAATGATAATGTAGAACACTCATGACTTGGGTCAGACCTCTTCCTCGGAGCTGACCAGGCGTGAGGTCACTCCAGAAGTGTAGATGCCTCCACTGCCGTCCTCATGGATCTTAATA
Organism: Ancistrus triradiatus; assembly: GCA_025084515.1. NCBI lineage: Eukaryota > Metazoa > Chordata > Actinopteri > Siluriformes > Loricariidae > Ancistrus > Ancistrus triradiatus. Next base: position 785,688 of record JAJAGP010000051.1, on the reverse strand, counting down.
TTGGACTTTCTGCCTCGAGCTTCGGGATCGCGAGCAGCATCAAACAGGTCCAAAATCTCCTCGTTGTAGAGCTGCAAATGAAGCAGACGTACTGTGATCCACAACTGGCCACGGGTCAAAAAGTCAAAAGGTCAGCGAGAGCTTGACCTTTCCGCTTCTTTGGAGCTGACCACACAACGAGCTGCAGCAGGGTCTGATCATGAAAAATAAGGTAACCACACTGACCATAGATGCACAAACACACCAGTGGGTGTCAAACATGATGAGAGACAGAGTGAGACCATAAGAAAAAGAAATGGGATGAGACTCTACTTTAACCAAATGATTACTTGTGAATTTTCCACTAATTAATGGGCAAGTGGGAAGTCCTGGGAAACCTGACACTGGAACTAAACAATGCATTCGTTCATCCCTCATCAGTAATTGCTTCATCTTGGTCAGGATAGCATTGAAACCAGAGAACAATCCAGAAACACTATGCAAAATGTGGGAATACACCTTACACTTGTTCACCACTGTCCATCATACACTTAGCCATTCCAAACTATGGTCCAAGGATTTGGTAAACAGGCAGTAATGGAGGTGAGGATCAACACCAAGACAATGGAGCTCCAGGGTGAGCCACAGTGCCACCCAAATCTGTTTAATTCCTGAGCAATAGCTGGGAGGGCTCATTTGTGCAACCAAAAAAAATATTTGGAAAGATCAGAACTGTGAAGTGACAGCAGGAGGAACACCTAAAGTCAACAAAGAACAGGAAGGATATCTGTTAAAACAGTTGGGCATTTGTCCACATGAAATGAATGGCATAACCCTCATTGATAGGCCATTCACCACCAAATCTGACTGAAGATGTGTCTGGACGGTGCAAACTACATTGGTGACTTCAGAATCCATTTTTTCCCTTCCAGCACAAACGCTTAGTTTAGGAACTGAGGTAATAATTTAGGAACTGGGGGTCTGGATGAATTCAATTTACATTATTCCTTCTGGGAAAAATTTGCTCGGTACTTGTCGCCCAAATATTATTCCATTCTAATTTTATGTAGTGTATTTTCTTCACATAACTTCTTTAATTCTTACATTTAACATCCAGCTTGCCCAAGGAGGATGGGTCCCGATTTGAGTCTTGGTCCTCTCAAGGTTTGGGGAGTTTTTCCTTTCCACTGTCACCTCAGTTAGGGCCTCAATATATTTACAAAGCTGCTTTGAAACAATGCCGTGTTGTAAACAGCGCTTTATAAATAAACTTGACTTGACTTTTGGTTCTCAGCAAGCCTTCTGGAACGATGCGTGGTTACGATGATTGCTATAGCGGTGTAGATCAGGAGAGACTGTCAAACGCAAGAGCAAAGGTCAAAAAGAGTACGCCAAGTGAGTCGATAATGAGCATGAGGTCATCAACTACCCTGAGAAGACCGTCCTGTGCTGAAGATGGACAGCCTGCAGACTGGAAAGGCTCCGAAAGGCAGGTCAGGATAAGCTGAGAGTCCAAGTACCAAGAAAGCAACCTTTTCAAGTATGGTGTATGACGAGAGAGCAAAACCAGTAGCGTTAAGCAAAGGGCTATGCTAATTAAAGAAGATCCATCTCACTACCCTATTTACAAGCGCTTTAGAGACAGACCCATTCATTTAAGGCAACAGACATGCTTATAAAGCACTGCTGAAATGATTTGCTGAGACAGGGAGTCTTAGACAGGGGGGATTCTGCACATACAGGCTCACGGCAGGGGCACCAGATCAGCCCAGCTGCACGGACAAAACACACGAGTGCATGTTTAAGCTCCTTACACTTGCCCCCTGTGTGTGCTGAGCTTTTCATTCAGGCTGGGTTACTCCAGATCTCCTTTCTTATCAATCACTCTTTGTGATTTGGCTCTTTTAAACACATATCAATTTAAATATTGGAGGTTTATCAGCTACACTGTGTTTATATTCTTTGGCTTAGATAGGCCTACCATCTGGTTCCACACCTACAGCAGTGTACAGACCAACAATCTGCTGTGTCTGAGCTAATTGATGAGGTTCATAAGCAACTATAAAGCACTCAGAGAGACCTGAGAGAGAGCTGTAGCACCCTAACCAAGTCCTTCTCACAAAATCAGCACTTTTATTTAAAGCTTTTTTAAATTTACCCAACATCACAAGGGCAACGGATGAAGCCGAAGGCTCACCTCCAGGAACTGGGCGCTAACTTTGAACTCGGGAGGATGGGCGCCGCCGTCCTGAGCCTCCACTCTTCGTCTCTGGATGCCTTGGAAGAGCTGGCGCACAGCACGCGGGATGATACCCTGTTCGTCCTCGCTCACGCTCACGTCGAAGCCCGTGCCCATGGTGTAGGTCTTTCCCGAGCCAGTCTGGAGTCGGGACAGAAAAGCAAAGACGTAAATAGCCCTAACGAAAATACACCCAGGGGATACAAAGAACATTTAGATGTATCCGTTAACATGTTTGCATTTCGGTTCCTAATCGAACTTGATATCTCTGGATATACAATCCTCTTACATAAGGCATGCCACGCATGTTCACACCCATTTCAGGTCATTTCACCTGACCATAATCCACTGGAGAGTGCGTCTCTGAAGTGGAGTGTGTTAGGAAAAGTGCACACAATGGCACATGGCACAGCTGTCCCACCCTATTAGCCTTTATATCAGATGGGTCAGTGCAGCTTTTACTGTACATCTGCTGCAGTAATTGTGTTAGAATCACGGCTGTGCTGTGGTGCGGTGTCTACGAAGCATTTTGGGAATACTGGCAGACCTGAAGTGTGTAGTCGGCACGCCATAATACATGTGCTGTAACATTACAATATGTAGAAGCGGACTTCACCTGTCCATACGCGAAGACGGTGGCATTGTAACCCTCTAAGCAGCCCTCGATGAGTTTGTGCACGCAGGCGTTGTAGATGTGCTGCTGATGGACGTCCAGATCGAACACGAAGTCGTACGTGAAGGCTTTGTCTTTCCCCAGCAGTATCTGCGGCTCGCCGGGGGTAACCGACGTGCAGATGTGGCAGCCCTCGATCTTCTCCTTCGCCATCTGAGGCCGGATCCTACCAGAATGAACGGGACGGATGAGCATAAGCCACAAGGAGCTATGGTCCGAGTACCAATGGGATTCAAAATACTAACATTTAGCTCAGGTTACTTTTGCCCCTGTGAACACGCCTTAGTTAGGGGCCATATATGAAACGAACCCCTAGTCACTATTCCCTGCATTATACGTAGTACGAGAGTACAGGAAACAGACCTAGTAAGGCCAGTAAATGATTTTATTATCGTATTGACAATGTGCATATTTTGTCTTATACAGTGGGGCAAAAAAAGTATTTAGTCAGCCACTGATTGTGCAAGTTCTCCTACTTAGAAAGATGAGAGAGGTCTGTAATTTTCATCATAGCTACACTTCAACTATGAGAGACAAAATGAGAAAAAATCCAGGAAATCATATTGTAGGATTTTGAAAGAATTTAATTGTAAATCATGGTGAAAAATAAGTATTTGGTCACCACAAACAAGCAAGATTTCTGGCTCTCACAGACCTGTAAATTCTTCTTTAAGAAGCTCTTCTGTCCTCCACTCGTTACCTCTATAATGGCACCTGTTTGACCTCGTTATCTGTATAAAAGACACCTGTCCACAGCCTCAAAACAGTCAGACTCCAAAACTCCAACCATGGCCAAGACCAAAGAGCTGTCGAAGGACACCAGGAAGAAAATTGTAGACCTGCAGCAGGCTGGGAAGAGTGAATCTACAATAGGCAAGCTGAAGTGTACCTATGATGAAAATTACAGACCTCTCTCATCTTTCGAAGTAGGAGAACTTGCACAATCAGTGGCTGACCAAATACTTTTTTTGCTCCACTTGTGTGCCTTGCACGGCACACAAGCTCTTAACCTTCCACCTAATAAAGTGATTACTCTGCATTAAATGCAGACTAACGCTTCCAGTCAGAGCCACTGACTGGACAAATATCTCAAAGAAAGTCAGCCACACTGCAGACGAGGTAATGAGTAGCTCATTTACATGTAATGTCCATTTTAGTGTTAAACCGCTTTATCTCTTTCGTGAGACTTCCTTTTTATGCGCAGCTGTGCCCCTATGACTGACTGGCGAGCAGAGGGGTACAGCTGTGCCCCTCTAAACTGTGTACCCCAGTACGACGTGTAGCCTAGAAACGCTGCTGCTTCTCGGTACGATGCCAGAGTGGATTTGCACAAATCCAACCCCCTCTACCCCCAGCTGAGCACCCACCCTGTCTCTGTGGAACACACGCAGTTTACCCAAAACATCAGCCAGGAGGAACAAAGAGGACAATCTGCCCACATTCATTTGAAGAGAGACAGCACGCGACGGACGAATTTCTAAAGAACGACACGTGATACTCAAATGCGTATCAAGCGTACGGTGACATTTCACATCCGGTCAGCTAGGTCTGTCTATACAATGGACCTCACAACAACAACACATGTACAGAGGTGCTCACCTCCAAGCACCACGCCCATTCTACTGACTTCTTGTCTAGCACAAAAACAGCTCAAATTGCCTTTCAATGGCAATACCTAACAGTAAGGACACTACTAAAGAGAGCTTAGCATAAAGTGGCTTATAAGGCAAATAAGGTCAGAACAGATGGACTGATGGACTCCATTAGACAGAATTAGATGGCATCTTTTGCACCGACAGCAGCTTTGTTTTATGGGGCTATAAATACAAAGCAGTGGCAGCTATTACACAGCCTCAATGCAGCTCAAGACAACCCAATGAAGCACACACAGAGCCAGAAGAGCAGCTTCAGTGAACCAACATGCAGGTGTGTGTTTCACCTAAAAACAAGACGCATGCTCACACGCCCTTTCGTTCCTACAGTGGAGAAATACAGAATAACACGCACTCAACGGCCACTATAGATTTGCTTGTTGATGCAAATGTCTAATCAGCCAATCACATGGCTGTGACCCTATCCATTTAGGCATGAGGACAGGGCAAGAGGACCTGCTGAAGTTCAAACTGAGCATCAGAATGGAGAAGAAATGTGATTTAAACCACTTTGAGCGTGGCATGATTGTTGGTGCTAGACGAGCTGGTCTTTTATTTTATCTAGTATTTTCTCACGCAGCCATTTCGGAGATGGACTACAGTCTGTGATAGTAGAACTACAAACTGGAGTGACCACTAAAACTTAAAGAATAAGCAGAACGTGCACTGTGGCATACTGTTAAGACAAAACCACAATAATACGCATTCAGACAGCTCCTTTAACCCAGCAGGAACAGATGCCTTTAATCTGCATTGTGTCTGAGTAGCTGATTTAGGATCATCTTCCTTTATCCAAGATTTGATCACGCACCAATGAGCACGGCAACTTCCCTCACGAACCTGATCAACTGAAACGGATCTGGTGACAAGATACTGAAAACTAATTAAAAGTTTTCCCTGACAGTTCAGCTCATCTTCCGTTCGGTGTAAGAAAGTCCCAGAGCAACACATAAAGCAGCTCGAGTTATCACTTTCCATCTCTAATTACTCCAAAGAGCACCGTTACTAAACCGACAGCCAGCTACGTCCCGATTAAATCAGCAATTTAAGACACACGGGGAAAGTTATTAGCATACGGAGTTGTGAAGTGGGGATATGTCAATACACCTAAAACAAGCAGTGTTTGTATGGTACTGGCAACACTAGAAGTTCAGATCTTAATGCGATAAACTCAAACGTTTGTTAAAACATCAAAGATGGTTAGGGTATTGGACTCAAAATTGGGTTCAAATCCAACTGCTGCCAAGCTGCCACTTGGATCCTTGAGCAAGACCCTTAACCCGCAATTGCTTGGATTGTAACAGTTGTCATTGCTAAGACTGTATCAGATAAGAGCATCTGCTAAATGCCTAGACCTAAAATAGGTGGATATAAAATAGGTGTGGTCAACAGCCTAGTATGTATGAAGGTGCTCCTGGTCATACCCTGAATACTGTGCCATTTGTTCAAACATGCCAATTCCACTTTTCCACCAATGTTTGTGCTTGTTGGCCTTAGGGAACCAAACACATTATGAAACTGGATCGTACATGTAGCTTTGCGGTACGTTAAATAATCCATCACTTCAGGCCAGGATTTCAATCTGCGCTTTTCTGATGAAGCTGACACACGTTTCCTGTGCTCAGTCAGGGTTGCTTCATGTATGAGGAAATAAATTCCACTGTGTCTTCACTTCAGTCCTTCTGCATTTCCGGCTCTGGATTGCCACTTCCTCCTGCCAGCAGCTGCAACCACAGAGCCACGAGCAGCCCTTCCTGCTCAAACTCACAAAAGACACTGGCGTGTTGATTATCCAGGGTTTTTTTAAAAAGCTGGCACTCAGTACAGCTGACGGTACAGTGGTGCGGTGGTTAGTGCCAAGTTTGCATGTTCTACCCACATCTGTACGGGTTTCCTTTGGGTACAGTTTTCTCTCTCATACTACAGACACGTTTGGTCAACTGCCCTGTGATGAACTGGCAGCCTGTCTAGGGTTGGTTCTGTTGGGCCTAGTTAGGCCCCAGCATCCCCCGGAATTGGATTAAGTGGGTATGAGGATCTCACTACTTTTGTAAATATTAGATCTTAGACAGTAACACGATGTGGGATCATTATTAAAGCTTGTGTGGATCAGGACAGCCATGTTTTCCTCTGTAAAGCCGTGTCCTCGTGGGTTTTCTCCGGGTACTCCGGTTTCCTCACGCATTTCAAAGACACGTGTTACCGAGATGAATAGCTATTGGTGAATAGCCATTGATGCTCTTTTAAATCACCAACTAAACAAAGTATGTACTGTTACTCTGATAAGGTCTGATAAGGAAGTCACTGTACATATGCCTGCGGAAATGGCTGCATAATCAAAACCGGATCTGAGATGCAGAAAGGGTGGGATGTGCAGGCACACATGGCAACCCGTGTGAGAATTGAAACTAGAAGAGCGACGAATAAACAGATCGGCTTCAAAATGAAGACAATTAGGCTTGTTTCTTGGCATGACAACACTCGCCAACCCATAAGGCTCCAGGGTGCAGTCAAGGCCCACGAAAGCTAAAGCTAGGAGTTCATATCTAGTACAATCACACACCACTGGTTCAGATAGGCTTCTGAAATTTTCGGAGCCAACATCCGTTTAAGGAACTGCAACCTTTTTAATATATACACACACAGTTCCGGACTGCTGTTTTGACTAAACACAAAGCACACTGTAGGGCAATTTCAGGGTTACAATGGTGACATTTCAGCTTATTAATTTGCACTGTGATTCACAGCCTGGACACGTAGCATCAACACGAGGGTGTGCATCTATTGCCGTGTGACCTTCTCTACCCTCTGTGTGGCAGAAATGATGCCAGCCTCCACTTACACAGCTCCCCGGACCATATTATCTACTCGGTTCAAGGAGCGGATTTAAACATGAATACATGACCAGTAAACGAAATGCATTTACTGGTTTGTTGAAGCGCCTGCACAACACAGGATACTACAGGCTGCAGGGCTACAACACCTCTAATCTTCAACAGATAAACACAGATTTGGTGAAAGTAATGGTGGCACATGCATCACGAGAGGTCTGCCCTGCACGTTCTTCTTCATGCTCCACAAAAGGGGTGTGTTTGTTTTAACATCGCTCCTGCAACTCCTCCATGCCCCCCACCCTCACAAAAACAGATCAGGGGGTCGGGGGAGGGAGTGGCAGCACAGGAAACGGCACTCGTTCGCTGTTACTGGTCTGATGCGTCCCTCTCACCGTCTCTCACATAAACCCTCCGAAGCTCCGTTTGGGTTTCTGTCTGACACCCTTTCCCTAAAAGTCCCTCCCTTTCAGTATGTTTAGTATTCAGCTCACTGCTAGGGCTGCACCCACACATCTTTTAAGGCCATTTTGTTGAGTCGTGTGTGTGTGTCTAAGCCAATGAGACAGCTCGCATCCTGAGCAGCCAGACTTCACCGAGCTGCCTTATATTCATCCTAGCACCTCCTCCACTGTGTCCACAGCCCCCCCCCCCCCCCCCATCACACACACACACACACACACACATATACACCTCGTTGGACCCAGGCACCAGACAAAGGGCGATGACATGTAAGCAGACGCATGATGCATTCATCCTTCAGCACATTCAGCTTTTCAAATAAACCCGCAAGGCCAGGCTGACTGATATCAAGCTGATGACAAACCCAAGCGCCTCACATTATCTGTCTGTGATATGACAGTCTCATCCTCTTGGTGCTGATGAGGGGACCCTCACATCTGTGCTGTACAAAGGGATTGTGAGGACAGTAACTCTTCCATCTACACTCCTATTGTAGTGCATTTATTCAACTTTAGTGCATGTGGTTTCTCCATTTTGTGCAGATCACCTTTGGACAACCAACATTTTTGGAAATGGCACTTTCATGGCCCCAAGGCGTCATGTTTGGTTTAGGCCTGAGAGTGTCACGTTCAGTTTTTGGTGCCTATTTTTGCGTGTCTGAAAGCATTACATTCAGTTTTTAACCCTAAAACTGGCACATTTGTGTTTGTAACCCCAAAAGCGTAATTGTTTTTGGCCCCAAAAGCATCACATACTTCGTTTTGGCCCAAAAGCAGCATGGTTGTTTTCTTGGCCCAAAGCGGCATTTTCAGTTTTCCAGCTCGAATGTGGCACGTTCAGGTTCTGTTTTTCGACCGCAAAGACGCACATTAATACTTTTGGCCCTGAAAGTGGCTTATTTGGTGCTTTGGCCCAAAAGAAGCACGCTCATTTTCTTGACTTGAACACACATGGTCAGGCTGGGGCAGAAGGCAGCACCTTCAGTTTTATGGCTCAAAAAAGGTGGCAGGTTCCATTTTTTGGCCCAAAAAAACCATGATTAGGTTTGGGCTTGAAAGCAGCATGGTAAATTTTTGGCCCAAAGCACTATGTTTTTGGCCTGAGAGCATCACGGTTGGGTTTTTTGGCCCAAAAGCTCCATCTTCTTTTTTTGGCCTGATAGAGTCACATTCATTTTTTGTCCCATGAGAACCACATTCAGTTTTTGAACCAAGAGCACCACATTCGTTTCTTGTCCCACAAGAACCACATTGGTGTTTTGGCCTGAGAGCACCACATTCATTTTTTGTACCAAGTGCACCACGTTTTTTTGGCCAAGCTTTCATGTAATTTAATCATGGGTGCCCAAACTTTGCAAAAGAGTATATTCGTAGAGTACTCTTCCTCCACCAGTATGATTTGGCATAACTGCAGAGTTAGAAAGCAGCAGCCTATTCAGGATTTCCCCTGTTCACACCGAGCCATCTGATCACCAGGAAATAATGTGAATAAATAAAGATCTCACATTAACTACACATCCTAAGTAATGACATGCCAAAACAACAGCCATGTCTCTCTCTAACAAAGGCTACCTGATGTTAGGAAAACACAAAAGGGAGAATAATCTTAGGAATTTCTCTCCAGAACTCTACAATATTGTTTGTCTTTGTTGCTTGCTCTTGAACTTTTATCACTGTTTAGCCAGGAGTCGATTTGCATGAGGAAACAGTGCATTTGCATACGGCCAACGGCATATTCCACTCGCAGGGACACAACTCGATGGATCCGCTAGGCTCAAGCATGCATTTCATAAAGTTATTCCATAAAGTGATACTGGATACTGCATGAAATTTAAATACCTGTTCAGACCCAGAATTGGCTGTAGAATATACACCTTTCCATGCGTGCACTGGAACTGGTACTGAAGGAACATCTTAGTTACAGGCACTTAAAAAAACAAAACTATAAAAGCTGATGAGTTAAACTTCTTGCCATTGCTCAGAGTGAAAGAAAGTTGCCCCGAGGAATAAATTTGTTAAGATTGTGGTTTTCCTGATGGCTTCCTTCATAGTGTTCCAGTATTTGTTTACTTGGTAAGAATTTGTCCAGTGATGCTGAATTCCAAACCACATTGGCAAACCTAAACTTTTGGGCAAAAACAGATTCGCATTATGTTCTCGCCACATGATCTAGCATGTCAACAATAACATCGGCATCTTCCAATCATACACGATACAGTCCTGGCAGGGTTAAAGGCCTTCCTCAGTAGCAGGAGCTCCACCATTCCTGTAATCTGCGTCCCATCCCATTCCAAACTCTACATGTGCAGACATGGAAATATTTAAGCACTTGGCTGCTGCACATACAGCAGCAGTTAAAATCACATTACAGAGTTGTAATGTCATAACAGCGTGTAAGTGTCTCTCTCTCGCTGTCTCATTCACACACACACACACACAAATCTTCCAGCACTGTAACAAATAAGTGCTGCTTTGAAGCCAAATGGCCGATCAATCCTGGCTGCTTCTGGGAGAGTGCCCAGTCCGAAAAGTCTTATTCTTGGCCCTGTCACCCAAATGTGCACATCGACTACAATCAGTGCTGCACTTCACTCTGCGAGTAATATTAGTGTGCCAACAGGGCAGTAAATCTAAGAGAGGGCACTGTCAGGAACGGCCAAGGTGAGCTGGCAGCGTTCACATGTCACAGCATAATTCTTACAAGTCAAGAGTGGGAGCATCAAAATTTTGGCCACCGAAAACTGAAAGTAAGGAAAAAAATAGACTGAAATGTCTATTTGAAATCAGCTTGAACACTGTATGCAACCGTGTGCATTTCTATTTAGACATTTAGAAGATGTCCATATCCAGAGCAATAACTGATAGTCTTAGAGGCCAAGAATTGTGGGTTAAGGACCTTCATAAGTGACCCAACAGTACAGTCTATTCCCGGAGTCAGATTCCTTCCCCTTCTAATCCTCCCCCCTTTACATTTCCATTAATATTCAATATGTATTGTAATGCTTCAGGGTCATAATATATAAATAAAAAGAGCCAACAAGGGTAGATTTGAACCCTGGACCTTCTGGTCCACAGACAAGAACCTTAACCACTAAGCCAAGAACGTCTTAAGGTACTGCTGTATTCAAACAGAACTCCTGAGCTCTGCATTAAATATGATAATTAAAGGTCATACGTGAGACTGCGACAAACAAGGGTTTTAAATAGCAGGGGGTGTTATTAAGGAATTACAGCACAGGAATCAATAGGTCAACCACTGGGGAATCTGCAAACCGTGAACCTAATACTACACACCTCCATAGACACCAGACAAGTGACCGATAGTGTGTAAGGAAAACGCTGCCTTTCTATTTCTCTTACACAATAATGGCATGACTGCACACCGCCTGTCTGTCACAACGATTCCTCTGACTCATTCCTCGACTAGTTGTTTGCATCCATATGGTCCCCTTTCACTTCATGTTCTTTCAGGATTTGGCTCACACCATTCTTGCTACACTCTCGACATCGTCGCTTGAGACAACCTCACAGGGTAATATTAGATCTAATATGGATTCACACAAACTGAACCACAGCAAGCACTTGACTTTGTGCTGCACTCCGGGGTAACGTCTAATTACCATACAGGGAAGCTCCAACGTGAAACGGACAGGGAGTGTCTCGAAAGGGAGTGCATGCTTCTTTATTTTTTCAAAAGACATTAACGCAGAGTTGCATTCATGTCTGCAAATTGTAGCTGACCATAAACCAGACCACTAAGCTCTTAAGAGAAACTGACCCAGACCTATCGTAGTACAGGAGTTCACACCGTCCACCACAGCCTGTTTGTTAAACATAGCTTCTGCATGCTTCACTCCTTAAGCACATGAACTACTCCTCTGACCTGAGGGTAAAGAAGGAAAGGAAAGTCATCGGAGTAAACAGATATATTAAGGCTGCAATATCCCACTGTTAGGATTAGGCTACGCTTAATAATCTTCCCACAAAAATGTTATTACTCTAATCCCTCGCCCAATTCCATTTCTCTTACGCTTTAATACTCACCACACACACACACACACTTGTGAGGACTTTCCATTGATTGCTGTAACAAAAAAGCTAATCTTTTACCTCTTTTGGTTTGTCAAAGAAGCAATTAAAAATGTGAGAACAGGCAGAACAGTCCTAACAAGTCAAAACTGTCAGATATTCATATCTGTACCACAAGGTACAAATTAACACAAAGAATACAAAGTGTGACCTGGGCGTCCATCTGCAAGAGACACACTGCTCAGGAAGGGCTGTTATTCAGACACCTGGGGGTAAGAAGCGGGAATGTTCCACTCCCCTATGCTACTGTCCTTCATATTTCATGAACCACAGTGTGAGTGGGTGTGAGAGATGGTGTGTATGAGTGTTGATCTTAAGCTCCTGTGGGTCCACAGATAAAGAAGATGTCGATAGGAATGTGCACGTGTGTATATTTGTGTATGAGGAGTTCCTTTTCATTTGGGTCTGTACTGAATCTAGTTCAGGGAACCATGAGTTCATATCAACTAGATCCGTGTACTGAAAACCGGTACGCAAAAGGAAGTGGCCGAAATGTCTTGGTACTACTGAGAAGATAACGCGCATCAACAGTCTAAAAAATGGCTTTGATAGAGAGAGCAGGATTTTACTCCAGTAATCAAATTACTCATAGCACGTATACCAGTTATCTGATTATAACCGGTGTCAGTCTGCGCATGTGCACGAGCCTTCCCCATGGTTGCCAGATCTATGTATTCCATTTGGCCTCTTTTCCATTTCTTTGCTCACTGGACCTGGCAACCAAGTGAAACGGCTTTTTTGTGGAGTCTCTGAAATGCAGTATATACTTGGGAAAACGAAGCATTTGATTATTTAATATTAAAGTTTGAGGTTTATGTCAGCTTTCTATGACATTATCACCCGGTCGCAAAGTAGAAATCTGATTACTGCTTGAGTAAAGCCAGAGCTTTCCCATTATCTGATTACTCAAGGGCATTTATAGTCGTTGATCGGATTATTAAGTGCATGCAAACGCACTCATTGGTACCAGTATGGAGCTCGCCCCACCTTTGCTGCTATATTCAAGTCCCTTGCTACTGAGTAATAAATCTCCAGACTGTACTAACCCCTATTTGGACTGTCATGCTGACGCCCAAAACAGGAAACGATCAAGCCGCGTGACTGCAGTGCATTATGGTAACCAGAGCCCAGGGTGAATGTTTAAAGCTGGCTAGTGATTACACAATATTGATAAAAAGCTCACTTCAAAGTCTTACAGTGGGAATTATAGTTTAATAACAGCATGTCACATGGGGAATTAAAGGTATCCGATTCCATGTGGCTGCCAACTTGGACAGATCAGCGAGGGCTGGACATGATGTCAGCGCAAAACAGTTACTTAATAATAATTTAAGTACTTATTAGCCATTTCGATCAATTATACAGTACTTTAAAAAGCCCAGAGAGCCTGCCAAGGTCAATCATAAAATCCCAAGCTGGATGAAAAGCCCATTTTATACCAGATGTAGCACATCACAGTCAATATTCTCCCACGTTGTAGCCTTTTACACAATCGCATCAAAGGTGATGCCTGTAGCATCTGGCTGAAAATGTCTGGTGACATTTTTTTGGTGATCTTAACTGAATATCAGCCTATATCTGAGATAAATCATGCAATGGACACTGGACAACAGGGACAATCGTCGCAGCCACGGACACCATATGATCGCTGACCTCTCCAACCAAGCAAGCTGCCATATGGGATCCGGTCCAACGTGGACGTTTCTTTGTCTTAACAGCTTCCTGTCCCTTCAGGGCGTATTAGCTGAGCCACTTTTGCCAAACCACAACTAAAGGAAAGATCCTAACAGGTCACTGGCTCACTGGACTGATTAAATGAACGGCAGTTGGTGGGCACGGAGGGAAGATAAGTGAAGAGGGCCGACCCGCCGTGCGCCTTATCTGGCGCTGGCGAGGGCCCGATGACCATATGGCAGCTGGGCCGGTTTTCAATCCTAGCAAGGGCAAGCAAGAGATAAAAGAGGAAATATTTCATGTTTCCTGTTTGTCCATATGGTGCCCTATGCAGTTGTGGTTGATTAGCATGCAGCACACTTTTTTGTCATGCAAGCTACTTTGTTAAATGGCAATGCCATGCAGCCATCACTCAGTGTGTGTGCTGACAGGAGTGCGCATATAAAAGCTGCCACGCTTAACTAGGCACGCTTTCAATATAAAAGGGCTCCTGAGTGAAGCAGAGTTTGGGGGTAGCTGTGGAGAAGTGGTAAAGGTACTGGAAGGTTTAGGGATCAAGGCCTGGCTCTGCCAAAGCCGGGTCCTTAAGCAAAGAGGTGAACTCTTAGTTAATTTTCTTATAAAACTTTCTTACGACTTTACGAAGGGAATCCGGTAATATGCGTAAACACACATTGAGCAAAAACGTATGCAATTTTGAATTGATATTGGAAGCCGACTTCCTAGAAGCTACGCCACGATATATATATATAGTAAATATTAAACTCCTAGGTTGACTTAGACTTACGATGGATTTGTCAGAAGGTGTCCAGACATCTGTCAGCTCAGTTTAGGACTGTAATAAATAAGCTGGATCAAGCAGGATACCAGATCGCTACTAAAATCTGACAAATGGGAGTGTCTGGCAACTTCTGCTTTATACATAATGAAACACTCACCATCACCCAGCGCTATCATCTACAATGAATTAAGACCGAAACCTGAATTTCTGGCTAAACTTTCAAAAGCCTATAGAGACACACCTCGTATGTTCAATGCAAACGCTTTGATTTTCTGTTGTCAGATCCGAAAGCCAATGACATACCTACTATAGGAACATGAAGCTTACATCTTAAAAAGGACAAAAAACTTATTATCAAGTCTTTTCATCTCCATTTCATTGTTCAATGTTTTAAACTCTTTGAAAGGCCGGTTCTGGTAGGGAGCGTCTCCATGCTTGGGGGGTAAGACACAAAAAACCCTTTCCACGCCGAATAGGACGCATGGAATACTTACTACACTGACAATTCAGACAATACATTACCCAACCCTGGAGTTATTTTTAAAGCTCTGCTTACAAAATACAATGCACGTGAGAACAAGCAGTACAGAAATATCCACGCACATCCTCCTGTCTCTACTCTGCAGTACTTTCTTCCTGATCTACCGTCTGTGAGGGCAGTAGGTTTTATCGTCACTTACTACAGTAGTCCATCATCCTCGGTAACTCGACCAGCTGTATAGCAAAAGGACTGCGCTCCTGGCCCGACACTGAGCCGGCCTACATGTCCCAGAGGGCCGCTAAGCACCCGAGCCTTGAGAGGGCCCTACAGGATGGGATTACGTCCATTATAAAGCTCCAAAGAGGGCCCTATGAACAGCATAGTCCTGCGCAGGCTGGTCTGGGGGAAAAGATCTGCTCTGTGAGTGCAACTTTAAAACATAACAGGCTGCTACATAAACAATGACACAGAGCAGAGACTGCAGGAGGATATTGATATTGATACACTGGCAAATGTGGGCGTGGGACTTCAATTAGAGCGACAGCGAGGATGTGTTACAGAGCATTTATTACTGTACTTGGTAATCATTTAATAAACACAAGACTGCAGCAGATTATACCAAAATGATAGTAATGAGCAAATCCGAATAAGGTGGTGTCCAAAATCATCACAGTTCAGTTCCTTATGGCTATTAATGCTAGATTTGGTAGGTCAAATGTAGAGAATAGTGAATAAGAGTCCATAACTGGTGCCTCAGACAGTTAAGTAACTGTATAACTATTATTATAATGAGCATTAAATTTAACAGCCCTATAATAAACATAAAAGGAGCCTCAGGAAACACAAAGCAGCAGGTCAGCTCATTTCAGTAGCTCCCTCAAGGTCAGACTGCCATAAAACTGCATGACGCCTTGGGTCACCAAGGCTCTGAATCGTCAAGGCATGGACTCTGAAGGTCTGCTGTGGAATCTGGCATCACATTATCAGGAGGTCCTGTAAGCCATGACATGCAGCCTCTATGGATCAGACTAGTTTGTCCAGCAGATCAAGTAAACAACTTGAATATTTTGTCCTCCGACCATTCCTGACCAATTTTTGCATAGTGCGTGATCCTGCTCAAAAAGGTTACTGCCATTAGGGAATACCGTTGCCAAGAAGATGAGATGTTTAGGTAGGTGGTACGTGTCAAAGTAACGTCCACATGTTTGCCAGGACCCGAGGTTTGCCAGCAGAACATTGCCCAGAGCGTCACATTGCCAATGCTATTCACTTCATCTGTCAGTGGTTATAATGCTATGGATGATCAGTGGAGCTCCCTCGTCTGTCACAGCGACTCAAGGTGAGAAGAGGAAAAGCAATCCACATTCAGACAGTTTCCAGAAATGGAAAAGGCTGAGCTACACTTGTGTAATCCATCTAAAAATGCTTAAAACGGAACCACATTAAGCTATGATGAATGGATTATTGATTTATAAACTCTTCAGTCTGAAGCCAAGTCCAGTTCAAAAGCCCTTTGCTCTTGTTCAGTTGTTCACAGAATTAATTGGTTCCATTCCCACCACAGGGCAGCACCATGGGGCCAGGCCACTTGTCTTTCTGCAGTAAATCACTAAACTCTAACCCAGAACCCTGTTCAAACGTGTAAGCCTCTTAGCACAAACACAGCTTAATTACCAGCTGGTAATTATTTTTGGTTATCTCAAAAATAAGTCGAAACCCCCTTTATTTACTACTGAAGCAAAACACAGACAAAGATCTAGTTCTGAGGGTCACTGCCCATCTAATGCAGCCCTTACCATCAAGTAAATGCACTGCGAAAATGAAGAATGAAGCTCAGTGCATTACAAAGGCATTCTCTCCATTCATTGTTTCCTCAATCTCAAACTGGGGAGCAAACCAAAGCACTTTCGGGGGTCATCGGGATTTAAGAAAGGCCCGAGTGGATGGAGGAAGCCTCTCTGAAATAAATGCTGAGAGCACAAGCAGAGGTCTCGTCAACCGGCAAAGGAGCCGGAGCACCCTGCTGAAGCATGAAGTGGAAAATCTGTATTTGAATCTATAATAAGTGAGCGCTCATTGAAATTCCCCAAACCTCTGTAGGAACTTAAAAGCTGGAACTGAGAAAAGTTCAGAGATGAGGTATGCAGAATGACCCTGGTTCAATCATAACACCATTTCATGGACGAGACTCTGCAAAGTGCCTTCGGTAAAAGCCCGCATGGCTTTGAAGCATGAACTGTGACCATCCAGAAATTCAACTCCCTGTACGGCCGTGTTCAAATAAAAATAATCCACATTTGAAGGTGACCCAGGCTTTATTCTTAAAGAGTTGGTTCTCTGTGTCACTCATTTCTATTTCTTATATCGAGGAAGGTCAGATCTCCGGTCCGTCATTGGAGGCACCAGCAAAGACGGTGTCTTCAAGCTCCGCAAGCATGATCTTGCCAGAAAATTCTGCCAGATATTAGTGAGAAAGATGCAACCGATGGCCCCAGGGCTTAATTTGCTCCAGTTATTCTAAACTGAGCTCTAGCATCTCTGCAGAACTAGAGAAAGACAGTATAGGGTTAGATCTAAAATAACCCTCTCCTCCCTACGTAGTGCACTAAACACAGCATGGAATAACACCCCCTTACATCCTTTACCCTTTATAGTGCACTAGATATCAGATAGGAAGCCCTTTCAGGAACCTAGGGCTCCTTAAATATTTTAGAATGACATATGTTAGTCCAGACTAAGAAGGTCACCAAAACTGATCTAGGAAGCGACACTAAACTGGCATTCTAGTACAAGGTAGAGAAAGAGACCGGAGCCTATTCTGGAATATACTGGTCCTCGGATATATTATAAGCGTTCTCTGGTTGGTACACCAGTCCTTCACAGGGCATAATAACTACGACCAATAACCAATACTACACTCTTAATTACACTCTTTATGATGAAACATGCAGTGTTCTTGAAGCACTGACGATATCCTTGATATGCTCAGAAAAGCATACTAAATGTATCACAATACGACAAAATATCGTCATATTGCCCACCCCTACATGAGATACCCAGTACTTTCTCATAAATAAGCTTTGTGTTGATGATTTTGCCCAACTGTAGGACATCTCCTTGGTTTGCGACACAGTCACCTTATGGTGGGTTTATTGGAACGTAACCGCATCACAAATTCGGACGTGTCTGTAGTTAGGGTCTCGCGTGCCACAATAATTCTTCCTGTAGCATCACTGAAGTGCATCTGTTTGTGTGTGTGAGCATGTGTTTTGTGCGATACAATGGCAGTTTCGCTCCCCTGAGGGGTCGACAGAGTGAACCATTAAATCTTTTCCATTTTCCCCCCTTCTGTCCTCTTTCTCTCTGCCCCCTACACGGGCTGCTGTTTGGTAGATTTAGAGGGTGTAGCACACACACACACACACACACACACACACACACACACACACACACACACACACACACACACACACACACACACACACACACACACACACACACACACACACCCGTGCAGTGTCATCAATGGCACGTATGCAATTAGGAAAATGTTCCTCTTTGTCTGCTTCCAGCGAGAGCTAACTGTTTATTTTGTGTCTCTGCTGCCCTTTTGACACCGAGAGAGAAAAAGACACTTCCTGCTTTCTCTCTGACTCTCTTTCTCACTCTCCTTCCCTCCCCCCATTTCCCCTCCACCCGATTTCTTCCCCTTTTTTTATCTCGAACACAACTACTCTTTTCATCCAGCCGAGCGATGTAGTAGAAAAGAACAGCATCTAATTAACCGACAAGGACATCATCAATTGACTCCTTCTCCCTCCTCTCTGCCTCTTCTGGTTTGCTCTGAGGGTAGAACAGGAGGCTCGGGACAGGCTTCTTAAAAGCGATATGGTTATGGCTGGAAATGACGTTATGGCTGCTCTGGGTACTCTATCGCTCAGAGCCGGCACGGCTGCTGCAGGTTACGGGAAAGTAGATCAGCGCGATAAGTAGGTCATAAAAACAGAGCCGACCCCTCTGACCTTCGCTTCCTACTGTATGCTTTATATACCCATTAACCAATTTTAACTCTACACACACCACCATAATTCGCATTACCAGTACGAGGAACACTAGTGGCACTCTTTAAGATTACAGGATAGAGGCAGGACCATGATGGCCTCCATCCAACCTGGCTCCCAACGGAAGTATGACACAACAAAGCGGTGACAGGAAGCAGCAGGAAGAAGCTCGCGGCTGAGAGGAAGTCATTCAGTTTGAAATCGGCAAGTATATAAACCACAACTACACATTTATGCGCCACAAAAAAGCAACGTCATGCTCCAGGAACCAATCTGTCTCTACACAACCCATTTCATGGTGCAGTGCCCTGCTTAAAGCGTTCTTCTGCCATAGGGTAAATAGCTGCAATGAAGGGATGAACTTGGTCGAGTGCAGTGCCATACACGCAAGCACTAGCACAAGGCATCAAAGGATCCTTGGTACGTCAGGAAAACCTTATCAGCACCATCAGTCCATCATTAAAACTGATCTGCCTTGCTTCTTCACTCTTCAGAATGATTGGATTTTGTACAACCTTGAAGCCTTTTTCCCTCCATTTTCCCCCAATTCTGTCCAAGGACTAAACAAGCTCCATTAGAATCATATTTGCGTTCTTGACATACGTGACAGGAAAACAATTTGCACATTACACACAGTGCTGCACAATGGAACATAAAAACCATGCAGGGTAAAGGAATGCTGCAATGTCACTGCAGTATCTCTTTCTAGGGCACGACCATGAGGCCGAGCCACTTCTCCTTCTGTGGATCAGCACCCAAGTTCAGCCCAGAACCAGCTTAGTACAAATACACTGACATTACCAACTGGTTAGATCAAAGCCAGAAGGTAACCAACAGTCTGGGAGGTTAGAATTGGGTCAGTAATTGTTGTTACTGGATATCGCAATCATTTAATAAGCACTGATGTTATTCAGCTTATCATTCTTAGCTTTTTTCAGTTCATTTACCGTTGTTTGCGACACCCGCCAAGCTTTCTGGAGCTTTGATTTATTTGAACCAATCGCCTCGAATGCGATTCAGTGCTCCACAAACCAAACACTGGGTTTTCCAGTGTTCCACACCTCTGGAAAACCCAAAAACTCCATTTTATGCACATTTGTCCATAGAGTACATTTTGGAGAAGCATCCCCAACACTAATGATGATACCATACTGTCCTGGACAGACACTTGGTTCTGTACCTGCACCATCACAGGAAAACTGAGGCTTCATAAAATGACCCCAGTCATGGCAGCTCTGGACAGACTGAGATCTTCAACAGTTCTTACAAACTATGCATTAAAGCATTTTAGGTCAGCCCACAAAAAACCCCTTCTATGCACAGACTCACACTCACGCCTCCCAGGGCTAAGCCTGGCCCCAGCATGCGATGTCAAAGACAGAAAAAACGCAGGCCCTTAGTCACCACGACGCTCTCGATGACCAGGAGCTCTTAACAAGCCCTGGTTATTCCCTCTTTAACACTGTGGTCTTCAGGAAGGGGGCTGTTTCCATAAACGGAGCTATTATGAGACCGGTTCCCACACTGTTCACCTCTTAAAAACCAGCCCCCCTCACCCAAAATACTACTCCGCACAATCTCAGACTGGCTCATGCAAAGTTCAAACAATGTCTGAAGGAAGCAGACTGGACACGTAAACAGGATGGACATTTTCAATCTGCCGGCCTCCCTGCCCTCGTCGCTGCAATGTGGCATCGCTCGATTCCTAGGCAACTATTTCAGTAACGCGCCAACTTTAGACCATCCCCTACGGATGCACGAGATACGACTTTTCTCCAGACGTCAGCGCTCCTTTGGAGAAGCCTCCGATCGCAGGCGCAAAATCAAATCTCGATGGAGAACGTGTATTGTTCTGGAAAACAGCTCTTTGAACACATTATTGACGACTCGGATCCTTGTGAATAATCATATCTCGGCCGGATTGGGCCGGAGGACAAAGCAAGCACGGCCTGCAGATGACACAGAGGTGGTTCCCTCTGCTAGGGGACAGGAAATCAATCTTTCAGCACCAGGCATTAACAGTGATTATGGAAAAGCAGGAAAAGGAGGGGACAGAAAACTGATCGAGGGGCGAGCAGAATCCACATGGCAAGATGTCAGAACTAACTGGACAACTCATATTTATGTCCATTGTGTTTCTCAGAACGTAGCCTCCTTTAGAGTCTGGACTAAACGAATCAATAGTCATGCCTATAGCACTAGGATCTATAAAACAAACCCTTGGTCTTGATGCTGCTGACCAGGTATTTCCACACAGTATCATCTTGAGTTCACACTACAGGTAAAAGTGGCCTAAATCTGATTCTGTTGGTCCCATTTCTGTCAATGCTGCCTGTATTGAACAGCTCTCTGAAGTAAGCATACGTTATTCATTCATTCATTCATTCATCTTCTTAACTGCTTAATCCTGATCGGGGTCACGGGAAAGCCTAACCGGCAGCACAGGGTGCGAGGCAAGAACAACCCTAGACTGAGCGTCAATCAATCGAAGGGCAGCTAAAGCTGTTGCACATAAATTCGAAACAGTTGCCAGGTCCTCACATTCTGAGACGTTGCATCTTTGAGGCTCGTTTCCATTGACCTATTGGAGAAGCGTGCATCTGGCAACCATGGAATTAAAACCATGAAACAGCTACCAAACTTTTGGGGATACCCTACGATATTTCGACCTTACGATGAGAATCCGATAATACACAAAAATAACAAGCCCCATGCAGTACGATACTCTCCTGCACCCTGCCTTGCCAAGTGAGGAACTCGGCAGTGGAGGGAGTGATGAACGCTGGGAAATGTAGTGCGTGAGTTTTGGTTTCAAAATGTTCAACACTTTATAATAAAATAATATTGATACGCCAATGAGTCCAACGGCACTGATCAGTGATCCTTGGGGTGGGGCTGCGTCGGTGTCACGTGACGCGGGCCAGGTGTGCCCCCACATTCCAGTTCTTTTCTCACTACAGGTAGCAGTTACTGGTTGCAGTAATCAAAACAGTACAGAGATTAATGGGATTAAGTCCTTCAATCTGAGAGTGTGCCCGCAGCACAAACACGCCTAGCGACACCTCAGTGAGGCGTCTCAACAGGCGAATGAATAGAACTCCTGCGCGGCTGGACAGATGACGTTATGCCGGCACACCCTGCCATGCTGCGAGACATGTGAGCTCCGCAGCACCAGCACCCTCCTTTCTGCAGGTGTGACCGCCATGCAGGCCGGACTACCGTGCTCCATCCATGTGCGAACACGTGCAACGTTACTTCCTAACGCAAGGACCTTCAAAACACTCGGGTCACTCTTCTGCTCTGTGGCAAACAATCGGTCCTCTCTGTAAGAGAGCACATTAGGGAAACACAGACGGAGGTCTACAGCCGGGGGCAGAAAAAGGGGGCGTGCATCGCTTGCACGGACAATTAGAGCTCATTTAATCCCGGTCCTAATTGCATGCATTTCCTGTCCAAGTCTAGGACGATCCCAGAACCACAATTTGGACACGACCTCTACTGCTATGACCTGTACTTAATATGGGACGCCCATGTTGTAGTGATCACCATGGATAGATCAGAGATGCCTATCGGCTACCAGGTCTCAACAAAGGACACAAAGGACGCCTCTTCTCTGCTGGCTTTGTAGCGCATGCACGCCATCAGGACATCTAACGGGTCCAGTTAGAAACCCGAAAGTGCTTCCATTGCATTGATCCCCCTCAGAAAGGATGGTGGTCACCATGTACAAAAGATACTGGATTGTGCATGGGGGTGGCACAGTGGTGCATTGGCTAGAGCTGTTGCCTCACAGCTTCTCAGATCCCCTGTGGAGTTTGCATGTTCTCCCCGTTTCTGCTCACGAATCCTTCGGGGTAGGTCCACATTCAAAGACACGCATTAGGTCAGGCGGTGTCATGATAAAAGTGAACGAGCGAGTGTGCGCGCATACGCCCTGTCTGGTGCTGGCTCCCACCTCGCACCCTGTGTGCCTGGTTACTCCCCTTAAAAAACCAAACTGAATTAAGCAAGTGTGGAAATGAAAGAAGGGATCGTGCATGAGACCGGATCTTACATGTGGTGGGTTTAGGTGGAAGAAAGGATCGTGGCAGGACCGAAGCATGCAAGATGGACAGACAAACGCATCAGTGCTGAACACGGGAAGCACTTTATCACACCGGCTTTAAAACCCCACGCAGTTTCACGTGCACCGCCCTCAACCTGCATCAACAACGCCTGCATGAAACTCTAGAAGCCGTTAACACGACCTGACATCTGAAAGTACTGATATTAAAACACTCGCACACAAAGAGGAAATGACTGGAAAGGAAACGCCACTCGATTAATTCTCTTACCTCACTGAAACCTTCACGCAGCAATCGTTTTGTGCAGCCATTGCTCCCGGTAGCTCGTTTCCGACGTGAAAGCTGTCAACCTGTCACCGTGTGCTCGTAGCAGCAGAAAGAAAACCGCACGACAACGGCATTCTGTCGGTCACGTCCGAACGACGGTCAGCAATTCGAGTCCGGGCATCGTCCCTGGCGTTCTTACCGCTGGTTCTATAGAGGTGACACAGAAGCGCGGTTTAAAACATGGTTCTTAAATCCCGTTGGCCGTTAGCGTTCCGTCAGCTGTGAGTGTTAAATGTTTGTGCAAAGCTCGAGCGCGTCCTCGCTTTGAAAAGCCTCTGCACGCGCAAGGCGGAGTAGGCGTGCCTTCGTGCGAGTGATTGACCCTGCTACAACCGCACGCGCTCGCTAACCACGCCCACTCTAACGAACGTACAGTCAAGCAAGCTAATAATCGTGTGTTCATATCGCTTATAAATAATACTTATTACTTGTACATTATTAACACTGATACATGTATAGAAGCACAATAAAGCAGCTTAAACTATTTGGCGTACCATTTTATATTTACATTTACGGCATACACCAGTTAGCAAGACCGTTCAGCATTCAGTGCAGTCTAGCCTTGTCGCTCGGTCAGGCTTGGTCTGAGGGAGGAAAGGTCAGATGGGAGATCATCTGCAAGCACTGCATCAGCAACCCCAACCTGCCCTTGAGCACACTTAGTCATGCGCCCTGTGTTCTCTGAAGATAGGTGCCAGACATCTTCATGCATGGTGATGGGCTAGCACGTTAGCCACCCGAGTGCCTCATTACTATTATGTAAAACATTATCTAGTGCAAATATGGTCTTCTTTCCATGTTTGCCTTTCCTGCATTACCAGATTACATACTGCTGTGTTGTTTTGTGTTTAAGAAAAAGATTTAGAATGGACCAGATTGTGGGAAAAACCAGTAGACTCCAGTAAGCTAGTCTATGCAGACAAACAGTTGTAGTAATGGTGGCAGCATCTGAGCCACATTTAACAGCTGTAAACCAGAATGCCCCTGGGAAAAAGGTTCAAAGGGCACATTTTAAATCACCTCCAGGGTCTAAGGGCGCACACAAGACCAGAGGCAAAGGCGAATATGAAGAGAAATGGGCAAGTAATGCAAACCATTAAAAGGACTAGTCCGATCCTTCTCAGCCTAATTTCCATCTACCATATGCGTGTAACGTATGGGCAAAGACATGAACTGGAACATATTTCACTTTACACTAAAAGCAGTTGACTTGAAACTCCATTATAATGGAAATCCAAGGGCAGTTGTTGAAACCCATCAATACGAGTCAATATAAATGAATAGCAATTATACTTGGACAGCAGGGGACTCGGTCCTCCCCTAAGGCTTTGCGGTATCCAAATTATAACCACAAAATTCCTCCCTCTGAAACATCATACACCGATTCGGAGTTTAATTCACAATAAAAGCAGTCTGCGGTATAAACTTTTATTGACTGCACCAATAAACGTCCTAAGACTTTAATCAGGAGTCGCTTTAGATCTTTTTCTCTGTGCTATTCATTTCAATTGACTAGAAATGGGAAAAATGTCAGTATTCCTTTAATCCCTGAAAATAGTCAATGCCTTCTTTGACCAGCCAACTCAAAGCCAGAGTTGTTCCTCAGACAGACTCCTGTTTAGTAAAAAAACAATGGTCTCAGTACACATTCCACAAAGCATTAGGTTTTATCCGGTGGCTCACTTCGTAGAGAGTGAATTTCATCGCAACATGGCAATGAAATGTTTTCCAAAGTGACCACATTATCAATTCATCAGGCTGGAATTCAATACTTTAGGGAGTCAAATGATCAGATATTTCAGCGCAGCATTATTCAGTTCCTTCAAACTAACTCCTTCCACCGCAGGGCAGTGTACAAAATGTACTTTGAGCCCCAGACAAAGACCTAACAGACACTCAGTGATGCCAGTGCAGCTCTGGGAGTCTATGGTCTACCCATGTAGCCACTGCTTTGAATGGGATGAAAGATTTGAAGTCATTTGTAAGCCATGCCTGGACAGACAAGCTTCACCAGCAGTGAATGGAGTGGCAGCATTTATTGGACAGTGTGCTTTTTTGTTTGTCCCACCCTGAAGCACAGCTTGTCTTTCTGTGAATGTTCAATTTATTAACAATAAAGCAACAATGCATTGCATGGTGAGGTTATGTTACGCCTGGCCAGTGAAAAGAACATTTCCCCTATTTTAAAAGTCCCCTATTTTGAGTAATCTAATAAGTGCAATCATAAAGAAAATGTATGGGTTCAGGATGCAAGTTGTTTCCTAATTCAAAAGGATTATGTGTTTATGTAACCCACTGAGAATTTCTTCATCCTTATAATGCGTCTTGGCTTTTTGAAACGTCACATGATCATAGAACAGAGACTGCAGACCTTTGTGGCTGGAATGGTGCATATGAAAACTGTTCAGGCACTTTTGAAGCTATCCGTTATGCTAGAGGTCTTTAAAATGGCTTAGCTTTATTTGTGGTTATATAAGCACCCATTCAGGAATGGCTGGCATTGAATTGAAGGCAAAGCTGAGATGTCTGAGCCTACTGGAGATTTAGAGCGGTGCAGAGAGAAAGTGTTTCTGCAACGTAAGATAAAGGACGCGTAAAGAAACGCACGAGCGTGACTGTTAAAACTGAGAGCCTGATAGGTTTAATCTTTCCTTTATTATTCTGTAATCACATGAACGGTTTCTGTTTTTGGATTCAAAGACATACGCTGATTTATATAATTTAACACACCTGTTACATGGCTGGAATTGAATAGGATTGTATAATTGCTTTTTAAATATAGAAATGGGTCACAATAGTACAATAGCTGTATCATGCTTCTAAAGTAGCTTTATTACTCTGTCTGTGCACGTGTGTGTATGATGTCTGGACATGTTTATAGTACATCATGGGGTTCCCAAGTCCCCACAACGGTAGAAAGATCTGAGATTTTTGTAGAATGGGGACATCTTGATGTTACCCATGGGCACAAATGCCTTTTTTTTTTACCAAAACTGAAACTTTTGCTCTTTTGGTTCTTCAAAAGAAAGTTACAGTTTTCGTGAAAAGGCCGTTTCCTTGTGGTGACCAGCAAGATGTCCCACAATGTAAAAAGTCTTTCGATCATTGTGGGGACATGTGGTAACGTATCACATACAAGTGTGTTTGGGTCATGTTTATATATTGTTGTGGGGACCAAACGTCCCCACAAGGTCAGAAAGATCTGACATTTTGCTTGTCCACGCAGGGAAAACTGCTTTTTTTAAAATAAAAACTGCAACTTTCATAAATCTCCACTGACTGAGATTGAGGTTAGGTGTAGCATTAATTACCTACAGTAAACATTATGTCAATGAAAAGTCCCCACCAGGATAGTGAGACGAATGTGTGTGTGTATAATTGGTCATTAGCAGTGAAGCCTCAGCACACGCCGCTCTGTGCCCTGGACGTCTCCTGTTGTGCGCTTCATAGCCAGACAAAGCCTCCCATATAATAGTCATGGGTGAAATGTTTGACAAAGGAAGTGTGTGTGTGTTTGGTGGGGGGTCGGTTCACCCTGGATGGGCCCCAAGTCTGTTGCTTTGTTGGGGGAAGCTAGTCACAGAGTCAGCCGGTTCTGACTTCAACTAGGTCATCAGGCTGAGAAGTGTGCCCTTGAGCTATACTCTGGAGCACGGACACCCACCCACACACACACATCCTACAGCCACACAACCATCTGTGCTAAAAGTGGCTATTGCGGCCAGGTTTAAATCCAATGCTGTCCTGGAATCAATGACCCACTGCTTACTACTGTTTGTCTTACAATGGTATATAAATGAATTTATACAGACAAGCCAAAACTATGACCACCTGCTCTGCAGCGATATTTAGGGAGGTGGAACCTGTCAAACTGATGTCCACATGAATGTCCAGACCCAGGATTTTCCAGCGGAGTATTGCCCAGAGCAACACACTGCCCCCAATAGCTCGTCTTCTTCCCACATCCTGATGCCATCACTTCTCCAGGTTAATGGTACGAACATACATGGTTATTCATGAGATGTAAAAGAAACAGCACTCTTAGGACCAGACGACCTTCTTCCATTGCAGTCGAATTCAGCTGCATGGGAGGCCGTTGTAGGCACTTTCAACATGGCCACATGGGCTCATGGTCAGTAAGGTGTGTTGGTCATGCTGTAGTAGCTCTTCTGTCACTTCAAAAGCTGTTTGCCCTTCCAACCACCATTGGAAGGGCCACTCCTGGAGCCTTGCCTGTTTTTGGCCTTTGTCGATGTCGCTCAGCTCTTTAGGTCTGCCCATTTCTACCACATCTAACATCAAGGAATGTTTGCCTAATATATCCCGGAGCTAACGTGCAGTTATTACAATACAAAAAAACGTTAATTATTTGATGTGTGTGGTCATGATGTTTTGGCTCTTCCGTGTA
Organism: Ancistrus triradiatus; assembly: GCA_025084515.1. Classification (NCBI taxonomy): domain Eukaryota; kingdom Metazoa; phylum Chordata; class Actinopteri; order Siluriformes; family Loricariidae; genus Ancistrus; species Ancistrus triradiatus. The sequence goes on along the minus strand of JAJAGP010000051.1, from coordinate 757,968 downwards.
CGTCTACTTTTGCTTCCTGATTTAAAAGCTGTGAACTTATAGATGTTCCTCTTAGTCAGACGTGTTAAACATTTACAGAGCCATTGAGGCTGAAGCACAACCTGGAAAGGGCACCAGCCTGAGGTTCGAATGTAGGCATTTCCAGGAGCAGAGTTCTTACCTCTGAGCCAGAGGAGCTGTGCTTTGGGTCTAGTTAGTGTCAAATTAAAAATAGTGATGAATAAAGTGCCGGAAATTGAACTCTTAATATTTCACCAACAAGATATTTACATCCACATAACTACATTTTTTTATTCAGTTCTGTATGAGCACTAGCAGAAGTAGCAAACGTCCTGTGTGTAGATTTTGTTGGGGTTTTTGGGGTGAGCAGTGGTCACCCCTACTACTCCCTGTCCACTACCCTGATCAATGGTTTGTGTATTGGGCACTGGAGGTGGGGTGTAGGTCAAATGCTTATTGATCTGAGTTAACGCCATAAGATGCACAAAAGCTGTCCCATATGGAAGAGGAGGGATCACGAGCACGCCGTGTATCAGCTGGGGAGCTTTTCTAGCTCTGCACCACTGAGCACGACAGACATTTTCTTTTTTTAGACCATTCCAGTCCTTAGAAGCTCATTCGAACAGAACTGGAAAGCGCTAGTGTTTCCATGGCCTGAATTCTAGTAATTAGTCGACAGATTTTGGCAGTGGACCTGTAGGTAAAAAGTCAAGCACTGTAGCATTATTGAACATTGAGACGACAGTTAATCTCCATATGATCAGACTGTATGATGTAACGAAATTAGTCGTTCTGAATCATTGAATGATCATACCTCAGTCGTGTTATTAATATGAAAGGACGACCTTACAGACGGCCTTTGCATAATGCATTATTCAGGATGTTTCCAAATTTGGCCAGTCTCTGTCGGCACCTGAGGCAGGGAACATCATGAGATGAGCATCTGCTTCTAACCTAGGGAGAAACAGCATAAGTGAACATCTGACTAGCTATTTCAAATCAATCTGATAATACCTTGAAGACCTTAATTGTCCTCCATTAAGTGATACAAATACATTACAGACCAAATGGCATAACCAATGCTTACACTAATACTAAGTATTCATCATTTTAGTACATTTCTTGTTAGAATAAACACATTTTTGAGGTGAAACCACCGGTGCCTCCTGTATAAAAATTGATTTGCCTCTTCGCCGTAGGCTGATTGTGCTGTACTCTCGTCACATTTGGTCCGCCAATCCATCACGGGGCAAAACTGTACACACGTTACCTTAATGATCTTAATCTGGAAGCCGCCAAGTCCGAAGATACAAGACAGATTTCTGATTCCTATTATAATTTCTTAACACTTTGAAGACGCCAGCCATCAAAGCGAATTGACGTTGCGATGGACGTTAAACCTGTAAGTCAAAATAGGCTAACGTGCCATGTGTTCCATCCTAATACATTCCTAATGTGTTGCTTAACCACTTGATTGTTAACGTAAGCGGCGTTTTGCGCACCTACAAAGCAGCGCGCTATCTGCAGACGCAGATGGTAATTTCCGTCAATCACTTGACTCTGCTTTGAACAAAAGAGATGGGACAGTTGAATCGAGCAGATGAGCGCCATTGATTTCCTCAGACGCCCCCTGGGGAGACCGCTGGATTGTCCCTTTGTCCCACTGCCATTCACTCAACTCTTTTAATCATGAATTATTAAAGAATTATGCATAGCTGAGCAGGTGATGGTGGCAATGCCTGTAATGCGATTTCCCTTTAAATGTCAACATCATTTGTCCCTTTCCCTTTTTCACAATAGGACCAGCAGCAGCCATGGCTTCATCTGACAAAAATATATATAGATGGATGTAATGTAATAACCTCATACAATAGCACAGTCGACACTCTGAGAGGTGAATTAAATAGAGGCCACTGGTGGCTGAGGCACGGTGCAGTCTTGTCCTCGGAACAGTCCCTGACACGGCCGCGATCATCAACCTGACCATTGTATTCAACATGTTCCTCAACATACACGGGTGTCAAGGTTTTTTGCTCTTTTGATTATTTAATAGGGTTGCCATCAGTATTGGGATTAATGGAATTTTGTGGGAGTTTTGCAGCCTACCTCAGAAATCCTAGTACGTGTCACACGTGGCCTCAATATCCGCCAGAGCAGACTCTAATCCCCAGCAAACCACACACACTCACAAAACCTCAGCCAAACCTTGATTCTCTCACGCTCCCTTTCACCCCTATACTGGGAATGTGGTGGTGCAGGTACTGATCTGTGGTCCTGAAGGGCTCCGGCTGGCCCTTTGGATTTTACTGCTTCACTTTTACATGAGCTGTTCTTTGGATCCTGGACCATTTCATTACACTGGCATTACATTACCTCTACATTTGCCCTAGCATTCATCTGTGCTCTGGGTGGCCGTTACATTATGACAGAATTGCATAAAAGACATGCATTAATAATCCATTATCAGTTACTACCATAAAAATATTCAGTAGCACACTGGCACCGTGGTTATCGCGGTCACCTCACAGCTCCAGCGTCCCTGGTTCGATCCCGACCCAGACATTCCTGTGTGGATGTCCGCCCTGTGTCTGTGTGGGTTTACTCCAGGTGCTCCGGTTTCCTCCTGCAGTCCAAAGACTACATGAAAACCACAAAAACTTGCTCACTTTGCGTTCTCACGTAAAAGTTCCCCATTCGGCAAATGTGTGCCTCTGTGTGCAGAGTGAGAAAGGATGTGAATCATGTGAATGTGAATCAATCAAAGTGAATCAATGCGCTGCATACAGCTCTAGAACGAAATAATTCTTGTCCCATCTTAAATAGTAAAATAAATAGAAAATCAATACGTGGTGGTCAGTGTTGATATTGTGCCGGGTCGCCGCAAATAAATCACCGTACACCATCAGAAACACTGCTATGACGCCCTCTGCTGCCCATGTCTTGCAATTATAAGCTGTTCGATCTCAGCATTATGTCAGCTAGAGATCTGTACTGTCATACCTCAGTATAACTGCTTTATATTGGAACATTTTTCAGACGCCATGTTGCACATGACTTACACAGGACAAGTGCAGATCGGTTTTGTACTACAAAAGCATCTTAGCCATAAATAACATGTAAAATGTGCCAAAGTCCTTAAGAACAAGTATGGAAAGAGATGAAGATTAGACAATAAAATCTTCGGTAGCATTGGGTAGTGATATATGTAGTTCTAGGGCGATTGGTGGTGCAGACAGTGCATTCAGAAAGTCGTCAGAGAATTTCATATTTTCACCTTTTTTCACATTTTATGTTGAGGCCTTATGTTAAAATATTTTTCCACATCAGTCTACACTAAATATACCATAATAAGATAATTTCGCAATTGTTTTAATTAACATAAGCAAGTATTTGATCTTTGATTATAGTGTGTCTACTGCAGTCCACTGAACGGTCGATGATGCCCCCTAGTGGATAAGGCCAAAATTGTTTCAATATTATTTCCGTATTTTTTCAATTATTTTTCGAAGGTTAAGAAAAGAGCATCTTGATGAATTTCTGGTTAGAAAATTTGCTTATGACATGACGCTTAAATGTTAAGATCCTAAGAGGATTCTAAAGCTTTTCTGTTTATGCTAAAAACAGAAACACTCTAAGGTGTCCAAATGTTTAGTTTTTGCACATTTTGCTTAATTATTTTCCCTAAATGTATTAATATTTACAGAAACATTGTTTTAAGCGTCTCGCTTATTGTGCTGATTTAGAAAATTAAAAAAAAGAAATATGACGGGGTGCTCAAACTTCTTCATAGGGCTGGTCCTCAGCAATACAAGCCTGTCCTCCGTGTTCTAGTCCTCTCTGGGTCCACCTACCCGTGAATGTGATTGGCCAGCAGACCTAAAGCCACCTGTAAACTACCTGAGAGCTTCAGGTGAGCTGGTTCACTTACTCCATGTCTGTCACCGGGAGCTGCAGCGATGGGTAAACTGATCCCAGCCCAGGAAGCGGCCAAGATCTACCACACCAACTACGTAAGAAACGCGCGAGCCATCGGCGTGCTGTGGATCATCTTCACCATCTGCTTCGCGATCATCACGATGGTGGTGTTCATCCAACCCTACTGGATCGGGGACAGCGTGGATACCCCTCAGTCTGGTTACTTTGGCCTCTTCCATTACTGCATTGGAAACCCCATCACGGGGGAACTGGTGTGTAAGGGAAGTGCTCTGGACTTCGGTTCTATTCCCTCCGGAGCCTTTAAGACAGCCATGTTCTTTGTGGGGATTTCGTTCCTGCTGATTGTGGGCACCATCGGCTGCTTCAGTCTGTTTTTCTTCTGTAACACAGGCAGTGTGTATAAGATCTGCGCCTGGATGCAGCTCGCCGCCGGTAAGAGACTGCACTGTTTTATTACGTGTTATCTTTAGCAGCAGCTCAGAAACATTTTCAGAAAATGTATCATGGACGTTAGGGGACACAGACATGTATATTGCCTAGATGAACACGATTATAATATAATATATAGCTTACAATACCAGCAGCACCCTCATCAGGACACTACACGTATTTAACCAACCAAGTAAAACCCTGGTTTATAAGCTTACAAGCTATGAATAATGCATTTTCTAACAAAAGGATACAATTTAGGATTCAGGACCATGGTTAGTTCCATAAGCTCACATGGAATCAACACAAATCACCGTACACCTTCAAATTTTGGGGCATACAGCTTGAAAAAATTAATTAAAACACAGCTTTTTCCTTACAACATTCAATTATAAGGAAAAATCTAGATCTAGCTAAAGAGCAGAAGCCAGTACTTATAATGGGTTTGGCTACGCAACATGCCCCAACACACTGTATTACATAACACGGGTTGACAATGAACTAGTTAATGTTAATGATACAGTGAGAGTGAAAGCGAGAGTGCTCGGTAATCCGACACGTGAAAAGTGGCAGCTGTTCTGTTACTTGAATACAGGATGACACTGAATAATAAATACTAGTTCAGAGCCCTGCTTCCCTATTACCAGTAAAATGCTTATTTTATATGTTTTGTATCTTTATATTTGGCTACCCCTGGTGCAGTAAAGGCTTAGCGTTGCACTTGGTGGTATGGTAAGAACAGTACCTATGAGTCATTTTCATATTGCTGTATATACTACCAAAATCATTTATATCACTTTATAAATTCCTTATTCATACCGAGAACTTCACGGACAAGGGCATTGTTGTTATCCAAAGTGACTTACACCTGCTCTGAGTAACAGAAGGTTTAGAGAAAGGCACAACAGTGGCAACCTGGCAAAGCTGGAATTTGAAGTCACCCAAGAGTAGCATCCCAGAGCCTTACAGACCAAGACATCACACCAAAACTCCCTAGTAATAAACCAGTAAGTGGTAATATTTCTTTATTTACCTTCCAGCCACCTGTATGGTCATAGGCTGTATGATCTACCCTGATGGATGGGACTCAGAGGAGGTTAAGCGCATGTGCGGCCAGCGTACCGACAAATACACACTGGGGAACTGCACAGTGCGCTGGGCTTACATCCTGGCCATCATCAGCATCATGGACTCCCTCATCCTCTCCTTCCTGGCCTTTGTACTCGGTAACCGGCAAGATAAGCTGCTACCCGAGAACTTCGAAGGGGGGGAGAAAACAGGTAGGAAAAAAGAGATTTTTCAGTTGTGCCAAGAACCCAAAGTCCATCCACCCAAATTATATCTGGTCAGTGAAGATCTGATGGTGGTCCCATATTAATTGATTAAAAAACAACAGTCAATAATTGTATAGCTACAATATGCCAAGGAGTATGAACAAAGAAAAAAAATAAGCCAAAGAACATATAGAGAGTAGCCTAAATGTTCACATATTGATGCAAATATAATAACCTGAACATGAACGTGAATTCAAATGAATTTGGGCATAACTCATTTAGGGCATGCCTGGTCTGGCACACTGGAGGACCAGCCCCACGAAACAAAGAACAACCACGGTGTTTAAGATCAACACACAGCAGCTTATAGCCACTGAAATCTAGGTTTCCATCGTCATATGGTTGTTGTTGCACTTAGGAAGTGATTAAATGCTTCTATTATGATGGATGGGTGGAACGTATTTAAATAACGTTTTTACCTTTGTGAAGTAAACATGACCAGCTTTGTTGGACGTCCTGCTTTTAGTTTCTGGTCAGAAAATCACGCGTGCTTGTCGAGACTGATCCATGACCTTCTCCTTCAATTTCAGAAGAAGCATGAAGCCTCCGATCAGCAGATATGGGGATGTGTGGGCCAAAACTTCAACCATTTCGTCGAATCTTTCTAACGTGTGTGGACTTCGATACCTGGATGCCTGAACCCTTTAGAAAAAGCTTTTTACTTGTAATTCTGCGTTCTGTTCAAGTACATTTCTACACACTCACGTGCCAGGCTTCTCACAGCGTTTGGTTTGCAGAGAACCGAAAGATCACGTCTGCCTGACGGATATGAACGGGACAACATCCAGATCCTAGTTTGTAGGACAAAAACAAGTTAGCATTTTGTTGCCCGGTGTTACTAATATACTATATTAAGGATGGATCAGCGTTCATATCGTCTCACCTTTTGGACTGTGGGCCTCAGTGTGAGACGAACATTTATGTTAGGTGAAGTGATAATTTGTTAAGTCAGCCATTTTTTTTTTTGAAGTTGAGGCGTTCTGTTATTGCTTACATTCTTCACGCGTACGGGGCTTAACGAAAAACAAATGCCTCCGTAATTTTAAACACAAATTATGCACGTCAAGTTTTTAAAAAGAAAAGTACACGTATATTAAGGCCGTCCTTCACACCGAGCCCAAAACTGATGCGTAATAGATTTAATCGGAGCCTGTTCTAATGTCTGCGTTGTTCAAATCAGGCTGGCCAATCAGAGCTCGGTTGCTGGGCAGAACAGCTCATCAGGAGCTTATAGGACGAGCAACAGGCTGCCTCCAAAAACTTGGATATTAAAGAAAATATCTGGTGGAATAGAACTGAAAGGCTGGAGAATGATGGTGATAAAGCTCGCGTCTTTTTTTTTTTTTTAAGTTTACGATGTGAAAAAGACGACTGGACACATTAAAAGAAGGTAAATTAAAGAAAGCAACAAAACCTCACGTTGGTGATTCATGTGACCACCGATTAGTGTGTGCAGGAGCCGATGAACATTGGGGAGAACTTACAAAAAGTACAAAAAAAAAAAATGGCATTCACCATGGGGTTAAGCTCAGTTTTAAAGCTAAGCCTGACAGTGTCATGGTCACAATGTCAACACAAAAACACATGACATAGGATCCATAAAGCAAGTCTCAAGCATCTCCTTAATGGAACCCTAGCAGCTTTAAGTTACAATGTCAAGTAGACCTGACTTATACAATTGCTTTTCTTTATTAGCATTTAGACAAAGCCTTAAAACTAAGACCAGACAAAGACAACACTGTGATACATGCAACACAAACATCTTTTTAAGTGCCACAAACAGCCCTTATTTATACAGTAAAAACGTCGCTAGGTGAAAGATCGATTCCCACAGATTTATAAAGACAAATCCAATCCACTGCGCAAATCCAGAAACCGGCGGCCTGATAAGAGCGAGAGCCAGCGAGTCAGATCAGCGACGTCTTAATAAACCAATACAAGCCACTTTTTGGACCCCGGCTCCCTCCTGCTATGGTAACAGCTCCCTCGTGTAGATATGCGCACCAGATTGGGCAGCTGGATATTTTGAGGGGGTAGATTTTAAAACGACTGGTTGCCTGTTGGAGGACTAGGTCCAGGTACAGTTCAGATCTTGATAAGACTCCGGAGATGTGACACGGAGGAGCGGAGCGCCCACTTCAGACGAGCTGGACTGAAGCTGCCTGGAGGTAACTCTGCAGGAACTGGAGGGCATCAGCATTCAGGCTTGTACTCAGCATGGAGGGCACCTTCTCCAAAGAAAAAAATAAGACATTAGTCAGTTAGTAAAGACTGAATAGTAAATCAAGACAACTGCAGCAAACACGATACAAGCAGAGCATCCGTATCCGGGACCATGAAAACAAAACCACTAAAATGTGAAACATCTGACAGCTTGGTGGCACTCTCACCCTTCCCGGGCAGGCTGTGGAGAGCTTGTGTAAGGACTGAGCCAGGAGCAGCTTGGGGTTGCTCACAGCCTCTCCAATAGGATCATGCTCCTTTTTGCCAGCGAAGGCCAGCTGGGAGAACGCCGTCTGGTAGCCGGGCGTGTCCTCGATGTCGATGAAGTGCTCATCGTCAGGGATGCTGTCATCCTCCGGCAACTCGAACAAACCAATCAGGGCCTGCAGCACGGGAGGCCTACGAGAAAACCGAGGGATCCGAGGTCATTAATGGAGGAGAACCCAATTTCTGAGAGAGTACATAAACCATGCTTTCAGTCTCTGCTCTGACTTACCAGAGCTTTGTGTATTCCGTGTCCATCATGGCCGGGCATTCTGTGAGGACCTTGGTGATGCCCACAGCGCAGATCTTCTTCTCTACCTGTCCAGACACCTTCTGGACCTCGGGGATCACGATCTTCTCCAGCACCATGCCAAACATCCTGTTATTCATATCAACATTTAAGTACAGAACAGCCACACACAAGTACTGCCATCAGTTTAGTGACTAGGAACTGAACGAAAACGAAAAACATCTTATTTGTACACTTAAACTACATTTCAAACTGATCTTCAGCCCCTAGATGGACTCACTTTGGCTGGATGTCATCCAGTATCTCCTGCAAGGCAATGGCTCCATATTTCACACAATAGAGGTTGATAAAGACGAGGAAACCTGTCGGAAGAACAAATGCATGAAGCTTTACAGATACTGTTAAACATGGATACTCTAAAATTAAGCAAGATTAAGCATAATCAGATTGCGGGGTTGGAACTAACTGTGGTATAATTTAATAACTTGGTCACAGCATGAGCAGCATGTACACTTTAGAGTACTACTACGCAATTCTGATGCTAACACTATAAAAAGTGCTATATAAAAATTTGAATTGACTCTGCTCATCTCGGTCTGGTGTGTTTGTCATACAGAAAAAGATCTGTCCACTTACTTTTGACAAACTTGGTGGTCTTTGAGCTCTGCAGCCTTTGGAACAGCAGGATGAAAATCTGCTTCCTGTACTGATTAATGGACTCGCTGCAAATGGAGCGAATTGGTCAGGTACAATTAAACATCTTACTGATAAATAATAGATCACCAATATAGATAAATTATGCCTAGAACCATTAGGGTCCGATCACTCACGGTGGCATGTGCTCCACTATACTGTTGAGCAGATAGAAGCCCTGGTGGTCATTGGCCTTGGAGGCTAGGAGCTTCTGGAACACCCCGAGCAGCCCAGGCTGGAAAAGAAAGCATTTCCCTTAAGCGTGGAATCATATTTCAGCCCAATACAGACATCCTGACATGTTCCAGACCCAATGGCGCCACTACTTCATAAACAAACAGTACAATCAGGCCCTCACGATCTTATCGGCGGCCGAGCTGGCGATCGTGCCTCCTCCTTTCTCCAGGTAGGCCTGCAGCAGGCGCACCAGAGGCGGGATGTTACCGGTGCGCTCCCACAGGGCAGGCTGGAGCAGGTGAGGGAACAGCGCCATGTAGGACAAGGGGATATCATTAGTGTGGATCTCCAGCAGCAGAGACATCACCTGGAACACGTACGGCACAAACTCTGCACGGGACGAGAGATTGGAACGAGGCGAAATGAGCAAAATGGGTTTCAAACGGCCTGCCCGAGCTGTGCATAAATGACTGAAGCGGTTGGACGCTTATTATAGCGCTGATCACTTAGTGACGGGTCCTTCATTAAACAGAGGAGCCATTACGAGATGTACGGCTGCTATACTGTACTCACCCTGCACGTCATTCTGGAGAATCTCGGTAAAGACGGGGAAGAGGGCCTCCTCGAAGCTGCCGACGCTTACAGGGTTTGCTTTGCAGGTGATCCGGATGGACAGGCACAGTGACTCGAACAAGTAATGGTTGAAATGTGGCTTGCTGGGATTCTGAAGAGATATGAAGACACTTCAGCTCAAATCTTTAAAAGCTGGCTCCAGTGTGTGCACTGCTCAAATACCTCCAGCTTTATTAATTGGAGGCTAACGGACTAATCAGTATTAGGATTCATACAGTAAGCCAATGCAAATTGACAGAAATATTACCGATACGCAAAAAGAGGTTACTGAAAATGATATTAAAGTTTCTAAATAAATGTCCCATCCTGCCTTTAGGATCAAGTCCTGCTTGGGAAGCGTCCCCTTTACTGGATGGCTTTTTATCTGTGTCCTGTCTGTGTCCACCGGCATGACCAGAGACGGAGACCACCAGACCGGACAGTGTGTAACGGATTCAGGCCTGGAAATCTGAGCCCAGCTTACCTTGCTGACTAGAAGGAGCTTCTGGGTGAGCTGGCCAATGAGGGTAGGAATGTAGGGCACGATGGCATCCTGCATGAGCGAGAAGCTTCGCATGACGGCTGTTAAAGCACGCGGGTATTTAGCTTGGAGGAGTCATTAATGAGCACAAACGTACGATAGAGTATGAGAACGAGAATCACCCTTCATGACGTATTCATTCTCCGACGAGCCGGGTATGGCCAGTGCGTTGAACAGGTTGTTGAGGAGCTGCTCCGTGAAAGGAGCAATCTCAGCCACCGAGAGTCTAAACATTAAGACAGGTGAAAACCACTGAATATCACATGGTCGGTAGACAGTTAAAGGCTTCTCCCTTTAGCACGCTTGATTATTATCAGACGTGCTTCAAGAAGGTAAGACTTGAGACAAATCACTCACAGCGTGGAGTTGTTTGCCCCCTTCATAGTGAAGAAGCGCTCCAGAGCGTGAGCTGCGTAGGTGTGCTGCACCGTGCTCTCGGCCCGCAGGTGAGTAACCAGCAGAGGAACCGTCTCCAACAACTGCTCTTTGGGGAGCTGAGACGGAACAGGAGAAAGATGAGCAACTAGTACCTCATTCCAAAATCAATCGCAACAGGGAATAAAATGCCGAGTTAGTCGATCTTACTTGACTTCTGAAGGTCATGACGTATTTGATAGCGTCTGATTTCAGAACCGGAAATTCATTCACTGCACAAAATAAAAGGACAAGCCATGTTAAGCCAGACTGCCCCAATTAATGAAACTCCGGCAGTTAGTCATTTGCAAGAAAACAAGTAGGGTCAGATATGGATACCCTATTAAAACTGAACTTGCTTCCACTTATTGGTCCTGCTATCATTTTATGCTTCAACGACACTGCCATGAAAACTCTGCCAGAAAGCTTCCATTTAAACCCATAAGGAAAAAGCTTAACACAGCGTCCCAATACTAAAAGTGACCTAGGAATACCAAACGTCTCTCACTTATTACTGGTCATAAGTAATCTCTACCCAACAGTGGCAGCTTGGCAGAGGTGGGATTTGAACCCTGGACCTTCTGGTCCATAGTCCAGTACCTTTACTACTAGGCTACCACAGTCCCATTTAAACCTATTGCAAGTAAAAATCTTATTGTAAAAACAATTCCTTTCCCAATGTTCATCATTTCAGTAGCAGAACTTGAGAAAAGTTTGGTGTTCCTACATCAATGCATATTGTCTAATCTTACTGAAAAACTGATTAAACCAAGCCTACAAACAAGTAGCTTTACCATTGGGTGACCTCAGGTCTGGAAGAATGTGGTTCACAAAGAACTCAGTCAGATTGACCAGCTCGTTGGCTTGCGTTATCCCGTGCTGTACGACAAATCAAAATGAGACGATGCCTCAATACAGAATAATCTCAGTGAGACAGTCATAACGTGCTCAAAAACGAAGGAGACAAACTAGCCTTCTGTGTCTGGGCCTTGGAGGCGAGCGAGGTCACCAGGTAGATGGCGGCATCCTTGTGCTTCCAGTTTACAGCTGGGTTTTTGGCGTACTCGGTCAGCATGGAATTGACATAACCAGAGAAGATGGCCGTCACGGGGCCCTCAAAGAACTTGCACAGCCCTCGTACCAGATCACAAGCGGCTCGCCGCCTAGTGTCAATGTCTGAGCGAAAGAGAAACAAGTAATGATGTTAGGGTCTAACTGGCAGACGAGCTTTTATTCTGACTGTACTCCTAAACGTAAAGTTACCCGAGCCTTCGAGATCTCTGATGATATACTCTTCGGAATTATCCTCAAATGCTTCCTCATCTGCACCTGTTCGAAAAATACACCTTATTAAACAAGTGTGAAATACAAATGCCTACAAAAACAAATCTCCAGGCACAAATATGTCAAAGCAAAGTGTGTAAACCGTTTGGAACATGTCCCATCCTGCCTTTAGGATCAAGTCCTGCTTAGGAAATGTCCCCTTTACTGGATGGCTGTTGATCTGTGTCCCGTCTTTGTCCACTGGCATGACTGGAGACAGAGACCATCGGACCGGACACAAACTCAACTTAACATTCAAACTTACTGGTGTAAAGAGTACCAGTCAACTTTGGACACACCTTGGACTCAATGTTTTTCTTGATTTTTATTCTTCTACATGAAGACATCAAAACTATGAAGGAGTGAAACAGTTAAACAACAGATGGCCCCCTTTTGCTTTGATGGCAGCTTTGCACTCATGCTCTCAATCAGCTTTAAGGTCACCTGGATTAACAGGTGGGCACTGTCAAGAGTTACCTTGAGGACTTGTGCCTTCTTAATGTGTTTGCGACCATCTAAAGTATGAAATTTATTCTGATTTAACACTGATTTTACATGATTCCATGTGTTCCCTCATACATCTACAATGTAGAAAGCATTACTTCACTTACTTCTAAACTCCATGTTGGGAACGATGACTTTTTCACAGATGCTAGTGAGTGTGTTCTGATCTTCAAACAGGTGCTTGTAGTGCGGCCTCTCACACACCGATGCCAGGAACTGAATGGCATTGCTCACCAACTAAGAGTCACCAACATATTAGGATGGAATAATCAGATTCAGGACCAGTCACTGATTAAGGCTCCTCTGCCTACATGTCTCGAATTCAGTTCAAGACCAGCTATACGGAGCTGTGGGCATCTTTACTTCACACACACTCACTAACAGACTGAGTTAGGGTATCAATCAATATTAGAGAGCGTTTGATCAGACATCAAGACCCTGGAGATTTACGACTGTCCGCTTTGAATCTTAAATACTGCAATGGTCAGACCAGCCAGCTCCTGATGAGCACAGCACCAGAGAACATGCATTTGCAAAGAGGAAACAGGAAAGCAGGTCAGGGTTCGATGTAAATGAGACACTGCAGTGGTTACCACATCTCAGCATTCAGTAGTTTAACACTTTCTACATGTGACATGGTGGCAAGAAGCCAGAACGCTTATACCAGACCACTCCATGAGACAACAAAAATATCTAGACTACACCATGAACTGAAAAGGTTCAGGGATATCTGGGTCTTCTGGCAGAATTTCTTAAGTTCTAACAGAGCAGCTCAAGTTCATCACATTTATTATTATCAGAAGGTAAATGGAACTAGTGTAACCCACCAGGTCATATTTGACCTCCTGACCGGTTGTGACCAACAGGTTCCAGATGGCCGTTACGAAGCGAGGCAGGTAGGGCTGAAACTCTTCATCGTATTTCTGTGCGTACAGAGCTGCGTTATCACAGATCTGAGATTTCAGCAGCTCCAGCAGACCAGCCTCCTCCTCATCCTGCAAACACACAAAGCCTTAAAAGACCACATTTACATCTTCAGCATTTAGCAGACGCTCTTACCCAGAGCCATTACAAGCCATACCATCCGTGTCATTGTGGGTTAAGGGCCTTGCTCAAGGAGCCAACAGCTTGGCAGAGGCAGGATTTGAACCCTGGATCTTCTGGTCCATAGTCCAGTACCTTAACCACTAGGCGACCATGAATTAAAAGTAGAGATACCACGAAAATCGATTTTCCAATGGTTATACAACCACATAGCCTAATCAGTGTTTGTTTTTAATCCCAGTCAAGAGCAAAGAACGGTTTCCATATTCTCGGAAATGGCCCCGCCCTCACCGAATGTTCTCTCAGCATCTCTTTAGAAGTCATTCAGTAGTCCTAGTTTGAGCTTTAATACATGAAAAGGTTTTGAATATCAGCCTCAAGTGCAGGAATCGGCCGATGCAAATCTCAAAATGGCATCAATCGGCTGGCCGACCACTAACGTTTAATATTTAAATGGTAAACAATGAGGTAATTAAGATTCACACTTGTGCCTCAACAGATTCAACTCACATCTGTTTGTAAAAGCTTGTTATCCAAAGTTAACAAATTGTGGAAGTGAGTCATCCACGTCTCCATGTTGTCCTCAAAGAACTCTGGAAGATCCTGCACAAAGGAGGGAAAAACAAATAACAGATCAGAGTCCTCCCAAAATCATTTATTCACGTTACTTACAGCCCATTACGGGTTATAAAGATCATGCATTAGTCAGGGAATTGAGAATAAATAGCGCACTACTCAATGAACAAACTCCTGTTATGAGTAAGTAACCCCACCCAAACATCAGCAGCCCTTAACCCTACCATAGCAACCTGCAATACAATATGGACCACCAAGCACCCCAAGCATAAATACCTAAAGAGACTAACACTCATTTTTCACCAGTCTCAAGCACGGTTGTAGATAAACAGGTCTAGTTACAAAAGTAAATCAGAAGCAAGGGGCAGGATTTCATACCTGGAAGTTCAGACTGTAGAACAGCTTTGATATGAGGGTAAGGGAGGAGAAGAGAACCTTCAGGGCATTCACGTCTGTAGCATGTGTTTGACACAGGTCAATCGTAGCCTACAAGGCAAAACAGGGGCCGCTGTTAGCATTCCTTGAACTGGGCGGTTAAGCGAGATGAGACGGATCATGATACCCATCTTGACCTTAAAGAGCTCCGTAAGGGGCTGGGCGAATGTGTCCAGGACCAACTTGATCTCCATCCAGAGCTCATTGGACTTGAACTCGTGCCGATACCTAACGGACGAAGAAAAGCATCCTGAAGTTTGGAAAGTATTCTTGAACGTCAGAAATCAAGAGCTGAAGAGTTAAATCTGAGCAATAGCCAACCACTTTCAACCACTGAAGCTCGTACAAAATGAGGCACGTCCACGGGAACCATGACTAACCGTTTGAAAAGCGAGTGAGCGGTTCGGAGCACGCCGTTGATGATGTGGAAGTCTCCACTCTGGAAGCGCGTCACCATCTCCGTCAGGAGGTCAGGCCACTTCTGAGGGAAATCTTCTCGCCCAATAATACTGATGGCATCGCTTAGCTGAGAAGGAGCCACAAGGATAAATCGTAAGGAGTGCCCACACAATCACTCCTTTAAACGATCAACACAGCAAGTAGACTGGAACTACAATCGAGGCAGAAGCTGGTACCTGTTTCTGTATCTGTTCTGGACTGGTCAGCATCAAATTTACAATGTTAGCCTTGATGGCCGTCCGGTCCACGTCTGAGATCTTGTTCGGTTCATCTTCAACCTAAAAAACACCCAACACATGAATTACTTGCTTCATGGATTAATCATCTTCGGTAATCATCCAGAATAAGTAACGCCGGGGCTCACAATATGCCAGTTCCTCTTAATGTAGTTCTTGAAGGTGACCGCGGCGCACACTCGAATGACATCATCTTGAGACTTCTCTAGGGTGGTAAGAAGCAGAATCGGGTAGTTCTGATTTCCTTCCACTGACTCCAGAAACTTCTCAGCTGTCGGACAGAGCATCGGTATGTTTGAACAAAGCAGTCTGGTGAAGGATCGTCCAAAAGTGTACGTGAAAGTAAATCTAACCTGGACGCCTGACAAGTGGATCAGGGTTTAATGTCTTTCGCAAGTACTCGGTCAGAGTTTGGAGGTTGGCGTCATTTAGCTCCATGCTTGCTGCGGAGGACAAGACCAGACGTCTTACAAATTGTCTCACAGCTGCACAGTCGTACCATCACTCATTTTTAAATCAGTTACTTAAAGCAACAGCTCAATTTTTAAAGGAAAAGATTTACCACAAGCTAAGCTGGAACTGATCTTAGGGATTGCCACCAGGTTTGCCTCAATGCTTTGTCTAATCTATACAGCACCCTTTCAGGAGGCAAGTACTGAATACAGTTATGCAAACACCCACAATCCAGTACCGTGCGAATTAGTGTTATGCAAAGTAGCTGTCAAGTTTTACCAATGAACAGCATGTCTAATGTTAATACTCCTACCATTTTAAGCTCTTTTAAACTTGGGATCGACCCACATGGGAGACATTTTAATCCGAAAAGTCAACCAGTCGTGATTCTAACCCCCCAGATCCAGGCCTTGAACGTGCACACCAACTGCTAGCGTATTCATTACTAAATCCCACTTCATCTGATTAGAGCAGGACACTTTAAAACAGCAAACTCATCTCTAATGCTACATGCTAGTTAGCATTACAGCTAACGTGCTCCATTCAGTCAAACTGCGAGGGAGCTTCTATAAACGCCTGGCTAAGCTAACCCAGCTAAAAGGTACGCTTACATGAATAAAACAAACGGTACATGAGTACAAACGGCTGGATTATTTATAAAAGTCCAAAGCTTGCGTACTCGGTCTATCCGAACAAGATTTTAGATTAAATGCTTGTGAAACAATGAAAGTTTGAAGCTTGGCTAACGTTACTTTAGCCTAGTGTGGATAACCGGCTTAGTCGAAACCGCGTATTTACGGTATCGCAGTGTGCCTAATTAGTGCATATCCAGCGCTATAATTGCATACTACTTAGTGCATATCTCGCGGTTTGGAACACAGCCTGTCGTTAGTTCGTTAGCTTTAAACACACAGCGTGGCTTTACTAAATGTTCATATGGGTACAAATGAAAATAATTAACACACATTATCCCGCACGGATAGAAAGCAGATCTAACCAGTTTAAAAACCAATTTCACACCGTCTTACCGCGCGTTATACCTAAGTGCTGTGATAACGTCCAGCGGTCTGGAGATGATGGAGTAACTTCCCAGGCTTTCAAATGCCTCGCACAACTGCGCGGTCACGACTGCACGCATGCGCATAGGCGCAAAACGCCTTCTCAAACCACTCCCATTGGTCTCAGAGTGCACTAGATAGGCTGCAGAAACCGTTACGAACATAGTGGATGTTGGAAGCTATCACGGAGGCATTTGCTACACAGCCAGCCGCCGATGACTTGTGTGATGAAGAAAATAGTTTAAAAATAGGCCATTACAAATGGAGAAAAACCTACCATATCTGGTTGAGTCACACCCGAGTCTTTTGAGTATATTCATACAATCAGAATCGCAGTGTTTTATTTGCCAATACCAGGGGCACAAGGCGTTTCTCTTGGTGCGGGTGTCAACATAAAATTAAATTAAATCAACATAAAATTCAATATTTAAGGCTAGACTGTCAGTGTTCAATAAAGACAAGAAACGTGCTTTTCATCGTGCTGCAACACCCTCACTTAATTCATTTTAAATTAATTCATTCAAATGACCACGTGGACGTTTGTTACCAAAACGTT
Organism: Ancistrus triradiatus; assembly: GCA_025084515.1. Classification (NCBI taxonomy): domain Eukaryota; kingdom Metazoa; phylum Chordata; class Actinopteri; order Siluriformes; family Loricariidae; genus Ancistrus; species Ancistrus triradiatus. The sequence goes on along the minus strand of JAJAGP010000051.1, from coordinate 740,451 downwards.
GAGGGTTTCAGCTGACACTGTTTGGCCTTTGAGCAAAGCCCTTAACCCTATGTTGCGTGAATTGTAAATGTAAGGTTGTTTTTATAAATCATTTTTGATAAGGGCGTCTGCTACATCCTGAAAATGTAAATAATCGCCGACATTTCATTGTCTCACCACAAGATGGCGCCATCATACCAGTACTGCTTTGATGGATAACTCCAAACACGTTGGTCAGGTCCTACAGAGCTTCATGGTGTGTAGACTGTATGTCCGAGTAGCTTTTATGTCGGAGCTCATATTGCCAAACTGACCTGGTCATGCTGGAATCTCCTGTCTAATCATCAGGTGAAATTTACCATGCCAAAGCCACTCTGGTTCTTGTTCAGTCTCTTGCCATATCCAAGCTAGACTACTACAATGCCCTTCTGACAGCCTGTCCTAATCAGAACCCTGCAAATGATTGCAGCAGCATGTATAATTTTCAATTTACACACATATCTTCGTCACTCCTGGAGCTGCGTACATCAGATTTGCTTGCCTCCAAAGTTCAAAATCCCCACCTAAAGGCTTTGATCAAACCCTGCCCTGTCTGTCTTGTAGCTTTCAAGACCCAAGCATGGCTGGACTGCAACCATCACTCAAGATCAAAGGAAGACAAGCATCAAGACTCTTCTCTTCTACTGGTACCGATTCCAAATGGCAGTTCTTCTTGCTGTCTTCAAACGGCAACAAAAGACTTTTCAGTCAGCACTTGAGCGAAGACTGAGACTGCACTTAAACATTTAAATTATACAGAAAATCTCCCCTTCTAATGTCCCTTTCCTTTATTACCATGGTTGCTGCTTTTTTCCTCCATCAACTCCTAACAGGATTTTAGTTGGTGTTTTAGCTGAAGGGCAAATTGTACTAGCATAAAGTACTGTCTATTAAGAAGAATAGAAAGCACTTCTTTAAGTCGATCTGGATAATAGTGAAAATGTAAATGTACCTGTGCTTGCATCCTTGGATAGGCTCCTAAATCTGGCTATAATCAAACCCTAGCGATCTCAAATCAAGCAATATAGCGATTCTGCTCAAATCACTGTTGCTCATTTCCAGTCAAAGGCAAGCAGTTTCCAAGATTTATTTTAACCAGTGCCTATAATTCTGTAAGGTCTCATTCTGAGTAACACCAGAACACTGTCTGTTTGTATTGGTATGGAGTTGTTTTTATGTGATCTCTAAATCTGAGGTGCACTCACAAAACCTGATACACAGCAGAACCATAAACTAAACTGAATAATGGTAACAACTTGTCCTACAATCTCTCACACTCTGCTGTTGAAACGCTATCGTTATTCAAAAGTGCTTGAAGGTGTGCCTCGTTTTGGTGGATGGACATGAAGGCTCTGGCTGCATTTAATTCTCAGATCTTCTGTGGAACCACTCTTGTGAATCCTGAGAGGACGCGGTGCCATCTACTGTCTTGAATTGGTATTGCAAGTATCAGAACTGACAGGATTTTATGCGTTTTAGATATTTACAGATTGGCTGTGTTTAAGACTTAATTTCTCTAATATACGTTCTGTTTTAAGCTAGAACGCCATTCCCAATATACTATTATGTTAAATACTGTGTATATATACAGTTGCACTCAAATATTGCGTCACGTTTCTAAAAGATAGTACGACGATGTGTGGAGAATGAATGAAAATATGCATCAATACGTCTCAGTAAAGAAACAAAAGAATATTTATTGTATCATAGAAGCAATTTTGCTAACACATTTTGACAAAATTTGGCACAATTCAGTTCGCCTTGATAACCTCTAAGTGATTTCAAGCGCTGACAAGCTTCTCAAGGAATCGTTGTCCATTCTTCTGGTGCAAAAGCTTCCAGGTAAATGGAATAAGGTTTGATGGCTTCTGTGCTGCATCTGCCATGAGCGAAGCAGAGACTAACACTGAGAAGGCCACTACAGAACATTCCAGGACTCATTCCTTCGTCAAGCTATGGTAGTCTTGGCAGTGTGTTTGGGATCAACATCTCGCTGGAGAGTCCAATTATCACCAAGGTTCAAGTTCACCACTGAAAGCATAACATTCTTCCTCGAAATGGCTTGGTATTTCTGTGACTCCGTGACGCCAGTCACGATTGGCAGTTCTCGCAGCACCAAAACATTCCCGCGTCATCACTGACTCACCTCCATGCCTGACTGTGGGGACGGTATTTGTTTGGGCACAAGCTTCACCTTTCTTGTGCCAGACAAATCATTGCTCCTCATGGCCAAACAGTTCCAGTTTTGTTTTCTCACTAAATACTACTGCGTCCCAAAACTCTGCAGTCCTGTCCAAATTCTTTTTGGCATATTGGAATTAACCCTTCTTGTGCTACTGTTGTGCATCGTGGACTCCGGTCATGAAGTCCTTGGGATGTTCTTATGGCTGACTGACATGTCTGTCTCAGCCTTCATCAGGTCATCCTGTAAGTCTTTTGCAAAAACGCAGGGCTTTTCTTCACTGTCCTGAAGAGATGGCAGGATTTAGTTAATACTGTATTTAATAATTCATCATTTGCCAAGGTTTGTCTGGATTCTAGTTTCATGAAGTAAATTTTTTAAACATGCCCACTCCCTGACTCCCTAATCAGCCTCATTATGTCATCAACATTATACAACATTTGTATAATAATGTAAATGAGTGTGTATACCAGAGCACTACACTGTGAAAACCTCCATTAGAACCTACAACATTGGTCTTAATCCATCTTAAATGCCTTATACCTAGCACTGCACTCCAGTATAAATAATAGCAGGTGTAATTTTATTATCTAATAGGCTAGCACTAGAGTATAGATGTGTTCAAATGAATTTCATTACCAACTTTAGCACAGCTGATGGCGTCTATTGGAAAGTGTCATCACCTGTCAAATCCTTACCTGTTGTCACGCTTCATCCTGATCATTTAAAGAAGTCAGATCTACACTTTTACAGTTAAGTTACCATTATTCAAAGTTTGTTTGGATAAGTAATCAACCCCTTTAGATAATCTCTAATACTCAGGTATCTTCCAGATCACACACCAGGCTAGGTGACACATGGTAAAGTGGATGTCAAACTGCACACACCTGTATATAGAGTATTAATGTTTAGTGCTGCAGGCTCTTGTCATCATGTTTTCAGACCGACATCGGAAGGCCACAAAAGGATTCACGTACAGTACAACGCATACTGTAAGGATATGCTTAAAGTACATCAAAACCCATATTTTATTGTATGTATAGCAATACAATTTACATATTAAATAACACTATAATAGAATGCTTTGATATAGCTTTTAACAAAACAAGAAAACCACGTCTTTCCTTCGTTTTTGTGTTATTCCAGGTTCAAAAAGAACGGCGTGTGACGCTGATTAACACCCACCTGCCTTAAAAAGTGAACGAGACAACTCAGTGGAGCCGATGATTACCTTGGAATCAGACACAAAAACCCCTATTCTCCTTTAAAGAAACAACAGCATTAAACAGAAGAAGAGAATATCACAATCACTGCCTGGTGGTATGTCATGAGAATGATCAGCAATGAGTCGTCTTTCAAGCGGAGGATCATCAGAAATCTTTTTTTTTTACATTTGTTTCCAGCACAAAACATCCAGAGAGCTGAAAGTGACAGCTTTATACAAAAATAAAATTCTATGGTCATACACCGGGGTAGAACAAGACGAGAACCGGAGCGATGGATATCCGAGCAATCAAGAGTATGTACATTCAAAGAAAAAGAAGCAGAGGAATACAAATGCTCGGATCAGTTGCAGCATAGAAGAACAGCCTCATGACTGAGGGGGGAGCAGAGAACAAAACAGGATTTGTGTTCGAGTTAAAAGTTCAATTTGGTTTCCAAAGTCTTTATCAGAAGTCTACTGGCGAACATTCACAAGGCAAACTGCTGTCGTTCTGCTCTACAGGTACGTGTCGCTTAACGTCCATGAAACGTTCTGGGAAATCAAAGTTACGCGATTTGCTGTTTCCAATACGTGCATTTATCCAATATCAACGTTGGCCGCCAGATATTGGCTGCAGAGCTGTGTAGAAAACACATTTATGGAATGAGAAACTGCCTTAGGTGGCGGCGCCAATGTATGTCCAGGTATTATAACACGATCTGGCATTTCGGGAGAGAGCAGGGAACGTGCTACGATCACCGCGTTCATGGGACTGCGATCAGCTTACCGCCACAAGCAGAAACTAAACTGTCCTGCCATGGTTCTTGTGCAGATCCAGTGCATTCACCTGAGTGGTAATACCTGCAGTTCGGTGCTTATAAAGAGCACCGGACCTGCCAAATGTGGCTGAGCATTCAGTCTGCTCACGCTGATGCTGCATGGGTTTAGTAAAACGTCCTGCACTAGATGCAGACTAGAGTCATTACAACTAGTAGCTCAACAGTTAATGCATCTGAGGTAACGTGGGTGAAGTAGATTGGTACCCTTAATAATAAGGACCATAATCTTGGACGTATATGAAAACAACGTTATGGACATTATGCGACGTGTACCTGTAGTTTCCTCAGTATCAAAAAGTGGAGATATGGGAGATCAGGGTTGGCGGCCCATCAATCGCAGGGCCAGTCCTTGGTGGAGCACGTGAGCGGCCAGTTTGTTTTCTGGCGCTCAAAGACTACAGAACTGCGAAATGAGCCAAATGGAAAGTTCGCTCTCAACATGGGAACTCGTCATATTTTCAACATTGTGAACTTCAGTTTCCCCTGACAATCTCTCACACACTCACACACACACCATACTGCACTGGTGGACATGGACACCAATGGGTTACAGGCTTCCCACTACTGAAATGGGAGTCGATGAGAAAGTCTTTGGTCAAACTTGACAAATCAAAGGTTCAGCCAGCTACGGCGCTAGCTGTCGGGTTAAAACGCGTCATATCAAGGCCATTGTGCTATGTGGTATGAGAGAAGCCGTCCACGCATGAATCTTCTCTTAGGACGCTCGTGGAACGAGTAAGAGCTTTGAACGATCGAAGGGCTTTTTACACTCTGAAATACACAGGCTATATTCAGTCAAATAAGCACCATATATATATATATGACACACTCTCACATCACACACCTGCTGAGATGATTTGAGACTATACAAAAGGCAACGAGACCTGACTGATGGAGACCATTGAAGTCAGCAGAAACTGTGAATGGGGCTTCCAATTAGAATCGAACTCCTACGAGCAGCACTGGAATGCTCAGAATGTCACTGTCAGACAAATCCGATTAGCAGCAGCTTGCAGCGTGACGAAATGATAAGCAGCAGGGGGTGCTAAAGAGCTCGTGTACTGCTATTGCTAGGTGTTGCAGGTCGCTCAACCAAGCCGGGAAGGAACCAGTTGCTTATGACGGTTAACATTTTACCAAACCACAAGTTATAATGAGATACGATATATTCATATAGATAGATATATTAAAAGCATAGTATGAATCTTCCAAAATAAGAATGAAGGTCACAGTAGCTGTTTAATACCACCTGCAGAGAGTTAATATGAGTCTAACAGGTTTAAGATGCATAATGAACAGAAAGCTCGAGGTGCACAAGTCAAAAAAAAAAAAAAGCAAAGGAATCCGATATTGCTTGTCGCTGACTCGTGATGGTGAAGCCGTGTTTGAGGTCGGACTGGCCACATTCGGTAATGGTGGAAGTTTTACATCTTTACACGCTTGTATCCAAACGGTCGAGTGGAGCTTTCTGGCGGTTCAGGGCGGCGGAGGAGAGATCGAGCGAGCGAGTAGGGCTGAAGTAGGCAGTAACACTGATATTTCCATAGTGCAAACTAGACAGAAGTGTTTCCTTTGTTGCCGTGAACTCAAAAACATAGGTGCAAATGTTCAGTAGGATAACATTAAGACATAAAATGGCGAAAAAATAAATATCAAAAAACTTTTTATCAGTGTAAAAAAGTAATCGGGTTATTCGTTTAACCAAGAGTTCTGGCAAAAAAGGCCTCAGAAAAAAAGTCTGTCTTAGTCCTTGAAGTTTTACAAAGTAATTTAAGTGCCTCCTGGCGCGACGGAGCTTCAGACGAGAGACTCCAGGCTCTCGGCAGGGTCCGATTCATCAGACAGGGCCAGGCTGCCGTTCCTCTCTATGCACACTGCAGCTGCTCCGTTCTCTTTAGTGCTCACCAGACTAAGCATAGCTTTGTAAAGGTACTGGTACTGCTCCTGCAACACATACAAGACACGATCAATGCATTCCAGCAATACTAATTGCAAACAGACACAATTTACTAGCCCACCGCCACACCGAACTGGGCTTGATAAGTTAACTGCAGAAGGTGGTGATCTAGTTATGGTACTCAACTATGGACCAGAAGGAAATCCCACCTCTGCCAAGCTGCCACCGGTCCCTGAGCAAAGCCCTTAACCCACAACTGCTTGGATTGTAAGACTGTATCAGCTGTAAGTCGCTCTGGATAAGGACGTCTGCTAAATGATAACGCTGACTTAAAAGAAACCTGTGCTCAAACCGACCGTTCAGAAAAGGGTTGTTTTGACAGGACGATAAGGGTGCTCTGGTGACCAATCCTAGTGTTATTCGGACCAAACAATGTCCCAGGAATTGTGCTATACTTTTTGTTCGTTTCCTGCTAATGGAACCCACCATGTCAGTGAAGACACCGGGTCTCATGAGGTTGATCATCTTGGCCACCTGATAGACACCGACGGCGTTCTCGTTCTCTAGCTGCTGACTCAGAGTGGTGAGGCCACAGAACATGCCTGCGGATACCGCTCCATACCTGTAATCGCAAACAACAATCATCAAAGATGAGAAAACAACTCGTGATGTTATAACGTAGTTAAGAAAGTCACATGACTATATGACTATACTGTATGAGGACTGTCATGATCCAGCATTTAAAGTACTGGACTTCTGATCACGACGTCTAGGGTTCCAGTCCCAGAACTGCCAAGATGCCAATGTTCAGCCCTTTACCAAGGACCCCAAGCCCAGTTGGGATAAATCATGTACAGTGGAACCTCGGAATTCAAACTTAACCGGTTCCAGAAGGCCGTTCGAATTCGGATGTGCTCGAATTCTATTCATTTCAGACACATCATGTCTGAAATTGGAAATTTTGTTTGTGTTGGGGGCAAACCTTTTTTGATCGAACCGTTCGATATCTGAATTGGTCAAATAAATGAGTTTCCCAACCTTTTTGAGCCTCTTCATATTTCAAATCATGAGGCACACCACCAAACAAAAATGTCACAAAAGGTATATTTATTGAAATCTAAGCAAAATCTACTCTCAATTTCCTTGCTCAGTCTTAAACCTGGGTCTGTTTAGTTGAACACAAAGCTGATATCTTACTGCCCTCTAGTGGAAGAGAATGGTATCATTCTGCCTTTCACTACACGCTGCTGGCTTCTAGTACCAATCAGGTGAAACTGGATAATCTTTCACGGCTGATGATTTCTCACAGCACAGTGGTTGGGAAACACTGAAATAAATAAGCGTCCGAAATCTGAAGTTCCACTGTATCAGTCGTAAGTCACACTCGATAAGGGTGTGTGCATAATGCTTTGGATGTAACTTCAGTTACTACCTTTTGTGCGATTTAGATGAACCTGTCTCATACAGGGCTGGAAACCAATAAGCAAGTACAGGTATGCATCACTTAACGTCCACCATATGTTCGGTGAAACTGCGCATTATGCGATCTGGATGTTGTCCAGACACCATATTATATACCATACTTAAAGCTATATGGGAAACTTCATTTAATATCAACATTGACCTCCGTAATAATGATAAAACCCTTCTCAGAGCGCTAATGTATATAACTCGACATGATCCGAGGGAAGTGTGTGAGGATTTCTGTTTGCACTTTGCACAGTACTAACCCTATATGAAGAGCTTCCATTACTCATTTGCACACACCAAACATGCACTTGCCCATCCATTTGAGGTAATGGGAAACTTGAGTAAATTTTATTATTGACCAAACCACCCCTTTATCTCTCAGCTCTTCATTTTGATTGGATTCATCCTCAGGAGTTTCGCGACTGAATAAGCGCACAAGTACTTGTACGCTTGCCTACGCTTTTAAATAGAAAATCTAAAAACTTTTCCATACCGAACGTGCAATAATAGTGTACTTGCTGCTAATGACACTGGCATTATACTTCAGGAAGAGCGCGCGAGAGAAAGAATGCCTCATTAAGGCAAAAAAGTAGCCTCTGGATCTGAAGATTAGTTCCTTTAATGTCAAATTACGCACACAAATTCACAAAAACACACACGGAGTGAAGTGAGTCTTTATGGGAAGAATTCCGGCTATACTGTTTTCGCAACACAACCTGAAGGAGCCGTGATCCAATTACACCTAATGAGTGTCCCTTCAATTTCAAAACACTCTGCTTTAGCACAAAAACCCTGAACAACAGCACAACACCGGGGCTTCTTTCATGTTTATTCATTATGTAAATGAACTTAGTGCTCGTCTCATCTGATAAAGCGAGAACGACTAATTGGGCTTTTTAGTGGTTGTATTGTTACTATAGTATCACTCCTAAGAGGTTTAGGAAAGATGGCTGTCTTAATTAGCAGCATATTCACTAATAGAAGGGACATGTTTGTCAGCAAAATGTTTCTCCTGTGGCAAAAAAGTCCTGCTTGGAACGGAGAACTGCGTTAATCAAGGACACGTCTCCTCTAGGCTCGGAAATCGCTCCCCTTAAAGAAAAGTAGCGCTTCTGTTCGCGTTGAGTCGAGAGCACTTATCGGTGTTCTCTTTGCGTGTCAGCGTCCAGCATGCAGTGATACTGTGATCGATATAGCGAGAATCTTCACTTGATTGTCCTTCCCAGTCAAAGCTGTTGTGGCAACAGGCTGAGGAGGTCACAGCTCAGATTCCAGTTCCTCCTGGAGGAGGGGTGGGTCCCCAAACTTTCCCAGGCCAATTGTGAGATATAATTCCTCCGGCGTGTCCTGAAGGACATACCTGGAACAGCTTTGGGAGCCGACCAGTGGGATGCCCAAAACAACTGAGTATCGGTTTGTTCTCTACTCTGAGGCTCTCCTGGATCGACACACTCCTTAGTATCTCCCGGTAACCCTGTGTATGAGACTCATTTCTGCCACTCCTCTTACCCACGTCCTCAACACCCAAAGCCTGCGATCATAGCTGAGGATAGGAACGTAGATCGACCGGCAAACACAGAGCATCGACTGAAAAAAATGCAAAGTTTTGGATGGATAGCGAGAAGATGCGGCTGATCCAAGTGTTTGAAACATTACAAGAATCATTTGACCTTTAGTATATTAAAAATACATCGTGAGGCTTTTTCACGAGACACGAAAGCCGTGCTTCATGAAAAACCCAACAGAATCCCATAGAGCATCTGAGCGCTGGATGTTTAGAGTTCACTCGCTTACTATCGGCACAAAGCCAGTATTGGAATAATAATGAACTGTTTGGTGCAGACCTACCAGAGATATGATTGAGACATATTCTGGAAACATCAACCTGTGTACCGGCTCACCACCTGTTCGACCAGGGGGCAGGTGTACCCTGTTAGCCCCACCAGTCAAGCAGAGGAAAATCCACCCTGGTGCCAAAAAGCATATTTTCCCCCACAGAGTCAAGAGTCATTTTTAGCAGCCTTTTATCTCAAGACAGCTTTTTCAAACAGAACATTTTGGTCTCCCTGTATCGGGCTTATTGTAGTTATGCTTTACACCAACCCACCACCAATGAACCAATTACACCAATGAACAGAGACAACTGCTAACTGCTCTCTCTAGTTGTTAGAAATATTTACGTTGGACACTCAAGTAGCCTGTGGTAAGTAAAAAGGCATTTTATGTTTTAGCCGAATATCAACCCAAACCCAATAATGGAGCGTATTGAAAGATTTCGTACTGAAACTCACTCGTCATGCACAATGGTGGGACCGTCTCGGGTCATGGCCTCCTCTTTGATGATGTTGATGAGCTCAAACGTACTGCTGATGGGTGCATCAGGGTTGGGCCATTTGGGGCACTGAAAATGACGCACCTCTAGCACATAGTCATCCTGGTGTAGACATGGATGGAGAGTGGCACAGGCAAAAATGTCAGTTACTGGACTTACGCACAAAAACCGAAAATGTATACCCATTTTTGGGCCAGGCAGTGTTTAAGGGACTAATTCAATGTTCACTACATTCAAAATTGGTCATTTTTCTTATGCTTGCTTGTCCCAAAGTGGTGTAATACAAAGAAACAAAGTACTTAAATTCCTCTTGAGCGCACCGTGAGAGATGTCTGACCTGGACTACACCACTGGCTCAAACAAACGAACACTTATTCAAACACACACACCTGTGTAGCCTCCAGGATGAAATCATGGATGATGATCTGCTCCTCGTTGGACAGGCAGAGTCTGTCTTTACTAATGAGCGTGACAGTGAAGGCCTCACAGTTCATGGCTTCTTCTCGACTCGGCCAGTAAACAAACTCATCCTCAGCCTACGCCCACACCGAGGAGAAAAGAGGGAGGAAACGAAAAGCAATGTCACATAAAATACACTCAGGCAGACCTATTTATCAATCCAGCAGCGAGAGGCAGCAATTTATGGGTCATGACCTGTAAAAGCAGTCGTCACCACAGCACTACCTCCACAGACGCTTTAAGGTTTTGAGAGCCTGTGTACATACCAGCCCCTGGTTATCAGGAAGCATGACGATGATTTGTGCATTGTGGTCCCAGATCATCCTCCAGAAGTCTTTAGTGGTGTGAGGCAAAGGATGCTGGGTGATGATGAACTCGTTGCTGCGGTAATAACCCTGAGGGGTTGTACAGGAGAGTTCAGGAGACCGAGTAACACTCTGACTTCCAAGTAAACATCACAAAACATCTCCAAACTACTTCCACTGAGAATAAACCGCAGCTATTCATTCATTAGGGAACAAATCCCTAACCACTTGTCTAGCAGGACTAAGCACAAAAACTGGAGTTGGTGCCGGATTAGGGAGGCTTTCTGAAATTTTCCTCTGGCTTTAGGAACGTATTTTACCATCAAAGCCAAATCCTTTCGTGTCTATACACGGCGATTGTCTTAAAGATTTTCCCCTGCTATTTATTCTGACAGTGTACACGCATCGGACACTTTATTAGGTACACCATATTGACATGATAGCATCAAGCAGTTGCTGCAGATTTGCTGCAGGTTTGTAACCAGTACTTGTTAGAGTTACTGTGAGAGTTCCTACCAGTCTGGTCATTCTCCTGTGACTTCTGGCATGTGATTGGCTGATTATATTTAGCAGTCGTAGGTAATAAAGTGGCCTCGTTCAGTATGCCAGTACAGCCAAATGAATTTGCCAAGTCTTTCAATAGGAAAGCATGGCTCAACATTGCTCTCCCAGATGTCTGAGATAGAGTCATAAATAAATATTAAGCTGCACTTCTTCAACAAAATCACCCACTGCTATGCAAACATGGCAACCCATTATTATTCATAAGTAGCAGACAGGTCCTAGAGGGAAAACACAACACTAAATACTGAGGCCATGCTTTGTGTACACTAGTGCTCTCTTCTGTCGAGTTAATGTTTCAACAGAACAAGGTGTGATATGTACTCACCATGATGTAAGAGGCATTGATGTAATCAGTGCCTTTCATACCCGGAAGAGGGGCCAGGCCGACACGCGCCCTTTCGGCTGGGGGAGGAAAACATCCAATCAGATTACCGAACACAACAGGCATGTTTAATAGCGAGGGACTGAAGTGGTCATGTGCTACTACATGTGAAGTGAAACAGTACAGGGGCACGTCAAGCAATCAGGGCTGCGCTGAGGGGTAATACGTGGGATTGTGTGGAAACCGGAGGTGCACGCATGACTCACATGGAACTACAGAGGAGTTGCGGTTCTTCTCCTTGTTGCAGTCCTTCTGTGCGCTGAAACACTCTGCAAATCTGGTGTTACACTGAGTCACCAGCTACAGGAGGAGGAAACACACACACACGAACATCATTCGTCACATGTCGAAATGTTAGACAGTCCGTAACAGACTAGAAAAACAGCACATTACAGAGAGTCAGTGGGTAATGAGAGATATAACAGGAACGTCTTACTAATACAGAGCCTATAGAAAACCATCAGACCCCTTTGAAATAGCTACCAAACCCAATACAAAGCTCTTCTTCAGGGTTTATTTAGACATTTTGCCTTTCAAGTAACAAGAAAAAGGTTCTGAGCATATATATGAAAATATTATTCAGCCACAGTGGAGGGTTTTCCAGCATGAACGTCCTTTTTAAGGTCATGCCACAGCATCTCAATGGGATTCAGGTCAGGACTCTGACTAGGCCACTCCAGAGTTTGCATTTTGTTTTTCCTCAGCCATTCAGAGGTGGACTTGCTGGTGTGTTTTGGATCATTGTCCTGCTGCAGAACCCAAGTTCGTTTCAGCTAGAGGTCACGAACAGATGGCTGGACATTCTCCTTCAGGATTTTTTGGTAGACAGCAGAATTCATAGTTCCATTTATCACAGCAAGTCTTCCAGGTCCTGAAGCAGCAAAACAGCCCCAGACCATCACACTACCACCACCATATCTTACTGTTGCTATAATGTTCTCTTTCTGAAACGCTGTGTTACTTTTACCCCAGATGTAATGGGACACACCTTCCATAGAGTTCAGCTTTTGTCTCGTCAGTCCACAGAATGTTTTCCCAAAGGTCTTGGGGATCATCAAGATGTGTTCTGGAAAAACTGAGATGAGCTTTAATGTTCTTTTTGCTCATCAGTGGTTTTCGTCTTGGAACTCTGCCATGCAGGCCATTTTTGCCCAGTCTCTTTCTTATGGTGGAGGCATGAACACTGACCTTAACTGAGCCAAGTGAGGCCTGCAGTTCTTTGGATGTTGTTGTGGGGTCTTTTGTGAGCTCTTGGATGAGTCGCCGCTGCGCTCTTGGGGTAATTTTGGTCGGCCGGCCCCTCCTGGGAAGGTTCACCACTGTTCCATGTCTTCTCCATTTGTGGATAATGGCTCTCACTGTGGTTCGCTGGAGTCCCAAAGCTTTAGAAATGGCTTTACAACCCTTTCCAGACTGATAGATCTCAGTGACTTCCTTTCTCAATTGTTCCTGAATTTCTTTGGATCTCGGCATGATGTGTAGCTTTGAAGGATCTTCTGGTGTACTTCATTTTGTCAGGCAGGTCCTATTTAAGTGATGTCCTGATTCAGAACAGGTGTGGCAATAATCAGGCCTGGGTGTGGCTAGAGACAGTGAACTCAGGTGTGATAAACCATAGTTATGTTATTTGTTAACAAGGGGGCGGCAATCACTTTTCACACAGAGTCATGTAGGTTTGGATCCCGTAATAATAACACCTTTATTTAAAAACTGTTTACCTGTGTTGTCTTTGACTAAATATTTAAATTGGTTTGCTTTTCTAGAGGCACTATATGGGCCTGATAAAACAGAGAAAACACACACAGACACTCTTATTTGTTTGTTGCTGCTGCATTTTCTTTATACTACTGCTGAGCAGGAAATGTGAAATGGAAATTCCACCATGAATGTAGTCTCGGCCTTATACATGTCATGCATGATTCATGTCCTGTATATTGTTCAGAGCTATCAGAATATCGCCATTTACAATCTCACCGCCTGTCCACACCTCTGAGGGCACACACATGTCTGTGAACCAGGTTTGCTCAGTGACACAATGTTATTCTCCATATAAGACACCGTCACTGATTTTGTTCACAGCATTGCCTGGTTAGCTGTTACATCAGTTCACATTTGTCTCTCATTTTATCATTCAGAAAGTCATTCTGTGAACTTGTGCCTAGGACATTCTCTGAACTGTGAGACCTCCTGGAATGCACCTATCTGAAAAAACATTTCTCACATTTTAAGCTTCTCTCTGTTTTTCTGGGGATTTCCTGAAACACACGCATGCACATACAGATTCATCCATACACCTACAGTCTCGGTGCTCGTTAGCTAATCTATGTGCTACCATTATTTGCTTTTTGTGTTTTGTCTTGTTCTTTTCCCCCTTTTTTATTTCGAGAAATCAATACACCATCAAATAAATTTCTAGCAAAGACTATAGTCCTCCAAAGGATTTTATGGCTGCAGGAGAGTGGGCCTGTTAATAAACAGGATTTCGGCCAATCAAACATCGTCCTGAACCTGCAGCAGGACATGAGCCAATATTCAAATATTTAAACAGTCATGTCCTGAAATGAACTAAAACACGATCCTCTTCTCAGCGACTCTTTCAGCCGAGTAGTCAGAGCACGAGCAAATGAGTGCTACAAGAACTTAGAGAGAACATGGTGTACAAATAACCTCTGTACACTGAATATTAACTGCTTCTTAGTCACTTTTGCGAACTCTTAATAGCATACATGTCTTAGTGTTCGGATGATATCTAGCACTGGTCATATAGGGCATGGTCTAGGTGCACTAATCTAACTTGGTCACAAATGGGAAATCTGCATCAAACATAAAGACACAGAACTACCCTTCTGGACCGAATTAACAACGAGAACAGAGGGAACCACTGTATTTTGTTGACCTAAAGAATCACAATTTGATGGCATTGAAAAACTGATCCATCTCAGTCTATTATTAAGGCAAGAAAAAGAGCAGGATTTAAAAAGCACGTCTGAAGGAAACATCTCAGAGGGGAAAAAAACCATGAACTTTAACTTTATACTCGGGGCTAATTATATGAAAGGCGCAGAGCCTTCCGACGTTCTGCATGAACACGTTCAATCCGACATGAGCGAGGGACCGAATGCATCGTGTGCTCGAGACGAGCCGATTAATATTAGTGCACGTTCTACAATCTGCACATCTACCCCCATCTCCCACAGCGATGGCACACTCGGGTTCCCTGGTGCCATGCCTGACGTTTGAACTCTTATTTCATCCACGTCTTTCTATCCTAATGACATGACATTTATTCTGAACTTAAGTACACTGAGGGAACACTGGAGGAAGCACTAAACGTGGCTGTGAATGAAGCGGCGAAAGAGAGACAGATCGAGAGCGAAAGCAAGCCCCAGAGGCCTCGCTGACCTTGAATTGCTTCTCGAGCCGAGTTCTGCCGCTCCGGCCGGGGGTCAGGATGCTGTTGACGTAGCAGTGCAACTGGCTGGACAAAACCTCGGTCTCCTTCCCGAGTATGGCCTCCAGCAAGGCATCGTGGATAAAGACATACTGCTCCTGCAGAGATCAGAGCGAGGGTCAGGGAAAGTCTGGGAAGGCGGAACGAAACTCGGTTTGAAACGAAGCAGATGCCGGTACTCGGTTGTGGCTGACCTCGGTTTGAACCAGGTAGTTCCTCTGCGTGCGGATGTGTTTAAGGAAGCCCAGCACGTTGACTGAACCCTTATCCTTGATCTGCTGCAGCATGCTGTCAATCACGATGTACGTCCCCGTCCTGCCCACGCCGGCGCTGTGAAGGACAATGCAGAGTACATACGTAGGGCGAAGGCGCGAGCACGTACCCGTGCGTACGCTGTTTGCGTGTGCGTACCTGCAGTGGACGAGCATGGGGCCCATCTCGGGCGTCTGTGCAGCAGACGACTTCCTGACGAAGGTGAGTACGGGCAGCGTGTACTCAGGGACGCCCATATCGGGCCACTGTGTGTAGTGATACTGAATCACTGTTCTCCCACACTGACGGCTTTTCACGCCGCCCTTCGGACCCTGCACACAAACGCAAAACAATTAAGGTTCTCCAGCCCTTTAAAAACCCCATCCAGCACGCATTTTCCACAAGCAAACACTCGCACGCCCAGCGCTGTTACGCAAACCAACCTCCCTCTGAGGCCACATGAAATATCCTTTTCAGTTCTGCACAATGACCATACAGTCCATCCATAATGGACTCAGACTGCACCGATCGTTGAAACTCAATATCAGATTAACCCCTGACCTTCTCCAATATCAAAGTAGCTTGTGTGTAAATGTTGTGCCCGGTATTGTAGCTCTTTGTGTATTATGAAAGAGGATTAACGCTGAAGAATTGACACAAATAACACACACATTGTGGACATCCTGTGCTTGTAATTGTAAAAAAGCCTCTTAATTTCCATTGTTGACTAAAGCCTGGAATACTGAGTGAAACGGGCAAAGTTAAAAATCTCAGTCCTGTTTGGGAGTTTAGAATTGTCATTTTGGGTGCTCGCTCGCCCTAAACTGTGGTCGTCTGAGTTGAGTCCTGAAGGTGCCTCAAACAACCAAGACCAGGCCAAGAGGGGTTTAAATGGGACAAAATGTCCCAAAAAAAATGTCTGGTCTGATGAGTCTCGATTTCTGTGCAACATTTACATGGTAGGGTCAGAATTTGTCGTAAACAACATGAAAGCTTGGATCCATCCTGCCTTGTATTGTTTTTTGTTGACCCACCTTCTCTTGAGATTCAGTTCATGGACAGGTGTCCTGACATTTTCCTGTAGAATTCTCTGATATCATTCAGAATTCATTGTTCCATCAATGATGGCAAGCCGTCCTGCCCAGATGCAGCAAAACAGGCCCAAACCATGATACTACCACCACCATGTTTTCACAGATGGGATAAGGTTCTTATGCTGGAATGCAGTGTTTTCCTTTCTCCTAACATAACGCTTTTCTTTTAAACCAAAAAGTTCTGTTTTGGTCTCATCCATCCACAAAACATTCTTCCAATAGCCTTCTGGCTCGTCCACGTGATCTTTAGTAAACTGCAGACGAGCAACAATGTTCTTTTTGGAGAGCAGTGGCTTTCTCCTTGCAGCCCTGCCATGCACACCATTGTTGTTCAGTGTTCTTCTCATGGTGGACTCATGAACATTAACATTAGCCAATGTGAGAGAGGCCTTCAGTTGCTTAGAAGTTACCCTGGTGTCCTTTGTGACCTCGCCAACTATTACACGCCTTGCTCTTGGAGTGATCTTTGTTGGTCGACCACTCCTGGGGAGGGTAACAATGGTCTTGAATTTCCTCCATTTGTACACAATCTGTCCGACTGTGGATTGATGGAGTCCAAACTCTTTAGAGATGGTTTTGTAACCTTTTCCAGCCTGATGAGCATCAACAACTCTTTTTCTGAGGTCCTCAAAAATATCCTTTGTTCGTGACATGATACACTTCCACAAACGTGTTGTGAAGAGCAGACTTTGATAGATATCTGTTCTTTAAATAAAACAGGGTGCCCCCTCACACCTGATTGGCATCAAATGAACTGGTTCACATACTTTTGCCACCCACTAATATGTAATACTGGATCATTTTCCTCAATAAATAAGTGACCAAGTATAATATTTTTGTCTCATTTGTTTAACTGGGTTCTCTTTATCTACTTTTAGGACTTGTGTGAAAATCTTAAGATGTTTTAGGTCATATTTGTGCAGAAATATAGCAAATTCTAAAGGGTTCACAAACTTTCAAGCCCCACTGTAGAGTCAAGCAAGCAGGAGCGAGATGCTTACCTTCTTGACTTTGGTGTTGCGGACGGAGAAGCGCCGGAGCGTGTAGCAAGCGTGCACCTTGGTGCTCTTAAGCGTCACCACGATGTTACCATACTCCTCGCTGTTCTCCATCGGCCAATACTGGTCACACTTTCTCTGCAAACAGACCAAAAAGTGTCATTTTCATGTGGCACTGTCACATGATTATCAGATTACCATGATAAACCACAAGAAATCCCAAAAAGGTACTGCTGAGAGATCCAAACTGTCCCTGAAAGCAATATTAACACAACTGATATTGGGACCCGACTGTTCACTGGGAGCTCCATGGACTGCGTTTCAGTGGTTGAGCAGACATACATAATAGATCTGGCAGTCTAAAGCTGAATCTGGAGTCGGCAGATACCACAGAAGGTCCCAGCGGTCAAGTGTGGTGGAATTAATGACGATTAGAGAAATGCTGGGAACTCACCCGGCCTTTCTCCACCAGGTTGGTGATCATGACGATGACTCCCGTGTTCTGCTCCCACACCATCCTCCAGAAGTCCTCAAATGTGGACTTGAGCGGACCCTGAGCGGCAATGTACGCTTTGGGCTTGTTGTAGCCCTGAGAGACATGGCCAAAGACAGCATACAAAAAAAAATCAGCATGCCTTAAGGGACCCAACCTAAATTCAAGTGCTAACAGGCATACTGATGACTGGTTATGTGCCTCTACAACTGCCTTGGATAGCTGCTTTGTGAGGCCTGTGCCCAGACTTTGAGGAAAACACTCACGTCCACATAGTTAGCATTGATGTAGTCACTGTGTTTGGAGTCCTTGCCAGCTAATGGCCTTAGCTTCACTCGACTGTGATCGTCTGGAGAGGGGCAGAGACGGGGAGTGTGAGCAGCATACAGAGCAGCTGTGAGAGGGAGGGAGAGGGACAGACAGAGATACTCACATGCCACGATGTTGATATATCTGTTTTTGTGCTTATTGTCTGGGTGATTTGAGTGTTCTGATGTGATCTTCATATCTGCTGTGCAACGCTGGACTTCCTGTGACACACACACACAGAAACATGATACTTGAGATGTGGATTATTATTAATGTCCCAGAGAAACTGGCATAGCAGCATAAACACAGCCTATGAAGGCATGCCAAAATAATATTTGATCTAATAGCGATCTACCAATTAAAAATTCTTAGTTCTTAACAACAACTAACCCAAAAGGTGTGACTAATTCCATTTTGCATTTCTGATTGTGTACTTGTGAATGACAGTGTACCCTGGGCCCACCCATGGTCTGTCATGCGATACAACCGACCCAGTCGCCACCCCGAGGAGGACTGGCAAGGATGAAACAAAAACACCCAGAAACCATACGGAGTGCATCCAAACCTCCTGGGATGTTAGGAACCCATTCCTGGACTTGCGATGGTGCCAGGAACGAAATGCAACTCCATGCAAGCTCACATGCTCCCATAACTTCTCCGACATTTCCTAATCGGATCCTCCGCTATTTAAAGCCCTTGTTTGAAATTTCTTTGTCCTTGCTTTTTGGTGTCCTCATGCTACTAGCAAAGATGATATTTAACCTACTGAGATACTATTTCCATTTTCTTTCTTCTCAAAAATTGTGGACGCAGATATTTCTATATCTAAAGTGGGGGAGGTCGATACGGTAAAAATATCATATCACGATATTAAAAGACGTTTTCACGATACATGATATTTCTGTTATCAGTAGCGACAGATTCTTAAAAACTAAAAATTCAAACATCCCATACTTAATAAAGTGATTTTATTGAAATTGCACTGCACTTCATCCAATTAAACAGAACTAATTACACTCTTTATAACGAAGCGTGTAGTTGGACAGTGTTCTTTATGCAGTAACGATACCCATGATATGCTCAGAAAAGCATATAGGCTATCATGATATGAAAAAATATCGTCATATTGCCCACCCCTAATTATCTAAGTATCTCTCTACTCCAGCCAGAGCACAATTAGTGGGTGGCATTCAGTGCATTTCGCACGATTTCCTACAGCCTTATTAAAAGGGATGCCTCAAGAACGCAAATTGTCAGCAGATCGAGCCACCATACGTACGGCCCTGTGCATCTGTGCGAATGACGGCTGAAATAGACGCATGTTGTTTCTGGTAATGTCACACTTCTGAGGCGTTTATAAAACTGCCAGAGACGACAGCTACAGCAGAGGCTCAGCAAGTGACATCTGTTTCTCTGAAACCCCCCCAAACCACACATATGCACAGTTTCTACCTGTCTTGTTGCATCATCCTGTGTCTATTAAGCGTCAAGTAATTGTAACTACCCTGACATCCTTTCGGATATTTTAAATACTATTTTAAATTCGTCGCCCCATCATTGGTAGCACGCAATACTTAGAGTGTACTGGTGCTGCCACAAACATCATGAACTCATAAAGACGTAATGCTTCGGTAATGCTTAACATTCATGCTCTACCTTAAATACTACATGAAGTCATATATTGGTCCTGCATTAAGGCACATGACACATGCTCACTTCATGCATATTCATGATGACTTATAATGTATTACGTGTATGAATTAATGATTACTCACTCATGAAATACTGCATGAATTAATGCCATTTCATGCACCCTTATAGTAAAGTGGAATCCTTTGTTCTCCAAGCATAGGATCGAGTATTTCTTGAGTCTGATGTGTACACACAGATTGTTCCAGTACCACTATGGAACATCCAGGCAGTGTTTGGAAAATGCACCGAGCTACACGGTATGTTTTGTCTGGAGTTCAATTGTTTTGTCTGTAGTGGCCATCAACACACTCTTACAGTAGCCCACATTTTTCTGCAGGTCTTCTATTTGACTCTTTCCCTTTGCTTTCCCATGTGTTGCTAAAATTTCTCTTTGAATATGTTGTGAAAGTGCAGACTTTGAATTAGTGTCTCTTTACAGCCCAGGGTGTGCAATATCATCTTATTTACAGGTACACTTTCCGATTTTTGGATGACACGTCAGCCCAGGGATTCACTTACCTTTTCCAGTTTTTGTTATATATATTGTACTAAGTAAATCTATCTAGGTTATGCCAAATAGTGTGCATGTATGTTATTTGAGACCTCTTGTCTGGTTCATTCGGAGGGTAAATCATGATCCGTTCGGCTGAGCCTTACAATGCAGCAATCCAACTCAAACAGACCTGGGACTCTGTCCTGCTTCCCTATTCATTCATAATTGCATGCTCCCCCTTCCTCCATCTCTCAACAAAGAATGCCAGAACAGAACGCCAAACTCCACTCCCCCATCCCATACCCGTTTTCCCAGGAATCCTTTTAAAGCTCCCACTCGGAGCGCACACAATCCTGAGTCCTTGCCATGCCACGTCTCCCGCTGGGCAAGGCAGCACAAAGCCACTTGCTAGGGCCTCTAGAGGCTCCATCCAAAAGGCTCACCTCCTTTTTGATGTGCTGTATAGGGAGGCACTGATGAAGAGGCCATTGAAGGATGCAAAGCCCCCCCATTACACAAATTCTCATACAGCGTGAAGTGGAGTACATGGACACTCATCTGCAAGCTCATCTTCACTTTCTGTCCTAATTAAAGTGCTGCTCAGTGTCACTGGACACACACTAACCCGTGCGAACAGAAAGTGGACTACAGACAGGATTATGCATACCACCAACATCTCATTTCTCCCCTGTTTAGCTTCTATTTATGTCTCAAACTTCTTCAAATACAATAATAGGAAATAAAAATCTGTCTCAACTCTGAGCGTCGTGGCTGCATTAACTACATGCATAAGTAGGAACTACGTTATGGTCTGCGTTGCACCTGGACACTTTTAGGAGAGTCCATGGAAAGGCCTGTCTATACATAGTGGTGCCAAGCGCCAGACATTTGACCAACTTAAAGGTTTAAAGTGTTTAAAAGCTGATATTGCAATGCCTGTTTGTGTCTCTTCAAGTGGATTTGTTCCCTCTTGGTTGTGTGCAGCCAGCGAGGTTTATTTACTTGTGTTTACATTCCATCGTTAGGCTTTCGATGCTGTGTCGATGGTAGCGTTCCACTTGTGTTTTCAGCTTTATTTCTGGCCCAGTTTTCTTGTGCAAATACTCTTTATATTTACATTACAGTACAATAAAAGGACTATGTGACTATAGTAATGTCTGGTCAATGTCCATTCAGTCAGAAACCGGTTTCACAGAAGGTAATGCAGTATCTAAATGGTGCATACCAGTACAGAGCTAATGCAGTCCAACCTGCCTAAAGGACAGATCCAATGTTCCTTTAACTTTCTTCGAAACAATAGACCAAATGCCAGTCTATTCAAATGTAAACCACAGCTCCAAAGTCAAACTGAAATAGCTACTGAACAGGGAGTAGCCGTTTTACAACGTACAATGTTCATCTGACAGTTTTACTCTGGTGGTTCAATTCACATCTTTGGATTCAGACATCATGTCAGCCACATGATGTCCCAAGTAACCCTTTGAAGTGATGAAACGACTTCAAAATTGAATGAAAATGTCAGGCACCAATATATACTAGTCAGGTACCTAGACCTGGACGGCTGAAACCTTCCGCTACCTAAACTAAATATGAAATGCTTGTTGCGAGCTCAACACCTCCCATCATCAGTCCTCATGCAGCAGACGGGACGGATAATTTGAGACGAGCGGTCGTGCGCCTCTGTGGATTACTGATCATTCGTGGTCCTGGAACAGATTAATATTAATATAGTCTGAAGGGTCTGACAGCTCAGCACAGATGTGACATGATTTGCTGGCCTGGACAAGGGAGGCTACAGCCGAGGGGCGGTCATGTCCAAGACCATCTGGTCTACATGCACACATGCACACACATACACACGAGGGGTGTAAAACATCCCTATTTACTGACACATTGACAGAGTTCTGCCAGTATGGCTTATAAGGAAGACCTGCCAGAAATGCCCAACCCACAATCACACACACACACACACATTAGCATGCGCACACATGGGGTAGACCGGCCAGCTGTTCCCAGACAGAGGTTCTATTTTTACACCCATAACATAAATGCAAAAATAAGGCACAAGGCAACATCATTGCCATGTGTGGGTATGGCCGATGTATTATTAGTACATATGTGACCAGAGCAGTGTAATTATAAACAGGGCTTGGGTTCGAATGATTACATCATTATCAAGAAATGTGTTTGCTCCCACTGCTGTGATATCCAATCTCAGATCAGCGCCACGTCACCATATGGTATCACATGTATCATGTACATAATGAGGCGTCGAATGTCTGGTGGCGACGCTTGAGAGTTTAGTCTTGATAAATAAGAAGTTTAGTTGGGTATATTTTTATGAAGTGGGGTGAGAAATAGTCCACATCCATAAACAAGCCATTTTGGGACAGATCTTTTCACTTGGTAACCTAATCGCGGTAAAACATTCACAGTACCAGCAAATGTCATGCACCTGTTGTGCGGCTGTACCAACATCAGCGCAGGTGCGTTTACTTTAAATAGCAACTAGGCAAAACCGAAAAATTAGGATTATGTCCCAAATGATGAGCTTTTCGCCAGCATTATAACCACTAAAGCCATGGATGCACCTGCACAAAATGTCAAAACCAATACGTTACAGATGGCCTGTGTGTGTGTGTGTGTGTGTGTGTGTGTGTGTGTGTGTGTGTGTGTGTGTGTGTGTGGGTTTATGTAAAATGTCAGGACGTGTGCCAGAAACTCCAAATACAATGTCAGGACACACTCCAGGACTTCTAAACATTGGTATTCCAAAGGCGACATTATTATTCTAAAAACTAAAAGAGACAAAAGTTTTTAGAATGTTTATGAAAAGTCCTGAGATTGCTAGAGGCAAAAGTGTATGTGTGTGTGTGTGGGTGTGTGTGTGCTTGCATCTATTAATGGTTCACATGGCGCCTTACCTCAAAATCCTCCGAGAATCCATGCTGGTTGTTGCCGTACAAGTCTGATATGTGCTTGATGAACTGTTTTACAGAGATGGCCTCCATGTCATCTACAAAGAAGATGGAAAATCTCAGAAAAAAGGTCGTAGATGCTCATCGAACTGGTCAAGGTTACAAAACCATCTCCAAACAGCTTCCATTCCAGAGTCAGACAGATCATGTGCAAACTGTCATAAACCACAAGCTGACACTTGAACCTAGATTAACTTCTAAGCATATGAAGGCCTCTCTCATTGGCTAATTTTAACGTTCATGAGTTCACCATCAAGAGGACACTGAACACCAAGGGTCTGAATGGCAGACCCAGGAGGAAGCCACTGCTCTCTAAAAGAAACACTGTAACATATCTGCATTTTGCCACAAAGACAAGCTGGATGAGACCAAAATAGATCTTTTTGGTTTAAATGAGAAGCTTTATGCCTGGAGAAAGGAAAGGCCAGCATTAGAGCATCCCATGTGTGAAGCACAGTGAAGGTAGTATCATGGTTTGGGCCAGTTTGGCTCAGTCTGGGTCAGGGTGGCTTGCTATCTTTGGCGGAACAATACATTTTGAATTACACCAACAAAATCTAAAGGGAAATGTCAGGACATCTGTCCATAAACCGAATCTCAAGAGAAGGTGGGTCATGCGGCAAGATGACGACCCTAAGCACACGAGCTGTTTTACCACAGAATGGATAAAGAAGAATAAAAGTTCATGGTTTACAAAGGCCAAGTCCTGACCTGAGTACTTTAGAAATGTTGTGGAAGGGATGTTGTTGGGGTTCTTCCCATGAACTGCTCGTCTGCAAACCCATCCACATCCAGCAAGGAGGCCACACACTTTTGCCACTCACATATATAATATTGGATATTTTCCTCGATAAATAAACAAATAAATCCAAAAGTAATTTTTTTACATAATTTGTTAAATTTGGTTCTCTCTATCAACTTCTAAGGCTTGTGTGATAATCCAAGGATGTTTTAGGTTTTATTTATGAATAAATATAGAAAGGTCCAAAGGGTTTACAAATTTTCACCACGGTACCCCTTCATTTCACTGCATGGTGCAATGATACAGACGTCTCTTGACAACAGTGACTGCCCGCGTTAATGTTTTAGAAGCTGCTTCCTTAAATATTTCAGCAAGACAAATGAAAAAAGAGAAAATTCATCCATATCCTTCATCAGATACAGGTGAAAGAATGCTGGCTTTGACCTGCCAGAAAGGCATTAATGATTCAAGCTCCAATCTGTTATGGCTCACTCAACAAAGCATGAGCGAGAAAGAGCGAGTCAGAGACGAGATCAAGGGTGAAAAAGACGAATAAAATCGTGTATTTCCCGCTTCAATTTTTCAGACAAAGTTTCTTAATGAAAAAGGGAATTAAATATAATGACATTAATTCCATGTTCTAGCGGTTGTCCAACCAAGACGTGTTTGATGTGCTTCTTTAATTTTGTATTGGATCTACGGGTCTAACGCGGTTAAAACATAACGGGAGGCTCTTTTAGTTTGACTGAAATTCAATTTTTAACAAACCCTTCCTTTAGGTTGCTGCTGCCACAGTTGGAAGCGACGTCAGACCCTGTAACTCCCACTCATCTCTCAGTACAAATTGAGGTACGGATTAGCTAATCTACTGATTATGACCAGTTCTGCAACCCTGGTTTAGAACTGGCTGACTGAGCTGGAAGTGAAAGTAAAATGCTCAGGGCTAAGAAAAGGACTCCTGAGCATCGGCTCTCAGCCGCTAGCGTGCACTGCCTTTAAACACCGTTAAACACCTTAAACACGCAGAAAAGTACCGGAGTTAGAAAGAATGCGAGTCTTTAGGGGGGAGCAGAGAAAGAAGATGGAAGAAAGAAAGCGAGAGCGGTGGTGCACCTGGTGAATGGCTGCATGCCCTTGCCAATCTGGCATAAAAGGTCTAAATTAGACAGAGGGCCCTCAGCCATCTCCATGGTGGGCCATGTCAGAGAGCCATAATGAACAGCCTAAGCACTTCTGGGAAATCATAAATGGAGCTCATCAGAACCTTTCTGGCTTTGTCAAAGCCCAGTTCCACAAACATGACTGAGTATTGGCTCTGGAACCAGCAAAGCTTTCTAAGAGCCAACGATTAATGCAGTGAGACTTTACTAATGCACAGCATACGCTTACGTACGCCAAGGATTTTACTTCTGACCTGTGGAACTTATCTCACAGTCAAATATATCTATACAGAACAAGAACACAATGAAGGACATCCATAAGTTGAGTAAGTCTCGGCAGCATTAGGTGTCCATACATACGAGTTTAAGTAACCCCTTTAACAACGCCAGGGGCAATATTTTAGGCTTTTAAGCATAAATATGGACATGGACACCATCCTCACTGGTTTTGTGATGAAAATAAATGACTTGTCTTCCTGTTACACTACCTGTACCAGTGGAAGAGTGTTGTAAAACCAAATAGGTTTGCCGGAGCTATCAGAGATCAGTGCTAAAATCCTTTAGCCATCTTTATTAGCCAGCCGAAGAGCTCATCACTCCCTGCTCATGTTCAAATCAATGCCATGATGGATTTTTACGTCCAAGGGTCATTACCCTAATCTAACAGAGGAGTCGTCTGGAGTCGGCAGTAAAATAAGCTCTACTCCACTCCATCTCGTCTCCTTACACAGTTACACACTCGCATGCTCACTTTTCACTCCAGCAGACAGGTCCAATTATTTCTACGTAGAGCACAAAAGGGCAGATGACAAGAGAGAGCTGGGTAATGTACGAGTGTGTTTGAAGCGGTGTATAAATTACAGCACAAAGCTTTAAGCTGCCGGGTTCAAACCCACAACCTGAGCACTGTAAACAGCCCTGTGTTTTGGGTTAGCGCTCAACAGTAAACACAGACCTCCAGCTAAACGTGTCCTTCAAAATGTATGCCCCTCGGGACGACAGAAATGGAGAACGCGGTCTCTCCAGTTCTGCGTTCTCACATTAGAATGATTCGACGAGCAAGAGTCGCCGAGAAATAACACCTTATAGAAGAACTTGGTGGATCATTGTCAGCACTGCAGTGACACTGATGTGGTGATGGCGTGACACAGCAGTGCTGCTGGAGCTTTTAAACACTACCTATAAGATACAACCACCTTATCGTTCCACCTTGTAGATATAAAGTCAGAGACAGTACCTCATCTGTTGTTGCACAGTTTGTGTTAGTCATCTTCTAATCCTTCCCTGACCAGATGCTGCGTACAAAATGATGGTGGCTGGACAATTTTGGTCCGGCAGTGACACTGAGGTGTTTAAATACTCCAGCAGTGTCTGATCTACTTGTACCAGCAAAACTCACACCACCACATCAGTGTCGCGGCTGAGAATGATCCCAAACCCAAATAGGACCTGATCTGTGCTGGTCCTGACCATTACAGAACAGAGTAAAGAGGACTACAAGTATGTAGAGAGAAAAAGGTTTGAGTCGTTGAGGATCTACAGCAGACTGAAGCTCACCTGGGATGGGGATGACTGGGATAGTCTCATTGGGCACCACTCGGGGAGAGTTGCTGTCTTCTACATAGAAATGAGCAGTCTGGAAACATCTCCTGAGAGAAACAGAGAAACTGAATCAGAATCTATGAATGTATTTAGAATACTGGTACACCTCAGTCCCATAATGAGTAACAGCACTGCATAAACACAGAATCAGGATAGGAGTGGATCTGGCAAACGTTCTGATCAGATCCACCGAGGTGTATAACGCAGGCTAAACATTTTTTAAAATAATTTAATCCAATCAGCAACAGGGCTCGACTAATACAACATACTGTATGTGAATAGAATGGGATCTGGGCATGCCTACCAAAAAAACAAAACATAAATCCATGTCCCCAAGGTACTACGCATGATCCGTGTAAAAAAGCATCCTACACGCTGAGAAGGAGAAAGAGCAAGAAGTACAGAGACATAAAAGAAAAGTAAGCAGATGAACCCGATTAGTCACGGTGAGTAACACATCCGTTTGGTGATAGATCATACACAGCAGTGTAAACAGAAGCCAGGATCAAAGTGAACTTTACACCTGTATCCAAACCCCCCACACACACACACACACACACACACACACACACACAATTCCAAACCTAGCACGGCTAATTATTTCCAAAAAGCCTTTTCTTAAACAAACACAATATGGCAGAACGGAAGACCTCTGAGAGCTTTAAGTCTACACTTATCCGACGAGAAACAATGCAAGCAGACACCAGCAGCTCTCTGTGGAAAGAGTGTCACGACAAATCTGCTCCAGTTCCAGACTGCGACAAACTGGTTTTGCCAGGAACAAAACAGTCCTGATAACACCTCGGATGGAGAGGGAAATAAACAAACAAACAAACAAAAAAAATCCACCCATAGGGTGAGGTAGGGAGAGGGGAAGAATCAAACAAGAGAGCAAACAAGAGAGACAGGTTGCAGGTCATGAATGGGAACCTGATGCAGCAGGTTTCTCTTCCTACCTGTACTTGACACACAGGAGAGAACACAAGCTGTTCATCCTCCGACAGAACGCGGGATCTTCGGAGAACAGCAGGAGAGTGACAGAAGCTTTGGCATGCTGGCGATGAGTGATTGAACTACAGAGAGGCAGAGCAATCAGGAGGAGGGAGCCTGGGAGGGTCCCTGTCGTGTCGCGCTCGTTCAACTCCGGGGTCAGAGCCGCACGGCCGGACGCCAACACTGATCCTGGAACAGCCACGTCAGTGCCTGGCTCTCGGAGTAAAGCCCGAGTACAGCTCAGCTGTCCCGAGATCTGCTGCTATGTCTAAAGTCTAATTTGATTAGTGAGAGCAAGGAGGTGGCAGAGGGGCGGTCCTGAGACTGTTCAATGGGATTAACTTTGCACGACATTCTACCTCCGCCCTTAGCACCTGCTGCTTGCCTCTGACACACACATGCTTGATAATAATATGCTTAGGGGGACTTTCATAGACATTTACTTTCATTTACTGCAGCTTAATAATGCTACACCTAACCCCCAACCCTAACCTTAAAGGAAAACTTTTGGTTTTTGGAGCTGTGGAGCCCAGCAAAATGTCCCCACATGGTCAATAACATCTTATCTTCCTCCACATATCCTTCAGGGGACATATGGTCCCCGTCAACAATGTAAAAGCTTGGTCTCTCACACACACATTGACATATAGACACACACAGGCATGTCTGTCACACCTAATGCCAACCTTAACCTCAGTGACCTAAAGCCAATGTTTTGACTCTTGGCTTTTCAGTTAAAAGTTGCAGTTTCGATCAAAAAATCCCCATGGGAACCAGCATAATGTCCCCACAAGGTAAAAAATTGGATCTTTCCATCCTTGTGGGGATATCTGTCCCCATAAAGTAATATAAACATGACCCCACACACAGGGGACTTTCCACTGACATAATGATTACTGTACCTAATTAATGCTACACCTCACCCGAACCTTAACCCCAATAACCTAATAGAGATGTTCTGACTCTTTTGGTTTCACGAAAGAAAGTAAGCCATAGAAAAATCAGTTTTCTTCATGGAGACCAGTAAAATGTCCCCACAATGTGATATATACGTGACCTAGACTACCCCCGACACACACAAACACAAACAGACACACACACAATGCTGGATGGACACTTTTGTTACCCCCTCGCCCTCTTTACGCATTCTGGATGTTAAATGAAGAGTGAAAACTCTCAAGCAGTTGGATTTGACAGCCCACTAGTGCTAAAGGATCCTCAGAAACGCTCTTTCATGTGCTGAAATTTGCACAGCACCAAGAGGCACCGAGAAGCCAGGATTAATTAGCACTCCAAACTTCTGGAGAAGTTCAACCGGATATCAGGTGGTGGTAGGTGGTGTTTTTTTTAGAGCTGTGAAAAAGTGTCGTCTCAAAAGATCCTGCTTGGATGTGGAACAATTTTGGATCATTTTAGAGCAAAGGGCAATGGCTTTATTTGGAAGCTGTGCCCGAGAAAAAGCTTTTTCTTTCATCCAACCACAAAATAAACTTCTGGTGTTCAGTTAATGATACTGAAACAAGTTCTAAGGTCACTTGTGAAAAATAGAACTTTTTTCAGCGAACGCTCAGTGTGTTTCTTCTAAACAGAGTGATGTCTATACAGAAAGTGTTAGGGATCTGTGCTTTTGCTGGGCTGCTTGTCCTCCAAAGACCCTGATGAGACATCACAGATCATAAATCTAAATGTTTCCCAAGAAGCTCCAACTTGGTCATGGTTGGATCATCCGTCAGGAAAATGGCCCAAAACACACGTCAACGTCTACACAGAAATAGTTTGAGACATGGCCGTTCCAGACCCCTGACCTATCCTCTATTAAGCCTGTTGGGTGAGGTGACAAGGAGAGTCCACAGAAGCAGACCCTGGGGGATCTGGAGAGATTCTATACTGAGGAGTGTCTCAGGTTTCCCTGCCTCGTTATCTCCATTCTCATTATAGGGCCTTAAAATAAAGGTTAGATCTCTGTCATATCTTCAGCGTGAGATTAAGATCACGGAGTAGTTTAGTGCTGGACTTGAACGAAAAAGTTCAAGAACCGCGGCTAAACAGTTCTGAGATTTTCGCCAGATGAAAGGACTCATCAGCCAGCCTCTAAATGGAGTGCTGACAGTCTGAAGGCTGCAACTCTTCAGTAAAGCCCGACCCTGTCCATCAACCCACAGAGGAAGTTCCTGACCTCCACACACTTTCAAAAAGACATAAAAGGCAGCGAGACAAAACGAGTTGAGAAGATGGAAGGGTGTTGCAGAGAACGAAAAACCAGTGAGTGAAAGACATTCCAGTAAGAGGCGATGTGAAAGGTAAGCCAGGGCCAATATTTAGTGAGAGGCTGATGAATGTCTTTCAGTCAAATCACTTTAAAGAATATAAAACTGCCGCCTCAGATGAACAGGAACAGGATAATGTAGTGGTAGCGCACTATCGACTAGCTCTCCCACTCCCGTGCCCATGAGCGAAACTCTTAACCTACAAAAGAGAGGGTACAGCAGCTACATGCGTGTGCCTGGGGCATTAAGTCATAGCCTAGGGAGAAGGTGCGGTGTGAGCCAGAGATGTTTGATAAACAAACCCGCACACTACACACTGCTGGAAGACCAGCTGAGGGTCGGAAAATAGAAACAGGAGCAGAATAGATACCGGAAACTGGGCAAGTCCTGTTCCAGTGAATGTGTGTTTCATGTTTAACCAGCCAAACTTGTGAATAGAGCCCTGCCTCATTAGCAAGAAATACGTCTACACTGGATGCTAATTATTAGATATGTGACACTGAGAAAAGAAGGTTTGTTTATTTCTGCCTAATGAAGGTGCCAAGGGAGAATAAGACTCAAAAAACACAAAAAATGTATACATAAGGGAAAATATTACACAAAAACTTTGCACTTGGAGAGAAATATTGGTGAGAAGCAGTGGATCCAAGCTGAATCAGTTACCATCACACATTTGGAGCATAAAATATGGTAATGGACTGAAATACATGACAAATACAGACTGATAATCCAGCGTTTAAGATCAGTATTGGTCCGATTATGGTCTGATACAGCACATTACTTCACCAGGAGCAGTCTGCTCTCTGTATCGTGAAATAGAGCTGCTTTAGAAGCTCGTTTTAACTTGCTTAAAAGCACCTTCTAAACCACTGACTCATAAAACAGCACAGACAGCAAAGCATCAAGGCCTTTTATTTTGTGCCCTCTCTCTCTCTCAGTCTGTCTGTACGTCTATTTCAGTGCCTCCTTCACCCCGCCTGAGGGAAGGCCATAACAAGACAACCTTGGAAACTGCTTCCTTTATAGTCGCTTCACCATGGCAATGGCCCAAGGGGGGGCCACAGACACTTCTTTGCTTACTATCACACGTGGGTCACACCTTAACACAGATACAGCCTCATAACTTGCTCTCAGGTTTTTGGAAAGAGGTCAGGAGGTGACAACTGTACTTTACAAGTACAGAAAGCAACACACCAGAACACCCACCACAAACACACTGTTCTGGTATACGTTCTTGTGTCTGCCGTGAATATGCAAGGTTAAATAAAACTAATAAACCAAGAAAATGAGAAAAGCAACAGTGTGACAAAGGAAAGAGATATTAAAGTCTGTCAAAGAGTGAATCATTTGGGAAGTGAGCCAATGAATCAGAAACTGTATCAGAACATAACCAGATATGTCCCGTTCCATAAATCAGAGCATTTTTGGTCTCTTGTTTTGGTCTCTCGCTCACCTCCAGTAGACGAGCACAGCCAGGAGGAGGATGAGACAGAGGAAGGTAAGAGCAGACACCACCACAAGAGGAATGATCCACTCCATCCTGCCTGAACCGGGCACTGGTCGCATGCTGGCGATTACTGTCTGTTCTGGAGGAAAAAACAAAACAAAACATATACCACAAACTTATGTAAGAACGCCAACATTAAGAAAAGGTCATGTATAGTACAAGTTTGTAGGTCTTTAGCCCTTTTAGATGACCTATAATAAGTAACGTTTTACTAGTTGTGTATCTATACTATGGAGCACCAGGTTTCAAAAATTGGTTCTCATTTCCAGTACTTAGAAAAATAGCATTATGATCATTTGGACTTCTTAAAAGAAGAGACAAGAAAAAAAAGACAGCTTAAGGATCATTAGCACTATTCGAAAAACCTACAGCCATCTCTTATCACCTCCGTGCTGCCGGAAAGAGCGTAAACACGTCTCAGGGCTCTAACGAATGGTTTCACTTCACTGAAGTAAACGACAGCAGTTCTCAAAGCAGTCAAAGGTGCTAGGTAACCAAACTGCACGCATGTCTTGAAACACCTGATGAATCCTTCCCCATCAAGACAACATCTGGAGAACAGCACTACTCTGTCACTGCCACCAGAGATGAACCACAGATGCAAATGGTAAGTTAACCCTATCGGGCAGCTTTCTTACTTTGCAAGAGACAGTTAGCTACTCTTGTTTACTGTCACAAGTAGAAGGTATCAGAAAACCCCATTCAAATATTGGTATTTAACTCAAAGGTTGTTTTTGTAATTCCAAAAAAATATAGGCTTTATCTATAAAACCCAGTGTAGGGTTTATGGTAGTACAATTTAATTAATGAAGAGAATTAATTGTGCTATTTGACAGTTTTACAATACACATTATGGCTCACAAGATTTACATTTGCTGAGGTTTTGTTAACAAATCGCCAACAGAGCAGCGAAGTAGTTTTGTTTGGTTTACTATTATTGGTATTGAACTGCACTGCCCCATCTTTACGATCTATATATTACTCTTGGCTATAAAATGATATTACACCCACAAACCCTTAAGTACTGCGTACCACATATACGCAACACAACGTTACCAAAGAGCACATTTGGTAGGGCCATGAAAGCCATTTAAAACGCAATATTTTTATTCTATAGGCTATTCTATAGTGTTTGTGCCTCGACAGAACGGAAAGCACTAGCAACACTACGGTTCAGTGGGATAAAACGTTATTGAGGCTGTCTGGTATCTTTGATTATATTCAAACAACACGCAGTCTATTGGCTGTCCTCTATATAATATGTATAATATAGGGAATTGGATAGGAGACAATTTCCTCTACAGACTGTAATTATTTGGCCCTCACATGGTCTAGCAGCAAAAATGTGATTAATGGCATTTAAAAAGCATTGTGTTCAAATATTGTCACATTATTACCATGTTTGAAAGCCCTAAAAGGATAATGAGATCAGCGTTGGCACGTTGGTACTGGACTGTTGACCAGAAGGTTGTGTGGTTGTTGTGTACCACACAGGACAGTGTGGTAAAGAAGTTTCAGGTTACTAAATATAATATTGACCCAAATAGTAACTCTACTGTATCCAATTTCACTGTCACTTTTGGCAGCCAATTCTAAAGTTACGTCATATTTAAAAGCTATTTACAAGAATTAAATAAGGACATGGAACAGTTGGCCATGTTACAGAGTAACAATGCAGACATAAAAGTAATGGTGGCTAACAAACCTGACATCGAACAATCACTGAAAAAGACTTAGACAGTACTATGCCACTTCTTCTCCCATCAGCTTCTGCCTGACTTCACCCCTGCCTTCAGGGTTTCCACATTGGATCATCTGTCTCCATCTCACCCTATCCTCTGCATCTTCCTCTGTCACACCAACTACCTGCATGTCCCCCCTCACCACGACCATGAATCTCACCTTTCTCTTTCCACTGCCCCTCCTGAATGGCGGCTCCATTTTCAACATCGGTTTCCTGATATACCCCACATCACTCCTTTGCACATGACCAAACCATCTCAATCTCGCCTCTCTCACTCTGTCTCTAAACAGTCCTATCTGCACCGTCCCTCTACTATACTAATTCCTAACCCAATCTTCCCCCCCAAAAAAATCGCAGCACCTTCAAATTCTACCTCCAGCCCCAACTCCTGTCTTTTTGTCAGCACCTCCGCCAAACAACAGAGCTGTTCTCACGACCTACCAGAAAACTTTCCCATTACCGACCACTCGACACCAAGTAATTCAACTCTTCTAACTTGCAACTGGACCATTCTGACACCCTCGCTCTTATTCAGACATGTATACTCTGTCTTGCTCCTACGGACTCAATACAGTTCACAACGTCATCTGCAAAACTCACAGTCCATGGAGATTCCCGTCTGATCTTGTCTGTCAAGCTCGACATCACTGCTGCAAACAAGAAAGAGCTCAGAGCTCTCTCACACTGATACAATCCCAAATCCACCTCCACCTCAAAGCTATACTTCATCGCTGTCACACTATCCTTTTACATATCCTGGATCACCATCACATATAATACCTCATACAATACCATAGCTCTTCTCTCAGCACCCTCCAAAACCTTTCTCAAGATCCACAATGCAAGAACTTCTATCTTCTCTATACTTCTCAACACTCCCAAAGCAAACACTGCATCCCTATTTATCCAAATCTGGGACCGGCACCAAGAGTACTCTGGCATGCCCACCCTCAGTAGCTGGATTATAAAGCGAGACACTACTACATGTTTAAAACATTCCTGCTTTTGTACTGTGCCTTGCTTAACCAGTATCACTGATCACCAAGCAGTTACTTATAAACACATGCACATACACATTTGTTGTCTGCCTACATCCTGCAAGGACTGTACACACCCCGATTTCTCACTCTGTCTGTCTACATCTCTAAACAAGGCACACAAACAGCATTCTGAGCCTACCAGCGTTCCGGATCGCAGAGTAGTTCCAGGAGTCCATGTTATTGATTCAGTATCTGACTGTGAGAGCCCTGGCCCCCGCAGAGCTGCAGCTCCAGGACTCCAGGAACTCCATGGAACCATGCTGCTACAGAACTAAGTTAGCACGCTATGCGAACACACTACTTCTGCCTCACTAACCAGAAAAAAGGAGTCCTAAATAAGAGCGGGAGCACACAACTACACATATACAACAACACACACGATGCAGCCAAACATAGTGCCACAGAGCTAAAAATGGAGGAGTTTTTTTCTCCCCTCCGCAGCTGAGACACTGTTCCCTCTTATCCTCTCTGGACTGGGAAACTAGGCCAGGTTTTTGCCTCCCAAATGCACAGACAGAGGAAGCAAAGCATGAGGAGGCCAAGATCGGTCGGTGTCCTGATACATAAACATGTCAATTAAACATCATTTCTACAAACAATGTTTCCATGCGCTTAATACACTGCATAGGCAGTTCATGTGCATTTTCTACCTTCCACTTAGAGGGCAGCAGACAGTGAGTGCGTTTACATGCACTTAATAATCTGTTCATAGTCGGATTTCTGCAGTTATTCTGATTATTCAAGTGCTCATGTATACAGCATACTAAGATCTAGAAATCAGATTAAGAAAATAAAGAGAGCTGGATTTTACCTCAGTAATCGGATTACTCATAGCATTTCCTATGAGCCTGATTTCCTAACCAGACATGGTTGTCAGGTCTGCCTACTCTAAAGACTTGACTCTATTTAGCCTCCCAGAACGTTGAATCATTTCATCAGGACATAAGGTTTTGTGGGAGATGTCCAGATTAACTGGGATTTTCTCACCTGGATTATTGAACAAGCATCAAGATATTTATTTGGCCTATTTTTTTCCAATGTCTGTGAGTGGTCTTTTCTCAATGGATCTGGCAACCTCGGAATTAAAGGCAGCGAAACGACTATCGAGAATTTGATTATTTAGTAGTCACATAGTTTATGTGACATATTTCTATGAGATTATTGGCTGATTGCAAAAAAATGTAAACCCGGAGTTTGCCCATTATGTGATTAATCAAGCCATGTAAACTCATTGATCTGATTACTGACAAAGTCTGATTTTCTGTAGTTATCGGATTATTAAGTGCTTCTAATAACTCACCTGTATGAATGGAGAAAGGCCAGCGACTCCTATCTCCCATGCCACCCTTCCCACCCTGAGGAGGGCCTTCTGGAGCCTCCAGTACAACACTGTCATCCACCAGAATCTCCGGCTCTGTGCTAGGTGGTGTCATGAGATCCTCTTCATCCTCCGGGCTCTCTGTCTGTCTCGAGTCCTGCTCCTCTGGGACGGTCGGTGTCGGTCCATCCTTCCCATCCGCCGCTTTCCTTCCTTTCTCCTTGGCGGTGGAATTCGGTGCGCTAGTGGGAGGCTCTTGGGCCAGTGACCTGTTCGTCTGTGTCTCAACATCATCCGGGGCATTCTTCGCATTTTTACCCTCGGCTCCTTTCTCTTCATCGTCCTCCTTTTCCTCCTCTTCCTCGCCTTCCCGTTCGCCCTCCTCGCCCTCGGCCTTGACGCTCGTCTCTCCTGCCGCGCTGTCTTCCGAGCCCTGGTTCTGGCCGTTTTCGGCGGTGGTAGTGGGAGGGGCTGGCTCTGCTGTGGTGGGCGGGGTCTGGGCTGGAGGGCGTAGACTGGGCCAAGCTGAGCTAGGGAAGGAGGAGATGACGCCGCCGCTGAAGCCCAGGCCAGCCAGGAGCGTGCTGGTAACCACGGACGCCACCGTCGCCTGACTTCCGCTGGAGGAGGGACCGATACCCGTTGCCATTGAGACAAAGGAGAAGGGCAGGCCTGAGGACGTCCAGGTGGATGAACCGGAACTGATGGGAGCCATGTCAGCCGAGGAGGCAGGAGAAACTGTGGGCTGGGGAGAGAGGACGCACTTGTAAACACCGCTGACGTTCAGTAAATCACAACTACAGAGCATGACTGTATGAGAAAAATGCACACAAGGTTGAGACTGAGTGGGTGAGGGTGAGAGAAAGACACCGCGTACTGTATATGAGAACCAGAGTACGGGCATGAGAGCTGGCGCGATACAGACAGACACTGTGTGGTTCAGAGAGACTGTGAGAGACAGTGTGTCAGCAACAATCAGATCAACCAGAGCCAGAGACAGAATGCAAGTGTGTGAGTCAGAGAAAGGGACAGAGAGCATATAAAACACCTTTCACACATCCATTTTTTCCCCCAGTAATGTATCCGTAATTTGCAGAGTCGGGGTTACACGTGAATGCCCCCTGATTCAAAAGACTGACACAGCAATTTACCGGTGTCAAGACCTCGTACAATATACAGGTAATTACCAAAACAGCTCACGTGTGAACAAAAGCTACAGGCGTGTGAAAGACTGAATCTCGGATCACCAAGCAAGACAGGAAGAAAGAGAGGCAGCATTCACGCCGCACACCTAAGTGCTTCATTCCAACATATCGCCCAAATCCAAGTTTTTGTGAAGTTATATAGCAACATTATAATTTTACTTTGGCTTGGGATTTCACGGCTTGGGTGCACTCATGCCAAAGATCACCATGCACAATGTCAAGCCTAGGCTGGCATGATTACGGAACAGTAGAAACATGTTGTTTTCTGAAATGATGCTTCACACTTCACCATCTGGCAGCCTGACAGAAGAATCCAGGTTTGGCAGACGCCAAGAGATTGCTACAGTTGGTTACCATGGTGGCAACCGCAAATTTGCTGAGACTGGATTTGAAGCCTCGGGCCGTGTTCCTTAATTTAAGTAAAGTGGAATAATTATGTTGCAGAACAGAATGGCCAACGTTATGGGAATCCATTTGGGGAAAATCCTTTGCTTGTTCAGCATGATAATGCCATGGCTCACTAGCGAGGTCTATTATGAAAATGTCTGCCATATTATGTTTGTTGCATTAATGACTAGCTTGCTCAGAGCCTTGACCTTAATGCCACCAACACTCTGGTAGTGAAGCACTGAAATAAAAATGTAGTCATTTAGCAGATAAATAAATGTAGTAATCTGGCAGACGAGACTAACAATCTTACAATCCAAGCAATTGTGGGGTAATGACCTTGCTCAAGGACCTGACAGTGACAAGTCTGGGAGAGCTGGGATGTGAACCCTGGACCTGGTAGTCCACAGTCCTGTACCACTGCTAGGCCAACGCAGTCCCACTGTGATTAGCGAAAATATTCGCAAAATTTGAAGTCAATAACGTTTCATAATAAATACTATTGATATCTCGCACGTACAGTCGTTACATTTGGAAAGTCTAACGTCCCTGGAGATTGTAAAATGATTCCACACGGCCAATATTTTACTATTAAACAGCTGTTTCAGCAACTACTTGAAAAGATAACAAGGGTTTTAAATTTGATCCTGGCTGCAACAGGAAGCCAGTGGAGTGATCTCCGTAAATGAGTGACATGAGAAACATTTGGAAGGTTGTGAACCAGATGGTCTCTGTAGTGCAGCAATGGAACATGAAGGCAGACCAGCAAGCAAAACAGTGCAGCAATCGAGTCTGGAAATGACAGGAGCCCATATGCGGATCAGAGCAGCTTCTCTGGTTAGAAAAGGAAGATCTGGAAGATCTGCTAAAAATCTGGAAGATCAGAAAAACTGAGGTTGTTGTCCAAAATATCTCCAAGATTCTTCACTGTGTGGGCCAGATGGACAGTGAGACAGTGTGTTGATCGAGAGATTCGGTTCAGGATCAGTTCAGAAAATAACAAAAAAGTACTGTTATTGAAACTTGGGTGGTGGATGGAGGGCATTACAAATAAAGTTCTGCATCTGCATAGCAGTGATACAAGAAGCCATGGGATTCAATCACTGAGCCCTGTAATTAGTGTACAAGGAGAACGTGAAAGAACTGATCCCTGAGGATCTCCTTTAGCAATCCTATGAGGTGATGAAGGAGGGCTCTTGTAGGTATGGGGAAAACCAGGCAAGGCGAGTGGAGGCCAGAATCTGACAAAGATGTAGAATTTTCCTTGGCTCTATGAAATGCTTCAGTTCCTGACTGAAGGAGGATGGAAGAAAGGAGTGCAGCTGGGTAAGAACATCACGGCCAAGGATTTTGGACAGAAATGGAAGGTGGGAGACAGGACTGTAATTGGACATGTCAGCTGGGTCGAGGATTGCTTCTGCAGTAGAGATGTAACTCGGGCCATGTTGAAGAGAAGGAACCCGGCTGGATGTTCGTGAGGTCTTGATCATTGCTGTGTTACACGGTGCCAGTTTGCTGCCAATTGCCTGGAGAGGTGTGGCTGGTACAGGATCGAGTGGGCAGATCGCTGGATGATTTTTGGTCATTAGTGTCACCACTTTGTCCCGAGGATGTGGTTTGAATGTTAAGAAAGTTGAACGATGCGTGTGGTTTGTTCATGCTTGGATGAACTACAGAACGATGACAGAATGTTGGCCGCCATTTGTGCAAAACGGGTTATGAAGTCATCAGCTGTAGGAGAGCGCTTGGTGGTGTAGGAGGTGAGCGGAGTAAGGAAGAGAAGGTCGAGAACAATTCCCGGAGAGTGAAACTAAGCAATTTTGGCTGCGTTGATAGAAGAAGCGAAAGTGGCAAGCAGTGCTCCATACTCGGCCAGCTTTGTTGGTTCATTAGTTTGCTTCCATTTTCCCTCACCATTGAGAACGGCTGATGTATGAGATCATAGAATTTCAGTCAGCCAGGGGCTGGATGACACTGGTTCCTTCTGGCAAAGGAAAGAGGGAGCTCAGAGACCTGAAAAGGGCTGTGCTGAGGAAGAAAGAGCTGTGCTGAGGAAGAGTCTGAAGATGGTAAACATAAAAGGACAATAGTCGTGAATGAAGAATGAGTTTCTTCAGCTTATAACTAGTAGAAGGGAGAGCAGAAGCAACATAAAATTACAATATTTATGACATACAGTACTGAACAAGTCTTATATAAGTCTTATTCTTTAAATTCTCTTATAGTCCTACAATTAGTCTGTAGTCCATCTGTTTCTCTACACACTTTGTTCGTCCCCTTTACTCTGTTCCCCAATGGTCAGAACCCCCACAGGACCAGCACAGATCAGGACACTGTTAGTATAGTTTTGCTGGTACAAGTAGATCAGACACAGCAGTGCTGCTGGAGTTTTAAACTACCTCAGTGTGACTGCTGGATGGAATATAGTCCACTAGCCACAACCTGAAAGCACCATTTTTGGCTACAAATTATGATCTCACATATGGCTGGAACCGGCAAATGAGGGAGAGCTTTTCGATGCGATGCTCAGGAGTCCACATACTTTTGGTCATTTCAGTACATTGGAACAACATTACCTGCTGGCTGAATGGAGAGAGTTTTAATGGAGGTGACTGAGAAAGACAGTAACAAATCAGACATATAATTGGGTATGGTGGTATATAAAAACCAAGGAGGCAGTGCTGCCACCTGCTGGAAGAAGATACACCTACCATTCCTGTCTTCACTATCCTGGTCCCTTCGAAAATCCTGGTGGTGTTTGCTGAAAGGACAAAGCAAATACACAACCGTGACGAATGGAAAGAGCACACGAGCACAGCAGCGTGCGTGTATGTGTGTGTGTGTGTGTGTGTGTGTTTACCTCTGAACAACATGCTCTGGCTAAAGTCGCTGCGTTTGTCGTTCAAGCACACCGCCTGCACTCGGAAGAGATACAACACGTCTGGCGAAACCGGCTTGATAACGGCCTCCTGGAACACACACACACACACACACACACACACACACACTCAAAATGAGTGCACTGCCGGGCTCTCCTGGGGCTCAGAGGTAGCCTAGTGGAGCACCTCCTGTAAGAGGAGTGTGTGATGTGAGCGTGTTATCTTCAGACAGGCACAGGGTGTGTTTGATTCACAACACAAAAAGCAGGATAGGCACACACACACACACACACACACACACACACACACACACACACACACACACACACACACACACACACACACACACACACACACACACACACACACACACACACCAACTTCTAAACCCTTGTGAATAAGAGATGCTGCTGTGTATTTCAAGTTCGGCAAGCAACAGCTACAAAAAGACACTGCACAGGGAAAACATGCAAGATCCTCCCAATCCTCACAACCCTGCATCCTTCCAGTCCGACTAATTTACAAAGTTGCATTTTCTTTCTCTCGCACTTTCATTTCTCTTGAACTTTCTTCCCGTTGCAGAGGAAACAGTGCGACAAAAAGCATGGCTTATTAAGCAGGCTTTCGATGTGTTGAAGGACCGCAACTTCAACACTACTAAAAAGAAAGTCCGTGCTAGACTGTTTATCCCGGATTCCTCGTCTCTATACACTCACCCCTTCCTCCTGGTAAACTGAGGCAAATGAGTCACTCCGCAGCACTCTACAGTCTTCTTTCTTAAACAGCCTTCTGTATCTATTAACATCAAGGGCAAACACGAGTTTTTTTAAAAACTCTTCGCTCTATATGGTCTGTGCTTTCTCTCC
The DNA here is from genome assembly GCA_025084515.1 of Ancistrus triradiatus. Taxonomy (NCBI): domain Eukaryota; kingdom Metazoa; phylum Chordata; class Actinopteri; order Siluriformes; family Loricariidae; genus Ancistrus; species Ancistrus triradiatus. Next base: position 699,329 of record JAJAGP010000051.1, on the reverse strand, counting down.
CTCTCTCCCTCTCAGTTCATGTAGACTTCATTGCCCTCTAGGCTTTTAAGCTATAGAGAAAGATGGAACAGACCCCACACTGAGTGGGCCGTTCGTTTGCAAACCCAGCCATTTCAGGGCTATTAGCTCAGCTTTTCAGCAAACCTGAGCGGGGCGTGCTGATTTACAAATTACACGCCGTGTTTGCTCAAACTCCGCCTGTATCATATGAATTATTTAATGCTGATTAAATGGAAGACTTTAAGAACTAGGAGGCAGAGATCCAGAGCCGTTCCTGCCGCTACGATTTTTAGCCATGTGACATAGATATGCACGTTTTTATACAAAAGCTGCCAGAAAGCACGTACGAAAGTCTGCTTCAAGAGGTACGAGGCATAAGCTGGGCTCTGAGGGGAACGTCCCAGTGCTCGAACTGATGCCACCTTGATTTCTCACTTGTGCATCCTTCAGGCTGTGACCGGAAAATCCATAGCAGTCAGCCACAATTAAGGCTGTTATCCAAATGCAGTCCGATGAATCAATAAGATTCATAAGATGGAGGAGGCTTCTGGAGGAAGGATACACCTGTGTGTTCTGGCCTGTTTCATTTTATTTTTAAGCCAGAGAATTCTCACTTCCACGAAAAGGTCCAAAAAATTACAAGGAAAACCATCAAACATTAAATGAATACCATTTTATGGTGAAAAAATGATGTGATGTTCACACACAGCAAAGTTTGGCCTCTCAAATAGCAAACATTTTTAAAAGCCACTGAGCTTACCTTTATCTTTATGTGACGTGTCCAAAATAGTCCCTACTATTCCGTACGTTCTACATACACCCTTCAGAACTGCCTTAATTTTTGGAGGCCATCTGAGCAGTGAGCTCACTGTCACGTTCAAGAAACCAACGTTCAAGTGCCTTCAGAAGATGGCACACTGTGGGCATCAAGGGATTGCACAGGGTCAGTAAACACTCAGGTAGGCTGTGGTGCTTACATGATGCTGAATTGGTTTTAAGGAGGCCAAAAGTCCACTCTTCTCCAACTCTTCATACCAGCTCTGCTTAGTTTTAATTCTGCTAAGGAGACCTTTTGTAATCGGTTTATTTACCTCGTGCGGCGCTGGAAAAGCCGGCAGCTCTCGAGTGGCTTCTCCGTTGATTTGGCAGAAGGTTTTCCCCTTCATAAAGCCACAGCGGTCCCTAATGTGACCCAGATAAGTGCATTGTCTTGGGAGGAAATCGAGAATAAAAATGGAAATGAAGCGCCGAAAACTGGGGAGCAAGGCAGATCATGGGGGGAGACGCGAATTGCGGGCAGATGTGGATGGGGAGAAGGCCTCCGTGGTGCTTGTGATTTCATTACCGATCACGCAGAGCCAGCTTAAGAAAGAAAAGAAAGAAAACATCTCTACCTCACGTCACCCCCGAGCGCGGAATGAGCAATCACGTCCCTTCATTAATTCCTGCATCCCTCCTGACTGCTACCAGATGAAATCGCGCGGCGAGAGATGTTTATGTTTCGTCAGCGCTTCAAGGTCAGCCTGTCTTGCTCGGAGTCCTACCCCCTAACGTCCACGGCCGGACTGATCAGAGCTCTTTAGCTCAAGAGAGGAGAGCGGATGAAAACAAGACCATCCACATCACTCCGGACGTGGCTGCAGGTGGGAGCGTGTCATTACGTATGCGCTCAATGTGCTGTTTCAGAAAACATCGAAGCCGGAGCGGAGCAGGCTGCATACGGTATTAACGCGGCTGGAATAGAGATCTGATTTATTCTAAGTTATTCTATAGAAGATAGAATCGGAGATTAATGCCATCAAAGTGAGCATAAGCATGCTTCGCTACTTTGATCTCTGCTACACTGGTTACGTATGTGTACATGTATAATAGATGAATACAGGCACACAGGCACAAGCGCCCGGACCTGGGGTATTTCATGAGGGCTTTGATTTTTAATAGCCTTGTATGGATGCCCAAACAATTTTTTCCACCCTCATACAAACACTAACATTACAAAGCTATTTATTGGATGTAACGTCTCAATAAAGCATGAAACCGAGACCTTTTCCACACAGTGCAGTACATTGTGTATATGCACTGTGAAATCGCACAAAGGTTCTGCTTTGTAATGTAAACGATAAAGTGGGAAACTTGTGTGTACAGACCGATATCACAATTATTCCCGGTCTTTATTTTGGAAATAGTGCTCAGTCTGAAAATGGATCTGCCTCCAGATAGCCCTTTGGCTCTAAGCCCTGACTGTCGTTACATCCGGCTGAAAACCTTTGCGCAAACGGCGAACAAACACAAACACACAGCAGAGTCGGAACAAATCTAACTCGAGGGCATTTGGCATCCTGCAAAGAAAAGACACGCTCCCTTTAACTAATGAAGCAGAGTAACACAGCAGTGAGGAACATGCAACACACAGCCATACCAGTGCATCTTACTATGTTATGAACATACGCGTTCTGCTTTGGCCTTCTAGAAGTATCATTTCAAAAAATAAATATACATAAGTCACCTGCCACATCATGGTGGCCCAGGTTCTAGTCCTGGCATTTCCTTTAGGCTGTTTCAGAAGGACCAGATCGTCCTATGCTTTTATAATAATGGATCCTGTCGTCCCTTTTAGGGTACATGCTTGCCTGAGACCTTAAATCCAAGTCAAGTCAAGTCAGATCTATTTATATAGCGCTTTTTTACAATGGAGCATTGACTCAAAGCAACTTTACAAGTTTAGATTATCTCCTAATAACTACGTCCAATCCCAAACTGAGCAAGCCTAGGGCGACAGTGGCAAGGAAAAACTCCCTGAGTTATAGGAAGAAATCTTGGGAGGACCAAGACTCTCAAAAAGGGACCCAACCTCCTTGGGCGGCGTAGATGATAAATCTAAGTCAAAGTTCGAATAAAATGTGAAGTATGCACATCGACATTAAGTGGCCCGGGTATGATGGGGCTGGAGCTGATGATGGAAGCAGCTTGAGTGGAGCTCCAGCAGATGAACATCATGTGTGGGGCCGGAACTGCCGGAACACAGCTCGGAGAGAAAACAGAAAATGTAATTAGTTATTGATTAAGAGCACAGTGTCTATTAACAATCACTGATGCCAAGTGTAGCATGAGACCCCGGCAGCATTAGCTATAGCAGCATAGCTAGAAAGCTAGAAAGAGGAGAACTGGTAGGAAACACAGCCAAGAGGGATCACATGAGACATTGGCAACCCCACGAGCGGCAGAAGACAGCAACCCAACGTCTCTGATCACCATAAGACTCTTTGGCTATGAACCCCCTGCTCTGCCCTTATTCTAAGGCAAGGATGCATGAGTCAAGATCACGAGGACCGAAGCCCAGTTCAGCCAGACCGCCCACTTGACACTCCTGGCTAATGGACAAGGCAGGCAGGCCAGACATGACTCCAGACTCCGGTCCCAGTGACCCAAGCCATGCATCCTGGTCTAAATCTAGTCAAAAGCCTGTGCAAATAGGTATGTCTTTAGCCTAGACTTAAAACTTTGGAGAGTGTCTAAGAGTTCACTCAGATAATGTGGGGCCAGGCCAATCCTAAGATCACCCTACTAGCAGACAAACAGAACAACTGATACAGTCTTACAATGGACTCCACAAGACCTTTGAAGGTGTTCTGTGGAATTGGAGACCCTTTAAATCCTGTAAGTTATGAGGTGGGGTCTCCATGGGTTGGACTTGTTTGTCCGGCATATCCCACAGATGCTTGATCGGATTGAGATCTGGGAATAATGTTCCTCTAATCGTTCCTGAACAGGTCTCCCAAACAGAACATTGCCCTGAGCATCATGTGGCATGTGGGCTTCACTTCAAGAGTGACTGAAACCGAAACATTCATGACGATGTACGAAACTGAAAAAAGCAATAAGTAATAACTGATAAATGGATGTAGACTTAATAGACTTAATAAAATTACCAGTTTTTGGTCGCTGCTCTTGATGTACGTCTCCTCATATGGCTCGTCGTTTCGTGTCCAGCTGTAGGAGATGAGGTAGCTGACGATCGGTGGGTCGTAGGTGATTTCGGGGTGGGACCATCGCACCACCAGAGCTGTTTTATTCAGAGGCTGCACCTGCATATTTATGGGAGCGCTGCTGCAAGCTGACAGAGAGAGAGAGAGAGAGATGTGTTTAATAATGCCAGCTTTGATTATGACATGGCCGTCCATTCTCTGCTCTGAATGACAAAGAGACAGACTGAGAAATTCAACCAACAAACTGAGAGCGCGCCGAGAACTAGCAATCATACGCCGAAAAAGGGAAGTGCAATGTAATTGTGTGAGTCTGAGTCACGGCTCCCCATGGCCCCATTATGGATAATATAACCCACAAACTCATATATACCTGCCTGCGGGTCCCTGCTGCTGCCGGTGTGTGTGGATAAAGGCAAAATGTGCTGTTTTTTCTCATCTACACATAATCAATAGTGAGGTAGAAGGAGTACTAGAACGAGTGACAATGCAGACGCTTTTTTTTTCCCAGTGTGCAACTGTGTTCATGCGAAGATATGAAGTGCTCCTTGATATGCGAGCTAGCATATTTAGTAATTCAGAGGAGCAACAAGCCAGCTTGGTTCCCCTCTGAGACCAATAAAACGGGACTGTGGCCATGAGAGGTCGCGGCAATGATAATGAATTAACCATCCTCTATTAATAACGATATAGTTCCCAATCCTCAGAGACCGAAAGAGAAATAAAAATGAATCTCCAATAGCTTATGGTTCGTTCTCTGTTGTGGCAAAGCACTAGCTGTGTTATTCGGGTTTTAACCCCTGCACTTATCTGGTCAGGGTTCTGAGGGGGTGTGAAGCTGATATCGGAGAACACAGGAATATAAATGTATGTTGGATGAAACGCCACGGAGCCAGCAGCACTCCAGTAAAAGTGTCTACGGATGATCCTCTGGCCATCCTTCCATCCCTCATGCATCCAGGCTGGTGAGGAGCTAATGCCACCACAAATGGATTACCCAGTTCCGGTTTCCCTTTGGGTTGGCTGTCAATACTAACCTTTTCAGGATCCATGGAGACTTATTTTGCACTAAGAATACAGTACTTTAGAACAAACACAGCAAACATCTTCACTCAGCAATGGCTATTGTGAATCTGAATCACTGTGTACTGATTCCTGAATCATGAATCGTGAATCGAGTTTCGGCTGAAACGAGTCACGGAGATCGACTCATACAAGTTTCAGCGAGTGCGCCTGCCGAGTACCGATGCAAACGATGAGAAATAGTACGACTTGTTCCTGTCAAAATGTGTCGAGAACCGAATTCGACGAGTTCTGAGAACCGAGGTAATGAGAAGTCAAAACAAGTAAACCTGCTGAAGCTGCCATTATACTTAGCTCGAACATTTCTGTTGCCACGTCTGGTATCAAAAGAGCTTTTATCAGATTTCTCTTTAACTACGATTACAGATGAAGAACGACTTAAGCACGATTACAGACAGGAAGATTATAGGATTTCCTTCCAACGCAATGATGGGATGCCTTAAATTGCATGTTACTGCTTGATGGTCAATCAGTGGCCATTTGTATTGTGTACGTGTGTGTGTGTGTGTGTGAATGTTTTGGACTCTAAGACTAGTATTTTACCTGACACACAGGCCCATTCGAGTTAACGACCCTCCTACAAGCTGTTAAATCCACTTGTCCCAGCTGTCTGTAACTTTCCATAAACATCGCTGATTTACGGATAGGACATTCTTACTGGAATTGGCCTAATTTAAAGACCTGATTTGCATTCACATCTAGGCGTTTCCCCTCATCCAGAGCGACTCACAACTGATACAGTCATACAATCCAAGCAATTGTGGATTTAAAACTTTGCTCAAGGACCCAACTTCTTGTCTACAGTTGGGCACCTTAACCACTAAGCCACCACAGTCCCAGTTTAGGTAGTGAAAGACACGGATTTGCACAGAAACCCTCCGTGAAAGGAACAAAAGAGAGGAAATGACTAAATGTAGTCAGCATTCATAGTCTGTCTCACACTGCTAAGAGCACACTTAGATAAAAAGAGTCTAAGCAAACTGTTTTATTGCCATGTCATTGCCTGAGCGTTACTCAACAGATATAAAAATCATTTTACAGTAGCCGGCATTTCAATATGATGTTATCATTCACTAGGGATTCATTCATTAATTGCCCAAGGAGGCTTGCTCCCTTCTTTTTCTCAGTCTTACCAAGGTTTCTTCCTTTCCACATTTCGGGTGTTTTTCTTTGCCACTGTCGCCCTAGGCTTGCTCATTTCGGGTTGTGGGCCTAGACTGTTATAAAGCTGCTTTGAGAGAATTCTCCATTGTAAAAAGCGTTACATAAATAAATTGATCTTGACTTGAAATGCACCATGATTTACCACCAGCCTCTTTTTAAAAATAAGCTCTCTAGATTTGACTCTTGCATCATTCTATACACTGAATGTCACACTGCCATCCATAAACATGTCATTCTGGAGTCAGAACACATCCTGATGTTGAGTGTAGTAGTTACACAGCAATGCCGAGCCACAGATTTCGGATGGGTACAGCACGACTCACTGCTAGCTCCTGACAACTCACATACCCTGCCATACGCAAACCCTGCCCCTGAGGCTTTGAGTCTCCTTCAGTAGGGCTGTCAAGCAGAGAGGTCACGACTTTCACAGGGGCTATGCCTTCTTTAGCTGCGACTGACGAACACAGAGGTAACGCCTCTCTCCTTCTCCTAAGGCTGCCAGACAGACAGCGGTCACACCTCGTACCGGGACTGGCAGACACCAAGGCCGTGTCTTCTTCACCTGGAGATGACCTTATAGAAACTTTAATGGAAGTCTACCATATGTTTTAGGAAGTATCGCTCAGTTCTACAGCATGCCAACTAACATACCCTGCACTACTTAAACACCACCGGTGGAGCTTTGAGAGCTGTATTCTCCCGTTTACGGGGCTGCCAATCGCTGAAGCCACACCTTTGTTACTTGAGCTGGCAAGCAGAGAGCTCACAGGTCCATCACCAGAACTGAGACAAACAGGCCATATTTTTTTCAATGGGCACAGATCATTACTGGTCCCCTAATCGCCACGTCCTACCTTCAAAAATCTGGATCACTATATGCTAAACTATTATGGGTAGAGCTGGGGCGTTAGCCGAGTAAGAATTCCGTTTTCCGTTTATATTTGTTGATAATTTGAACAGCATACGGATGTTACGCAACATACACAGGGTGTGTGTCGCTTAACATCGACGATATGGTCTTATGACATTGGACGTTGCGAAACTGGTAGGAACATCGTAGTTTTGCAGCTTAATTAGCAAAGCTATATGGAATAAAGTAGCGTACCGGTAAGGACTAATAGGGGACGCAAACCTCGTATAAATGTGTGTAATCTTGACTACATCATTTTGAACAGCGTGCAAAAACATTAATTCAGATTAATCCCAAAAACCGGCCAGAACCAATGATATGCAAGAGAATGTGTAAACGTGTTAGAGTACATAATTTCCTCACGACCGTGTAGCACCAGACTCACGGGCATAAACATCAGAAATGCTGTGGGGTTAGCCCACTGTAGCCGCAAAATAGTGCAGGTCTCTCTTTCGTAATCCTCAAAATGCATGTCATTTAAAAAGAGAAGTGCATGTGATATTAGGATCTGTATCAATTCAGCCCCGAGTAACGCTTTAATGGTTCTTCAACCTTTGTCTGCAACACTTCTCTCTCACGCTCTTGCACTGTTAGTCTGAAAAAAGTGACCAGTAGATGGCTCTGTTTGACCAGCCTCTCTCCCTCTGTCTCATGTTGTGGATTGCGTCATGCCTTGCCTTTTCCAAATCGTGCCCTCTATGCTGCCACACCTCTGTCCAGATTCCTAAAATCCACCATGGTCACACTTCCACAGGAGCAGAACGCAGACCTGTTTCCTTCCCGCTTCCAAATCTACACACCTACACACCTACACACACACCAGCCTACCTCTACATACCCCCATCCACACATTCACACCTAGGGCCACGGGGGAACCATTGCGTGCAAAATGATACTAATTAAACTAATTCTACTTATTCTTGCGGTGCTGAAGAGGCTCCTATTACCAGCCATAATGGGCGAGAGAGAGAGGGAGAGAGAGAGCTAATAAATATGCAGGCATAATCGTACACTATAATGTCTATGGTAATGCGGGAGATGACTTTCATGCGCGATATGCCTCGATGGTCAAGATCCACGCCTACACGCACACGCCCATGACCTCAAAGCATGTTCTTTAGATAAGACGGTGTGTGGAAGACGAAATCCCACGAGAAGGCCTGAGCGAGCCCTGCTGATGCTCAAGATTCGAAAGGCGTTCTACCACCTAAGCAACTGCTAATGTACTAGGTGCTTAGGATTCGTCGGTTAACACAATTCAGCTTAGCATGCAGCGTGTCCATCCGCAGACGTAGGGTAATGCACTGCATTAGCCTGTTATTTAGTAATGTTTTGGAGAAAAAAGATGTACTTCCTAGAGAAATGTGAGTAAATCCATGCCTTGGTATTCCAGCGCCAATGGGGAGTGTCCAGAAGGGTAGGTAGCGAGGCCGTGGGTGGGGCCAGTGTGTTCAGAGCACAGGTATAGAGGAAAAGGTGTCCAAACTTTTGACTGGTACTGTACATAAGGGCGCATCAATACATCAAATGCACGGACTACTTTTATCTTAAAAATTAAGTCAGCCAGCACTGACTTCCATCATCAACGTACATTGTTCCACCTTACAGAGTAGCCTTGAATGCCTTTTCCACATCACCATACCATTTGCATTAGGATTTTAAAAGAAACCGTGCCCCTGCCTCACCTTGCCCTTTTCTCAGCTCACTTGAAGAGAACAAAAGCAAATAGTGCTATCTTGAGCAAGCAAGCTAATGCTAATAACTGCCAAGTTCACCCTCAGCTACTGAGCTTAGTGAAGCCTTTACCCAGAGCGCTTACACAGAAACATGGCTCCTCAAACAATCCTGCTCTGGGACTCGAGTCCCCATAGTGCATATAGAGTGGGGTCTATTTGAGAAATAAGAACGTGTTAGGACAGAATGGTGCGCATGACATATAGATGTTCCTTCCCCTAAAAGACGCCCTAATGATGATGGATAAAGAGTGGCGGCATTAAAAAAAGACCAAGCCAAGACAAATTCCCTACAAATCCACACCGCAGCACTCCGGTACAGTGAGAGGCTGAGTTACAGAGAATAAAAAAAAAACAAAAAAAAAGAGAACTCAGGATAGCATCGTGACCTTTCCAATTTTTTTTTCCCCATTCCACTATTTTGCTTCGCTTTCATTCTTTCTTAGCCTCTCCTTTCCAAACCGAGGTGGAGCAGGCCTCGCTGCCAGAGCAGGACTCTCAGGACATGTGCAAAAAGGCGTTTAAAAAAAAAAGACCAACTCTGACCCTGCAGCAACTTGACCATGGTTGAGTGATGGAAGACTAATGCGTGTGCGCGTGTGTTTTGGGGGCAGAAGACACGCTGGAGAGAAAAAGTTCTAATATGCTGAAGCCTCGGACAGACATGTTAAGTGCATGCAATAGTGAAGATGCAGCCAATCAGCAAAGGCCTTGAGGAAAGAATGCAAATAAAGCACAAAGGAAAATCACTACTGCCGAGCTACTATCTAACTAGCTGCTATGCCAATCACTAGCTGCTGCTGGTGGTGTGATGGTGTGTGGCACACTTTGGACACCACAGCCTCGTTTAAACACCACAGCCTACCTGAGTATTGTAGCTCACCAATTTATGACCACAGTGTATCTTCTGCCTCCCACTTTTTTATGGACCAAAATCTCTGAGGAATGTTTCCATCATTTTGTTGAATCAATGCCACGAACAATCATGGCAGTTCCGAATTGTTCGACTTTCAGAATTGTTGTACCGCTCTAACTATGAAACACTGCTTACAATCAGCCTTCTTGCAATTATAGGGCAGCGCAATTAATCAGACGGGGCTTTAAACACTACACAACGCGACACATTTTAGCTTAATGGCAGCCAGGTGTTTACTTGGGACCTTAGTAAATCAGGGCAAAAGTGACTGCACTACTGTTGCCTATCTGCTCCCCAGCTCAGCGTTTCTTAGCTTTGCATGGAAAAAAGTATGCATTTACATATTGAGCTTATTAGAGAGATATAATTAAGTAAGAAGAGACAAACTCAATGCCAAACGTTACATGAAAATCATTCAAAAATAAATCTTTAGGTTCATGAATTGGGGTTTGGACTGGTCAGTGTGAGAGATTTAACCTAGCAGTAGTTTAGGCTCCTTTTTGCACAATGTGAGAAGCATAATAATATAACATTGACCTTTCCTATATGCAACAGTGGTTGGAAGGATATGGGTCGCTACAGGGGGGTCATCAGACCCACTATACTGGGGCACGGGCTCCAGCAAAATGATGCTGTGTCCCACTACAGGCATGGGCTGAAAAATCAGTTGTATCCTGCAGAGAACTACAGGACATGCTGTGCAAATTCAATATAAGCACTACATTTCCCATAATGCCCCGGCATCCTTCCAAAAGCTTTCAGTTAAGACCCAGTTTCTCCTTCAGACAACTGCAAATATTTAACAGAAAGTCAATTGCTTGTTGCTATAGGTCTAATTAATGCAATGAATACAATTCTGTAACGTTAATTTGTTCTTTGTTTCCATCCATGGCAGATGGGTACAGCTCTAAATTCTGCCCCAGTATAACAAGTAGTCCAGAAACCTTTCTTGAAGAACGTAACATTAGAGCTTACTTGGGCTTTCCGCACTGCCACGTCCTCAAAAATAGTTTCTCTGTAACTTTAAAAGCAGACCAAAAACCGAAAAAGAGCATATTGTGTGTTTGAGGTGATTGACGGAGGAGCCATGAGGGACTGAGCTATTGTTATCTCACCACGAAGCCCCTGCAAGCGGCTGGGAAACGTGAGCGAACTACAAAGGACACCGAGGCTTGTGTGATACACACATAAGGAATGTCAGTGCGCTTTGTTTGATGTCCTTTATTCCTGTTTATAAGTTGCTGCGTGTGATATGTGAGCGAGTACGCACTTGTTAGCTGTATGCTATTCCTTTTCAAGAGTTGAAGACGAACAGGTCTTGATCGTTCTCCGTATTTCTGGGTCTATGTTAAAGAACAAAGAATGTAATTACACCCAATTTTCACTAAAACGTGTTAGAGTCTAAAGTTTGTTTTGTAGTTAGACACGCGTGCTGGAAAGCTCATGTAGCTAACAAGGGAAGCTGAAAGCCTCCATTGTGCGAACAGCATGCCTCAGTCACCACACGCTCGGTTCAAAGCCCAACGTAATCTCAAATGGGCAAGCGCATCAGCCACAAGTCGCACCCTCATGTCGAGTCCACAAGACCCCTGAAGCTGTCCTGTAGTATCTGCCGTCAAGAAGTTTGGGAGGTGGGGCCTTCATGGATCAGACTTGTTTGTCCTTTCTCGATCAGATTGAGTTCGGGAATCAGGAGGCCAAATCGGCACCTTGAATTCTTTGGCATGTTCCTCTAACTACCACTGAGGGAATACCGTTGTATGTGCCGAAGTATCCACGTGAATGTCAGGACCCAAGATTTCCAGCAGAACACTGACAGCGTGATCGTCTGTGCAATCTTATTCACTTCACCTGTCAGCGGGTTTAGTGTTATGGCCGATCGGTGTACACAATGCACCAAACACTTAAAAACAAATAAATACGAGATACAGCTTTCTGTCTTGACAAGAAGTAGGCTAGGTAAAAGCAAGTCGAAGGATAATGCACCTCCAATCGGACTTACAGGACTGTGCAAAAGTCTGAAGCCACCATTAGATTAGATATAGCATCATTTCAGCAATGCTGAACCATATATAACCATAAAATACATTACAAAAAGTTAGAGGCATGGGTATTCCCTGGATGGGTGGCCAGTCCATCCCTGGTCTTAGAACCAGTCGTGGCTGTGTGACACCCTGAGGCTTGAAAACAACGTTCAAACCCAGACGTCCAGAGTGGTGGGCTGGGGACCTGCAAGAATGGCTACTTAAAAATATTTTAAGTATCGAGAAACCAATTCAAATGAGGCTCGTTTCCCTTTTCTAGCAGATCAATAGCAAAAAAGCTGGCCCTTCCATTTCCGGCATTTGGTCCGGTTCCATTCGGTGCATTGCTACACAGAAACCAGCAAAGCCGTGGCGCAATCGTCAATGACGGCGTTTGTGTTCGAGCTCCCATTACAGACACATTATAAGTGCGATGGTAATGCAGCATTGCAATCTAATGGTCAATGTTCTGATCAATAGATCTTCGGTGTGGCTGCTAATCTATTCCTAGGTGTTTCTTTGGTATCATAGGAAGCCACATTAAGTCTTTTTCCATGTAAAGCTTTTTAGAATGCCTCACCCATGCTTTCAGCCATTACTGCTGCCTGTTTACTACCCAGCCCTCGCTTGATGGACAACGAAAAACATCCTATTTTCAAAGTGCTTCCGAGGGAGCATAAAGCAGGCTTTACGTGTTAGCTACATTAGAGCTCCTAGGACTGTGCCTTTGGCTGGCTGACTGGCTTTAAGTGGGGTAAGTAGTAAGTTCTGTAAATGTCACTTTTGGCTCAGCCATTCCTACAGATAGGTGAGCGAGTTTGTCGTCCACGTGAGGATGCATGTAGGGTACTGTCTGTATGTCACGGAGGCATATTACGAGAGATGTGTACGCGTATGTCAAGGAGAAGGGGCAGGTGGCGTATGGCCTGCTGTTACGCTCTCTATTTGAACCCAAATGTTTCCTCGGCTATCTCCGTCTCTCTCTCCCACCCATATGACGGCAGCACGCTCTCACCGGAAAGGCAGCGCACTGCAGTTTTTCAAGGGCACTGTGCAAACACACACACCTATCCCCTCCTGTTACGCTACCTTATAAAGCAGCAGTACCCAAACACACAGGCATACAGACAAGCAGGCACTCAGATCACAGAGAAGCCATCTCACCTTTGGAGGACTCTGTGCCATACGGATCAGTCAGATAGGGGAGCCAGGCGTCTTTGATGGCGGATTTGAACACCTCGCGGTTATCCAGGCTCTGCAGCGGGCGGAAGTTATTGCGCAGGTACTCTACCGACTTCACGTGGTCCTGCTGCTCGGTGGTGAAGATGGAATAGAACGCCTCCAACTGGGTTTGTGTGCGAGAGAGAGAGAAGGAGACAGAGGTTGGCTCCATGTTTTGAAACGTTAAATCGAAAGAAATACTGTCCCACCTTTCAGCGCTTCCTCCATGGGAGTTCCTAGTGTCCGGTAATTAATGGAAACAAACTGTCTTGCTAGATTTTTCTCAAATATTACCCTGTACAGCGGCACCTCGGTTCTCGACCACATCGGGGACCGACCAATGATCCACGATTCACGATTCAGCACAGTGATTCAGCTTCACAATAAAGTGAAGTTTTCCTTTATTTTGCACCTACAGTACAGTATTCTAAGTGCAAATGCGTCCACGGGTCCATGGGGTTGTACTGACTGCCAACCGGAAGGGAAACAGGAACACAGGCTGCTAGAGCCTTGAGTTCAGTAATAGAGTAAGTGTTTTGCCTTCACCTTTCGCTTTCAATCCATTACTCGCTAAATTACACAAGATTTTTCAACACATTATTATAACATAAGCTTCGAGTTAATGATTTTGCCCAACTGTAGATTCATGTAGTGTTTCAAACATGACTTATATTACTTACAGGCTCTGCTGTGATACCGAACACTTATGACTAGACAGAGCGAGATAGTGACAGACAGATATAAAGAGACGGCACATCTAGGAAACAGCGCTATCAGAACAGCAGGCGTTAGTGTGTGTGTGTAAGCACTGCCCTCTAAAAGGCCTCCAGAGAGCCTGAACGGTTGTACATATCAGATGAATCCGAGCCTGGACGTTATTCACACTAACACCCCTTACTCCCGTCTTATTTACCCATGCTGCACTTGTTTGCAATCGACTCCTCTCGAAGCACTGCCCCAAACCAGTCAGAGGGCAGGTGTGAATTAAAAGTGTGGCAGATAAACGCAAAGGATATAAGCACAAAAAAACACTGTTCGCTTGCATCACTATGGGTCAGTTTTGGCATTGGAAGCGTACACACGTGGATAACAGTGCTGAGATATTAGAAATACTATTTTTTTCCAGGACAAAGCACTACACAGGCACACAAGTGCACTTTTAATAATGTACTACCATTATTGGTCATGGCTTATCTTGTTTGCCGCACTACAGCATTTCAATGGGCGTCCAGAACCCACAAAAACTTTAATAATGCAATTTTATTGGGATGCAGCATGTCCAAGCTGTCATGTACGTTAAAGGGTTAAATCCAGCAGTAGTTTCTGGAGTAGTACACGGCAATGAGCAAAGCCATAGAAGGGAGTGTTATAAGGGAGTGTTCGGAATCATTTACAACCCTCGCAATCTCTGGTCCTCTTAGGCTAACAGCGCTCTATATCATATGCAGAATATGAGTAGTGATTATGAGGACCATTCGAACAAAGCCCTTAATTACTGGTGCCTCCTATGGCAGTGAAAATGTGATTATGGTGCTTAAAAATTAATCAGCATTAAAATATTATTGCGTTAATGCATTGTTAACTATGCGATGTTCAATTAAAAAGTGTTCCGCTCCGGTCGGTCTTTGAGCTTTGTGCTTGACCAATCAGCAATGAATAATACTGAGAGCTTCGACCAATAAACCAACCCGAACAGGTTCCTGATGGTAAAAAATGGAAATGGAATGAAAACACCCCATATTGGTTAAAAAAAACAATTAAAGAAGTGAGGACCCACAAAACAGTACTTGAAAGTGAAAATTGCCAGGTTTTCCCATCATTGTAAGGACACATTGTCCTCACAAGTATAGCAAGACAAGTACACGCTCACACACTCTCTCATATATGTACACACACTCTTCCAGACTTCGTCTGAGCCCGTGTCGGTAATCACCACGAGGAATAATCTCTTAATCACAATCTGCTAGCATGTAATATAAAAAACCCCAGGTTTATAATAATCCTGTGTGTGTGTGTGCGTGTGTGTGTGTGTGTGCTTTAGCTAAATAATCCCTGATGAGAAGCCACATCTTTAGGCCACACCAGCTCATGCAGCTGTTAAAGTGTGTGTGTTACATCTGTCACAATGTCCATCCACAGCATGTCATATACAGTCTGATGCAAAAGTAATTCCTGGAACTCGATTCACGATTCAGTACACAGTGACTCAGTGATTCAGATTCACAATAGCGCTTGCTCAGGGCAGATCTCCGTTGTGTTTGTCGTGTTTTTCTTTATTTATATCTTCAGTAATGTATTCCCAGTGCAAATAAGTCTCTATGGGTGCTAAAAAGGTAAACAAAAGGAGTCCGGATCACTTTCAGGCTTTTCAGCACTTTATTATAAAACAAGCTGTGTTAATGATTTTACCAGTGTATGCAGAAAGACGTCTAGACCTTTTCCTGAAGAGGCTGTGTGAACCTCTTTGTATTAAAAAAACAACAACAAAAACAAGATCTGACTGCATGTTTTGGGAGAGAGACGGCTTCGATCTGCGCTATAAGTGTCTCTGAGTTACATCTGTCACTCACCATAGACATCAGAAAGAAAGCACAGAGAGAGGGAGAGCTCAAACAGCAAGAAAAGACAAGCGGCACCAACATCTTCTTCTCCGATTTGGCTTTTATCTGCCTCGCTGATGTTTCTTTCAAACCAAATCACAGGAGGAAGCGAGGACAAAAGCGCACACAGTGTCAATCGCCGAAATGACCTACTAATGGACACTAGGTGAAGTAAAAAGGGTGGAAAAAGTTGCTTGTTATCATGAAAGCCTGTGCAACGACCCACATCACAAAGTCCTCCTGGTCTTCCTACTGGGAGATACACACGATTGCCACTGATGGGCTTTTCTGACTTGGTCCATGACTTGAGTTATGAGACAGACTTGGACGATCAAATTTACATTCACTCACTGAGCATGATCACATTTTCCATCGTTGTTTGGTAAAGTACGCATTAACCGAAGCTCTTGAGCCGGATGTAATGAGATTTCCACAGTCATCACGCGGTACAACCAGAAATGCTGAAAAGCACGTCTGAACACATAACACGTCGAACCTTGAAGCACACAGGCTACAGCAGGACTTCTTAGCAGTGCACCTTGCTGAATCGATGCCCTGAAGAATGAAGGCAATTCTGGTGGCAAAAGGGGTCCAGGAAACCCACACACTTATTGGACTAGATAAATTAGTCTCATCTCATCTAAACCACCCAAGAAGGATGGGTCCCTTTTTGAGTCTTGGTCCTTCAAACGTTTAGGGCGTTTTCCTTGCCACTGTCGCCCAAGATTTGCTCAATTTTGGATTGGCAATAGATATTAGAAGATAAAATAGTAAAGCTGCTTTGAGGGGAAGCTCCACTATCAAACCCTGGCAGTGGCCGAGTCGGGGCTCGAACCTGGGTTTCTGGAAGAGTGACGTGACAACGGCTGTGCCATTGTGCGATTAACACAATTCAGTATTTTAATAATAAAGACAAACCTAGTAGTTTCATCGTTTGCAATGAATTCACCGAATTTCAGCTCTTTGACTATCTCTCAGCTTCTCTCTCCGAGTACAGGAAGGTAGGACATTCACCTCTATATCACTCTTGCTGACAGCAGCTCTCCACTTCAGCAGCTGAATGACTGATTCTGCCTCGTCTGACTGCCCCTCGGTATCCTCCCCCTTGTCTCTATGAGCTTCCACAAATCAGCCGAATTCGTCATCTACACTTGGCCTGCCTTCGTCGCGCTCCCTAAGCAAACTCATTTCAGCTCATTAGAGTTTAAGCCAAACACTCTCCACGCCAAGAGGAAGACGGGGAAGAGGGGGAAGGGGGTGGCGGCGAAGGCCCCGGGTCGTCTAGTTAACACCGCCGTCACACAGCTTCCTTCGGCTGTTTGTTTCCATTACAGAACGGCGTACAGCTCACTGTGCGAGCCGTCTGCGTGAATTAGCGTGCACGGGAGTACGGGATTATCTACTGGCTTGCATTTCAATTTTTCTGTGTGTGTGGATAGAAGGAGCTCAAAGCTCACTGCAACCCGGGGAAAATGAAATTAGCTCGAGAATGGCTTTCGTGATCGTGACGGTAGGTGAATATGAAGATCGAGAGTGCAGTTACACCCAAGGCCATCTTTACAAACCTTAAAATACAGATCTATACAATTACGGACTTGATCTTGACTTGAGGCACATCATATTTCCCTCCCATTGTTTGTTAAGTTAAGCAACAACTGAAGCTCTTGAGCTCTGCTCTATTTATGCCTTTATTACATACTCACCGGCCACTTATTATGCACTGTACACACATGGCAACAACTCTTGGCGTGGTCAAGACAGTCTGCTGAGGTTCAAACCGAGCACCAGAATGGAGGAGAAAGGTGATTTAAGTGCCTGAACTTACATCAACCTTAAAACAAAGGCTCTTACTATGTAGAAAATCAATACACAATTCCAGGAGAACTGGTTGGCTCTTTCAAACATCCAATTAAAGCCTTTCTTTTCACTTCTGTGGCTTGATGTTTAATTTAATAACACAAAATTAAATTGTTGTTAGCTCTTGTGTGAATTTGGCTATTCGGACTCATATTAACCGTTGAAATTTCCTTACTAAATGTAATTCCATTACTCATACTGAGCTTAATAACAAAACCTAACGATTAGATTAGAATGCTGTCCCAGTTCGACTGCAGTTTCTCTCCAGGTGTCTTCCTTAAGCTATCTCAGGATGACTGTACAGCCAGACAGGTTTATTCTGTTAAATTCACCTGGGTCCACACTCACCTGTTTGTAGGACAGGAAGACGGGCCGGCTGAAGACGATCCACTCCACTACTTTGGTGCAGGGCGGAGTGGTGAGAGAGCCCACGTAGCGGTAGTAGCTCCCGATGGAGGACGGCAAGAGGTCCCTTAGAACAAAGGGTTCCAGAAACGTCTCTTTCTCTGAAACGAGAGATGGGAAACCTGTGAACCTAAGCACTGAGGCAAACGCTCTACACAACAAACACACAAACATTATACAGGGCGGGTTACTTCGCTGCTCGCATACTGCGGAAATCCCAAGAGGCATAGCGGTGTCTTCAGTAAATACAGAAGGTGTGAAAATTCTAGGCGGGTACGCAAAGTTTCTCAAGGAACTTTGTGTGAAACCTTTCTCAGCTCTGCAGGCAACATGCTTCTGAGAGTGCAGGAAATATCTGGAATAACTTACGAATTATTTCACATATCACCAACAACCATGCCGTACAAGTCACAAATCACCTTTCTTCCCCGTTCTGATGCTCGGTGTGAAGTTCAGAGGGGTCATTTTGACCGGGTCTAGATGCCTAAATGCTTTGAGATGCCGCCACGTGATTGGCGCAATAGATATTTGCGTTGGCAAGCGGTCTAGCAGGTGCACCGAATAAAGCGGTGAGATTGGTCCTTGGTCTACTTTCTCATGACCATCTGATCGTCAATCAGTGTCTGTGTTTTTCCTCGTCTCTGGCACAGGTAATTCCTGACTGTGAGGTACTGGCCTCATAGCAGATGGTAAATTAGGGCATTTAACAGTATGTATGAATGTTGATGTCCCACCATTGATATCTGTCAGGGGCACACAATTTGAAATTTGGGTTCCCTCCAAGAAATTGGAACGGCAAAAGGCATATGGAGTGAACATTTTGTACGTGCTGTGAGAAGCCCGACACGTGTGACACGACAAATATGGCGGGTCCAAATCGATCCTGGTCACTTCACAACAAGTCCTTCTTTTAGCATTTTTTAAATGATGGGTGGGAAAGAACGTGTTTGTATTTGAACGTCAACTCAACGCAGGATGTAAAGAAAAACACTGCACCAGAAAAGCTCACAAAATGTCCGGTCGTGTTTCCTTTGTCCTTGGTGACTCATTTATCTAGACTTGTGCTCTCAAAAAGAAGCTCAAATGCTGTAGATTACTTGTCCATACCTGTATATATATGTAATCATATGCATTCACATTTGGCTCCAGGACTTCCTACAGATAATAAAATCCACAAAAGCCCCTTAAGAAAGGGCGCAGCTTTTGTCTGGAACCTACGCACATCCTCCCGTGCTTTAAACCATATGCATTACTTATACTTTAATGTTTAGCGAATACTGACAAGACCAAAAGTCTGTAGATGCGAACGAATGCTCAGACGAGTGCCGGAGAGAGACTAAGGATCTGTGAAATTGCGGGAGGCTACAGCAGGGTACGCCTTGAGCAGTGTGCCATTCATCAGGCGTACCACCGCACAAGTGCACTTTCTCCACTGTCTCAGTGTGTTGCTTCTAGCATTAACGCTGCGATATAAAATAAACAACCATTACCTCATAGCTGAAGGAAAGCGAACGGTGTACGTAGGGGTGAGAAGCCATTCAGAGCATCATTTACCATTTGCTATAGCAGATCAGAGGATTCGAATTCCCCACACAAGACAGCGGGAGTTTGGATAACACGGGTCCGGCTGCAATTAAAGGAGCTCGGAAACTTCTGGTAAGGTAGGATATATGCTCCATTACACAAACCCTACAGCTGCTGAGAGAAGAGATGGCCGCCACTTCACTAGCTACACCTGTTCAACTGCTCATAAACATGAATATGACGAGTTCACCGGACCCGAATGGCATCCACACTGACCGGAGGTGCATCTGGGACATGTGACGACTCTGTTGGAGCTATTCTACGAAGAGTTAAGACAGTTCTGAAGGGCGCTGAGCGTACACACAGGCGCTTTCGACGCTAGCCACGAGTGCAACTGTGACCTTTCAGACAAACCGCCATTCAGAGAGACTGAGGTGAGTTATCAGACTTCAAAGCCGCCTGAAAAACTGAACGAACAGATTTGGCCCACAAATCCAGCACAACTAACTCTTCCCAGTCCAAAAAACCCAGAGATGCAAGGTTTGGCTAGATGTTCGTGGTTGGAACCAGTACAGTCCCACTTTGGCATTTCCTACCAGTGGCACAGCGCTCACCAAAACAGACCGAGAAAGCACCACGGGGGTTCTGATGGAGGGGTGCCGGGTGTGGGCTGAAGCAGGAACTGAGTGGACGCCAGTTCCCACAAGGTTACGCTGTAGGTGAGAAACCGGACCGAGAAGCAGCCGAGGATGCGGTTCGGTGACACGGTAATGAATCTTTCGCTCGCACCCACACACAGCCGCGGGGCGGAAATTCCCCAACCGCAAAAGCTTAGCAGAACTTTATGCGCTACACAGTGTCTTCCTTACACACTAAACAGTGACAGCAACAGTGCCCTGTCAGAATGACAGACGCCCAAATGGCTGCTTTTACACCGTGCTGAAGATGCCACTAGCTGCTGAGTTTGTCGCATTGTTTCGCAGCTCGAGGGAGTCACAGAATGTGCGAGTTTTATTAAGTGTACTAACAGAGACAGGCTCTCGGGAGTCACCTTAGTGGTGCCTCTGGCCTGGACGGGTGCTGCACAGACACAACTGGGCAGGCTTTGAATAAGTAGGAACTGAATAAGTTATGGGTTAGAGAAGATATACAGGAAGTGCGGGGACAAACAAAGGAGTACTACTCAAAGTAGGACAGGCACATAGATCCGATGGACTGGAAGGTCCCGACTGGTAGTACTTTTGACCCTGTAGTATTTACTTGGCGAATCAACATAACAATGCTCTATTGGAAGTAGTGCTACTATCGTTCATGACTTTCTAACCATCAGTGACGAGTAGAAAACAGAACAATGCACAAAAAGCAAGTCTGGGCTGAAACAAAGCTCTAGGGCTCACGAGCGTAAAAAAAAAACAAGCAGTGACAAATTTGTACCGACTTTGCATGCAGTCAGACTCCCCATTCTTAATGTGTGTTTAAATATTAAGCAAGTGCATGTAGAAAAATTAATGGGGGAATAGTGAAGCAGACAGCCAAGCTGCAATGGGTTTTCCATCTACTGGTGTGGCGTGTGGGGACCGGGACTGTGTTTAACTTCCATTTACTTTTGTTGTGAAAGATGTTGGACGGATTTGATCTTTATCATGTCCTAATATCACATTAAACCTGGCTGAACACTTAATTAATCATTCACAGTTTAGAAATCCACTAAGAAGGAATGTTAGCCCATCCTGGGTTTTCTTGAATGAGCAGCACTCTATAGGTCCAACCACAATATCTAAAATCTGAACTATTCTAATGTAACTACCATTGTTTTGGTCATGAGACAGCAAACCATGATGCTTCCTCCACCATGCTTCACAGTTGGGATGAGGCTTTTGTCCTTTCTCCTCCAAAGAGAAAATAGGAAACAAACTGTACAGCCTGTACCTCCACCCATAAAATTAATCTGAAGAACTGACTTAGAGAAGCCGGTATAGCTTAGATGGCTTAGGAGAAGCTTAGGCTGTACTGGCTGGGTAACGCAGGAATCCAGGTCAGGGTTTCAGAGCGTTTTAGTCTGTTTAAAATTTGGAGTTTGAGTGCAAAAGTCTTAGGCCGTCATGCCACCATTAGATTTGTTGTTTTTATCTGTCAGTCTCTTTATTAGAAGGAACCAGAAAATACAGGACATCTGTAAGAAACATGAAAAAAACTGAAAAATGCTAAACTGCAGATGCAAATTGGATCATGAATGGTCAACGATTTGCTATATATGGTCATTACAGCACATCTAAATGGTGGCCTAAGACTTTTGCACAGTACTTTTTACACACTACCTTAAACATACGGTTCTGCGAGCATGTTTGCAGTGACAGGGTTGGAAAGAGAACTTCAAAGAGAGATTGTGCATGTGTGTGTGAGAGAGAAAGAGTGCAGTGATGGCCCTGTCAGCGGCTCCCAGACCCCCCGGTAGGATCTGTCTAGAATAGAGACAGGCATGCACACCCACGTTCAACCCCCTACTCGAGCCTGCCGAGGACGTACACACCCGTGCACTCATACACACTGGTCACCCCCTGCTGTACCTCCCTGATCGGTGTACTGTGTCTGAGCCTCAGTCGCAATGAAAAGCAAGAGTAGGTATAAATCTTTAAAGGCCTGAGAGTCTTCCATTAATCTTCGTCATCGTCCTTCTTTATAACAGATGAATTAGCAGAGATGAGCAGCATATCGGATACATGCGGAAAACACCAAGAAACCAAACAACACCATGTTCCTGCCACTATATTCCAGGCCTGTGTTGTATTGATTCCTCTCACCTTTCCCGCAATTCCTTAAGCACATCCTCTGCTATTTAAACCCCTTGCGTAAAATATGTCTATGGGATCTAAACGGAATCTCTAAAAAAGAGCACGAGGACGTTTTTAAACACCAGAATGAGTCCTAAGCTCCTTTTGTTCACTCTACGTTTGTCCTTGCTCTCTGGCAACAGCTTGACATGAACCTTTATTTTGGTCAAACAGTATTTTTTTTCCTCTGTTCCCAGAACCGAGAGTGCCATTATCGGACGGAAATTGCAGTGGCTGAAATTTCAGTGCATCTCTGCTACCTAGTGTTAATCACCCGCCAGAATGCTAACATTATCACCTGAAGTGGCACCGCTCAACTCGTGCCTCTGCTTTAAAAGCACTTTTGCACACAAAACGCTGGCTTGGGCTCTAATTCATGCACACTTTATTGCAGTTAGCATTTTTGCGCACTGCTGGTCATTATCAAGAGAAGAAAAATGCTATCCTGTTTATCACTGTCTATTTTCCACCGGCCACCCGGACAATAGCATCATCAGGTGTCCTCATTACTACTTCCACTCGTTACCATCCATTACATCCCCCTCCCTTCCCCCCCCCCCCCCCCCCCCAACATGTTGATTATTACCACCAACAGAAAGCAATTAATCCTGCCATCATCTTCACTACCGGTGCCACAATCACAGCAATCATCACGATCAGAACATGATGTTATTTCTTCTCACAGTGCTAACACAAACTCCTTTTAGAGCAGCTTTAGCAATTGCTGGTGCCAGCTGTTCCTGGACATTACAGCTAATCTCGGTCAGTAGTTTCCCAGGACTTTGTGTTTCTCTCCAGCACAGTTGCATTAGGACTGCCGGGTCAGGATGTTATTGAGCTGCCTGAAAAAAGCACAGCTGTGCTAAAGGTCAAAGAAAATCCATAACGCTGGTATGCTGCAAAACTTTACCTCCTCCTTTACCACATCCACTGTTACTAACAAGATGTACATTTCAAAACAAACTGGACACCCCCGATATCCTGGACTGTTTAAGAGTGCAGTGGCGTCATGAACCAGAGCTGTATCTAAGCCGTATCGCACATGACTTATTCATCTGCGAACAGATGCTCGAACCCAAGGCCAAACGGCGTAAGATGTTTGGTTCGACAAATCTGTACTTTCTCACCCAAAACCTCATGATTCATCCTAATCATGCTCATGATACTCATCCGCTCAGCAGCAGCTGCAGGGGGTAATGGTGTCAGGCTTAAAGAGCTCTTTTTCGCCGAGGAAGCAGCATAAAATAAGGGGATGTGCAGTCTGTTTAAAACCTGGAGTACACACGCACCATTTGGAGCAACGTGTCAGTTCCTTTGACTCATTGAGCCAGACTTTCATTACCGCTGGCCATATGCCATTTCTCATAACGCACTCTCGAAGATGCCACACGACACATCCCGTCTGCAACACGCAGCGTAGCACTGACGTTCCTAGAACACCCAATTCAGGTCAAGCGAAGGGTTCCATAACACCGAGATCACAATGATTGTGCACCATATCTCGATTTAAAGTGACCGGCTCACTAGCTCACGTCTTAATAGATTCTAGTGCAGGTCTGAGCCTTTTAAAGTGCGTCCAATCGACGTCTGTGCTCTTTAACAGCTGAAAAAAATTATAATAGGAAATAAAAACTTGTCTCTTAAACTGCCCGATGCAAACAATGAGCTGCTTTACTCACCATGATGCACGACTCCTCTTAGACCGTGGATTATAGGGTCTACCGCAGGATTGTCTTTCTGCCCAACCTGAGAGACAGAGACAGAACAGCAGAGTAAATTCCATCTTCATTCTGCCATTCCTACAACACGGTGTCTTTTTGTCTCAAGAAATGTGGCCTTTACAGTTTCGGTTTCCTCCCACAATTGGTCAACAGGTGTCTCTAAAGTGTCCCAGTGTGGATGATTGTGTGGATGTGCCTTGCATTGAAAAGGTGCCCACTGGGTGGCAACCAGCCGAGCTTCTTTTCACTTTCAAATCATCATTCGAGAGATGACACGAGATTTTCAATACTTCAATATAAAGCTTTGTGTTAATGACTGTGGCCAACTCTAGGTTAATGTAAGTGTTTTAAACAATAAGGCCGGCTCCGCTATCATACACAGACTATATAAAACTCATCGGTTCATGATATATTTAGCTTACGATGGATTTGTTGGAACATACGTGGATTTTCTGGAAGTCTGGACCGGATTCATTCAACTGACATTATTCGTTATGAGAAAAATTTGCTCGGTACTCAGTTTTCGTTTCTCGACAAGCCTTCCAGAACGAATGAGTGACGAGGACCGAGATAACACTGAAGAAAAGTCTCACAAATCGGATTCCGTTTGCCAAACAGAAGTGTGTTCTGCGTGTTCGCTTCGCTGCTGGCATTTTGGAAGTCTTCACGGTCTCCATTAAAGATTCCCTTTAAACACCATAACACATGCTCTTCAGAAAGCGACAAGCTCAGCGCTTTGTTCTGCGAGCTTCGTTTCATCTGCGTTTGTCTCCACGCTCTCATCTTGACGTTTGGTTTTTTCGGACAAGAGTTACAGCGAAATTTCAGACAGAACAATCAGAAGAGTCTGCGTTTGGTTTCCTCGTGACGTCGGCACTCGACGCTGATATCACCCAACCAGGACGTCCGTATTAGTTCGTTAGTTACAGCTGCTCGGTTTGGTTGAGACATGAAGTGATTACGCCTGTCAGCACTAGGATATCTCTGACTGACATGACTGGCAGCCATTGTAAGCATACTGTTACAGAGTCATGGCCTCGGGCACTGGGAACAGGAAGCTAAAGCTAAACAGCACTTAGATTTGTTTGCTTTGTGTGCCTGTCTCACTGGGAGTAGTCAGCTACGGATGCTAAAGGAAAGCAATTACTAATAGACTTGCAGCAACAGTTTTAACACATTTTATTAGCATCAGCTTTGGAATAATTATCATGCGGCGATCTGTGGCACTAATGTCCACAATCCAATGTTTATTAAGCAGGCACTGAACTGCAAACTCAACTGATAACTGGAGAGAGAGAGAAGTTTTTATAGTCGTCCATATGTGCATTATATGACAGCCTGTAAATAACTACAATTATTGCTTCTAAAAATGAAAAATAGCAACGCAGGCCAGCAAGGAAAACATGTCCAGCTTGTGTGCTTTTTCCATTTTGGTGACCGTGACAGCAGCGAGCGATTTTAAAAAATGCCCCTAAAGACAGCAGACAGGAAGCAGCTTTCGACTGAGAGGACTCCTGGGTCAGGACTTTTGTTGAACACGCATGTTTCGGTGGAAGTGCGTGCGGGTTTCGTTTCGCAGGAAGCCAGCAGCGTTGGAGGAACATCTAACTGATGCTCCCACGAGGAAAGAGTGGAAAATGCTTCAGACATGTCCTCTGGCCCAGTGCCGTATCTGCCTTTCCCACTTTCTCTCCATCCATCTGTCCCTCTTTCTGACTATTCCCCCCTCGCTCTTTCCTCTTCCTTTCCACGCTCCCTCTCTCTGCGTGATAAATCTCCTTCAGCCCGAAAGCTCCCGTTGCTGCCAAGAGAATTCCGGATGGGACTCGGAGGAAACGTGTGCGGTGCTTGCTGACAGTCGTAACTGGCGAACGCGGTACAGGCGCCGAGCTCTGCAGTACGAATAATAACACCGCGCTGTCATTAGGAAGCCAGTGATGTATCTGAAGACTTTTATACGCTCTTCTCTTGGATGAACCTGCTCCCATGGTGTTACCCCCCGAGCTTTAACACAGAACAATCTCTCTATTGATCAAAAAAGAAAAAGATAAAAACAGAGCACAAGCTGAAGACTTACAACTCTAAGGGCTAAAGTACCGGGTAGCAGTAGAGCCGTACTGTTACACAACACCCAGTATCCCCGAACGCTCTGTTCTAGCGAGCAAAACAAAACGATCCCACTTTTGGCGCGCCAGGATCTGCCCTACTCTTTTGCTCCCCGATTCCTGGACGTCTGCTGCCAATCGGGTAGCGCATCCTGGGATTTTGGATGTGAACACGCACCGACGTGGTAAAGAGAAACTGAAAACAGGGCGAGCAAGTTCCGAGTCAGAGAACGCAGAAAAGAGCTCGCTGCAGCTCAGAGACTTAACATCTTCGACAAAAATGTCTCACACATCAGTTAGTCTCTTAAAAGCTTAATCCTGTCGTCCGGCCTCACCAAGAGGAGGACGTGTTCCCCATACGACCCTCAAGGATTCTTCATAACGCATCTAAGAGCTTTTAATTGGGGTCTTGGGAGAAGAAAGCCACTCTCTTTAGCGGTTCCTCAGCTCGTTGGTGTTCTTTTGCTCGAGACTAACAGTAACCAAGTGTATTTGCTCAATTACTGTACTTAGAAATGTACCTAAACACTATATCACTCTCAACCACTTACATAAGCATCCCACAGCCTCATTCCAGGACCAGTGCAGTACCTCCTCAAACGGGTACGAATCGGCCCGGTTTTGACTTCCCCTACAACACGTGCACATACACGGGCGCGCCATGTGCTGACAGGACTGACAGGATCATGAGGAATGATAAGAGGAACCCGAGAACAGAGGTGAGTAACAGAGTCTGCTGAGTGGGAAAACATCAATCCGCAAAGAGGTCTCACAATCAAAGCCTGCACTCCCGGAACCGTTTACTCAAATGTCATCGCTCTCTCGGTCTAACCTATTCTCTCACACTTCTCTCTCTCTCTCTCTCTTCTCTGTCCTAAAGTTCATACCAGGCGCTGGCATACTGGTCCTAAATTTTGTGTGGATGTGTGTGTGTGGGCGTATTGTTAAAGCTTTGCTGTCGTCATTTTTTATCCACCTAATAGCACCTTTGAATTCCGGCTCTTTGGGTTATCATAGTGAGGCTGTGTTGACAATGTCACAAAAGCACACACTCACACTCACACACACGTGATTTGAATGTTTTGAAGTGTGCGGGCTTATTAGCACTCAAGATTTGAAGAGTGCTTGTAGCGGCATTTTTTGTGATTACAGTGACAAGACAAAAAGAGACAAAGGGCTGTGTGTGTGTGTGTGTGTGTGAGATCTTGTTGAGAAATGATGACCGGGAGTGACAACAAAATCTGGAAGCATGAGGGCAGAGCTCTTACCTGAAAGAAGACAGCCATGGCAGCAATTACCCGCTTCTCCCTGATGGCTGCGTTAAGGCTGTCGAAGTCGTCCGAGTTATACATGTAGATCTGCATCTGTGTGACATACAGAGAGACGGAAATACCATCACAAATACATCATCCCTTCTGTCCATGCTTCGTTCACTAAATTCTTGTCGGTCTACCCAGGCTTATATGCAATACAGAATTTAGGGACATTTGGCCACAAGATAGCCGCCAACAAGAGCTTACCAACAGGTCCCTGATATCAAATCCAATTCTGGTTATGGCTTGATATTAACAGCTTACAACCATGACATCACTTGTCACCCTCTGACAATTTATTATGCAATACTGTGCAAAAATCCACCATTAAGACTCGATATAAAATTGTTTTCGCACCGCTAAGATGGCCATATATCATTATTTCTCAGTCTCTTTATTAGTATACAATCAGAAGACACAGGAAATTTGTGAGCAGTATTCAAACACTGCAGAAAACCAGCTTCTATAGGCTTCAGTAGGAAGTAGTCAGTGAGACCTCAACTTACACTTCATCGGGATGGCAAGTTGACCCTTCTGAAGATGCTTGATCAGGAATTTTTAGAAGGGTTGCAGCCAAGAAACCACTTTTTCAGAAAGGCAACAGCGTGAAAAGACCAGTGGAAAAGAGTATTATAGTGATAAATCCAAGCTTTAGATTTTTGGATCCAATCGTCAACTATATGTTACATACAGTCATTATAGCATTGCTAAAACAACAGATCTAATGGATTGGTGGCCTAAGACTTTTGCACAGTACTGTATTCATGATCGCATTTTGTACAGTCTGAACCAGACCGGAGTGACCCATGTTCATGTCACACCCCTGGTCTATCTGTACTACCAAAGAACCAATGCCCATGACCCAAGGGAACCCTCAAACTCTGAAACCACTGGTAAAGTAGGATCTAGAATGGAACTCTACCCAGAAAGCCAGCATATTCATATGGCGACCCTGGCTAAGTGAGGTCAGTCGCATGAGGCGAGAATCTGAGTTGAATTCTGAGCTGGAGAAGAGTTTTGTCACCGTTGGACTTTCTGCCCTGGTTTCCTGGGTGCTAGACTGGCTGCTAGACTTTCAGCGTTCCCTCGGATCACTGGGCACCGGATCGACAATACGTTCTTTTATATTCATCTTTCGTCATTCATCTGTGCCATGTACATGCAGTGGTGCTTGAAGGCTTATTAAGTCCATATTTCTGCACAAACATGACCTAAAACGTCATCTGATCTTCACACATTCTATAAGTAGCAATAACAAGAACCTTGTTAAAATAAGAGACACGCACTTATTGAGGAAATTCTTAATAAACTTAGTTTTTAGTTTTAGTCCTTTTCTTTCATCTTCGCTTAATTGCACTTTGCATTTCGAACTAGTGTTACTCGCTAGTGCCTTTTACAGCACACTGTGTTAGTGCAGGGTAGGAACTGTTAGCGTTGCCTAGCAACAGCTCATTTGTTGTGGACCTAGTTTTGGTGGAGGGTATTGTTAGCGTTAAAGCATATTTAGTAGAATTTATTTTTTTTGTAAAGAACTGTAAAAAACCAACAGAACACTCCAGGTCATGTGCTATGGAGAATAACATCACGGCTATGGTTATCTATGGCACTCGCCCAAGTCATGACTACACACAGTGTTCTATTTGCCACAAATGGTTCCACACTATTGATATCAGATCATCTAGTTATTGTTAAGGCAGGCAGTCAACAGTGAACAACACCCTAAAATCAACACCCTAAAATCCTAGATCTGTTTTCTGTAGTCTTTTAGATATGGGATATGATCTCACAAAAGCGATGAGGCACTGCCTTTCTCTAGTGTCTAATTATAAGTCTATAAGTTTTCCTGTAGTGATTTTGGCAAAATATAGTGGGATCCAGTTCAACTCCAAAGTCAAACCAAGCCAATTCCATCCTTCCTTCAGCACCACGGTTGACCGAATGGCTGGTGGTCTACACTATTTGTTTTCTCCATTTACACAGCCCGGGGCAGCCACAAAGATCACAGTTTATTCTCTGAACATTTTATTGAAAATTGAGCAGAACTCTGGTAAACGTTCAAAAAAAGTTGTTACTTCGACTTCCTTCGTCCCACCTTCAAAAGCGTGTAGCTGTTGGATAAACCCTGACATAACACATCAATAAACTCTTACATTAGGCTGCCGTGTGTTTCACTGGTAGTTACTCCAGCAGATATCTCCAACACACACACACACAAAAACAGATGACTTCACAATCGAAGTTCCATCAGCAGTGAAAAGAGAGAGCTGCAGCAAATCTGTGCGCCCTGACCCGGTGCAAGCGATACTCCATTAAACTGGGTGTGTCTAATGGCGTGAGTGAGCGAACGCCGCGAGACCGGCTCTGTTAAAAGTCTTAAACCTAGCCCTGGCTGTCCTTAATTTGCGCTGATGGGATCGCTGGCAGGCGATCAGAGGAGACGAAACCCTCAAAACTCGCATTCGGACGTGCAACTCGGTCCAAATTGGCAGCGGCAGCATGTAAGCCTTTGTCAATAGCATTACTGCTAAAAAATACAGACAAGCTTGTTCTTGGCAGATAGGGCTCTGGACTGTGGCCTCAGATAACCAGGCTCGGTCTGGCCTCTAAGAGAATTAGAATGGCGTGAGGCTGAGACGAGGGAGGGCGGACAGCCTGTGAGCTAAGAGCAGAGCAGTGGAAGACAGGATGCTCTAAGCCTCTTAGGAAAACGTTGGGATACATTGATTCCAGTGGCCCGACTCCAAGTCAACTCGCATGTAAAGCCTCCCTATGACATAATCAGCCTCCTCTATAGGATTCAACCAATGGCAGCCTGCACCGGTCCCTCAGTTGTCATGGCAATGGTTTGTGTAGAGGCTCACACACACACACAGAGCCCTATCAGCGGATTAGGAGGGTACTGCGTGCCCCATTTTCAGGCTTGAGGTTCTATAAACAAGCAAGACGGAGCGTCCGCGTAATGTGTTTAGCAGCGAACGATGCTCAGCACAGCAGATAATCAAAAGCAATGGCTCCACAGAGAGCGCGCGAGATAAAGAGATCGAGAGCGCTAGCATGAAGAACAGACAGGTAGCGAGCCCCCGCTGTTGCAGCTAACAACAACCATTTTTAAAAGCATGTCGGTAAGGGACGCCGCCCGAGGAAGTCCGCTCTCGCTCGCCGAGCTCGTTTCCCTTTTCAGATCAGCAATATTGCACGCGTTGCATTTTTCACAGCTCCGTAATCCCTACAGAAAGGGCCGACCCGCCACTTTGATCTATTTCGGTCTCGAGCACTTCCAGAGCCTCCCAATATGGATCTCTCGGTACGAGTGCAGGAATTCGTCAGCGTACAGGCTCACTCCGAACGCCTCCGTCGATGGCGTCAGTGTCTCAGGCACTTTGATTAATGGCAGTAATATCGCAGCCCTCCTTCTCCGGGTGCGTGATTTTAACAAGGAACACAAGCGGCGTGTCCTGGTGCTCCATAGCTTAACCTTTTCCGTACGGACAGATTAGAAGTCCGTTTGCATCCAGGCGTGAAGAGGAATGACAGGCGGTGGCGCGCCGTCCATGAGAACGAGAAACGGACGCCGGACGCGGAATACGAAAGCGAACGTCGTTGTCAGACTGTCCTCATATTTGTGAAACGGAGAGCAGCATGTGCTGGATGATAAGAGGAGAAAAATAGAGAAGGCCACAACAACCTGTTCGTTTCTCTCCCTTTCATACTCGCTCTTTTTAAAGCGTGATTTTGAGCACCAGCAGTTTGACTCACAGAGGTCTGCTATGAAGAATCCACCTTTGTCTCGCGCCCTTTTCACAGCATTACATTATGCTGAATTATGGGTATTTTCGACCAGCTAGGGTACATCATCTGGGCACCAATCTAGTGCATTTTCTCCCATATGCTTTTTGTCTGCGAAAGGCAAACTCACCAAATATGTGCATTACACACTGAACAGGGAATGGACTAAGCATCAACATCAGAATCGTCTACTGAAGATTCCTTATTACTAAAAACCCCAAAATCGTCCTTAAATCACTTTACAAATTTACCCAGTTGGCTATGCACACTCACTGCTGCACTGAAAATAGTCCACCAACCGAAAATGTCCAGCCACCAGCATCCTGTGAGTTATGATAAAGAATAAGACGATGACTAGCTGAGCTGCTGTCTCTGACTTTACATCTACAAGGTTTGAGCAATATGGGTCTAATGTGTGTCCAGTGAGCGAACACTGTGTGTAATACTCCGGCAGCACTGCTATGTAGGATCCAATTCTTACTGCAGCGCTAAGAACGATCCACCACCCACATAGTACCAGATATTTGGTGGTCTCGTGGGGGTTCAGACCTTTCGAGAACAGAATAAAGGGGACAAACAAAATACAGTCGTATGAAAAAGTTTGGGCACCCCTGATAATTTTCATGATTTTAGTTTATAAATCATTGGTTGTTCAGATCAGCAACTTGAGTTAAATATATCATATAGCAGATGAACATTTTTCAACATATTTCAGAAGTGAAATGAAGTTTATAGGATTTACAGAAAGTGTGCAGTAATTATTCAAACAAAATTAGGCAGGTGCATAAATTTGGGCACCCCAACAGAAAAATGACATCAATATTTAGTAGATCCTCCTTTTGTAGCAATAACAGCCGCTAAACGCTTCCTACAGCTTCCAGTCTGGATTCTGGTTGAAGATGCTTTGGACCATTCTTCTTTAGAAACATCTCCAGTTCA
This sequence comes from Ancistrus triradiatus, assembly GCA_025084515.1. NCBI lineage: Eukaryota > Metazoa > Chordata > Actinopteri > Siluriformes > Loricariidae > Ancistrus > Ancistrus triradiatus. The sequence goes on along the minus strand of JAJAGP010000051.1, from coordinate 667,214 downwards.
GTCAGGTTTGATGGTTTCCGAGCATGGACAGCCCAGATTTTCAGTAATATTCATGTCTATGGACTGAGATGGCCATTCCAGAACGTTGTACTGGTTCCTCTGCATGAATGCCTTAGTAGATTTTGAGCAGGGTTTGGGGTCGTTGGCCTCGGTGCAACTTTGTCACTGATTCTTGAACATTGTTCTCAAGAATCTGGAGATATTAACTGGAATCCATGCGACCCTCAACTTTAACAAGATTCCTAGTACCTGCACTGGCCACACAGTCCCACAGCATGATGGAACCGCCACAAATTTTACTGTGGGTAGCAAATGTTTGTCTTGGGATGTGTGCCGCTCCTTGTTATGTCCAAATAACTCAATTTTAGTTTCATCAGTACACAGCACTTTATTCCAAAATGAAGCTGGATTGTCCAAATGTGCTGTAGCACACCTCAAGTGACTGTGGCGTGTCTGCAGAAAAGGCTTCTTCTGCATTACTCTCCCATACAGCCTCTCCTTGTGCAAAGTGTGCTGTATAGTTGAACGATGATTAGTGACACCATCTGCAGCAAGATGAGGTTGTAGGTCTTTGAAGGTGGTCTGTGGCTTGACTATGACTGTTCTCACCATCCTTCGCCTCTGCCTATCTGAGATTCTTCTTGGTCTGCCACTTCGGGAGTTCCTTAACTAGAACTGTGTCTGTGGTCTTCCATTGCGTCACTATGTTCCTCACAGTGGAAACTGACAGCTGAAATCTCTGAGAGAGCTTTTCCCTTTCCCTGAACCATGATGTTGAACAACCTTTGTTTTCAGGCCATTTGAGAGTTGTTTTGAGGCTCCCATATTGCCACTCTTCAGAGAAGATGCAAAGAGGAGAAAAACTTCCAATTGGCCACCTTAACCCTTTATCATAGTTGGACTCACTTGTGTATGTAGATCAAGGGTCAGTGAGCTTACAAAACATATTTTGTGTTCCAATAATTAGTGCTAAAGGTATTCAAATGACAAGGGTGCCCAAATTTATGCACCTGCCTAATTTTGTTTGAATAATTACTGCACACTTTCTGTAAAACCTATAAACTTAATTTCACTTCTCAAATATCACGGTGTTCATCTGCTATATGATATATTTACCTGAAATTGCTGAGCTGGACAACCAATGATTTATAAAGAAAAATCATGAAAATTATCAGGGGTGCCCAAACTTTTTCATACGACTGTATGTCGTGAAACAGATTGTAGAACTACAAAGAGCCACTATATGGTAAGTGGAACCGTGTAGAAAAATGGTGACATACCAAATAAAGTGATCAGTGAGTCTATATTTACAAGCAGTTATCCCTTAGCTGACTCTACATTCTGCATGCCCATTTTCCAGGTTCATTTGTCGCAAAGGTCACCGCAGCCTCGGTGGCTCACTAGGTAGAGCCAGCTGCTGGAAATGGCAATGTCAGAGGGCCTGGGTTCAATCCCAGGTGGGGCTTCCAACGTGAAGGTCGACCGGTGCGTTTATGGAAAAAAAAAAGCCAGCCGCTGTGGTTATACTTCTAGTTCCAGCCCCAAGCCAGGATAAACTGGGAGGGGTGTGTCAGGAAGGGCATCCGGTGTAAAGCCTGTGCCAAAGTCTAATCTGCTGTGGTGACCCCTAATGGGAGCAGCCGAAAGAGGAGTTCCGGTAAAGGTCAGTCACCATAAATCATTTTCAAAGACCATTTGTGAGCTCGTGTGAACATCATTAACATCCAGATCACAGACCGGCGGCTGCTTTGGTGTATGTATCCCTTACATACACTTCTCATTATCCGCATGTGCAGGCACACGTCAAGAGAGATTGGGGAGGGCAGAGGTGCAGCGCTTTCCCTCTCCGTTTCTCTCTTACACTCTCTCTCTCTCACACACCCACACACAAATCTTTTCTAATACCGACTAAGGAGCTTTGGCAAACAGATGCTCTATTTGCAATAACCCCAAATCCATGCTTTGAAGGAGAGACACACAAAACATGTCTTCTTCCACTGTAACTGATTTCACGCTTGATATTCAAATGTGGCTCTGCCATGGGACCGTCCTCTCCCGATGTAATTTGGTTTACAATTCCATGAATGCATGAATTACACGAGGATAACACAAGCTGGTCATAGAGCTACGGACGGAAAGTAAGTCTAAAAGCTGGTAAATGCAACGCCATGCAAATGAGCTCCGTCTAAAAGGTTTGATTTTTAGTGTGGGTGCATCATCTGACAAGGTACAATCCATGCCAATTGAAGGTTATGGGCTTTGTTCAATGGCCCAACAATGACAGCGCTTGGATTTGATCCACAGTCCAGTGCCTTAACACCATAGCGCCAGTCATTTCCGTTCCATATAGATCCAAACGGATATCTGACCATGTTAATGAATGTCTTATTCGGGACGTAACTGCATCCATATGTGAGACATATTCGCCAAGTACATTTGGATGGGGCACAAGTTCTTAATGTCAAACCAATGTATATGCAGTAATACAGAATCGACATTGCTGTGGGATGTTTGGTCCCGTGCCCAGTATCTGTGCCTTTGGCAAAGTGGCCGCTTAAGTCATGTTTTTTAAAGGAAAACAATCAGATATCACTGCCAACGTTAATCTGTAGACCAGTGGCTCCCAATTTATCTGCAATCCCCCCTTTTATTGAGAAGAGTATCGATAAGGAAGTATTTCTTGTTTTCTTTGCAACCAGCCAATAATCTTGCAGAAGGACGTGATATAAGCTAGAAACTTAATAAGTAATAATGACGTTCTTCATTCAGGCAGGTGTTCCAATCAATGGGATGCCAATCAGGTGTGAGTGGGCACCCTGTTTTATTTAAAGAACAAAGATCTATCAAAGTCTGCTCTTCACAAAACGTTTGTGGAAGTGTATCATGGTATGAACAAAGGAGATTTCTGAGGAGCTCAGAAAAAGTTGTTGACGCTCATCAGGCTGGAAACGGTTACAAAACCATCTCTAAAGAGTTTGGACTCCACCAATGCACAGTCAGACAGATTGTGTACAAATGGAGGAAATTCAAGACCATTGTTACCCTCCCCTGGAGTGGCCAACCAACAAAGATCACTCCAAGAGCAAGGCGTGTAATAGTTGGTGAGGTCACAAAGGATCCCAGGGTAACTTCTAAGCAACTGAAGGGCTCTCACACTGGCTAATGATAAAGGGTTCACAAACTTTCAAGCACCACTGTATGAAGCCCTACTCACTCAAGCTTTCTCTTCACACTTTGAAAACCCCACCAGCCCCAGTGTGTTAAGACCCACCACACCGCTTAAAGACCTTCCACTACTTTATTACTGTCTATTTAGCATTTAGTAACCTTGCTCAGTCCGGACTGGCTGTGCATGAAAGCTGTTAGTGAGATTTTATAGCTAAAGTGAAATTTGCAGGTCAGGAATGTGAGGTCCGCCGTTGCTCTGCATGTCAGGTTAAATGCGGCGCGTGAGCTGCAGCCATAGAGGCGCGTGTCAGGAGGTATAACCGCAGTACATACGATATGGCGGTGTAGGCTGATATGAGATCTGTTTCTCTGAGACGCTCGGCGAAAGCGTTTTAACCCGAGGTCCTCGCTTCTCCTGACCATGTGCATCTTGTGTTCTACTGAGACGAACATCTTTAGTGAGGCAGCCAAAGGAGAACATGTTACTCTTGTGGAACGGAACGTCCACCCACAGAGCTGGCAGGGCCTGAAGACAAGACGTGCAATGATCTAGATTCTCGCCTGACGCAAGAACAGTTGAATTCACATACAGCGGAGGGGAAAAACAGCTGTCAACGCTGCGAGGAAGCTCACCGCTGCCTTCTTCCTGCTTTTATGCCGGCCCGAACCGACACGGGGGAGTGGACCGACCGCAGGGGGCGGCGCGAAGGAAGGCGAAGCGTACCTGGGAAAAAGCCAAGCACAAACCCTGCTGCTAACCAAGATTAGCACCTCAGTCCCGTGGTGCGCAAGGTCAACGACTAACAATGGCCCTACCTCTGACCGACATCCCCTCAAAGGCTGGTGACGAAACAACATCAAAGCATCCAAAGGAGGTCTTTGAAGCCTCTAATTATAGCCGTCTTAGCCATTTCCTGTAGCCACCACAGCCTCGTTGTGTCACTACAGACAGGGTTCAGTCATCTTCAACCGACACACCAAGCCAACGTTAAAGAACCAAAGCAAATAGTTTGGCAAGTCCAACTTGCAATGTAGCGTGGTAGTATGGGGTATACCAAGAATTCCTCATCAGTACAAAGGCTGCAATTATTCTTGTGTGCTGTAGGTTGAATTTTTTAATAATTGTCTACCATTGTAAATTATTTAGCCCACTCTGCGCAACCTGTGCCAGAAAAGAAACAAAGGAACCATAGGGCTTCTTCTCAAATAAATATTAATCAAGTGCTGGAAACCATGCTACGAGCAGACGAGTCTCCCCCCCAGGGCAGTCACGAGTTAAAACTCACCAGATGAAGTATGTATGAACGGCCGATCCCTTGCTAATCGCAGGTTTCTCTAGAACGGACCCGGCCGAGCCTCAGTACAGGCGAGCGCATGAGTTGACACGATCTGAGGTATTTCGGCGGGAGAAGGAAACAAAGAGGTAATTATTGCTTGCTGTGCATAAAACATGTTCTGCTCGACTGAACAGGGTCTGGGCTATTTGTCTCGCAGGCTGTGTACCATTTCAATGAGTTCCCACTCAGTCTTGTGTGTTAATTATGCAGGGACGGGGATCGTTCCAAACGCATACCGACAGAGTGCTGCGGCGTGCATGCTAATACGCGATTAATGATGACCGATGACCTTCTTCCATAATAAATGAGATGACCATTAGACGATCTGGCGGACGCGTGAGCGGAGCCAAGGTCAGCGACGAGGCGGATCCCGATCCCGGACAGCTTCTTCCAAACAAACACGCTCACAATCATCTCCCACATAAATCTGTCTCATGAGATCGATAAGAGAAGCCGATAAGTGGAGAATGAAATAGGAGCTCCAGAAGTAATGCACATATGTAATTCATCATAAAGGGCTGCTAGGTGGCAAGTTAATGGATCAACGGTATAAATATTCTAAAATGCCCTCGCCGGGGCACGGGCGCGTTCGTACACGTGCATTCGCATGAACGTAGCGCACACTGCACACGCTATAGTTCATTAATCCGTTCCTCCTGGAGTTTGAGTGACTTTAAAAACAACAGTTGTCATCAGGAAGAGGGAGAGACAATCGATGGCTACAGGCTTGGGGGACCAGTGGCTAATGATTTCCCATCAGTCTTATAAGCTAACACACACACACACACACACACACACACACACACACACACACACACACACATAGTCTCATGCTACACTTGCACAAACGTGTTCTGTTCACAACATTCCTAACTACATATTCTGTTTACTCTCCAAGCTCTTCTGTCCTTCTAAGAGCCCTTTTATAGACAGTAGGCAGCGCCCTCTTGTGGTAAGACTCAGTGTCTAATCAGACCTCAGCGGTAATCAGTTATACTTCTGCCTGAGACAGAACTGCATGCCGAGTTTTGTCTTTCATTTATTATACATTATTTTATCTTACTTACCGCATTTTCTTTAATTATCTTCTCTCTTTATGTATAACTATTACACTAAACCTACACTGCCTGGCCAAAAAAAGGTCGCCATCTGGATTCAACTAAGCCAATAGTTATAAATAGGATAATTACTGCACTGGTGACGATGTTTCCGCTGGTAACCAATGATTGAACCCTACCTAATACAGTGAGTAGCTTCTCATTTGATAAACAATCACTCCTGTGGTCGTGGAGAAGATGTCCATCTGTTTCTGAAGGGTCAGATTGTGAAAGAGTGGTTCAGGGAGCATGAGCCACCATTTCCACACATGGATTGTCCACCAGAGTCCAGAGCTGAACCCCGATGAGAATCTTTGGGATGTTCTGGAGAAGACTGCGCAGTGGAACAAATCTCCATCATCAATACAAGATCTTGGGGGAAAAATTCATGCAACTAAGGACAGAAATAAATGCTGTGACATTGCAGAAGCTTGTGGAAACGACGTCGATGTGGACGAAATATTAGTGTGACCTTTCTTCCTGGCAGCGTATTAATTATATATATTTATGTTTGCTATCGGTGTTCCATCGCATACTATTACTGTAGCTAATTAGTGCTACATCAACACCTACACCTGACCCTACCCTCAAGTGTATCCTACAGCAGTCTTACAGGACCTCATGGCTACATCCTGTACTTTAGGATACGTCAACAACCAGTATGTATTCAGAATGCTGAAATACGTCTTGCTATGGTCCAATGCATTCCATGTTCTACTTTTACCAACCCCCTGTAAACACACACATGCAGGCGCACAACCAGAGCCAGCATGGGGTGGACGAGCATATTTGAAAATGTTTTGCAGAGTTTATTGCTACCTTTAAGACAGCGAAGGGCAGGAGGCGGCATGCGGCCTCTGACACCTGTAATATAAATGGTAATAGCCTGAGCTTTCTTTGAATCCCAAGCAGTGCCGCTCCGAGATTTAGTTCAGAGAGGACTCGCGGGGGAAAAACAGCACCGTTTCCTCTATTCTCTGACAGGCTATCTGAAGGATGCAGTGTGCGTGGAACACTTTACCAAATTGAATTTATCCTTTATCGACATCGCTCCCACTCCCACGGCGAGTTAGAGCGCACACACACATCACATCACATGCAAATCACACAGCAATCCTGATCCCTGACCAAAAAAAGCCCTCTTATTGCCTCCTGCACAGCATCATGGCTAATGTGTGTGTAGTGAAAGAGAGCCGTTTCCGTGTGTGTGTTAGTTAATCTAACCGAACGTCCCCACATGATAGAAAGAGCTGCTTTAGCTCGCCGAGGTTTCAAATGATGCATAGAAAGTCCTCCCAGCGTTAGAAAGGCAAGTGTGTGTGTGTATCGAGATGACTAATCAAGACAAGTGTCATGCACAAGTGTGCACATGCACTGCTAGAGGTGGCTGTATGCCAGGCGAATGATAAACATTCAGAAGCAACACAAACGCATCACGCTGAGCTTCTAAGCTACAAGTCAACAGATTTGGGAAATCCCTCAGATCCATTAGAAAGGACAACGGACAATGCTCCTCACACCACTCGTCAGAACAATACACATGGTGTAACCGCACAATATTTAGGTAAGTTTGTGGACGCTTCAGATCCCAATTCTGGTTTTCCAACTTGGTTGGACCATAATGTAAGTGGTAGTGCAAAGTGTTCCTTTGAAAATATTACTGCAAGTCATACTGTGTCCCAACTGGCTTATAAAAGGACGTGAAGCAGATTTGTGTATCCCTCCCAATGAGAACATTGCAAACCCAACAGCACTGTGTGTCTGAGCCGGCCCGCACAACACACTCCGCTCAGACTTCACCCGCCAAGCTACAGCATGTCAGCATCTATTTTCCTGCTTTGCGAAATGAGTGGTTTACTCTAAACGTTGATTATGCTGGGAAGAAAGAGGTGCCAATCACAGCCAATCAGCGAGGTCAAAGTCAGTGCCAGCATCCGATGGAAACAGCCTCGGCCGGGCTGAGCGATCTCGTCAAGAACAGCCATGGGCAACGTCCTAAATCATCTCCTCTTGCGCTTGTGCTCTCTCTGACACGCAGAAAACACTCCTTTACCCGTCGCTGTGCCCTCCAAATGCAAAATCAACAGAGAGACATTAGGAGTGGCGCTTCTCGACGTATTACTTTCTCATAAAAACATGGAAAGTACTGCTTTCGAGAAAACAAAAGGAGGATGAGCCACTATCTGCAATGAGATTATTAAAAATGGTATCAAGCAGGCAAAGAACTGGGACGACATCTATTCGCCCTCTAGGCAGCGCCGGGTTCTTAAAGAATGGATGTGTTTTCCAGTGCCACTGAAGACAGGCAAGGAAATGTAACATTATGTTAGCAATTGCATGGCCCCCTTTTCTTCAGGAAAACCAATAATAAACACGCGGAAATAAAATAAATAAGCAAATAAATAAAACGGGCCGAGCAGGCATGGCAGCCATCAGTTATCTGTGAAGGTTTAATAGAATGTCACAGGAGAGGGAGAAAGACAGAGGGGAAGAACAAAAGGAAGCAGAGAGAGAGAGGAATAAAAACAGAGAGGCATGGTCTGAGAGAGGCAGAAAACTCATAACTCAGTGGATGACAAAACTGCCTGTTTAAACAGAGCTTGTTTAAGTTGAAAGCAGACGTAAAAACGCATCTGTTCACTTTGAAGCTGCGGCACTAATTTGTATTCCATCACTCTTCTAGGCCGTTCAGCACAAACCTGGCAACGCAGCATTATCCTGCATTACTATTATTCTGACTGGGAATATCTCTGGCGACGTTTCAACCGTCTCTCTCGCATTGTATAGTGGCTTTAATCTCTCTTCCGATTTTACGCGGGCGCGTCACTCGTCCCGAGTTCCTCATTTCCGTGCACGAAACAAACAAGTTGCCAGGACCTTCATGCTGAGGGTTGAACCGAGGGTTCCTAGCGTGTGCCTGATGTTTTTTTCCTGTCTGGAATATGGTTTATTATTAAACATGACCGCAGAGGTCAATCTAGGCTAATTGTATCACGCAGCAATAACCAGATCAAACTGATGCTCAGCGATAAAGCAGGTGGGGTTAATAGTAACACACAGCCATAATGCATGCTAGCCTAATGGCAATGCACAGTAGAGCCCTGCATTACCGGGGGACCCCCACAGAACGCGCAGGTCTTAGAGCAATAGCCTGTGTCAGGGGACTAATCTGGAAGGTTATGGCAAGGGCAAAAAGTATTTTAATAAAACAGTAGAAGCAAGGCGACGCTTTCTAACACAGGGGTTCAAATCACACCTCTCCTTCAGTAAGGCCTGGAAAACATTCGGCTGCTAAATGGATACATGTAATTTGTTAAATGCTTGTTTTTGGCTGTGACGAGCCTTAAATCGGGGTGAGCACTGCCACATATGCTCTTGAAACAGACTTTAAGGAAATGCAGGTTATCTGGGAGTCTGTCGATAACCATTATTAGATGGTCATTTGGCAGTGCATGTGTTGTTTCTATAGAAGGGGTGGGCGATACGGTACGAAGACTATATCACAATATTTCAAGACATTTTAACGATACACGATATTTCTCACGATACATATCATCACAGTCAAACTGTACTGCGCTTCATCCAATGAAACTCCTTACATTCATTATAATGAGCCATGCAGTTGGTCAGTGTCCTTTAATCACAATAACAAAATGTACTGCTAGTTTAATAACCCAGTAAACCCAGTGGGGAACGGCTTTAGACATCCAGTAAGACTACAGACACGTTTTTCGACCGAATTACATCAGTGTCAAAACTGAACTCCAAATTGCCCCAAACAGAAGAAAATTCCCAGCGACTCCGACTAAATAATTCCTGCATTAACTTCAAATAAGAGACGACAAGTTCACGAGAGCTTTTACCCCTCCCCGATGTGCACTTGCTGTTATTTTGGCGTCAGCGAGTGATGAGAAAAATGATTATGGTTGCTGAGGAACAGAATCTTGAGCTTAATTGTGTTTGCAAGGCTTCAGGTAGTTCACTCTGACAAAGAATTGAAGGAGACGGCAAAAATATGAACGCAATACATGTTCCGTTTCAGCCTAGCCTTTGTAGACGTCTAATTTTAAATAATACAATCAGCAGAAATCACCTTCCTCTTTCACCCAGTAATCAAGTTTCCTTCTTAGACGGGGAGCCTTCTCGTTTTTCAGTGACAACTTTTATGCAGCCGTCTTTGTCAGGCAATTTGTGGGATTGTATGTTTAAATTTTGTTTGAAATTGTTGTCATACATTATGGCAAACAAGATTTGACGTCGATATTACTCATAACGCAGCGGCCAACACAACGGCATCATTTTCACCCGACAAAAAGAAAACAGACATTGTTTCATTTAAGTAAGATAAAAAAATTCCACCATTGGTCCGGCCGTTATGAGAAACAGAAATGTCCTGAACATCTGTGAGTAAATGTAGTTTAGAGTTTAGGATCAAATCAAAACGTAAGCAAATCTACAATTAAAAGGCTCCGAGGAAGAAAAAGGCAGAGCAGCAGTTGGCTGCCATCCTATCACTTCAAGAACAGCCTGTCCTCAGTCGCAACTGTACAGAAGATAAGAGCAAAGCTCTCTCTACACCACCGGAAAATGACTTCAGGAACAAAACGCCATGGACGCTCTAATGTTTATACATCCAGCTCACAGCGGTCTGGGATTATTCCAGCAGATGTGCATAAACCGTATAGAGAACAGTGACGTCCATGCGTTATCACTTGTGATTCCTTTACCAATTGAGCCGCACCATGGTCGTCACCTTCTCAGCCGCCAAGCTATCTTTTCATCAGGCAGCATTATGAATGGTGCGTTTTATAGCGGCGGCTGCAAAGGCCGACGGGAAATAAACTTCAATTCACCGATGCCATCTCGTTATCTCCGCTACACACAGCAGTGGGGATCTCGGCGTGTAGGTGTACGTCTGATCTTCCACCGCGTGTTAATTTACTTTGTGTCTCTCTTATCAGCGCAGGTGGATAAAGGCCTTGGAAAGCCTCCCTCTCCTTCTCTTTCTTCCTCTCATGGCGGCACCGGCCAGGAGACAGAAGCACCGGGCGTGATATTAAATAGAATTTTACCACCGACAATCACGCTGGTCACGTCCTACCTCGCTCCGGCTTCCTGATAAGACACGAGCGACACCACAGCCCCACATCAGCAGCACGTTCTGACCAAACACTCTGCATGGTGGTGTGCTCCAGTCTTTCAGCCCTCAGAAGCATCCATGTACACATGAAATGGAATCAATTCTAGACACTTTTCCATGGTGTCCGATGGGTGCCAATGTAGCTAAGTGATAGATACAGTGTTTAAAGCTGTAAGTGTCCAAGTATTGATGGTCTCTTAATAGCTGGGAGTGAAACAGGGATTTGCTGTGCCTTTAGGGTCTTGCTAAAATCACAATTTCTGTCTAAAACACTATAGAAGTGAGTTTCCAGCTTTTACTAGGATTAAGCAAACACCAACACAAGTCCGAGCAGTGCATTTTTCTTCGTTCTTGCTAAAAAAATTCTAATGAATAATTAGCAGGTTTAGCAGGTCCTTATCAAGAACTATTAACAGTCGTCAAGTGTTCAGGCTTTCAACGTACAGTCCAAGTCATTGAAGAACAAGAGCAGGACTGGGATTGAACCCTAGACCTTCCAATCCAGCACCTTAACTGCTGCAACACAGCCAGCAAATGAGGGTTCAATTCAAAGAACCAAACTCTGGACACCATCCATGTTTACGAGTTGATCGACTGCATTTTAGGTAAGGAAAAAATGTCACTAAGCCATTTCTTCAAAGGAACGTCCTGATGATCTGGCAGCAGTGACTGTAATGTTTGCAGCCTGTGCTGCGAGACTGGCAGTCTGGTAATTACTCTGTCATTATTTATGTCTGTGTGACAGCATAGCAACAGCCTAATAAGCCTAATACACTGGCGTTACGCAGGCATTAACCTCAAACTGACGGAGTTTACTCACACACAGACACAACCAGGGTCAGGGATCAATAGACACTACGGGGAGGACTTTTCTGCGTTTTTATCTATCCACTGTCTTCCTGTTTTGACGTTGGTGGTATCAGTCTTTGCTGATTATCTCAAAGTGGCGTTAATCAACCCAGTTATTCGGTCTACCACTAACGCAAACGCCACATGACTGGCTCATCCTAACTCGCTGGAGGTGAAGATGGATGCTGCTCAAAAACTGGCCAGCTCTCAACCAAACAGCCATTAAAGACAGCTCAACAACTAACTTGTTTCACCAACTCAGTACTGTGCTGAATATTTAAGCAAGACACCAGCACAAAAACACACTCAGCAAACTTTCGAGGAATCGTCCTCCGCAACCCTCGTTGCATCTGATTGAATGAAAGAGGCCAGCAGCTTACAGTAAACGCAGGCTGACCCCCGAGGCGAAGCACAGAGAGGGTGCTTAGCATCCATTACATCCAGAACAGCAAGCCCAAGCTCAGCAGGCACATACTTAATCACGAAATTCAGGAGCCTTATTAGAGAACAATTACTAAATGGCAAGCCTCGTAAATCATAAATCATTCAGCCAGACGACTAAGGAAAATGAGAATGGCATTTCGCAGCAAATCTCACGCATGGGCAAGGACACCTTATGCGTATTCATAAGGTGGCAAGGCTGAGCAGGACCGCCGCAGTGTCCGTGCACCGACGGGAGCCAAAGCCTTGACAGATGGATTGTAAAACAGAACAGCAATTCCGAACAGAAGACTGGTTTTTAATACACCAGTAAGGCAATATGAGGCTGTCTTATTACAGAATGTGTTAAAAGGGTCCCGACTGGTGTTTAAAAAGACTTATTGCTAAGTGGCGCTGTATTCCAGATTGGTCCAAGCCTGTGGTGTGTCATCTCCCACTATGTCATGCTGTGTCTGTCCCTCTAGATTTCACCCTTTGTGGTGCCCTTTTGTGGTGAGTGTCTGCTAAAGTGTCACTTGATAGACATCTGCCACAGCTCATCTCACTCAGCCGCCCACCGCCACCCCATTTCTCTCTCCGTCTCTCACTCCCACCACCTCAGGCGGCACTCGGCGAATGTGTGACAACACGCTCGGGGGAGAGGATGACTGACGCAACTCTTTTCGTCTCCCCTTCACATCTACCTGGCGTCCTTATGAAAACCAGACGAGATCACACGCAGATATCATACCTTCCTAAGACAGCCCACAAACCGCATTTTTCCTTCATCCTCTCTAACCGCTCCTTCAGAACTGCGTTCTGCTATTCCAACCCAAAATACACACCCGCAGCTGGGGCAAACACGCCGCCTTACCATCTCGGCACCATCTACACTACGACGCACCTACACCGGCATCGAGGCTGGCATTCAGGCTGCGAGGCCACGCAAAGGACAGCCAAGTGCCTAAGAGCTTCTCCCCTTCGATCTTGATGATACCTAACAGGCGGCCTTCGAGCTGATCTCAAGGACCACTAACGACAGACCTGAAAAAGGGTATTGTGAAGTCAAGGTGTCAGTCAAACCCACAAGGTCCTCCAGTGTGCGCTTCAATTATCTAAAATCTAAAATAAAAAAACAAGTGGTGAACTTCCAAGCCATATGCACAAGGACAGGCAGGATGCTTTCGCTGTTCAAAACAACATTCATCTATATAACAATGGACGTGTATAACCAGGACTGGCCCTCACACTGCATCGCCAAATGGTATCAAGTGAAGCTTTATACAATGGAGCATCGTCTCAAAGAAAGCGGCTTTACAATTTTAGGGCCAATCCCAAACTGAGCAAGGAAAAACCTTAAACGTTATGAGGACCTTGTCAGGACCAAGACTCAGACAGGGACCCGACCTTCTTGGATGGCTTAGATGAGAAATGTAAGAATGAAAACGTATCTAGTCGAATAAGTTTGTAGTACTAGTTCAAAAAACTAACTCAAATACTGATACAATAACAAAAAATATGCATATCGCCATTATTTCCTCCGACACGCAGAGTCACTTTAGGATCTTAAGTATCAGCGCTGTTACCAACACTCAGAGCGCTTTCAAATAACATCATTTGCGTTTTAACTCACAACTGATAAAGAATCCAATTTAAGCATTTAGATAATCAATTAAGAGTTAATGGCCTTGCTTAATGGTCCAACACAGGATCTCTGGTAGTCCTGGGATTTGAACTCACCCTTTCTGGTACCCACAGGACATTATCAAGTGAGTTAAAATGGAAAATGCGTCTTTAAACATCTCAATTGCTTTCGTATAATCAAAGACTTAAAAAAAAGATCTGTCACAGCCCAAAATAACTAAGGCTCATTTTCTCACTATGGAGTTGGTCAGCATCCCTCAAAAGTCCTAAATAGTATAATTAATGCAGTTCAACAAACCCTCTGCTCGCACTGTGCTTCACCTTAATCATGTCAAGTCCACTTTCGAAGTGAGTGGCACTCCCACCGGTGACAAAAACGAATTTCTTTATCACATGTAATGCAGCTGGGCTCTTAAGGACGAGTAAGGCGTGCATCCGGTGACATCTTTAATTGGCCCTTGACTTCAGTCGCTCTCATTTACCAGAGCGTTAATGGTACGAGATGCAGATGAACGCAACTCTTATATATTCTTCTGGGTCCTCTGCACTCTGGATTGCTCTTTTATACTCCCATCTCTTCCTGCCTCTTCTGTTCCAGCTCTGGTGATGTGGGTTTGGAAATCTCTTGTTCTCATTCTGCCTGTCTGAAGCGGTTGAGTCCCTTTGTCTTTCTCTTTTTGCTTTCTGGCTCTGTTTCTATTCTTCAACTCTAATCTTTTTTTTTTCCCCCGTCTACCTTCCGAGATGTACCTCCTGCAGAACGAACAGTGAAAGGTGCTCTGAATTGTTCGGGCTTCAGACTAAACATGCAGTACGGCAGACTTGGATAATCGATTCCAAACACAGCTCTAATAACGTGTCAAAGAACTTTGGGACATTTCTGCAAAACGCCGACCAAAAAAATCAGAGCGCTTGCGGCTATTTCTGTAGCTAATTTGCGCCTGAAAAAATTGCCACTTAATATTTAATCAAGTCCTAGGAAACGGACAATTTTCACTGTAAATCTTGGACGGATGTGGAGTCTTCGTGAGTGCCGGGCATTAAGAGGGCGCTGCCCTGCCGAGCACATTAAACTTTAGTACTCAGTGACATGATTTGTGCTGGGGTGACATCATCTAACTGCCAATAAGTGCAAACTGGCACTGGAGTCACCCCGCCTTTGGCTCCTGAGCTAACTGTGCACCTTCGTCCAGAGGAGGAGGGATGCTAATAAAAGCCACACAATGAAACAGAATGACACCCATTCCAGTTAAGAGCGAGAGCGACCAGGTCTTGGCAGATGCGCGAGTGGACTGCTTGCATGTTTGAAGAGGGCGATAAAAGAAGCTCTTATTGTGTGTAAAAGCTGCCAGCCTGGCGGAACAATAAATCAGCAAAGAGGAGCGAGACAGATCCTCGGCTGCTGGTCAACCCCGGGAGAGCATGCCTCCTCATAACGTGCAGTTTAATCGATACAGGAACGCCCTCTGTACCACTCTAACAGTCATCCATAGCCACTTTGCCTCCCTTGTCCAGATCTCCCACTGTCTGCGATTCATAATCTGCATCGTCACACAAGCCATCATGACATCGCGCTCTGAATCAACAGCGGTTCTCGGATTCTCACCTCATGCCAGCCTGGTTTGATTATAAACACAAATGGGCCATTTTACCAAATTAGTCCTTTTTTAAACTGTGGTCTCACAGTAAAAACAACATAAACACTATCAGACTTTAGGTATTTACAAGGATGATCGATTAAAACTAAGGAATTGAGCTATCAATTGAGACTATATGGGCAAAAGTATCAGGGCACCTATACATCACACATACATATACAGCTTCCACTCTTCCTGAATGGCTTTCTACAAGGTTTTGGATCTGTATCTCTGGAAATGTTGCCCATTCCCTCAAGGTCAGACACTGATGCTGGATGAGACTAACCTTGATTTCAATAACTAAACGGTGTGTCCCAATTCTTTTGGCCATATAATGCAGTAATAAGCTAAATATGTATAAAAGCATCATTTAGGGTAGATTTTCTCTTTGGAACCTTGGTTGGAAGAATCACAGACTCTAATACACTGGCTGGCCAAAAAAAGGTCGCCACCTGTGCATTGGTGAATCTGTTTCAGCTGGCAACCAGTGACTGAACCCTGACTGATGCCGTGAGTAGCTTCTCATTTGTGGTCGTGGAGAAGATGTTCATCTGTTTCAGAAGGCTCAGATTGTGAAAGAGTGGTTCAGGGAGCACGACCCACCATTTTCACACATTGGCCACCACAGAGTCCAGAGCTGAAGCCCATTGAGAATCTTTGGGATGTTCTGGAGAAGACTGGAACAAATCTCCCATCATCAATACAAGATCTTGGGGGAAAATGAATGAATAAATGTTGTGACATTGCAGAAGCTTGTGGAAACGATGCCACAGCGAATGCGTGCCATAATAAAAGCTAAAGGCGATGAAATATTAGTGTGTGACCTTTTTTTGGCCAGGCAGTGTATAAACTCGTGAAAATAATATTGTTACACATCACATTTGGATTGGAAAACCTAGAGAATGAAGCAGTCGGCACTGAAATGAGCTGTTGCTGGAAATATACCTGCTGTAAGATTATGTGGGTTTGGAACACATGCTTTGATTATTACCACTTTTCTATTATTATATCATTTCTTCTATATTAATGCATAACCAGAATTGAATAGACTCACACTTTATAGGATAATCAACTACTAAGAGACAGACAAGTGCCAAGTTCAGCCCTCAGACTATGAACATATTCTTGGCTGTTTTCTACTGAGACCATCTACTGAGCAGGTCCATTCAGTGTGTTTATCCTATCCGCTTACACACAGAGTTGTGAAGCTGAAAGAGGAAAAATGCCTTTAAGATGCATTGATTTAATTTTATGGGTTAGTTGCACAGTAAATGTATACACAGTGCATTCCGTGTGTGTTATTGCACTTCTCAGCACAAGCCTGGCTGTAGCAGTAAATACTGAATGAGGCTTCATGATTTTTGGATACGGGTTAAGATCCTCACCTCCACCGGGAATCTCCTGCCATTGATGCTGTGCTCTGAGCCATCGGAACCGTTGGTCTGGCCCCAGTGAAACTCCACTTTTTCAGCCTTAAAGCGACCCGGCAAGCCAGCGCCTTGCACAAAGTAGTCGTCCTTCAGCAGGATGGCCACTGTGAGCGAGAGAGAGAGAGAGAGAGAGAGAGAAGGATGACTCAGTTTGCTTGGCAGCGTAAGCTGAGAATGATTTGTGTTCAGTCTGAAATAAAGGATGCTGATTAGAGGATGTTTTCAGTCGTTTTTAAGCCTTATTCATTTAGGGAGCGACATGCTGAAATGTTATATGCAGCCTCTTTCTTCTCTTCCCATTCGCCAGCAGTAGGAACCATCAACTTTGCTCCATTTCAAATAGCTTCTTTAAGTCTCTTTATTCACTGAATTCCAGATTCGAGGCAAAGAAAGGGAACGGCACCAAGAGTCACAAATTGGTTTCTTGCAAATAAGGACAGTGCTTTAATTAACCAACACAACCTTAAACAGACCCAGGCTTATTGCGGCTGAATTCCAGTTCTGATTGAATTTTAGAATTGGTTCCACTTTACCCTGCTTTTACACCAGAGATTTCTGCCCCAATTTCTCCTAAGCGCTCCACCGAAATGATTGGCCTAGCTTTGCGCATCACTGACACAGGAGAGTCTCTATTAATATATCCGCATCTGCACCTAAGGTCAATAAACTTCTGATCAAACTTGTTTCTGGAGGATGTTGATGCAGTTCTGGGAAATATCTGAGGCTTCCTGGGGATTTCCCAGAGAGATGCGAGGAAGGGAAGGCACAGAGCGAGCAGAGCTCTTGATGAATTTTAGCTAGCTCGCAATACAGAGACGAGAAAGAACGAAGGATAACTGCAAGGAAAAATACTTTCACTTTTATCAAGTAGATATTTATTCGAAAGGCGCTGCGGTTCAAGCAAAGACCTGGGCTGGATTTCCCAAAAGCAATGTAATACTAAGAACATCGTAAACTCCCTCGTAAGACGATTTGCTAATTTACTAGTGTTTCCCAAAACCCTTCATAATTAACGTAGCATATTAACTCCATCGTTAATAATGTGCTTGATGATCTGCTTGTGATTCCCAAAATGCTTCTCAAGTTGCCAGCATCTGCTTTCCAACTAACAGTAACCAGAGGGTGACAAAAAAAACATGTCGAAATTGTATGAGTGCTTCGTTTTATCAATGACAAACATTTTTCAATGAACAAATGCCCTTACTTTACTTAGCAACAGCATGGAACGTCATACGAATTGCCATGTCCTTATTTAAGGTCTTATGCCTTACATACAGTGGGGCCAACATCTCAGACCACTAGTAAAAACTCTTGGATCTTTGTGGAGCAGGATTCATACGGCAGCATGATATAAATCACACCTCAAAGACCAAACAAGATCAAAGAGTGCTGACAGTCATGAACACCTTAATGCGACACAGCATTTACTGATAATATTTAATGAGATTCATTGTATTCGATTCAGTACATGTAGTCTTCAGACTCTCTCTTTTTGGAAATACGTACATATATGTAGCAATATGTACATAAGGGATCATATTTTAAGTATTAATAAGGAAAGCCCATCTTCTCTGGGACCTATCAGGTTCTGTACGCCACTACACTGCCCATTACAGGACCAACATACCATTCAATTAATGAGAGCTTCATACAGTTAATCATAAATGAGCTGGCTGACTGGCATAAAGCTTTATTGGCATAAAGCAAAAACAAACTGGATCAGAAGTCAAATCTGGCCCACATTAAGTATTAGGATCCAAGTGTGGTTTTTTCAGCATTGAATTCAAAACTTTCACCACAGAGCTGAACCTTTTCCACACCAAGGGGCACAGGGTTCAAGGCTGAGAAAAATCAACATCTCAATCGTTTTTCTCACGCTCATCTTATTCAGACACAAATAATGGAGACGGTCTGGTCCGATTCATCAGCTCTGATGAACACACCCAGGATCCCAGTGAAAACTCCTGAGTTTGGTGAGTATTTCTTCAGGACTGCAAGAGCTTATGAGTGTAGCGAACTTTGATCCGGTGGTTAGTAATAGGCACGAATATGTTGTCGGTTCTAGGAACGCTTTCTTCTCGAATTCTTCTGCAGGTGACTGAACCCAGTTCTCCAGCTGAAAATACACTCAGGTGAACGTTATATATAGCTAAGGGTACCTCTATTATTCATAAGACAACACCAGGCAATTTATCTTACTCTGCATAGATTATGTTTAGCAGTGGGGAGCGTTAACAAGGAGAAGAGAGGGTAGGCGAGCGCGTAGGTGTGTGTAAGTTGTGTGTAATGATCCGGGACTGTCATCTGGATGGCGAGCAAGACGTTGAAGAAGAGGTGGGCTTGGTTCGTGGTGCATTTGTGTACACACAGATACAAACACTTCTGCTTCACAGCTCTAGGATATTTGATGTTGCCAGTAAGGGTAAAGAGAGGGAACTTGCCAGTTTTGCCCGTGTTCTTCATTGACGTCTTGTTAGACGATTCTCCTTCAAACCCGTCCAGCAGGACCTCTTGATACTCCATCGAGACCTTAGTGTCCTGGTCCGCTATATTGATCGGGGATTGGTTCCTCTCCCGGCACTCCGGGTAAGCCGACGCCCATCCCGTCTCAGGTCCGTATGCCCCTAAACAGACAGAGAGTCAATAACTTGTCATCTCACAAAGATATAAAAATGAACCCATCAGCTGTTTTTGTGTTCCGGTGCTGTCAGTCAAACCGGCACAAACCTGTGAGGATTGCTGTCTGTCAGTCTGTCTGTCTATATATCGATTAAGACTTCACTTATTAAGCCTGAGACAATTCAACCAGACAGACACCTGCATAAGATGTTCCCTTTTTATCAGCCAAGACAACCTTCTTAAAATAGAATGAGACAATGGTATAAATAAATAAAAAATTGAATATAATAATGTAGAGAATAAGCTTCCTGGCATTATTTAGTGGAGCCATTTACTTGCATACATTTATACTTGCCCACGTAACACTAATTGTGCATAATCAGTACCCTAAAGTTGTGGAATGAGTGAGATTTTTATTAACTAATAACTGAAACTAAATAAATGAATCAACAAAATGATTATACAACTCACTTGTACTATACAGAAGCACGTCGACTGAAGGTTCCTTACCAATTCAACACACCAGCACAGGTGCGGTGCTGTAGGTCTTTAGAGTATAATATAAGACCATAATAGCCACTGCTGTAACATATTGGCTGCCCCACTGAGGTCATTGGCCATTCTTCACAAACAACATATGGTACATTAAAGAAAGCACATTTCATTATTAACGACCCCGCTCAATGGTCCTCCATACATTCTTTGGATTACTGCGCCTTGGCTACCATTACAACTGGCCTAAAATGAATGTGTGAGACTTCGGTGCTTGAATGAACAAGAAAATGTTCCCTTGAGATGGTGGACATTATAATTAGCATTATAATTAGAACTTCTGACTTTAATTGCATCTGTATTTATAGGCGTATGATTTATTTATTTTGCCCCATTCCACTTACATGCAGGAGTACAGAGCATTACAGGGGTGGCTGGTGAAGCACTGGGGGATCCCAACATCTGGCGTCTACTCTGCCATGCATGACCGATCGTGACCGTATGACGCTTGAGATGGCCGGAATTCATGACCTACTATTTGACTAGTGGGACGGCATGACTATCATTTGGCAAAAACCAGAAACGTCAGAAAAGTTCTAGTCACAAAACTTTTGCCAACAGAGTGTTCGGTATGGAAGACGAGCACTCTAAGGGTACGGCATCTAGAAAGCACATTACATTACACACACATATCCAAACCAGCCAGATGCCATGACCTCACAGCACCAGAGTAACCTTCATCCTCATTTTCAGCTTTCGAGTGAACACTGGACAGCTGCTCTCTTCCTCGGTCTTCCTCAAAAGTGCAACCTTAATTGAAAGCAATCCTCAGCTCTCGACCCTTTACGATGAATTTGTCTGCAATTACCCAAGCCTCCCACGCATCCGGGCCAAGCCCTAATGCTGCCTTCATCGAATTAGGAGCCGTCTCGCGTCTCTTCTCAGCCCGGATATAGCCTTGGGCGTATTGATCGGACAGGTCCGGGTTTGATCCAGAGAGACTGGGAGCTCTAAACTGAGACAAGACGATTGTGTAATGAAGGCACCGCGGAGCTGTGCGCGAAGAGATCGCTCTTTGCTTTAATGCTCTTTTAACGCGGTTAGAGAAAGTGCAAACGCAAACCTAATCTTAACCACTACACGTGGGAGAGAGGCAGTCTGGGAGAGAGAGGCCACTCTGGAGACGAGACTGAGTAAATGGAGGAGACGCAAGTCATCAGGTATTCCGTGAGAAAGTCGGCCATTCTTTCCTTACTTCTCCCGCGCCTTCACATCTAATCTGAGAGAACAGAAGCAGGGTACATCTCTAACACAGTGGCATTTTACTCAATGTCCCATCTAACATTTCTGCTTCCAGGTTCCTCTAGGGCATTCGTGAACATGCAGCCTGGAAGAACTGCACTCTGCAAGCCAACTGCTGCAGGCAGAACAGAATAATAAGTGCGGGGTGTTAAAGGAATACTTCAGTGCATTTCAGCCTAATCGCCATCTATCACATCTGTAGGACATATACAGACAATAATGTACAGGGGAGCTTGAAAGTTTGTGAACCCTTTAGAATTTTCTCTATATTTCTGCTAAAACATCATCAGATTTTTCACACAAGTGATAAAAGTAGATAAAGAGAACCCAGTTAAACAAATGAGACAAAATATTATACTTGGTCATTTATTTATGGAGGAAAATTATCCAATATTACATATTAGTAAGTGGTAAAAGTATGTGAACCTCTAGGATTAGCAGTTAAGTTGAAGGTGAAATTAGAGTCAGATGTTCCAATCAATGGGATGCCAATCAGGTGTGAGTGGGCACCCTGTTTTATTTAAAGAACAGGGATCTATCAAAATCTGCTCCTCACAACATGTTTGTGGAAGTGTATCATGGCACAAACAAAGGAGATTTCTGAGGACCTCAGAAAGAGTTGTTGATGCTCATCAGGCTGGAAAAGGTTACAAAACCATCCCTAAAGAGTTTGGACTCCACCAATCCACAGTCAGACAGATTGTGTACAAATGGGAGGAGATTCAAGACCATTGTTACCCTCCCCAGGAGTGGTCGACCAACAACATTGTTCAACTTCTCTTTTAATGGAAACATCAAAGCGAGGCAGGGTTATCATGGCGCAATAGGACCCATAGAGACTTATTTGCACTAAGAACACAGTACTGTAGATGTAAAAACACAGAAAAATAGCGGATAACTTCTCCGAGAGTTATTGTGAACCTGTGTACTGAATTTTTCTGATCAAAATGGTTGAGAACCAAATTTGAGGAAAAGAACCACTGCAAATATGACTAGCTTTGATATAATCTTAAGTATTGATGTAACCTTGTGTCTGTCATTGAATGGCCATTGATGCTGAAGAGCGACGTTCAATAAATGAAACAAAAACATTTCTGAATAACACCAGTTGGCTCTGGTGAGACCTACAAGGGCAAAATCTTCAAAAGTGTCACCAACAAAGCTGGTGAAAACCCATCCGTATAAGAAACTAGAGAGAAAATATGACATACTGTAGTTTAAAGATAACCAGAAAGTTCCTGGTATCTTTCACAGCACACTAAACAAAAATCCTTGCCACAAGAATGACTGTTGCTCTGAAGAAAATAGGGAATTTGTTTCCATGTTAAATGGGTGCCAAAAGCGCTAGTCAAATATGTGTAAATGCTCGAGCTCAACACAGAACAGATCTCCAGATCACACACTTCAAACAAGTCCAGTCACAGACTCATCCGAATGTGAGAAAAGGGAAGTCCGTTTATAACTCGCTCTCATGCGTTTTGCACGGAGTCTCCAGAGCACGGCTGTATTTTAAACCAGTTAATATTAACTGCGCAAATGCAAAGCATCTTTGCGGTGTGCTCGGTCTCCGGGGATAATCTGCTTTGCTCTCAATTAGCAGTATTCTCTCAGGTGCCTGCATGCCGCTGACCCTAAAACTGCCCCCAATCGACAAGAAAGAGGAAGAGGACACGGTGCAATTTGCAACATCAAGAGACGTTTGTTTGTGTGAACGGTTCTATACAGAGCGTGTCAGAGACGCGTGGCCAATTCTGCCATTGTTATGTACTGAAACGACATGGCATCAGGGAAACAAGTCTATTCTGCGATGAGAATAGAAAAAGGAACCTAAGCACAGAGACCTAAGAGGGTGGTCAACACTCTACACAATACAGTGGTACCTGTGCAACTGGGAATTTTTTCGACAAGTTCCCGAGGTGGTCCAGAACCGAGGTACCACCGTATACGGGCTTTGTTTGGTTCGCAATCGTGGGAACCACCAGGTGATGGCATGGCTTACATCCTGGACTGAGCACCAGTCCATCGCAGGGGTTGTGCGATGCTTGGCCCAGTTGGAAGACGCCATCAGGACTCGTCAACCCAGCACTGAGGGGCTGGTGAATTGCTGCTGTGCTAACTAAGTCAAATATATGACCAGTCTTAATACTTACGATAATAACCTTCTTAGACCACAGACGGACGTTAGGTAGCACATACCTGTACACACTGTACCCAGATTATTACTGCTAACAGCAAGGGGCCTCCTGCATGACAGGGGGCGCATCTGCGTTATTACAGGATTAAGGACGCGGTAGTCTGGGACATTACTCAGAATCATTGCTTTATTTAGAGTCACAGTGGCTTCAAAAGGAAAAGTCACCCACGATGGAACTGGTGATGAAAGACATTGTATAAACGGACAATTTCTTTAAAGGCAGTGATCTCAAAAGCCATCTCTTGGAGACCATCTGTGCTGAAACAGGGGCGCGGTACCTGCATCTACTCTTTCATAAAGACGAGGGGTAAGGTGTCGACCACATACAGAGAGGGAGGAAAAAAATATACAATTTTCTTAGAGAAGTCCCTGCTAGAAAATTTGTTTTGTGATGCAAAATGGCTGTCAAACCCCTTCTTGTTCAGCAGCACTCTCTTGTAACATTCCTAATATTCCCAGTGGACAAAACAAAATCCAAAAATGTACCTAATAGCGTGTAATACCTCCAGAAATTCTGCTGAGAATTTAATATATACTGGGATTTTTGCCCTTGCTGGGAGACCCGTATGACCGTACGCTTCAATTCCCCATCTACTTCCTTCACACTATGGCCTTTGGAAGGCCCAAATGCAATCACTCCTTTTTGCCAATTACTAACATTAGTTCCATAGATCAAAGAGGACATTCACTGCACAGTACCACCTCTTCTCTATTCCCGTCGTACACCCCGCAGGTATTTATAGCCCCATCATGGTCATGCAAAGGCCTCTGCAGGAGCCTGAAGTTACTACCACCTTAAACATGCAAGGCAACAAATATTTTGTCCGGAACGAATACAAAGTATTTATGGATTTACATTTCTCTTGTTTCTCCACTTGTTTCTCAGGTGTGCTGGTTGCAAATGATTCATATTGGATAACGATACCCAGCCCTACTCGCGCACAAACCAGAAGTGTTTATAAGAGGTTGCCTTGCTTTCAAGCAAACCCTCATCGTTGGTGGATGACAGTTATAAAATGATCGACCCTGAATCAACCGAAATACACGATGTGGATTCACCGTGTACTGTCTGCATCCGAGCTAAAATCGTGAAGGAAACACCGTCCGACCCTGAAC
This sequence comes from Ancistrus triradiatus, assembly GCA_025084515.1. Lineage (NCBI taxonomy): Eukaryota > Metazoa > Chordata > Actinopteri > Siluriformes > Loricariidae > Ancistrus > Ancistrus triradiatus. The sequence continues at coordinate 642,769 of JAJAGP010000051.1, read as the reverse complement.
TCCCATTTTGGTACGCGGCTGCTAACCAAATCCATAAAATCTTAAATGTAGACACATTTATACTGCTTATGGCCAGAATGAGTCACGTGCACACAACTCATACATGTGTAAAGCTTAGATTTCATCTCCGCTAATGCCTCGGCAACCTCATCCAGATCAATAGTTTTGTTACTCGACTCTGGGTAGAGATAAGAGAGGCTGCTGATTGTTTCTCAGCCACAGTAAAGCACAGGGATCAGTCAGCTTGAAAACCCACAGCGGGTTCCAACGTCACTGCTTTCAGTACGAGCCAAAATGCAGTCTCTGGTTGGCACTTGGCAAAATGCAGCAGGGTTATGTGGAAACAGATCATTCAGCCCATCATATGCAGGTGAGTGGAGTTAGGCAGCCATTGTATTATGGAGTGCTGTATAAAGGATACTAATGGGTCGAATCTAGCTATTGTTCAGTCATTCCTTAGCCCAGGTTCTGTGCTATTCAGACTCTGAAATATGCTTTTGATCACTATATTTCTAACCAGCATATAATGCTACACCCCTGCTCAGTCACACGTGTCCTTCAGGAAATGGGAACAAACCAAGAACAACATAGCAAATGCAACATGCAGCTAAATTCTTGATCTTGATAGGATTCAGATACACACTGTCTGGCCAAAAAGAGAGTCACACACTCAAGTTGTTCGTCCATGCCTTAGATTATGGTGATCTGGGATGTTGGCTTGTTGTCTCATTGCCTCGGGTTTGTTGGTTGCTGGAGGCGGGTTGCAAATGTCTCATGTCATCTCCAGCAGTGTTATCTTCTGGTTCTTTCCTTTCAAGACACGCTGTTCTAGTTAGTGCTTCCAGAGCCTCATGCTACACTTGCACAGATGCGTTCTGTTAGTGTTCTTAGCATCTTAACAGCATATTCTGTTTTCATGTTCTGTATTATTGGTTTTTCCTTGCCACTATTGCCCTAGGCTCACTCAGTTCGGGTTGTGAGCCTAGTTATTTGTAAATCTGCTTCGAGACAATGCTCAATACATAATATATAAATAAATTAGACTTTTGCTCTAAAAGCTTATATTATTAGAGCTTATTGCTCTAAAATATGACTTGCCTCGCGTTAGAAGGTACAAGAGTCTAGCTTGTGCCATTCTGTAAGAGCAAGCCATTGGTTTGACTGGGGACAAGAGTAAGTGGATGTCAAGTGGTTCTGGGTATATTTCTGGACTTTGTAATCAGGATTAAAGTATGAACATGCTTTAGCTTCCTTTTCTCCTCTGCAACTCATGGTTTTCAAAGCTATCTCCATGACTATGAATGAAGTAAATCAATTCGAAAAATAGCTAACACCTATCTGGTAAACGCAGATCGAACTCCACTTTTCTGGGCTTGAAACTGGCGGGATATAGTGCACTCGGTCTGTCTTGCTCCCCTTGCTAAGGATCCACTGTCACCTAGCAGGTAGCGACATTACGTATTAAAGGAGTTGCACTGTTTACAAAATGCTTTGGCAGAGCTGTAGGAAGCCTCTCGTTTCTCTGTACTTACTTCAGCATTGACTCTAGGCCTTGTGAACTGTCACTTTATCCAGAGAGCACAAGACAGCAAGAGAGCAAGAGCGAGCGAGAGAGAAAGAGTGAGAGAGAGAGAGTGAGAGAGAGAGAGAGCAGGTGTGTTCCTGCAGTGCACACGGTGTTGGATATCTGCAGGATTTATTGGAGCTCCATCCATTAAGACTAAAGGCTCTGGGTTCACCGAGAGAATGGAGCTTTTGTAACACTTTCGTTCCACCTCCTCACACACAGCAAATACATAAATACACAAGTGTACACAGTTACTTTGGACAACCTGACCCCAACCAACACACAAAAAGCCCATACGCTCGCCGGACACTTTATTAGGTACACTTTGCCAAATTCAGACCAGGCAACTTCTCAATGTTGGGTTGTTCAGTTTTGGTGAGTCCGTGCAAATTGTAGCCTCACTTGCCTGACAGGTGTGGTCTTCTGCTGCAGTAGCCCATCTGCTCCAAGGTTTGACAAGTTGAAGTGATGCCCTTTTGCATACCATGATGGTTATGAGTTACTGTTGCCTTTGTATCAGCTCAAACCAGTTTGGTCATTGTCTTCTGACCTCAATCATCTACACAGCATTTTAACTGGGTGTTTTCTCTTTTTTAGACCATTCTCTATAAACCCCAGAGATGGCTGTGTGCCATACACAGACCCTGTGTCTAACACCAACAACAACAACATGTTAAAAGTCACTTAAATCAGCTTGCTTCCCCATTCTGATGCTCGGTTTGGACCTCAGCAGGTTGTCTTGACCATGTTTCCACCACAGACTGGCTGATTAGATATTCGTGTTAACTAGCAGTTGAACAGGTGTACCTAATAAGGTGTATATCACTTAGGGTTAAGTAGTAGAAGTTAAAATCAGTTGCGATTTGCCCATGGCGATCTCACTGTACCTTTTTACTAGTAGTTGTAAGCAATACTGATAGAAACAGAAGTAAAAATAACTAACATCACCGCAGGGTTATAAGACCTATAATTTCCGTATGCATCTCCGTTCTTAGCATTAAAACTGGCAAATAAATAAAGGTAAGAGCCCAAATCGCAGCATCAAATCATCAAAGTGCCAACAAGATGTGAACAAAGGACCTGGAAGTTAATTAAATCTGCTTAGAATAAGATATATTCGGGGGACATAGCCATCACTGTTAACATTCTCACAGTTTTATGTAAGTGGTGCTTTGCCTCAATACCCAGCCCACTTACTCTGATTAGATCAATAATTCAACCTAATGACTCACGCAGACTACACGGCCACGCTGGTGATGGGATCAAAGACTCGGAGGCAGACGCTCACGCTGCGAGACAGAGGTTTATGAGTCTATCACAGTCATCACCAGGGACGGGATCAGCATGACGCCCATTATGCACACCACAACGAGACCAAAAAAAGATCCAAATCAAATGGCGCCACAAACTCAAAAACCAGACGCTGGCATGGCTGGGTAGAGCTGGAGTCTGAGGCTGATAAACACAAACTCAAAGGAGAAGCAAAGTTGGTGCAATGCAAATTTACATCATGATATGAAATACCATTTTACCCCTGGGTGAAAAAAAATGGGCCAAACCCAGAACTGCAAAATGAGTGCTGTTCCACGGAGTGATAATGGCTTCAGTGTGTTTAACGTGACACCAAATATTCTCTACTGGGTTAATATCTGACCTGGTGGATTGAGTCAGATTACCTCATGACTGATCTTTAAGGAATAAACAAGATAGAAGATATTTCAGAAGGTGTTCAGTTTTACATCAGACATTTAAACCTTTCATGATTTTATCTCTGTAATGTCCATGTAATGTAATCTAATGTCAGGAGTGCATTTTCTTCATTCTTGGTTTGATGAGTAATTTTAGTTTTACATGCAGTTTTAAGGTTGGTCCACTTTTTTATAGTGACTAAAGATTATGCACTAATGACTATAAGATCATAGGTTGAAATCCTGCAACTTCCACTACTTAAATACAACACCAGTTCAATTAATGACTTAAAAATATAACCTATAAAATAATAGGATCACGATTTAACCTACTCTTTCCCAAAAAATACTAAAAATCAAAGTATTTATATATTTTTATGCTTACATTTGTTAATTGAGCAACTCTGGTGGCTCAGTGGGATCAGAGCTGGGGTTTGGAAATTCTGGCAGGGTTCAACTTTCAGTTTTTTCCAACTTGCCCAGGTCCTGGAAAATTCACTGTCCTGAACCAAATCCTACTGTCCCAAATAACTATGTATTTTTAAAGTGGTAATCACATATACTTAAGCAGACATGAGTCAATATGTTTAGTGAAGGTTCTTCTAGAATAAGCGTGCATTCTTACAATATACTTTCGATTAACTTCGATGATCATTCTGTTGTAAATAAGTATCATAACATTCTAACAAAGCTCACACCGACAACATCTACCCCTAAAACCACTGAGTTTTCCATATGAGAATAAAGCTGTTTGGTTCATATTCATATCCGGGTATGGTGGGGCTGGAGCTGATGACAGAAGCAGCTTGAGTGGAGCTACAGCAGATGAACATCATGTGTGGGGCCGGAACTGCCGGAACACAGCTCGGAGAGAAAACAGAAAATGTAATTAGTTATTGATCAAGAGCACAGTGTCTATTAACAATCACTGATGCCATGTGTAGCATGAGACCCCGGCAGCATTAGCTATAGCAGCATAGCTAGAAAGAGGAGAACTGGTAGGAAACACAGCCAAAGAGGGATCACATGAGACATTGGCAACCCCACGAGCGGCAGAAGACAGCAACCCAACGTCTCTGATCACCATAAGACTCTTTGACTATGAACCCCCAGCTCTGCCCTTATTCTAAGGCAAGGATGCATGAGTCAAGATCACGAGGATCACAGACATGACTCCAGACTCCGGGCCCAGTGACCCAAGCCATGCATCCTGGTCTAAATCTAGTCAAAAGCCTGTGTAAATAAGTATGTCTTTACTCTAGACTTAAAAATTTGGAGAGTGTCTGAATCTCGAACGAAAGTGGGAAGTTTATTCCATAGTTGGGGGGCCATGTATGAGAAAGCCTTTCCCCCGGCTGTGACTTTTTTAATTCTAGGAACTAAAAGAAGTCCTGCACCATCCGTACTCTAACCTCTGCACCAGCCCAGTCCCTGATGGTCACTTTGTATAAAAGTATGTGCCAAAGTAATAAATGGAAATTCAGACAAAGGACACTTATTGCATTCTAAACAATAAAATCCCCTTTTATGAACTGTTTCTGCTGGAAGGGCATTTTATTACACAGGTAGAATACAGGTTAAAAAAAGCTGTAGTGGAACAAAACCCTGCGTGTCTTTGTATCAATATTGCTATCAATCCAAATGGAATTTGAATTTGCTATTATTGATTTCGAGGCCGGTACGGCAGGAACACCTGCAGCCGACGCAGCACATTTCAAGGCCTTCCTGCCAACGCGAGGGTGAACACGCAGTTAGCCTAATAGCGCCTACTTGAGAATCAACGTCTATGACATTAGCCAAAGCGATCCTCTCCAGGATGACTGCTTCTCCACCCTGTGCCTTCTGTGCCAGGCCTCTCTCTACTCACCCTGGTTATGACTGCTCCGTTTGTGTTGTGTTGTACGAAGCACAGAGGTGGACGTGGTAAAAAATAGCTTGTTTCGTGCTGTGTCATTCCGGCTTAATTAGATGTGGCGTGCCCGCGCGGGCGTGGGTGCGCGTGGAGCCGAGGGTTTGAACCCCCGGAGTTAATGGTGACAGGACTGGCTGCAACGCCGCAAACTGTCAGAGCACCTTTCACAGCTGTCACACTTGCTCATACAAGTCAAACACACTCACACACACATAATAAATGTACGTACAAAAGCCGTATATCCTACACGCGCGCACACACACACAACGCACGCAACACTCTTCACACCTCAGACGCACGCCTCCATCTGACCTCGGCCCGTCTCACACCGACTGATACCTTCTGACCGTGAAAGAAGCACCTCACGCCCACTCCTCCCCCACACAGGCCTCGCACATCCTTCTTGCTCGTGGTGTTGCCTTCTGGGAGACGCAGGAAATAGAAAGAGCAAACTTGGAGCATATTATCGTATCCTCCAGATAGCACTTTAACCTAATGAAGAAGTGCGCTCTTTTAATATTTGCAGCTCCACTGGCTCAGTGCTAAGAGCCAGCTCCTGGAAACAGCAGGACCGGCAACAAGGGTCAGGTGGTGCGATTGTGGAACGTTGCCATGGACTGACTGGCTTCTTGATCGGGCAGTGCCCGCAGTGAATTCCCTGGTGAGGTAGCAGGATGCTCAATAGGGGTGTGCGGAGTTGTACATGTCATCTATGATGACGTCGATCTAACGTATGGCTGAAGATACAAATGAGTGAACAAACTGCTCGAGGAGACAAAATCCAGACACCACCAGCCTCACAGCCTACAAACATCACTTAGAACCCCTTTACACTGGGCGGTTTCATGCATATCAGGAGCGTACGTAAATCCACCCTGACACGCACTGAATGAGACGCATTGTAGCTACGTATTACGCAAGTGTAAATGCATCGGACTCCGCCCAATATGCATGTGACTGCCCAATAGTTTATCACAAAGCACGTGCCGTCTGTGACGACCTCCATGCAATGGCTGGAGAAACAATACGAAGGAATTAACAGAGCTGGAAAATGCAAAAACAACAACAAATGTTTATAAGTAGTTGAAATTTTTTACGTAAGTAACTTCTCAGAAGTCAGACTCTCTCGCTCCTTCACATGCCCCTGTGCTGCTGTCGATCCCTAATAAATAGTCTGTTTCTACAACATCATTTCTGGCCCGAAAGAACTGTTTTGTTGCGAGCTAAGTCGGCCGGTCTTAAGGCGTTTGCACACCGATTTTTACGAATGAAAAACATTTTGAAAAACGTATATGAACAAAATCCAAAACTCTGACGCTGCGTAAAGTGTTTAATCAGAGTCTGTTCTCATTTCTGCCTTAAATTCAGGCCGACCAATCAGAGCTCGGTCGCCGGGCAGAATAGCTCATCACAAGCTTATAGGACGAGCAACAGTCTGCCTCTAAGAACATGGATATGAAAGAAAAGATCTGGTGGGATAGAACTGAAAGGCTGGAGAATGATGATGATAAAGCTCACAGGGACTGGATGGAACCGTTTCTTGTTCTCCAAGTGCATTCTGATCTGTTCATGATCACAACACAACACAAACCAGGGTCTCATCTTCGCTCATGTCTTTGTATTTTTAAGCTGACAATGGGAAAAAGACATATTAAGAGAAGCCAAATTAAAGAAAGCAAAAGCGGACGGAGTTTTGAAAAATCTTAAAAATCTCATCCGTTTTTGTCTTGTGTAAAAATGGGACTCCGATGGCCAACGCAACACCCAGCGGGGTCCATGGCGCGACTCGAACGAATCCTGGGATATAAAGGAAGAGCGGGTCGTGGAACTGTGGCAGCAGAGAGGATGTCTTTTTGATGTCTCATCACAGTTCTTAAATAAGGGACATGGCAGGGTAAGATCCAGCAGATGAATGACAGCTTCCAGGTACCAGTCACTCCGTTTAGAAGTACAGACTTTATTTACTTTCACGATAGCGTGAAATTATTTATTCCTTCTCAGTTTCCGCGAGCGGCGAGAAGTAATTTTGGTTCACAGGCCTGTCGAATGGAAAACATATGATCCTGCTCAGTCTGTCATAGAATTCGCCCAGCGGTTGATGGGAAGCACCACAAACACTGTGATTGAGTCCAACACTACAAATTCAACATGCAGTCAGATATGCTCTACAAGACATAATGGGTTGAAATTTTCATTAGCAGGCATTTTCTCTGTACTATTTGCTACGAGCATCACCCGCACGCTCAAGCTGTCAGTTTTGCTCTGAAGCTACCCCAGACTGTTAGCCTTCTAAATAAGTGAAGGTTGATAAATTATTACTGCAAAGTATCACATATTCTTCACATGCAATATTCACATTGCACAGGCTATGCTAAATCATTCAAACTGTTTCATAGGCAGCATAAGAAGCTACAACAGTTTGATCCGTGTTAAACAGCAAGACGAGGCTCAGGTTAATTGAATTAGTTTATATCATCGCTAACTACCATTCCTTGGGTTATATTATGTATAATTGCATCAACAGTAAGCCACTTGAATCAGGAGCCTGTGCCTAATGACTCATCGTAAATCTACATCTGAAACAACTGTGGTGGCTTAGCAGTTATGGTGCTGGACTATGGACCAGACAGTCCAGGGTTCAAACTCCACTTGTGCCCAGCTGCCACCGTCTGGTCCTTCAGCAAAGCACTTAACCCACAATTTCTAAATGGCATAGATGTAAACGTACTATTAACAATACCCTAATTCAACATCAGCTCAGTCATGACCTATACACAGCACTTAATATGGCCAAACTAGATAGCTGTAATGAAATGCTGAGATCTTTTTGACCACCCATGTGACTGCAATGTATTTCTCATTATTCGCTACTGCACTGGGTTTACCGATTTCCTGCAATAACTAAACAGATAATGAAATACCCTTGAGCAAAATAAGGCAGAAATCTAATTGTAGCAAGCCTCCTAAAGGGCTTAACCAAGTTATGGGAAGAAAACAACAACATCAAAAACGTAGCTGACTCAAAGAAATAGAAGTAGTAGCAGTGGGGGTGGAGGGATGTGGAACAGGATGGAAAGAAAAATCTGCAATAACTATCCAGGCACTCAGGCCCGTTGGCAAAACCTCATTTATTGAACAACAAAAAGGGCTGGGATTCTATCTGAGCAACGAGGGCTACTGCACTTTTGTTCTTAGTTGTGGACTGCTACTTGATTTGGAGATGAAAACGATAACGTTCTGATGATATTCATTGGCTGGCCATAGATTGTGACTCTCTCTCTGTGGCACAGCATGCCCGATAAGGTTTAAGCACTAAAGTCTCTTTGCAAAATACTGAAATGAGGGCAGTCGTGGGTGCACGGGGGCTAAATTCACATCTTGCTGAAGGTCAATTAGCTGAACAAAGGAATCAATAAACGTATACGTCCTCTAACAAGTGCAATGTGACAGCTGATCAGTTATTTCCCTCGAGAGCATGATGTAACTAGGTGTAAGTCAACTCCGAACGTCTTTTTCTTTTTTCCTTAATTAATGCAAAGCACTTTTGGCACGGTGAAGACACACACCGAATATCAGGGTTCAGTAATCCTCGGAGAAGCGCAAGTGCGGAGAGGAATCAGCAGTTCATACAGCACTCGCCCAACGATCCATCAGCTTTGAAGAGTCTCTTTCAATTTTACTCTTAATGAAGGTATTTTAATTAATCTTATTTGATTAACTACCACGGCACTCATAGCGTGCTAAGCTCTTAAGTGCCTGGTCTGCTAAGATAGACACATTTGGAGAGGACTATATTACATGGTCTCCTTCCCCTCTGTAGACCACAGTAACAAAAGGGAAAGCAATTAACTCTGTGATTAGGTCCGGCCAAAAATACATACAGGCCCTATAAATAGGCTTAATGAGGAAAAAACCGCTCTCCAATTTCATGTGTGCAGCCGGATGTGCCAGTTCTGACCAAGCCGACCACTGGCGACGCCTGATCCCTGCTAATGTGCCATTCGAAATTGGATAAAGTTCCATTTGCTGAGGCCAGAGTTAATTTTAGCCATCAAAGGCAGAGGAGGTAGGGCTCTTCTGTAATCAGATAATTAATGCTACCCTACACTCGATTAATAGCCCTCAAAGCAATCAGCATCTCACGGCATCAATGGTTAGAAAGCGTAGCATTTTCAGCTGAGGGGTTTTACAAATATTACACATATTGAAGTTTTCTCTTATCAATATCACCATGTTAATTAGGTCATGAAAAGCAAAAAAATACCTTTCATCAGTGACTGGGGACCTTCAGTTCTGATCACCTCATTATTTCTGAACCTACTGCATTCAGTTCCCGGAACAATAATTAAGGTAATTACTTCATGTGATGCAAACACAACATAGAGGTAAATATTGAGCCACATGAAATATTGAGCTCCTGAAACCATCGTATCAAAGACATTTATGTGAGGCCAGTGAGCAGATACGAACACGGAGAGCAAACATGCAGAGCTTATTAAACAAAGGATGTGAAAGAAAGTGAGCACAAATGCAGGTCCATGTTTTCAACCGGCCTTCATTAAAGATATTATTGAAATGCCATACATGTGGCTTCTCTCTGAAGGCTTCGGTTTGCTTACATAGCAGAGGATGGGATGATCAAGGAATGCTGAGAGGAATCAATGCACTGATTAGACTGTTCATGTGAGCTATCAGTAATATTTTTATTACGCATCATTCAAATTAAATTAAAAAAGTAAATAGTCTGTGGCTATAAAGTGCAATAGAGGGAGTAGGGATCTATTTCGGCCGCAGCCATGTCTTTAATGTGGCAGTTCTTCACAGTGAACGCAGATAACTTGCTCGCAACGACATAAAGGTGCCTTGATTTTCATTTGTATAACCTGGTGCTCTTGTATTAGTTTGTAAAAGTATAAAAATCGCTACTTGAAAAGAAAAGGTCTGCCCTATAGCCTAGTGCCCATTTTTATGTTGAGACGGAAGAAGTTTTCGTTACAAAAATGTTTCGGTATGCTGTCATTTACAAATCTCAGAAAGCAAGAAAATCATTTACATTTACAGCATTTAGCAGACGTCCTTATCCAGAGCGACTTACAGTTGGTATCTTACAATCCAAGCAATTGTGTGTGGGTTAAGGGCCTTGCTCAAGAACCCAACAGTGGCAGCTTGGCCAAGGTGGGATTTGAACCATGGCCCTTTTGGTCCATAGTCCAGTACCTTAACCACTAGGCTACCACAGTTCTGAAATCAGATTTGAGCAAATTGGAATCGGCCAGTCGTATGTTAACGGAAATTGCAGTTTTTGCATCTCTATTATTCAGGATCCACAATTTTAATTCCCATCTAAATAGCTCCCATCTTTGCCAATACCACCGCTTTCTGTTTACCTTTTCAGACGGATAGTTTCATTTGTTCCAATACACACTTAATCTTGCAACCTTTTCAAGGTCAGGAACAATCCAGGTTTCAGATCCACACTTACAGAAGGTATTTCCAGCACTTCCGGTCTTACAATCCAACACATGACGCCTACGACTCCAAAAAACGCTCATTGCGATGTCTCTGGAAGGCTGGAGGACACGCTGCGGATAAAAAGAAGAAGCTGAATGGGCCTGCGCACAGTTTTTCTTGAATGGCCACCTGGTACTGCATCAACAATCGCTGATGTAAAAATGCTCATCCAGAAACAGACCGAGATGCTGCATGAATACAGACCGCGCTGGCCAAGGCAGAAGGAACAGCTGCAGCTTCTAATGTCCTGCGGCATTTAACAGATTCAAAGCTTCTCTGCTCGCGCCAAGCTAATAATACAGCTCATGATGAGCCGATCACTTTTGATGCACACAGCTTTGGTTTTGAGCAAGAATTACATCCATATTTAGGCAACCCACAGCTCTGGGGTATGTAGGCAGCATCCTGATGGTCTATTAAGAGTCATGGTACACAGCCGACCTTCTCCCAGGAGCGCCCTCGGCCCTGTGTAGCTGCAGATTTAACCAATCAGGGATCGAAAACAATTTTGGGGTTGAAAATCCCAGAAAGTTTGAAGAAGCCAAACTCGGAATGGGACTATGCCGAAACAAAATTAAGTGAAGTAAAGACCCCTTTTTATTGATGGACGGCGTCCAAAGAGACATTTTCACCCCTACACTGCCAATCCATTTGGTGTAGCCTCCTGCAATTTCAGACCTTTTTTCTTAGTGTCTGAGTCTATTATTCCAGCCAAGTCTGTCCCCCTTATTGTTGTTTCTATCTCTGTCTTTATCTTAGTTCCTCCTCTTCTGTTTAATACATCATAATATTGGTTACCACTGGCACACTGGCACAAGGTCCTGCTGCTAGGTGAAGCTTATTCAAGGTCTCTCTCACTGCCAGCAACTCCTTTATTTAGTGCAGACCTCCAGAGCTGGGTGAAGCGAGCAACACGAGGCAAGTCGGGCTGATGGCTGACCTACACAGGTGGGCTCCGAGTCAGTATGTTAATTATAGCTCAGCTATAACAAAGCGGGAACATTACACACTACACGATCTCAAAACTCTCACAGAGGAGCTTAGAGGTAATGATCCTCCTTCGGCTGCTCTTCACAGGGGTCGCCACAGCGGATCACGGTACACTAGATTTGGCATGGGGTTCCTTGTGCAACCCTGTATGTATTGCACACAAGACAGATTTTTATTTTCTATTATAATTCTTAAGACGTTGATCGGAAGTTAAATGGTACCTCCACTTAAACTCTATTCATTTGTCTTGTATACCAAATAATGTCATTTTCTAAAGTATCTGGCTGTTAAACATACTGGGATGATACTATCAGAAGTATCAGGGAGCCAAATGTCCACAAGAAGCTTGGCCTTTGAAGGAAGGAGATAAGACACACTTTCAGACTCAACAACTTGAAACGTGCTGTTTGTCCAAGCAGGCGCTCTATCTACAAAATCAAAGCGTCAACAGTGTATGAAGGGGTCAAACCTATCCAAAAAGAACAAAGCCAAGCATCGCATCTTGGGCCTCGTTGAGCATTTCCGCTCTGTCTTTTTAATTCCCTTTTTTCTTTCCCCCTCAAAAAACCACTCAAACGTGGATTCCACGCTCTTCGCACCATCCGTTTGACCTCTGGCCCAGGCGTCCTTCTCTTCATAAATCAAAGGAAGCGTCTGGCAGCATGCAGGACGTCAAATAATGGATTGCGCCTCTCGCTTGGGTTGTGCGATCCATTAAAATTCAATTTAGGCAAACTCTTCTTGCTCCAAACAAGCAAAAGTGCCAGTCATCAGAATCACGGGAGTTAGGAGGGAGACGGCTGAGGAGCAGAGCTTCACGTGGATTGATGAAGGATGAGATTAACACTTCATTTACAGCCCCAGCAGAAGCCGCAATGGGTTCAGCAGAACAAAAAAACAAAAGGGAGCAAAAATACAAAACAAGCCATCGAAAGTGCTCGTAGGAACAAAAAGCACTATAAAGGAAGACTGCATCTAGAGTCATGCCAAGTACTAGTGTGTAGTCATGCCTGGGCCAGTGTGTGCACGTCTATGGCAGTGTGTGTGTGCAGAGTAATTCCAAGGCCTTGGGCACCAGTCAGTGAGAGTAGCCATATAATCCATTAGAGCCCAATCACATTTGAAGTTCCACTCCATCCATCACCCCTAGACTTTCTCCCCTCCTCCAATTAGTAAAGTTTAGAATGCCAGGCTCCCCCGCGGTGGGACGCCTCCCGTCTCCCGTCTCCCCCTCCCAGCTTCCGGCTGATAAATGCACTGCTCTCTCGTCCATTGATTTCTTTTCATGCTCGACCCTTCTCTTTGATTTGCTAAGTACTAGTAGGCTGTGCCTATGCTAGCTGAGGTGTTACACAAGTCAAGCTTCCCCTGGTTTGCTCTTTGCTCCCAGCTAGCCTCACACGACCTGGCCGGACACTTTACTCTGTAATCGTTCCACGCAAACAATGACTCGTGACCAGTGTCCAGACTATCATCAGCAGCAAGTCCCGAATCCAGGGGCCGGGTTGGTGTGTTTATCAAAGATGCAGCATTAATGCAGAAAAGTACTCTGAGATTTTAGAGCTACCTTCAAGACGACATCTTTTCCAGGGACTTCCATGCATTTTTCAGCAAGGCAAATCAGAAAAAGTTCGGACTGAAATATGAAAATCGATTCTGAACTTTATATGAGGAACATCTGTCGACAAACTGGAGATCCTCGGCCCATCATTTCTCCTCAAAGCCTTTCCTGGGCGCTGCTTTTGAAATCACATCATGATTTAGTTTTTTCACCTCATTACTAGCCCTAAATTTCCCCCCTCCCAATGGTTGTTGGAACGTGCTGCAGGCCTGAAATGTTAGCAAATGTTAAGGAACGCTTCATTTTCCCTACCACCCCAACTTTTTCTGATTTGGGGTTGTACATAATGTCGCACTGCAGATGTTCACTTATCACCGTGTTGTTTAGAAATGGGCTTCACTATTCAAGAGTAGCATTTTAGAACAGCATATGAAATGAACACCAAGTTGAAAACTAATCTAATCCACTCCAGCTAATCAAGCTAATTGATTGTAATGCCCGAAACCTGGCTAGGGCCACTTGCATTACGCTAACATCCCCGCTAGCATTCAGTTAGCATTCTGTGCGAAACAATCAGCCAAGTGTGTGAAGCAGCAGGGGGTTAAGAGAAGGCAGAGTTGCCTGAAAGCAATCCAACCCACTAAACATGCATCACCAGCTGTCACCGACCCCCTCCCATTCTCTCTTTCTGCGTGTCTCACTTCGCAAACACTAATCAAGTCATGTGTTTCCTTGATCTCGGTGAACCGCTCATGAAAGATGTCGGCATGCACCGGATCCGACCGCACCAGCGAGAAAGAAAAGCACAAGGGCATGGCGCGTGCTTGTCTGTCTTGGCTGTTTACAGTTGGCTGTTGGTTTGTTCTTACGAAGACAGGTGTGTACAAAGCGAGGGCGATGCCACGAAGGCTTTCGGCACACTTTGAGAGCTCTCCCAAGGGCACGCGACGGCGCAATTAGGCATCGCGATGGCGAGACGGGGGCCGCGTCGAGAGCTGAAGACGGAGCGTACGAAGCGAGACCGAGATAAATAGCACCTTGGATGATCCAGGCTTGAGGTGGCCTTTGAGTGTCAGGTAAAAAGCACCATGGGCCTTTAGCGATGTCACTCAGAGCCGCGCAGAGATGCGCCATGCTTCAGCAGCGTGCCGCTGCCAGAGGCCCAAATGCCACTTCCATAATCTGCCTGCCGATTCTCATCAAATTTAGCCTGCCAAGCCTGACAGCTTCTCTCCAGGTCCTGGCTGGAACGCCTCAGCACCGAGCAGCCCTCTGAATTACACAGCTCAGAGATAATGTTCTTGTCACTTTCCAGGCCCTTCCCTGGAGAAGAAGATTGAAGTGGGACACGAACTCTGCTAACCTCTTCCCTTCACGAGCCTTCAAGTGCCTCTTATTTGGAAGGCTGAATTTATGATTGTTTAAGAGAGAGCGTTGGGGCCGATCGCACACGGAAGTCTCGAAAACACAAATGGATTCCAGCCGTCAGGTGCCGCTCCGAAAAAGAGAGCCTTCAAGACGTTAGAATAAGTCACGGAGCGTAGCTACATACCGGCGCGTGTGTGTTATGTGCATCTGTGGTGTACATGTGTGTTAGTGTGTTTGACAGATGGAAACAGGCTGGGAAAAGAACGAATGTAAAAAAAAAAAAAGCTGATGGAGATGGAGAAGATAAGATGGTACAGCTGGGGAGAGAGAGGCAGACAAACAGAGAGCGAGAGAAACAGAATGAGAAGGTGTAACAAATGGGACTCTGGAGAGTGCTGTGTATCCAATTCCAGAGTGTTATTAGCTTTTACCCTAATCATGGTTTATTCATAGCTTAGGTTAGGAAATAAGCAGGAACAGTCAACAAAGGTACTGTAATTACCTAGCAAATAAATCATAACTAAAACCAAACGCTTAAAGAACTCAGACAAACAGACGGCTCCGGCGTTTGAAGAGACGGAATTGAAAAGACGTGTTTTCACGTCTCGAAACGTTCAGGAAAGATGAGCAAATCTGGAAAGAAATTACTATTTGGACGACAGTGCTGCTTGAAAGATACGACTGTACGTACACGTGAGCTACAGACATCAGATCAAGTGCTTTTTAGTCCTGAAAGTTATAAATAAAAAAGATAAAGAGAACCAAATTAAACAGAAGTATTACACTTGGTCAATCTTAATTGGGGAAAATGACTGGCAGAAGTATGTGAACCTCTAGGATTAGCAGTTCGTTTGAAGGTCAAATTGAGATCTTCAAAATCTGTGATAAACAGCGCTTTCTAATGACCTCAGAAGAGTCGTTGATACTCATTAGGCTGGAAAAGGTTCCAAAATGAGTACAGGACCAGTCAAAAGTTTGGACACACCTTCCCACCCAGTGTTTTTCCTTGTTGTTTTATGTTTTCTACATTGTAGATTGATATTGAAGACACCAAACCTATGAGGGAACACATGGAATCTTGTAGCAAACTACAAAGTGTTCAACAAACCAGAATAAGTTTTATACTTCAGGTTCTTTCAGCCGTACCTCTGCACAACAAAGCTGATGGTCGCAAACACATTAAGAAGGCACGAGTCCTCAAGATAACTCTTGACAATGCCCAAATGTTGACTGAAACCCTTAACCCTTGTACTACATAATTCCATACGTGGCCCTTCATAGTTTTGATGTCTTCAATATTCATTTTAAATGAAGAAATAATAAAAATCAAGAAAAAACAGTTAAAGGTGGGTCCAAACTCTTGACTGGTACTGTACAAATTGAGGAAGAGTGTCAAATAACAAAGATCACTCCAACAGCAAGGCGTGTAATCGTCTGGGAGGTCACAAAGGAACCGAGGGTAACTTCTAAGCAACTAAAGGCCTCTCTCCCACCATGAAGACAACCCTGAATAGAACATTGCTCCCCATTTGCAGTTTAGTAATTAGTTAGAAAACTCAATTGCTGTAAATGTAGGCTTTTTCAGAGAGCATTAAAAATATACAAAAGAAGGCGGCGGCTCGGAATTGCTGTGAAATATGCAAAGCTTCAAAAGAAACAAGAAGGTAGAGAGCATGTTAACAAGAAACCGAAATAAAAGAAAAGTGCAAACACATGTAGGCTCAAAAATGGCTTGTCGAGTTTGGGACACAAAAAGGGTCAAAACAAGAGAAAAATGAAGAACGAGAGTGAACAAGTTTGGAAAAAAAGCCTGGAAAAAGTGGGAAAAGCCATTAAAAATGGTGACAAGTGGAGGGAGAGAGGAGATGGAAGTGCATGTGGTCTGATCCAAATCCGACCTGGGCCCTACTGTCTGCTAAATTAACTCCTTTCCTCTGTGTTTCAGTGCAGAACAGTTCATTTAGTCAGAGACAAGGAAAAGAAGAGAGGACTGGACACGTTCATTAGCCTGGACTCTTGAACTTCTCTCACACTCACACACACACACACACACAGTGCCCGCCAAGAGCCGTTCTCCCATAAGCAGTAGGCCATTCGTTAATTTTCTGCCTTCCACTTTGGAGATGATTATGGTGACAGAGACGGTGGAGTCTGAGGATACAGTCAAAGACCCACACATACACACATCCCCACACGGTTAAGCATGGAAGCAATTTAGGAGGACGAGCCCAGGGCAAGCATCACACTCCAGCCTCTTAGCACAGACACTAAATGCATTAGCTGGGTGTGTGAGTGCATGTCTGGGTGCATGTGAGAAAGACTGACTGACTACAAGCCAGACGGATCCACAAATATATGGACAAAGCAGCCACAGACCCTAGCTTTTAACAATCAATGAGAGATCGAGATCGAGAGAGAGAGATGGCGAGTCAAGCCCAGTCCTTTGTCTTTAGATCTTTTCCAGCTCGAGGTTAATTTTAGTATGAACTTTCACATAACCCCCGTCCCCCAAAAAACAAAGCCTTTTTTCTCCAGAGCAGCAAAAGCCAGTCCTCACACACAATGTCATCGATTTCATTTGTGTCCTTCAGTAGAACTACGCCAGTACATGTCCTTCCTCTCTATACAACCTCCATCTTTTTCTTTCTTCCTCCGGACTGCTCGCTCCTTTCACTCTCGTAAGAAAAACAAGCAAACGTTCGCCGGTAGATTAGCACCGTAGCCTTGACGGCACTTGGATAATTAGCAATGCTGATGAAGGCCTTAATTAAGCTCGCCTCTGTTTTCTGAAGGGCTTGGCTGAGGAGGATTAAACCTCAGAGCAGCATCGGAGCTCGCTGCCCTCTTTCTGATTACTATTCTCGCCGAGTTAGATCAGATCCCTGGATTCAAATGAACAGTCATAATAGTCATGTCAACTTTATTTATCGAGCACTATTTATAGCAAAGCAGCTTTACAGATATCCATTATATGGCAGCCCTGTTTGAGCAAGTGGCAAGGAAAAGCTCCCGAGATGTATAGGAAGAAACTTTGGGAAGGCTGAGACTCAGTGATCCAAACTGCTCAGGTTGCCTAGATGTTTTAAGTAAGGATTAAAGTAATTTACCTAATTAATAAGTCAATAGTAATAGTTTAAATACAGTACAAACCTACTGGGTATTGGGTGGAGACTTGGTACTGGACTATGGACCCGAAGGTCCAGGGTTCAAATCCAGCCCCTGCCAAGCTGGCACTGTTGGGTCTTTGAGCAAGATCCTTAACGTACAAATTCTTGGATTGCAAGTGTCTCTGTGCAAATGCTGTCAATGTAAATACACAGAAGCTAAATAGCAACCATAAAAAGAGAGAACATATTTAAAGAATGTATAATACAGAAAAAGTACAGCAATATATAGCCTATAATGGATTAAACACTACGCAATATTACGAAGACTATAATAAAACAGAGACTATAGTAATTAAGAAAAGTAGCTGTTCCAGGATAAGTAAGCAATTGTTGCTAATGACGGCTTATGCTGTCGTGGTCTATTCATACAATTTGAACATATGGGCATCAGTCACAGCTGATCAATAATTATGATAGTCAATGAAGCTTTTGAGTACTGCACTGTTACTTATTCCTCTATAAAACTGCAAGAAAAAGAAGAAGCAGATGCACACAACCACATACAATTGTCTCAAATAGCATACAGCACTTACATCTGGCCCGCACAGTACAGCGAAATTACGGACATAATCCCCGAATACGGATGCCAAAACACTTAAAACTCGACCTGGCTGTGACCATATGTGTAGCGTTAGAACAATATGCTTGATTACATTCGGGCTTTTCCAAAAATTCAAAACCTGCCAGAACGTGGAAGGTAATACGGGTCCAAACCTGACTGAATATGATCTACAATCTCCAGCAATATGAAGATTGCTCTGTGGAAAAGTATTTTAGGAACAAAACAGCTTTTCTGTGCTGTTGTCTGTTCCGAGGGTCAGAGTGATGGAGGCATGGAAGTGGTTGGAGAAACCGGTGGCTTCCGTCACGCCACACTAAATGCTCAGAGCGCTCTCCAGGACTGCCGCCATCCTCCTTTCCATCACTGAGACCTGTTTACCGAGACGCTCCGCCACCTCAAAATGAGTACCCGAGCCACAACAGAGTGACAGAAGGAACCCTGGTGCTACACACCAAGAGGCCTGCTCTGTCCTTTCCTCCATACTGCGGTCCAGTCCAGATATAAGCCCAGATAATTGTAGCTTGACAAAATCTTTATTTGATTACGATGAGCATTCAAATAGTTTGTCCATATGGGCGTCATTAGTCACTGATGGGTCCAGTTAAACACTTTCGAAGCCATCGTCTTTGTTTTCCGGTTCCGCACGCCATCACCCAAGTTCTTAGCAGTGCCATCCCCGTGTGTGACCTGTTTCACTGTGCTGTGACTAATAGCCCTAATCAGATGGCAGGAGAGGAGGCCCACTAAGTGCTAAACACTCTGAATAATTTAGCGAGGTGGCAGTTTAATGCGGATTCAGAGACGCTTCAACAAGGAGGCCCGGGATGCATCGCACCGCACCGCAAAGGTGAGCCCTTTCTCACGCTCAGAGGGAGACGTGGACATGACGCAAAAAGAAACAAACCAGCGTCGTCACCGTCTAGCTCAGTTTCACTCCACTCTTTCTTTATCGCTCGCTTACAAACACCCAGTTTTAACTCGGCAATTAAGGACGTAAACGCTAACGCAAAAGCAAACACGCATCACGGAGTGATTAGGCAAAGACCATGATCACAAATCACCCTCCGTGTCGCACGCACGTGACCTTGAAAGGGTGTTCGTCATCCCGCAGACTGTTAAGTAGGACCATCCTTGCCCTTTGCTCAGACAGAGTGCCTCTCTGATGGATGATAGGGGTGCTCCTGTGCATGCGGAGGTGTGCGCTCACGCCAGCACCCGCTGCAATTTCATTAGAGCGAGCACGGTCGCGCCGGCCATATTTCACACGCTCCTCACCCGCCTCAGATACTTTATGATCAACGTTAAACACGTTTCAGGGATGAGCGCAAAAAAGGAAGTTTCAAGGAAAGAGACAGAGACATGTTAAGAAAAGATGAACTTGGACGTTTGGGTTTAGCGTAAGTGTTAGGACAAGGCCTGAACCAGGCAGGTGCTGCTCTGAGATCAGTCGACTATCAGCATTAATACTTCCAGCCATGGCTGGAGTGTTAGGGCTCAAAGGCGGGGCATTTACTGAAGAGTAAGGCATGTCGTGAGCATAATCATACACAACTCGCTCTCACCTGCAAAACTAACAGCGCACTGTTAAAGCTGAGCCTCTAAAGAGCTCATACCCACAAAAAAGGGCCGTACAAAAGTATTCTTACGAACACAATGATGCTAATTAGACCGATTCCCAGAATAAAAAAATACAAAAGTGAATTACGGGCAATTACTTTAAAGTTACGCAAACACTTTTGGTATGCTCAGACAATCACTGGAAAACCAATGTTAATTCAACACAACAAACCAGAGAGTGGGGGCTCAAAACAACATTTCCAGCCTGAGCTCGAATTCAAGTGTATTAGAAATCCACTCATATTTTGGACACCAAAATATGTCGGCCAATTTTTTGTCCTTTGGGCTCCTTAATCCCAATTGTGCATCGTTTAAAGGAACCAGCCTACCTGAGTAACCGGAGTATTGTTGTCATGACTACAGAGTACCCATCTTATGATTGCTACCATTTATTCGGTTCCATTTATTATTAATTCATGTTCTTTTATTCGCCTAAAGACATTCAATAAAACAGCACTAATAACGCAATCTACAAGTGACACGTTTCAAAAAGGGTGATACAATATTCACACTGGGTGATATGACCCATCTGCACAATAAAGTTGAATACAATATGTCTTTTCTTACACACATTGGCTTTTCCGCTAAGAGCAGCAATCCCAAATGTCAAAGGTAAGCACATGAAGTGCACCTATGTAGGGAGCAGGAGGTCGTTTGAGATAGAGCCTTAACTTTTTGACCAATAACAAAGTTACAAGAAACTATAAACACACCACTATAAAAAATGGCTATGACCACGATTTATCAGTTTTCATTCGGTGAGCATTTGATTCCTCTGCGTGGGAAATATCCACCCCAGCCCACCTGTAGACACGCCCCCCGGTGTAAAGTTCCATAACCTGTGAATCCAAATCATAACCTGAAACAGACCTGCTTTACATGAAGCCATGACAAGCAGGTCAACAGATGCATTAAGGAAAAGATGGATCACGCAAGACTGTAAATGATAGCTTTCAAACTCGTACGGGACATAAAACTATGCGCAAGATAAGATTAGAGGGAAGAACAATCCCCGAGATGCAATAATGACTTTATGCGTCCCTTAGCGTCTCTTAAAGCATGCAGTCAATTAAATAGAAACGATTCTCCCGACACAAATTAACTGCTTTTGAACTGCACTATACTGACAATATGGATTACCCATTGAATTAATTTCAACTGTTGTTACTTAATGATGTAAGATAACAGAGCTGAATTACCTGTTTTGGAGAAGAGCAGATCCAGCGAGCATGGGGAAAAAAAAACAGAGAGACAAAATCCAACATTAGAAAATGTCATTACGCAAAATCAAAAGCAAATAGCATTACAGATCAAAAGTCTACATCATTATTACAAAATCAACTATGTAAACACTAAGGCTAAACGCCAGCCTGGAGCATCAGTATCAGGCAATAACTTTTTTCCAATACAGAGAATGAATATGCTAATAGGGCAAACTTCTACTATGCTGCAGAAACAGAAGCCACTATCCAGCTGTGCCGCAGCATCAGCACCTCTCCAATATATACAGTCATCAGCAGAATTATTGGCTCCCTTGGTATAGATGGGTAAAAAGTGGAACCAAAATGATTAGGTAGATAATGGATTTGACCTGTACATACATTAAGCTTTATTTTCCCACAATCAAGTTCGAGTTTACAAACCTAACCCCTAAACAGGGCGTTCTGTAATAGTATACGTAAACAAGGTCGATGGACTTGAGGTGGAAAACTGTGTTTGGTAAGAGCTGGCAGCCAGAAGGGAACACATCTGGAGTGAAAACGCAGCAGGAAAATGGGTCAAGAAACTGTAGAAGAAAGAGAGCGAGCGAGAGGGAAATGCATTGTAATTAACTTCAACTTCACATGCAAATTTAATAGACAGCCGCATAATTTGTCATGTACAACCGCACAGCTGCACTTTTGCACTTCGAACAGACTGCTGTTTTACATTTTCACCACAAGAGGCACATATGAGCGGCCATGCATCCATGCTCTCACTCCGAACATACAGTCTAGAGAAAAATACTACTGCTGCAGCAGGTTAGCTCTGCTACATATTCGGTCCGAATACAGAGCTCCCTAGCTGGGATTCACATTGATCCCGTTATTATTGCGCATTATGACATTTCGCATTTTGTCAATTCAGCTTCTTTGCTTCTTCAATTTTCATCTTCCGCAGCGATTTCAATAGCTGATTATTCCACATCAGTCGAGGCAGACGTGATGAAAGAGCTACAAGGTTATTGCATCCCTGACTCAGACTTTAATTGCGCTGGAGGAGGCAGACGCGACTTAGCTCTCTCTCCATGTCGCGTTGAGCACAAGGTGGTAAAATAATGGAAAGATCAGAGAGGTGCAGCCACGATACCAAGCCAACTTGAAATTAATTAAGACCTACAAATCAGATTAAGAAACCTGATCAAGTGAGCTAGATAATAGCTCAGGAATTGGATTTCTCAGCGCATGTATTCCCTTATTCTGATTTCAATTGGTTTTCTCAGTCTGCGCATGCGCACAAATGTAACCAGACAGAGTAGAGCTGTCTCGGAAGCGACTAGCAGAATCAAACAAGGTTGTAGGACCGAGCAATTAATAAAAAATGAATCAAATCCGACATTCAGAACCACTAACCGACGTAATTTGCCCATGTTAATTATTTCAGTTTTTTGTTAATACTTAAAAAAAATTATGTACTGTACTACATCACAAAAGATTATTTCAATTGGTTGAAAAATTCAATAAACAGCCATAACTTGAGTGCGTAAATGACCGATTAGAATGTGTGTTTCGCTCAACCCTGGATATGGTTGCTCCTGCTAGGGTCAAACGCATTAGGGAAAAAAAGGCTAGTACCACGGTATAATGACCACACCCGTAGCTTAAAGCAAACAACACGCCGCCTTAATGCCGATGTGCATATTTTACATTTGAACTATGACTCCAAGACTTATTAGTTTAGCTAAATTAGTTTCATTCTTAAATTTATCATCTACGCCACCCAAGGAGCTTGGGTCAATTTTTGAGTCTTGGTCCTCCCAAGGTTTCTTCCTCATAACACTTACAGAGTTTTTCCTTGCCACTGTCGCCCTAGGCTTGTTCAATTTGGGATTGGACGTAGATATTAGGAGATAATCTAAAATTGCAAAAAAATTGATTTGACTTGATAACTAGTTTGTGGGCGTGTTTCCTTCTGTTCTTTGAAAATCACAACAATTTGCAATTTCTCAAACCGGCCCAGTATGAACCTAACTATGGACAGTGCTAGCCTAGTGGTTAAGGGTTCTAATCCCACCTCTGCCAAGTTGCCACTGTTGGGTCCCTGAGCAAGGCCCTTAATCCACAATTGCTTGGATTGTAAGACCAAATAGGATAAGGGTGTCCTATCATGAATAGACATTTTCCTTTGAAAAACAGTGATCTGTTCCTAATTTTTCTGATCCAAGCACCCACATACGCCTTGAGCCCAAGCAGTGGAACCGCTAACGAGCTTCCCGTCCAGTGGAGCTCCCACAGGGCATTCGTTGTGGTCATTCAGCACATATCTCTCCTCACAGACCAGCGAGTCACTGCTCAGCCTGTCATGACTGCTCAACCCGGCAGAATCTCCCTCTACCTGCCTGAAGAGCTATACGACACAGAAATGAACCACTCATGGATTTCATATCTTGCTCTTCCCCCCTCAATACATGTGCAAAGCAGCAAACTCCGAGCTTAACGCGACGTTAAAAGCGTTCGCTGGCAATTTATGGGTGAGTTAGGGGAGGGGGTATAATAATTTAGGTTCTGTGATTAAGAGTGGGATGTTTATTTGGACCGACTGGATATTTTTCCTTGCCGCAACATCAACGGCTCATTAATAACTCGCCTTACACGGCACTTACCCGTGCAAATGCATCAGGAGACAAATGGGATAAGCGAGCTTAATGACAAACCAGCTCCGGCTTGGGCTCGGCTCGTGTCGATATAGAAGTGCAGAGAATTGCACGGACAGGACGTGCATAAAATGGCCTAATGATCATAATGCGAGATGGTGGCATCACTTAACAGACGTTATCTTGAATCTGTTGAAGTGTAGCCCTGTAAGGACGCTGCCAAGTCATGGCTCACTTTCTGACACAGAACTTAAGGAGGTAAAGCAAAACCTATGGAACATACAATAACCCTTTTCCCCTTTTGCCCTAGCACAACAACAGTATCTGCTCCTTTCCATTGCAAGTCACAATGGCACCAGCACAAGCTGCTATTTGACCAACAAAATACAGTATGCAGCACTGCACTGGACCTTTACTTTAGGTAAAAGGTCAGCAGCTGTTGCTCTGTCATTGACTTTATCCATACATATAACAGCAACCTGCACTAACTCACGGGCTCTCTGAACATCCCACAGCACTTGCCTAGCACATTCTTAGTGCAGTTCATCCAAATATTTTAGATCTGCCTATTATTTCATCGTTCACTCTATATATTGCGCATAGTAAGTATATTACGTAAAGTATAATATATATTAATCACTACTGCACATTGTAAACTCCAGCCATCACTAACTACGTATTCTGTTTTCTCTCTGAGCTCTTCTTAGGGTACCAGTTCCAGTCCCCAAACTAAGATGTTCTTCTGGTAGCAGTTCTGGCTCCACTCCAGTTGGACCATTGGTCATCAGTTCCAGTCCTCATAACTTTACTCAGACCACATCAGATGGCGAGTGTCAGGCCGCCCACATTTTCCTGCTCAGAACACAACCTACAGTGCCTCTGTTTCCTGGACGAAATGATGACAGGACTCGATATTCTCTGCATTATTATATCTAATATTATACTCTGCCTAGCCAAAAAAAGGTCACCACCTGGATTTATCTAGGCAAATAGTTAAATAGCTAAAAAAGAGCCTCACATCGGATAATTACTGCACTGGTGATTCTGTTTGAGCTCGCAACAAGTGATTTAACCATAACTGATGCAGTGAGTAGCCTCTCATTTACTAAACCACACATCCTGTGGTCGTGGAGATGATGTTCATCTGTTTCAGAAGGGTCAGGTTGTGAAAGAGTGGTTCAGGGAGCATGAGCCACCATTTTCACACATGGATTGGCCACCACAGAGTCCAGAGTTGAACCCCATTGGAATCTTTGGGATGTTCTGGAGAAGAGTTTGCGCAGTGGAACAAATCTCCATCATCAATACAAGATCTGGGGGAAAAATTAATGCAACTCTGGACAGAAATAAATGTGACATCGCAGAAGCTCCTCGGTCCGATGAAATATTAGAGTGTGACCTTTTTTTGGGCCAGACAGTGTATATACACTATTGTCTTACTTTATATAAATTTAGATTCTCCATTTCATTATACTCATCATAATATTGTATTCTCTTGAATTTATTACAGTCCATAGATTATTACATTTTATTTATAATTTTTCTGTAATAATGTTCTTTCTTCTAAATTTGATATTTTCCATGTGTACTTAAACTATTAAAATAACCTTGCTATTTAGATAGCTTTGTGTAATTCTTAGGTATGTAGTCTAGGCTTGAGTCTTGGTCACCCAAAGTTTCTTCCTTCTCACATTTATGGACTTTTTCCTTGCCAGTATCGCACTAGGCTTGCTGGTGTGAGACCATGCTCCGTTATAAAAAGGTTACATAAATCAACTGGACTTGACTATTTGACATTAAGCGCTATCCAGAGTAAATTAAAACCAAATAAAGTCATAAAGCACAGTGGAACAACAACTCCTCGCTTAGGGTCGGGCATCTGCCATAGCGGGCGAAGCGCACAGGGACAGTTCGGGATCATTTTGAGCTGCCCGTGTCCTCGCACCTCTCCATTTCACGGTCTCTGCATTTATCAATTGGAAGTCTCAACTCTCGACTGGAAGTCTCAGCTCTGGGATGGCGAGGTGAGTGGGAGACATGCTCAGAAAATAGGACAGTTCCAAGACATGATGGCACACGGGCCAGCCTCGGGTACAGTGCCACACATGTACAGACATGCACCTTCCACTGATTCCGAGACATGGAACTACTGATGTGTGCGAGTTTCCCAGAATGAGGGGGCGACCGTGTATTACTACAGAATAAAAAACAGCACATGCCCTGGTGCTCCACTGGACCTTGGGGAGAACAGTGAGGCCACTTGGACCATTCCTACAACCCAGAAAGAAATGGCAAAGGGACGCATGGAGATTTTCGAGCGATAGGAGGTAAGCAAATGGTTTCTCTTTGTGTTCTTCAATTTCTTTCACAGTACGCAACTTCTCACCAGGCCAGATGAGCTCAATTACCTCACTCTGAAGTGTCTCAGACTGATTCCGCTCAAAGATACTCTCCCAAGATTCAGTCCTCTAATGGGGTGGCTGTACAGGGTGTGGCATAATAAATTACAGCAACAATGGGGTAGCTAAACTGAGGACTAATTCAGGCCAAAAAGCTGCCCTCTTACCAGTTCTGCCTTTTTTCTCACGCAGTCCGTTACATAAAATCCAGCTGTGCACTCTGTGCAACCACTCCGTTTCTCAATTATAATTTCGATCTCTTTTCTCTCGATTCCTGGGTTCCTGTGTGAAGTCTGTTCTGCTCACATGTCTGTGTGGGCTTTCGGAGGTAATCTGGTTTCCTCCCACATTTCAAGACCTGTTGGTCTATCTTGCCAACCTCATCTCTCACCATCTGTGATGGCAGGACGGATTTCCTTCCATGCACTTTACCTCAAAGCCGCCAACCTCACCTCTCGCCTTCGCCAAGCTTAAAATGTGACAAATGTCAGGCCAGTAATGAGGGGGGTGGCAAGTCTTGGCCCCTTTGTAGTGGCAGGACGCGCATGCGCCAGAATAACTTTAAAAAAATCTTAGTTTTCTGTGTTATTTCAACCCAACAACAACCCAAGCCATTCTAAATACACGTTTTAAACCTTAATGCCGGCTGCTCAGTAAAACTGTGTATTTTTTTTGTAACCTCGTTAAGCCGCCAAACTCGCCTCTCGCCAAAAATAGCCATGAAACAGACGTTTAGAATGTTATGCATCCTCAACCTTTGCTTATTTGTTTTTACAGCTTTCATTTCTATCATTTTTGATGTTGCTAAATGCTATAGCAGCAATTTCATTAAACACAAAGGTGCCATGTTGCTACTGTTTGGTTAATTCTAGTGTTTTTCTTAAAGAAAACTGATAAAAACCTAAAAATTGGAATGAATGAAAAAATTCACGAGTCTATGTACGCGACTTAACATGCATGGTGAAATAAGCATGAGGAAAGTACATCTCGACAGGCCGCATGTGTGTGTGTGTGTGTGTGTGCCTATGCATGCCGAGTGTGTAACTAAAGTATTCTGGTGTTTGGGTTGGTCCGCTGGGTATTCAGGCTTGTAGCATGCAAGGGAGGAGGATTCCAAGGATTAGTGTGTGTTCGTGCATGAAATCCTTCAGGAGGCCTGTGTATCCCTCCATGAGTTGATGTAACGTTTCCTCCCAGGATCATCAGTGGGAGAGACACACACACACACATACACACATACACAAGGGGTTTTCCATCACTGGAATGCCATACTTAATTAGCACTTATCCACGCTTCTCAGTGGCTTTTCATGCACCGTGAGCCCCCTCCGTCCACTAATTACACATCTCCACACACAAGCCTGTAAGAGCCAAGAGAGAGGCAGAGAGGGAGATCAACAGCGAGTGTGACTGAGTGAACCAAAGGGCCTGGACTGTGTTTTACACAATCCTTTAGGTTCTTGGGTGGCGAGGAGGCAACTGGGTTTGGGTCGAGCCCCAGCCAAGACCTCCATGCAGTCTCTCCTCACTCAGGATGGCTGTGTCTGAGATATTGGTGGCTAGACGGGGGTATGACCTTTGCCAGGCTATGCAATGGACTGATGACCCTGACCAGAATAACCCTGAAAGAAACAAGATCATGGCACCCTGGCTACCAGGATATATATATATATATATATAGCTATCACGCGAAGCTATCATACAACAAACACGAGTCCTTTACCAAATTTACAGAATTTCCAAATCCAAAACTTAAAAATATCATTACAATCCCGCACAGTCTATAAATCCAGTCCTGGTGTGTGTATAATACATGGGTGTGTGAAACGGAACGTTCTACCTCATAAAGGCCTTTATAATGGCCCGCGTCATTAAATATGCAGCGTCCAAAGATATTTTCTGTCTTAAAAGCCAATT
The DNA here is from genome assembly GCA_025084515.1 of Ancistrus triradiatus. Lineage (NCBI taxonomy): Eukaryota > Metazoa > Chordata > Actinopteri > Siluriformes > Loricariidae > Ancistrus > Ancistrus triradiatus. The sequence goes on along the minus strand of JAJAGP010000051.1, from coordinate 614,658 downwards.
ACCAGCTGACCAGGCTCTGCGTGCTAAGCTGAGGTAGGAAAGCGGCCTGTTTCCTTTCCTTGCATGGGAAAATCGATAGCCACTTAGCCTCACACAGCACTTGTGCGTTTCAAGCTCCGACCCCGAGGCGGCTGTGTTCAAAGACTCTGTGTGGGTACCTTTTCTGGCTCTCGCTGGTTTTACAATGCCCTGTAAACGCTGGTAGGGAAGGCAGCTTTTTTTATGCTGATCTAAAATCAGTTCTGTGGGACTCGTTCAGCTTGTACCAGCTGTTGCAGGATTACAGCTGTGCCAGTCAGCATTGATCCAAGAATCCTACCGCCTTAGCTTTAAACTCATGAACTTGTGCACTGCAGAGAGTGACTGGAGTGACTATATGTGGGGTCAGCAATTTACAGTCAGATTATGTTTTGCAGTACTTTGCAAGGTTCTCCTCACATTCCAGAAGACTGGCCCAGCAAACTGCTTTGCATATTGCATTTAACATCATGCAGCAGATGCTCTCATCCAGAGAGACTTACAACTGCCACAGTCTTACACTCCAAGCGGTTGTGGGTTAAGTGCCTTGCTCAAGGACCCAACGGTGACAGCTTCGTATTTGTACCTGGACCTTCTGATATATAGTCGAGTACGTTGGGCTCTGGTCCTCTGCTGTTTTTGGCAGCTGCAAATGTGGCTTATTTGTTTGAAGTTGTTTGTTCTCTGTATTCTGTATCAACAGAATATGTCGTTGGAGCAGTGGTGCCCAAATATCTCCACAAGACCATACCTGGTCCTTACAGGCAGTGCTTCAACAGGCACACCCTGCACATTTCAAGGATAAATGCATTGTATCCACTAACACTTTGAATTATTGATTGTGTGCCATTTTAAACTATGTAGGCCACCATGATATTTATTTCACAGCGTTACGGAAGGATTCGAATTCAGTTCTGTGTCTCGTCAGGCTCAGGTTGTGTAAATAGTCTCCTTGCGAAAGCCTGAGATCTGTGAGTTTTCGGATTGAAGTTCAATAGAACCGCAGAACGAAAACAGTTCTAGTTAAAGAATAAAAGCGTGCCAACCATTGTTATGCAAACATTTTGACCAGATTCTTCTCAAGAGCCATCACTGAGAACAAACAGTCGAATCTACATATACACAAGATTCAGAGCGTCCAGGCGTACCGCGTGCTGCAATCAAAAACCATTCTGGAGAGAAAATGGCGACTCCATTTGAAGGAAAAGGTCAAGCTCAGTGACAGCACCAGCTCCACAATGATAATTCGATAAGTCAGTATTAATGTGGAGAGAGGAGCTCTGTGTGTCCTGGCACTCGCTCATCGTCATGAACTGAACAACACTAGTGCATTAGGACCTTTTATTTCAGAAGCTGCTAACCTAATTAGGGCTTGTTTCTGCACATCTTTGCAATCTAATAACTAATTAGACAGGTCCAGCTCGCCAGAGTAATGAAGTGCTGGAGGCTCTTTCCTCCACTTCTGCAGCTCTTCATCTCTACGCCTGCCCTGTCCTGTTCTCTTACCACCTTCCAGGCAGGCATTTATTTATTTTTTTTAACATCTAGCTCATCCCTTCTTTATATGCACTTCAGCTATGCGCCATGTAACAACCATTTGATCGGCGGCCGTTCATCACCAACTGAGATCATAAAATGTTAAGAAATGATGAAAGGAAATAAAGATGTCTTTTAATTCTAGAAGCTGGTCACCTCGACCACCAACCAACGCTGTGGATCCACGATCAAAGGCGAGAGTTAGATTAAGAGTGGATTAATTTTGTATTTGTAAGTCTATGTGAAGGTCCTATTGTAAGTAGTACTCCTTTTGCCGCTCCACTACCTGTATATTATCTCTAACCTATAACTATATAAACTGGTTCACGCTCACTTGTGGAGTCTCTGTTTCATCTGGCTGATCTTCAGCGTTGTTCGTAATACTGTCTATCAACAACAGGAAGGACTTCTGGTCCAACGTCAGTGTCCTAGCCACTAGAAAGTGAGGCAAACAGGGTCAAAATTCATTCTAACACCCATTTTTGGATGTAATTTTGGGCGTCGACAAACTGTTGCCTATACATGCTGAAGTTTTCTACTACTGATTTCCATGCAGTCTTTCTTTCTCGTCGCTCCTTCTCATTCCTGGTTTCATTTCATTTCTCCCTTTCATGTTTTCCACCCTCTAAAGCAAAAGCAGGAGGCAGGAGTGGTTGTGTGACTACATCTTTGTTTTTCTCTCATGTGGCTTGTGTGCTCTTGGGAGAGAGATGAGAGTTAAGGAAGGCTGAAAGCAGAGGGAACATGGCCGTGGGGAGCAGAGCACTGAGAATCGAACAGCCTTCGCCACTTTGATGCCCTCCCTCAGATCTCAGTGCCTCAAATCACAGAAACCAAACCAGGGTGATACCGCCAGGGGACAGAGAGAGAGAGCTGGAGCCAGGGATGAGTCTCACAAAAAGAGAGACGGGGATGGAATATCCACAAAAGACGAGTAAAAAGAGGGAAAACAAGGATGCTCGAGGCACATAAGTGGTACTTTTCTGAATGCTGCGGTCCCCGCCTTCGCTGTCGCTGATGTGGTACAGTTCCACTCCTCTACTGGTCTCTGAACGTGGGTAGTCTATCTCCCCTGGGCAATCAGCCTCCGTAGCAGCCACCCTTTCTGCACATATCTGTTGTCAAAGCTCCCTGTCATAAAAAATGCATCCAAGCTGGCCTCGCAAAAGCGCGCTACATACTGTTGGAGCTGCAGTTCTCCAGAACAAGAGCCGAGAAACAGGTTCTCCGTTTTGTATCCCCATGTTCCGGCTCTTCAGAACACCGGTGTACAAGCCAAGACGGCAACAATACGCGTCAGCTCCTGACATTTCCACAGCTACAATTATTTCTTTCAGTTTTCCTTCTTCATCGTTCCATCGCTCTGGCATAGTGTGGGCTGAAGGGGGGAACATCCAGAAACCAAGCAGTCATGCCTTGGCATTCCCATGGAAATATGGTCAGAGGGTACCTCCAAGCAGAGAATGGGAAACGAGGTCAAAACATTGAGGATGAAATGGCTAATCAAAAAAGGAATCGAAACCCAATTTCACTAAGCGGTTCAGAAGCCTGATCCTGTGTGCTGTACTTTCTCTGATCAGCGAGCTCAGAGCCCACGCTTAACGTGCACATCCAGCCCGTATGAGTTATTGTGCATCTGAAGCCATGTGGGAGGATGCCTTTAACACACAAAACACCAAAACACACTCCACATTCACACGAGCCTGATCATACACTGAAGCGGCAGGGGGATGCCAGTGCACCCACAAAACGCTGAAAAAGGAAGAGAGTAAGATAGAGGGAGATTGCTTAAATTGTCCTTTTCATCCAACACTGTAGCAGAGCAAACGGAGAACACCAAAGCTATAATGAAACATACTCGGGTAGCAGACGAGTACATGACTCACATTACAGTTAGGAACAGGGTGGAATGTGTGTGTTTTTTTTAAATAATATCAAAAAAAGTTAGCCAATACTGTATAGCGGTGCTGCTAACAGTGCTGGTGCCGAGGGGTGTGCGATACTGACCAAACAAATGATATCTCAATATTTTGTCAACATTAACAATCTGATAGGGTCAGAAAATGATTGTAATTCAAACAACGAGTACATGACTCAGACCCAGTAATCGGATTTCTTTTTTTAAATCAGCCAATAATCTCAAACTTCAAAAAACTATAATAATTAAATAATGAATGAATTTCTTCATTCTCTTCCCAAATGAGTTTTGCCTTTTGCAGAGGCAGCATGTAATTCCAGGGTTGCCAGATCCTGCGAAAACCGAGCACCAAATCTATGGAAACAAGCCCAAAGTCATCAAAGTCTCCTTATAATAATAAGCAAACCTGGCAACCGAGAAATCTGATTACAGAGCGAAAATCGAGCTCTTTTTTTCGGATTTCTAGACTGATCTAAGTATGCTGTTCACAGTTGATGTAAGAAATTGGAGTACGCAATCGTGTTCCAAAACCTAGAGGAAAGTCCTTTCAGAAAAGGCTAATGCAGCAGCAAATGGGGACGAAATTCACACTAATATCCATGGTTTTTGATTTCATTGTTGGGTGTTTAAACTTGGATATATAGTGCAATGTTCTACTATTTCACAGTTTCCTCCATTATTTTAACATTAAAATAAGAGAACCTGTGTAGGAACCTAGGCTCAGTTCTCACCTTTAGTTACTGGGTGAGATTTGGTATGTTTCCACTACTTAATTTTCCTCTCAAATCCAACGTCAAAAGAAATAGGGCAGTAGGTTGACTGGCTAGTCTGAATTGTCACAGATTGTGAGTGTATTAGTCAGTGAAATGGACTGCTGTGCAAATAAGGGGCCAGTGCATACAAAAATCAGCGGGTTCTATTAGAGAGAACCAACCATGCTGACCATGCATCACTCCGACTAGAAGCGGGAGAAAGCCGAGCCCCAATAGGGTCCAGTGCAATAAAAAGTAAGCAAGAAAGCATGAGCTCAAAAGTAACTGATAATCTACACGACTTATCCTTAATGTCATGTAAATGAACTCTTAAGTCGCGGTGAGCCAACGGAAGCAGCCTCTCATCGAGCGAAATCGGGACAATTAACAAACAGGGTCGTGTTTCAGAGAAACGCACGAAGTCGTTTGTCGCCGCCACTATTTTTCACTTTCGATGACGAACTCATTATTTCTCGCCTCCATGACTAAAACATCTCCGCCTCACATTAAGCTCATGTCTCGCCGCGGATGCCGGGCCCACACGCCGGTGAGCGGCAGAGGCGGCGTTGTCAGCATCTGCTATCTCTTCTGCTCACCTGTTCAAACTTATCTCTGCCAATACACAGGCTGAGGCTCGTTTAGGAGGGGGATCAGAGAAATCCATTTCTAACCAGCCGGCTTAGCCGAGAGCTGCACGGCAGCGGGAGGAATCGCTGGTGTCTAAGCATTTCAGCCTGTGTAATATAACACGTTCTATTCTGGTATTGTTATTTCTTCACGCAACTCATTTAGCCGTCAGGAAAACATCGCGCACAGGCTGCGTGAATCACACGATCGCACTCCGCTTCGTCAGCCAATGAGAACGGGGGTATTCTGATGGCTCTGGGCGCCGCGCACTCGCCATCTTCATATCTGTGCAACGCCGGTCCTGTAATGATCTCCAGTCCATTGCGAACGGTGGTGGAGCGCTGACTCATGCTGCCCCATTAAAAGTATTTATGCAGACAAACGCTTGCAGTACAAAAGTATTGGGACACCTACACAGTACACCCACGACAATCAGTTATCTGAAATAAAACTGGTCTGCATTTCCTACACAACAGCGCTGAGCTGCGATGGTAGTTACAGCGAAGGATTCGAACGATGAAACGTCTCAATAATCCCTCTTACCCTTGTACTTTTCTTTCGTTCTCAATCTCTCTCATAATTTAAACACATCGCTCGACTCCTGTATTAATTTGTCCACCGTTCCCTTGCTTGACCCCCATGCTCCTTTTTCTCTTTCTTCCAAATATGCCATTGTTGCTTCTTTCTCAGAAACAGGCCTTGCAGGAGGTACGGGTCATGCCCGCTCCAGAGAGGCGATCCCACTGGCCCAGAGCGTTAATGACAAAGCTGGCTAAGAGCAGTCTGCCAGCTAACGGAAAATGTGCTAAATGCACAGATCCCATTACCGCCGCCCCTTGCCTAATCAAGAGCTCGTCTGTGTCGCTCGATACTCGCAGGCAACTCGAAGGAGATGGAGCAGTGTGTCGCCGCCACCCGAGATCGTCTCTCTTCAGGCTCGACCTCTGTCCCCTTTATCAATACTACTCCTTCGAAATCTCTAGCTTTTTCTCTCATTTCGTTCTTTCGACCCGAGCTGAACGCGTTACTTCGCGCAGGCTGAAAATTCCATTAGAAATGTTAAAAGCTTTTAACTCTTGGCAGCATCGAACCGACTCGCCGAACGCCGTTCTTACTGCCATCGCAGGGCTTCACCTCATCTTCTCACACCTCCACTCAGACCTGGAGTTCAGCAGTATCAACATTTGATGCCACCAGTCAATTCTTGTATCTAATATACACTATATAAACAAAAAGTTTGAGGACGGCGAAACATTACGCCCAAAACATGGACGTTATTATGGAGTTTAGTCTACAACAGCCTTTATTCTAAGAGGGCTTCCCACTAGATTTTGGAACAGGACTATGAGGTCGGGCTCTGATGTTACTTTTGGCATTCCAGTGCAAGGTTCTAGCAAAGCAATTCTCTAAGGATTTTATTTCAGGACACAAGGGGCCACCAAGATCTGTACCCAGGTCATCGCAGTACCACCTGATCGCATTGAAATGAGTGTTGGACAAAATAAATACAACAGTGGATTAGTGGTGATGGTGAATACGGCCTTAAAGCCAGAAGTCAAGTCAAATTTATTTCTATAGTCCTTTTTCAACAGTCTCACAACATCTTTACCACTATAACTGCCCACAGCCATAACTGAAGAAGATAGGGTGACGGTGGCAAGGCAAAACTTCCTGGATGTGATGAGGATGGGCAACCTCCTTGGGCAGCCTAGATCTTATATATAGAAAATACACTAGATTTCTTAAATAATAAATGTACCGCATAATAACAGTTGAGGTACACGGAAGCTAAATAGAATAAAATAGAGCATTTACAAACATAAGTATGATGTCCTACACGGTTATTATATTCACACCACGCATCCCAAAGCTTCCACATTTCATGGTTTGGCTCTTAAACCCCTGAAAACACGGGACTGCTCTTGGAAAGGTTAGCTTGTTCTGAAATCCAGCACCAGCCTCTGTGCCTTTGTTTGCAGATAAAAGCCTAAAAGAAACTGAGGATCAGCGAGCGGAATCAAATTAGTTTAAATCGTACCCCGCGTTACCTCCACGGTACTGGTGGGAACTTAATAGAAATGGTTTCCCGGTGCAGAAAGTGGAGGCCTGTGAAAATAAATCAACAGCCCTTTTGTTTGGACAGAGGGGTTCCTTCAATACGCTCGATGTAATGAGCACAAGTTGGCTTTAGCACTCAGACACACATTCATACTTCATGCCGGTGTGGTCAAAGGGGCAAGAGCAACGGAAAAACATTCCATCTAGCGAGACAAGGCCGAGAGCTAATCTCCCACCTTAAAGTGCTGTTCCAGAGGAAGAATGTGTTTTGCTTAGCAGTTAAGCTAACAATGCTTCTGCCACATCTGCCAGTTCCCAACCTAATCTCAAGAGCTTATGTAACTTTGAGCAAAGAACTTTCTGTGCCCTTTCCTGCATATTAAATAGCTGGCGGAGGGGAAAAAACAGGAAAAAAGGTTTCATAATGAAAAGAAATAAGACCGCTTTTTTTAAACAATGAATTATTCCCTGCTCATATCGTAGGTTAATTGCTAAGAACTCATTTTACGAAATGGTTAGATATAATAACTATGCAGGCGGCAGACAATGTGGCCTTCAGGTGAGGGTGAGTGCATAAAAGCCTAGCAGTGTTATATCTTCACATTGTGAAGCGCGGAATGAACAGGCACCATTAACGCTAATGGCGAAAGCTAAAAGTGACTTTTCTTTTACTAACCTTTCAAAATCTTCAAGGTCTGTCTTTGGAAAGGAATCAGAGGAGCTTCGTCTTCAACTACGACAGGCTGAGGAGTTTTGAACTTTCTGAAGGCCGAGCAGATGCTTGGTTTAGGGCCTGTCTGAAGACGTCGGACAAGGGCAGTAAGTCAGTAGGCTCTTACACACACCCGCTCACTTTATATACCCACTTCATCCAATGCAGGGTCTTAGAGTGACTTTTTTGTGTGGGGTACCAAGTGGAAACCGGCTCTGGACGGTCCGTCTCTGGGCAAACGCACACAAACACACACTGGGACACTTTAGATGCGTTATTGGACTTTGGAGTGCTGCAAGAACCCAGAGGAAGCCCACGCAGAGATGGGGAGAACTTGCAAACTCCACACAGGTAGAGATATACATCTCCTCGTAAGACCTGATAATAATTTTTGTTCAAAATGACTGAGATGACCAAACTTTAGTTTCCTGGGTCTCAGGAGGATAAGTCTCGCGTATGAGACCTAGACAGTGATGAGATAAGAGGGAAAGAAATGAGAGAAATGAATCCGGTTGTGGCACCTCGGAGGAACGAACGGACGCGGCAGGTCGAAACGAAGTGACAAACATCCCACGGAGGAGCGTTCGCTCACCCTCTCTCCCGCCTGTCTTCTGTTAAACGCTAAAATCGATAGCACAGTAGCTCATGTATCCGCGGAGGCAGACACAATCTGGGCGAAGCCTCCAATGAAACGTTACGACTGACTAACTAGGGTCACGCAGCCATTCTGGCACCTGTGAGAAAGGAAACCCTAAAGCTCAGATCGGCGCGATCGTAAATAGAGCCGCCATGAAAACGCATACGCTGACGCTTTTCTCTGCAGTGACCGGCCCCGGCGACGAGGGGCCCGCGGTTCAGTAAATGTTTATGCACGTCCTAAAGCGCTCCCTTAAAGCCGCTCACGGTCAGTAAAACTCCTGGTGGAAATGCCTGTGAAACACAAGCTGCCACATAACAAAAGTTCACCGGTGCCGCTGGGACGCTCCTTATTCCGAGGTAATTTCCCAAAGCCTCCAAATAGCAACTAATTATGTTCCGTGTAACGCAAAAGATTACGACAGCGCGAATGTCCTGAGAATTAGCGGTAATTAAAAACAATTAATTTGAACAAACTGAAAAAAACAACAAGGTGTTAATGCCAGCAGAGTAAGACATTAATGAAACCCATTAGTAATTCCGAATTTCTGCTCTAGCTCCGTGATTAGGTTCATGTTGAGCTGGTGCTATTTGCTTTAGGAAGCCTGGAATCAGAATAGTTTAGCCATGTCTGACTTTGCAGCATGTCCTAATTCTCTGGCAATCAAGCACAGCACATATTTGAACATACAGTACTGGTTTCGGGGCAGCATGAGATTACATATTCCAATATTTTAGAAAGGGTATAATGACCATATTTCATTATTTCTGTCTCTTTATTAGAATATAACCAGAAAATACATGGAAGTTAGTGTGACCTCCCCTTACACTAGCAGCATCTGCAGCTTCATCGTCGGATGCATCTTGATCAGGAATGATCTTTTTGGAAGGGTGACGGCCAAGAAAATGCTTTTTGAAAAGGCTAAGATGGGATAAGCCTCACAAAGATGTGATTTTTGGGTCCGTTGACAATATGTTATACATTTTCAAACAACAAATCTAATGGTGGCCTAAGACTTTTGCATAATACTCCACATACATCACATTGTCCAGTACTGACTTGGTGACCTGAGGGCATTACTATACTAAATCACAGCCAGGCTGAAAACAGTGCACAGACAGAACAGAATCTGAGATCGCTGGCTATAGGAGCAGTGGTAGCTGGTGAGCGACTTCAAGGTAAAGCTCTAGAAACCCCGGGTCGTGATGAGGCAAAATCACCATGGAGATGGGAAGAAATGCACATGGTGAAACATCCTCTGGTGAGACTCTCTCTTGTGACAACATACTCACATCGGGGGAAATTAACTTGCTTGGCTAAGCCCTGTGAATGAAGGTTATAGCAGACGATTTAATACATCTACTTGCTCTGTTAAGCTTTCTGAATGAAGGTCATAGCCAATGCTTAGTAATGCAAAGAAACCGCCGCTAGTGTCAATAACGGATTTAAGTGCTGCGTGAAAGGCATTAGTCACCGATATTGTACATCTACAGGTATTAGCCATGAATTAAAACAAGTACAGTACTGTGCAAAAGTCTTAGGTCACCATTAGAGTTGCTAAAACAATGGTAAATTGAATCTAATGGTGGCCTAAGACAGTACTGCATAGCGTTTCACGTCTTGAGTGCGTCTTGTTTTACCTCGAGGCCTGTGCGTGCTGGTTTCTCTGTGCTTGCATAGATGTATTCTATGTCATTTGTTCTCATATCACATACCATGTGGCTCCAGTAATTTGCTCGGTGCGCTCGGGTGGTGCAGCGGCAATTCGCTAGCCCAGCCCTCCGGTAACTTGGGCTCAAGTCCCAACGGTTCCTTCCGACTTGGAGAAATAATAGGCAGTAGTAGTGTCGGGGGGAGGGAAGGCTAGATGGGGAAGTGCCCCCAGCATTGCAACAGCAACTCAGGTGGGCGTTCACCAGCACCCACGATTTCAGGTTAGTCTCCGGAATCCCACCCAACGTGACCAGGATAAAGCGGAGGTAAAATGAGGGGTGTGAGATATGTATCGTCTACATTAACAATTGTTTATAGTTAAAAATGACTATCGGAAATGGGATACCATTAAAGACAGATAACTTAGCTAACCATTGTGAACTAAGCACTGTTCAGGATATAAAGATTATGACAATGTTCAGGAGTCAGGAGTCCATGACAGGCTTAAACGAGGCAAGGTACCAACACAAAAACACACTCAGCAAACCTTAGAGGAATCATTCTGAAAAAAGTGGCTTATGGCAAAAAACAAACACCACTAAATACATCGCGAAAGACATGGTGCCAATTCGGGTGGTCAATTTTTAAATACTTTGGACCAAAGATATACACTGCCTAATAATCGTTATCAACAAAATCCCAGAAAATACTGATTTAATTCTTTTCATCACACCCTAGGTAAAAAAGAAAAAACAAAATCCAGAATGGGGCACCAGTCCATCACAGGGCTGTGTAAACATATTATTATTATTTACGTTCCTGCATGGTGGGCCAGGTATCAAGAACGCAGGTAGCAAGCAGGAATAAGTGGATGGTGATGAATGTCTGAAAGTGACCTGGCAGCAGGCCGAGCACGCAATACCCCGGACGCGACGTCACCATCGCGGCCATCCATCATCGTGCAGCCGCCGGCAACCAGAGCGAGTGGCACATTTTCAGCATTCGCAGGAGCGCTGCCACGGCGCCGTGCTACTCGAGACTCCATTAATGCAGCTGCAGACTGCACGTTTGATCCAAAATGGCCGCTTGGGTAGAAACCTGGTGGACTTGTAGTCATTTCTTACTTACTATGAATCTCACGCAATCTCAGCTCGTAGGTCAGCCGGACCCAGTCGGGATTCAAGGGGGGCGTCTACGCTTCTTGCAAATCGACCTGAGCCAATTTAACCTGCCACTTTTTACGTAGTGAGGCATGAGCAGGGACGTTTCGATAATTGCAAAACACAGGCCGTGCCAGCGGAAAACACTGGCGAGTCGACTCTGCTCATTAAGACCGCAACGCTAACTCTGACCAGCAGCTATGGCTCTTGCTTCGTTTACTAAAATTACCGATGCTGTGTCTAGAGACGCCTCCAAAGGGAGACTAGAATGCCAATAACGGAGCAGTGTGAAGATTTTATTAAATGATAACATTTATGAACGAGACTTGAAAGACTGCCGGCTCTAGAATCGTCCTCTGTGATGACACAGACGAACACACACGCTAGCGTGCTCGAGTTTTGCAATTAGCATTTGAATGCCACCGTGCTCGGGTTAAAGATGCGAAAATTGAGAAAGCTGGAGCAAATAAGTGGCGTAAAAATAAAGAAAGAATGCCGAGCAGGAGATGGAGGTCGACGAGGAGATAGCGAGTTGTCTCGCGTTGTCTGTGTGTTCTGATTAAAAATGAGCACTGGCTGGTTGGGAGCTGCTAAGAAAAGAGGAAGCAGACGGCTGTTTAATTGGCTGATGACCTGTCCTGCGGTAAAATCCTCATATCCTCAGACAGCTGCATCAAGGGACTCTCGTCTATCCATCTTTCTGCTATTTTCCCTCTTTTTTCTATCGCACATAATCCCTCCTTGCTGCCGGCGAGCCGCAAAAGCACATTAGCTCTCCTCGGAATCAGGTGGAAGAACCATAGGTCTGCTTTTTCCGTGTGGCGGGAGGCGAACGTCACTCGCGCGCCGACTCCGATACAGCTCATTGGCAAAGCCAAACAAAACAGGAAGTAGCGCAGAATGCAGAGTGGGGCAGCTGTTAGGGACTGCAGGAAAGTGAGTCCCGTTTGGTCACCTGCCCTGTCACAATCACCCATTCTCTCCATTAATCAAAGCGCACACACCTGCCGTCAGCAGTGCCCCCCCCTTACGGCACACCCCCACACGCACACTTAGCCCGGGATAACAGTGTCGCGAATGGGCGAGAGTGCTCTTTCCTCCCATGCGACTTCTCCATTTTCTCGCCGCCTTTCTATCTATCCTTCCACGTCTGTACTTTATCATCTTCTCCCTCAGTCTCTCTGTGTCTCCCTCCAGTTTTCGGCAGACGATGATAAACGTGCTGTCAGGTCTTTTTTCAGAGAGAAAACCCGAGGAAGCACAGAGGACAGACAGTGCAACAGAACGGATTGCTCCGCAGCTGCATGGGATGTTGTCAAAGTGGCCTCGTTACCATGATGTCGCTCCTGTGTCTGAAGACCAGAAGAGCAGGGGATGAAGCCAAGCCAGAAGGACGACGCTACAGCCAATTACAGCACAGATCCGGTGCGCCGGGACCCGCCCTTGGGGAATACAGGAGCCGTGCACCTGTGTCCTCGGAGGAACACTTGCTCTGCAGAGCCCTTGTTAGCAAAGGTACACACAGCCTAATCAGCCTGAATGCTCACCTTGCATCGACCCGAGGGAGCCGCCGAGCCCCCGAGGGACTCGCTCCTCTCTCCTCCGTTCCCCGCGAGCACCTGAGGGATTCATCCTTCCCTCCTTTGCTCCGCCGAGTCAAAGACATGCACTTTCCATTGATTTCCAAAACTCATTTCAGATGACAAAGAGCCCAGCCACTGGGATATCACAAGCACACAATGCAGAGCCTGAGGATTGATGGACGGCCATTCAGCACTTTGACAAACTGATTATCTCTCTAGGGGCTTAAGTGCAGTTCGATTACACGATATACAAGGGGGGGAAAGAAAGCAGAGAGAGCATGCCTGTGCCTGAGATAATGCATGTTCTATCATTTTCAGATCCAGAACGAAACAATTTAAACTCAAGCACCGGCTGCATCTTGGCTTCGCATATTTATGGTATACATCAAACAAATACAAAAGCACAGCCCGGTATGCAAACGCATCAGACGCGATTCGATGCGCGCCGTACTCGGATTAAAGGCGGCACGTCCAAAGTCGCGAGGCTTTCCGATGAAATGCATTTCTCACCTTCTAATGTCAGGAAAGCGCAGTCACGTTTCCATGGTTTCCGGAGCCCCACCTCCACCGCTTCAATCTTCCATGTGTTACTACCCAGGCCAGGGAGGAGGTGGGATCAGGTTATCATCTCCTGATTTCAAACATCAGTTAAGCTTTAAACAGACCCAGTACCTTACCCCCCCCCCCCCCCTTGCTGCACGACAAAAGTATGTACTTTACAACCGGGTTTGTAAATCGAGCATCTCTTTCTTTCTTTTTTATATTATATTTCTTCCACGTTTCATCTCTCTCGGTGCAGCTGGCTACGCATCTGGTAAAGTGTTACACTTGCAGATAACATTTGTCAGCGGAAGACTAAACAGAGCTCCTATTACTATGACAACCATCTGTTGCACCGGCAGCATTCATGTAGTGCCTATGTATTTTCTGACAAGAGTGACAATCATCTGCCTCCAGGTGCATTAACACAAGATTGACAAACCACTTCACTCCCAACTCCGATACAGCATGAGCTTAAGAACTCGGAACGACTTCACCATTCTGAACTTTAGAGTTTTCTCCCATTACTTCTGCACATGAGCTCCATCTACACTCGCCAGGCACTTTATTACACCTGGTACACCTGTTCACCGCTTGTTAACGCAAATATCTAATCAGCCAATCACGTGGAAGCGCTCCCATCAGCTAAGAGCAGAAAACTGAGGCGACACTCATCCATTCTTTTTCCGATCTAAATCTGTTCTGTGTTTAAAAACTGTCGACTGTTCTGCAATGTATTAAATAAAAGCAGGATATTAACCCAACACAAACCCTAGAATGTGAACAGATTGTGCTTCATAGTCGATGATTCAATAATTGAAATACATGTTTTGTCCGGTCAAACCTGGTGTAGCAAATCATTACCAAATTATTACCTCCTGCAAATGGTCAAAAACAGCTCTGTCAATTTTTGAGAGAAAACAGCAACTCTTTTGACCAAAAATATCAGGCCGGGTCGGAGAACGGAGAAGAACGGAGCTCTAGGAACAAAGGCTTGAACTTGACAGAAACTCTGGATGCATGTGGCTTTAAGTTTTAAGTAGGAGAGCACCTGATTAAGGAAATGAACAACTTTCACTCTCTTTCTCTCTCCATTAGCCAGCTCTACAGACAGCGCTAGCACCCCGATTGCTTATGCAGCACAAAAAAGGCTAAAATTTACGAATCACCACCATTTTGGAATCGCTATGAACCAGAACGGATAAGAACTGAAGTGGAATCACTAAGTGCAAACAATACCCAACCCTAGCAGAATATGAAGATACCAGCACAAGAAAAGCACCAGTGAACAAGAAATAAGAAATGCCCTCAACACCGACGTCATGAAAGACAGTGCCAGTTCGGCTGGTTTAGAGAGATGGGTTCAAAAACTTTGGAATACTGGGATTGTGAATATTGACAAAATCCCAGAAAATATAACATATAAGCTATCAGTTTCCATCAATATCATCCACACCTACTAAACATTATCAATGCGGGGCCTTTGGGATGTTGTAGCTCTGAGGTCTTGCTGATAAAAAGAACTACTGGTCTAGACTTTATGTTGTTGTTTCCACATCCTTAAGAACTCAGGGTTTGGATCGGTCTTTGACGCGTGTTCTGAGGCTGAATGGAATATATAAATAGACAGTGACTAAAATGTACCGTCTGAAATAATGTGTTTATGTAAGAGGCAAAGAGAGGAAATATTACAAGCTGTAATGACCTGATTGAATCTAACAGCAGGCATATATTAGCTGTGTCAAACATAAGTGGTCCTATTAGAGCGAACTTAAAAGAGTTTACTCGGATCAATTCAGGACCTGAAGAATGCTTGTGGTGAATCAATAGAGCACTAAGCTATTAGTACGGTGCAAACTTATAATTGCTTTGTCCTGTCGGTGCTTGTTCCCTCAAAGCCGGCGATGGTGTAAATGGGAGCTTATTCGCAGCATGGACTTTGTAACCGGATAAAAAGATGCTGCCTCTACATTCACATCACATCACGGAAGAGGAATCACTGTCGTGGTTTACGGTATCATGGCATACATTACTGTGTCTGCTAGAGTTATGGACAGCAGACCTGTCCAATACTGAAACGTACCAGCTACATAACTTACTTTTTTTGTATTACCATTTGGACACAGTACCAGAGGAGCAAAACTTCACGGATCCACCTACGCCCGATCACGCGCCCAACTCCGGTGTAGCTACAATGTGCGCCTCTCAAGGCTTGACCTGTGTTCCGTCTGGGCTCATCGAGCTCTATCTAGTGTTTCTAGCCTTGTTAAAATGAGGCTGGGGACTCCACCGTGCAGGCCTCAGAGCCCCAATTAGAACTCCGCCATCAACCTAGAAAAGGAGGTAATGCTATGAGTGGATGTGTCCCTAAAGTATGTGGAGCGAACAAGAGAGACAACCATTAGCAACACAAAAATTCAAAGACAGGTTTGAACCATTTTGATTTGTCTCGCTTAATGTCAGATACAAAAGCAGCATAATTAGAGAGAAATGATGAAATAGAAAGCAATCCGGGAGGAAAAAAAAAAGCTGGCAAATATACGAAAATATGAGACCGACATACATAAACCAGTCTCCAGATCCTCCTGTGTTAAGAAGGCTTATTGCTTAAGAGTGTCATAACTTTGTGTTAGTGATTATTATTGTAGATAATTGCCAGGAAATCAGCAATCTTCCAGGCTTTAGAAAGTATTATTCTACTATATTTTCAACTCGGGCAGCAAGAGAGCAGAGGCCCATATGGCAGAAAGGAAAGTGAGAAAAGTAAATAACATTCAGTTGCACTCTAGGCAGCGCATTGATTAGAGTTCCGCCTGCAGTATCAGTATCGACAGGAGATTTCTTTTGGCCTCCTTTTACTTCTCATAGTTAATGATTTTCGAGATAGAGCGAGAGAGCAGGACATCTATACGCTGAGGTTTTTCACCGAAATGTAGAGGGGAAAATGGCATATATGAAAGCCAGGAACGAGAATAGACATGTAACTCCATTGCAGCGTTGAAACAATTATTCCCTTCTTCTCCTCAGAACCAGTACTCTCTCCGGACCCTTCTTCTAACTGCTGAAGCGCTCTTCGGGTCGCTTTGACTAATACACTTGAGGCATCGCCTAGAAACATTCCTCTCACTCCCTCTGCCTCTCTGATTTACTCAGTTGGCTCCCAAATAATTTCAGTTCTATCAAACTGCAGGCCTGAAAATCGTTCAGAAGGCACTGCTGGGTAAGACAGTAAGCACGTACAACGCCAACAATGAGTGCGTTAGCTCATTATTAAAGTGGTCACGTAAACGGCATACTCCGATTTCTTAGGCCTAGAAATCCTACTATAAAAGCAGAATTTTACCTCAGTAGTCTGATTTCTCAGTGCATGTATATCCTTACTCTGATTTCAATCGGTTTTCTCTCAAGAGAATTTGCTTCATTTGGGTTTGTTTCCATAGGCTTGTTCCTCTCGCGGGATCTGGCAACCCTGGAATTAAATGCAGCACGCACAAAATGGCTACTCTACACTTTCACTGAAACGCAGTGTATGCCCAAGGAAATGGAGAATGCCATTGTTTAACTATTATAAGTTCACGTCACATGACTCGGGTTGGCGTTCTGAGAAAGACCCTTAAGTAGGAGCTACAAAAGGGGTTACATACAGCTCTAAGAACTGCGGTCCTCCCCAGTTCTTGCGGTGTGAACACACAAGAAAGGCGGCACGTTCTCCAACAGTTCTTAGAACTAAGAAAAACCCATTTCCATTGCAAAAACGCCTTTTGTCTCCGCTCTGTGTCCCAGCCTGGTCAAAAATGTTGTGTTCTTTCTACAGAAACGTGAATTACAACATACTTTTAAAAAACTTGGAATATTTTCTCCATTTTCCTACATTAACTCTCGTTTCTGCCCAGCCTGAGGCTTCCAGCTTTTTCCAGCATGGGGTTCAGTGGGAGAAGGCAGAACTAAAAAGAAGCGAGGAACGCTGCACTGCGCAAAGGATGCCCAGGTATTGCGACCTATCTGTTTCACGTGACAAACATTTTGTAGAATCAATTTTCTATCAAGAGCAAAGCAGGGTGGGAGCGAGTCCATTTTGAACGATGGCCTCCTGCTGGCAGCGGAGTTGAGAGGGAAAAAAAAGGAAGGCAAGAAAAAGGAGGGCAGGGGTCACGTCGGGGTCCCTAGGAGCAGGAGCTTTCCAAAGTGATTTATGGACCTGCAGGGCTTCCGTAGGCAGCAACGGCGTTCCCAGAGGCCCCTGCACAGGAGCCAAAATTACACCGCAGTTACAAAGTCGTTCCTGCTTCTTTCTCGCTTTCTTTGCCTCCGCCCTTTCACTTTCCCTTCAAGTCTCCGGTTGAACAATGGGGGCAGCCAAATTATCTTCCCTCTTCCTGCATTCGGTTGTTCCTCCAACCATTTCCTCTTGTCTCTTTCACCTTGTTCCATTCCAGCACTGGCTTAACAAGCCCCTGCTTTGTCAGTACGTGCTGACCTCCATGCATGCTCCATTTAATTGCAAGAGCTGTAAACATTCGGCTCTGCCGTTCCCCTCTGCACCTCCTTGAACCCTGCCATTTGCAACACTTGTTGTCTTCTGCTACCTCACACCAGTATGGGCAGCTTATTTAAGTTGTAGGGCTTTATTTTCCATCTGTGGCATGTTTCTCTCCAGAAAGAGAGGCGAAGAAAAGGAATGATGGGTTGCAAAACGGGGTACAACCTGGTATTAGCGATTTGTACCTAATTTTTATTGACCTGCAGTAGATATAATATCCATAAGCCAAAGCATTAGAGACGAGCACACCTTCCACTGATAACCAAATTCCCTTTTTTATGATTGGTCCAACAGACGTGGAGTTTAATTCCTGTCCATGGGCTTTGCCTGTATTAATTATCTTTATGAAGCCAATTCATTTGGATACGAAAAAGACATGCGCAAGCATGCACGAAATTGGCTGAGCGTATTGATTAGACCATCAGAACACACCAAATGGAGACAAATTAATAGGCACGGAAAATGGCTGTTTAAGCTTTTAAAACAATTACGCCGCGCCATCTAGATAGCTTTCCCGTCGCGACGTCTGCTCTTCCTCGCTTTGTTTACGTCTCGATAGGTTTCTAATTTAGGTCACGTTCGGTTTAATTTGCTCAGATTACATCGAATCTCATCACAGTTTACAGCCTGGGTCATTTCCAAAGGGCACATCACCATTTAATATAGAGTCGTAGATATAGAGGATATAAACCGATCAAAACTCCCTACGAATAAAACATCAGGTGGCGTTACGGGGTTGAAGATCTCTGAGTACGCCAAACGTTGTCCGTCAAGACTGGACATGCAGCAGTCAAATACTACTGATGTACTGCATGACTACAGGCACTGAAGTCCTGCTTAAGTCTATAACCAACTGAATTTCTCACATCCCACATCTCTTCAATGCCATCTGCATACAGGGGCAGGCTCCATGTATGCCATTTATCGTCCTTTAATTTGTCACCATGTCCCGGCACGCACACCTTTACCTGTTCTGCGCTACACGCCGAGCTAAACATGCCGGATGTGTGTGGGTACACTGATTTTAGTTCGGTTAATTAGGCTTACAACGGAGCGGCAAGGAACGAGGAGCAATAACTCTTCTGCAGGATGTTCTATTGCCTTTACATGGCCACTGAAATCAATAGGGCTCTCACAAGTCTCTTCATAACCGATAACTAGAAGGATGGATTAAAAAACAGACAAAACACCAACTACAGGTATGCCCAAGCCTTTCGGTCCCCTGTGTGTTCGCGCCCGTGTTCCGGAGTGAGCTGGGTGCAAACCGGGGCATGACCGAAGCTTTGTAAGGGGGTTCTGTCAAGCTGTGAGCTGCACAAAGCAGGATTTATGAATAAGAAGGAGAAAAAGACAGAGGCTCACAGAAGTCGTCCACCCCCTCAGGGCTCCTTTACACTTAATGTGGCTCACTCTCCATTCATACAGCTAAACTAATCCTGTTGCCATCATAAACCTGTTAGCAGCACCACAGAGCAAAGCCTGCGCACGGGCTGCGGGTTCTGTTTCGCACCAGCTTCCATCCAAAAAAATACACCCAGCATCTTGTGCACATCCTGACAGCTGTATGTAGGCATGCGCACAGGGCAGAGGTGTCCAACTCAATTTCTGCGCTCATTTTTAGGTTCCTTTAAAGCGGCGTTATTACAGGTATTCTAACGTCTATCTGACATCCAGACGATCGATGTCCGTTCCCTTTTTAATGGCTGAGAATTGTGCGAATTGTAGCCCCTGAAAGACTCAGGCCAGACCATCTAGCACCAACATCCATGCCATGTTCAAAGTCACTCAAATCAAATCTCTTCCACACCTTTCTTGCTGCCATGTGCTTGGCCGATGAGGTTTGCGTTAACATGCAGATGAAGATCTGTACCTAATAAAGTGTATTTTACGAACTTTTAAGTAGGTTAATACTAGATTAATCGGTCGGCCAATTAAAGCCACTATGAAATAATTGGCCAATATCTGCACTAATATAAAAATACAAGGCTAGTATTAATATATAATATATTTATAGCAATATTAATATTTAAATGATAACAAATAATAAGGACGACCACCCTATCGGACTCGTACACAGTAAAAACAAAAACACAACCTTAAAATAGCAGCAAAAATAAGTCTTCTTGCCGGCATTTGCCGCATAATTAGGAATCTTGTCTTGGCGTCACGTACTCCGGATCAAGGGTTTCGGATCGCATCATCATCCCCTACTTTTCAACTGTGTATATCGGGGTCATGTCCTTCCAAATAGAACACACAATGGCATTCGTTATGCCCTTCCATCTGCTTCATTTCTCGACATATGGACTCATTTTAGCAAAGGATTTGGCCAAGCCTTTCTGTTCGTGAAGTGGAATTACATTTGAGATCGAGCAGCAAACTTGGAGCTTTCTCCAGATTCTGTATTCCAGATTTGTACCTGAGGTAAGCAGCACTGTAAGAGAGGTTTCAAGCGAATAGGAAATGATCAAAAAAAACCACATGTACGTTTTAGTACAGCCACACCCCCAGTCCTATGTGGACCAGTGCTACATGTGAACTACCACGCAATGCCTTTGTACCTGGCTTTCTCCACAGCAGTTCGCCCACTCATCAGTGCCACAAAGCAGAGCTGAGCTTTCCCTCGGAGGTACGACAGTAAGTTAACTAGCTCTGCAAAAACACCTCTTTGATTGAAGAGTCTCTCCATATAACCCCACCCTCTCTGCCTCTTGCTTTCCTCAAGCTGAAAGGAATACAGCATAATCAATGAGGAGCTCTCTGATTAGATCATTTTTACTTTTAGACTGCATCATGGGCCGATCGATAGCGCCAGGATTCGGCAAGAGACCGACCGATAATTTCCCTTTGGATTTTCAATTATAAACTACTAAACATCTGCAATAAAGGCAGCAGTTTAGAGAGTAGTAGAGATCCATCACAAGCCACACACACACACACACACACACACACACACAGGTGAATAAGAGAAGTCAGTCTTCCGACTGCAACATGCTCCCTTCAATGAGTGTGCAGAGCTCGCATCTGTCAGACGAACAGCAGAGTTGGCACAAATCAAGATCAAATCAAGCAGGTGCAGTGTGCCCGGCGCCTGCCTGTGGAAACTAATAGGGTACGTAGCTGAAAGGTCAAAACAAGGGCACTGTGACTAAACAAAAAGGAGGAAAAACTGCTTTAAATGTCATTTGGTTTTAAGAAAATAGGCATTTTGTAAAAAATCAAACAGGGTATACATGATACAACGATGAACAAAGTTATTCAACCAATTTATAAAGAAAAATGCTGCAGAAAACTGCATAAGCCCGCATGGTGAGAGCACAAAGCACCACCGGCCTATACAACTGTATTGCTCATTGGATTTTATACAACAGAGGGCTCTTTCCACACCAAAAAAATGGCATCACTCCGCCGATGTGTTGCCAAGTAATGACAAGCATTACACACGCAAACAAATGATAATAACCCTAATAAATATAAATCCTAATCATTTCAGAACTTTGAATTTAAAACTAATGGTACTTGGTAGTGCTACATTATATATATTCACCTGGATTTAACTAAGCAAATAGTTCAACAGTTAAAAAAAGAGCCTCCCATCGGATAATTCCTGCATTGGTGATTATGCTTCAGCTGGCAACCAGTGATTTAGCCCTAACTGATGCACTGAGGAGCTTCTCATTTGATAAACAACCATGTGGAAAGGCACACCCCGTGGCCGTGGAGAAGATGTCTGTTTCAGAAGGGTCAGATTGTGAAGGAGCGGTTCAGGGAGCATGAGCCACCATTTTCACACATGGATTGTCCACCACAGAGTCCAGAGTTGAACCCCATTGAGAATCTTTGGGA
Source organism: Ancistrus triradiatus (assembly GCA_025084515.1). Classification (NCBI taxonomy): domain Eukaryota; kingdom Metazoa; phylum Chordata; class Actinopteri; order Siluriformes; family Loricariidae; genus Ancistrus; species Ancistrus triradiatus. The sequence continues at coordinate 593,078 of JAJAGP010000051.1, read as the reverse complement.
TGGCCTGGAGAAGACTGGAACAAATCTCAATCATCAATACCAGATTTTGGGGAAAAATTGTGGCTGCAACTCTGGATGGAAATAAATGCTGTGGCATTGCAGAAGCTTGTGGAACAGAATATATATATATATATATATATATATATATATATATATATATAATATATATATATATATATATATATATATATATATATATATATATTTTTTTTTTTTTTTTTTTTTTGTGCAGAAGGTTCTGTCAGTATTAAAGCATATTCAGCGTGAAATCCAGGGCTACTGTGGTTTAGTTTGTTTCTTAATTTTTTTGTAAAAAACTTAGCAATAGCGCACTCAAAGATCACGACTGTGATTATCTATGGCACTCGCCCTTGGCTTGCAAATTACAGCCGTGAATACAGTTTGATTTTGCATCATGATTTGTAAACAACTTTATTATAAGTCATACTTATAGAATAGTTTTACACCACTATGGATCTCAAACTGACACTGCAGTGCTGTTCTTCAAGTAGCTTTACCTTGATTTCAGAAGCAAATGTTTCCTCAAAAACAACCGCAGTTGAGGATTAAAAAGGGAAGCGACTTCTGCTTTGTGGACACGCTTTGCTTTTACAAAATCCCGAAGCTGAGCAGAAAACGTTATCATTTTTTATCATCTTCAAATGAAGCATGCTAAGCAGTAATATCAAAGCCAAAATGTGCATGCAGCACCCAGTGGGAAAACAGCATCAAGTGTTAAAGACAAATCCAAACAGTCAACTCGCGTTCAGAAAGGTCTGGCTGAACGCTTTGCTACAAGAAATCTAGCGGACAGAAGGACAAATGCCATTCCCTATTAAACCGTAACCACATGACCCCGATTTACACAGCTGAAGAGGAGGGTGAATCAAAACCCTTGATCCTAAGTATTCAATTATAAGCCACATGCACTTCAGCGAAGTCACCTTCCCTCGTGTGTATGGAGAAAGACCATGCACTGGACAAAGACTTATTAGCAATACTGTTAAACATGCCAGGTCTGAGGTCACCGAGGTCTGGACCTCTGTCAGCTTTTTAGAACTACAAATAAAAAGCCTAACAACTGAAACACTAGTGGCGGAGAATCTTTCCTTATTTCCAGTGTCCGCCATGTTGGGAGATGAGAGAGAGAGGGTGTGAGAGCTGCGCCTTGCATCATCAGCACTTCTTCTGACAGCAGTTGGAATTTATGCCCGTTGGCAGCAGCACTGCAGCAGGTGGCTCGGGTGTGCAGCGTACCATTCGTTAAAACAACGCAATGATCGTTACGCCATTATCTGTAAGAAATGCTCAGGACAACAACTGGTACAGAGAGAGGAGTAAAGGGAAATGTATAGAGGTAAAGGATAGGCTATGTATTTTTTTAGTAGCTAAGCTAACCTGACTGTAGACTATCATCACATTGGCGTTCATTCTAGCTTAACCAAGTCTATTCTGCAGAAAATGCCACCCTTGGGACCACGTTTCAGGTTGCATCCGACATGAAATCCACCACGTCCAATGATGTAACTCAAGTAAACCCAAATCAAGTGTGTTTCTTCTACACAGCAGCAGGTCTCTTTCTATGTACCTAATGCTCCAAACCTTGGCTACTATTATTATATCGCGATGCGCGCCGCTATCATGGTACGAAATCCCGTGAAAGAGGTTTGTATCCATATCGCTCGCACCTTATCGGAAAGCACCGCAAAGCCCCCAGAGGACACTTAGGTCCTGCGTTTGCTTTTCAGCACTCTCGGCATTTTCCCTGGCTCCTGATAGGATCAAGGCAGACACACGTCGCTTATCAGGAGACACTAGCAGGCTGCATCCAGGGTCTGGTCGAAAAATCAAACGTTTGATACACTTAAGCTCACCCCGACTTGTAAGGAACTCGAGTGAGATGGACCGAATTAGAGTTCATGCCAAATTGACGACTTCAGAGCCTCCAAAATGTGCAAACTAGATCTGATCAGCAGAAACTGGGCCAGATTGTGAAATGCGACTTTAATCAGGATAAAGGCGATGTGATGTAACCTTGGATTTAGTAAAAGGGAGAGGAAGAGAGAGAGATCTCAGAAGCACAAGGGACAAAATGTAGTGGGATCAATAATCCATTTGTTAATACTCAGGAGATAAACAGGTTGTCTAATAAAACCTGTTCTGCGATATGATCCTGCAAAGTTTGTAAATATTCTCTGAAAATGTCCATTTTATTTACCTGGAACATCACGTAGGAAAAGCGTTCATGAGACGAACTTAAATTGCCCAAACAGGTCTTGTAAAATACACAAATGACTCATTTTATGTACTGCACAAAGCATATAGGAGTGAGCCAACAACAATGGCGGCTTGACAGATATGGGATTTGAACCCTGGACCTTCTGGTCCAGAGTCCAGTACCTTAACCACTAGGCCACCACAGTCCCACACTGAGTTAAGTCTAAAAATGCCAATTAGTCTGCAGCTAACGATCTGTGTTACTTAGTTTATTGAATGAAAACACCGCCCTAGGAAGAGAGTTGTCAATTTAATTAATGGAAATGATCATAAAACTCCCTCAAGAAGGAAATCCAACATGGACTGTGGCAAAAGACTGACATTTTGACCACTAACAGAGAACAATTTTGAGGACAGTCACAAATTGCGAAGGTTTGCGTTTTCTACCAGAGCAAACTGATTATATTAATTGCGATTTTCTTTGTTGATGACTCCATATTTTGGAGTATAATATCAGGAAAAAATATGGCGTTAATTAAAATGTCATTTCTCGATCTATGCTTCAGAGTAAGTGCAGAGGTAATCATTTTTCTCATATTTGTCGCTTTATTTGCTCCAAAGTAAAACATCCTCCAAGTGTGGTGGTCCGATATCTTTTAGCCAGGGCTTTTATGTACTGTAGCCTTCTTGAAACAAACGGATTAGCCTCCGTTTCCACAGTCACATCACTTAATTCTCTCTGTCTGTCTGTCTGACTGCAGCGTGATGCGCCTGGCTGCGGGACGCATATTAAACCTGCTCTAAGCCAATAAGCCTGCGGAGTGTGTATTCTGTGGGCGCCTTAATCCGGGCCACGCCAGCGCCGGAGTGTGTGTTTTCGGAAACCGATATTGCGCGCCTTGATGAGTTTTTCTCCGCCTAATTTGCTCGCTTGCTGGGGTTTTAATTAGGGCAGCCGTTCCGATTTCAGGCCGGCGTAACCTTCGGGACCTCTGATGAACCTTGGCCGTGATGTCATCGCGTTATTGAGTTCAGAGCGCCGCGCCGCACCTCCGGAGGAGCACATCACATGCCAGCGGCGGAGGAAGAAACCGAGTGTAAAATCATTACGCTCGCACGCTGACACACCTACACACCAAATCAGCATTATTTGTCGGTTTTAATGAATGCACATCGGATTACAGAGTGCAGGGAGAGAGCGCTCGCCTCTTTGCAATCAAGTATCTCTTGTGCTGCGCGCAGGAAGCGATGGCGCGCGCACAAATGTTACGCCGCTGCTGCGGTTGGCACACAGCGCGCCGAAGGGGTTGGCAAAGCCACAAAGACTAAACAAGAACATTCAGGGGCAATCCACAGGCACGTTCTCAGGTGCGCATCTTGACAGCGGCTAAAAGAGTGAGCTAAAGCTAATTGAAATGAGAAAATATTTGCGTCAAAAGGCCCGTCTCATCCAAGCAGCAGGTGACGGGCGGGTTCGGCTACAGTCTGAGCACAAGATCTGGAAATGAAGTCGCGACGTGCGGGTTTATAGTTTGCATTTGCTTAACAATGTAGTTCAGCATTATGAAGCAGTAAAGTGATTTAAGAAAGTGCTGATCTACTGGGACTTTGCCACACAGCGCCACCTCTGGTGTTTACAGAGAATGGCCCGAAAAAGAGGAGTGCAGTTCTCTGGGTGAAAATGCCTTGTCGATGCCAGACGCCAGAGAAAAATGCTGACTGGCAAATCAAACCTTGAAGCAGATGGGCTACTGCAGCTGAAGGCCACACCGGGTACCCCCTCTGTCATCTAAGAACAGGTACCTGATACAAGCAACTTCTCAATAGCTCGAATGCCCTTCCCTGTTCCAGCCATAATACGTTTGTTAGTCAAACTCCCGACTGATCGTTTTGCCTTCTTAAAACAGAACAAAAAAATTCATTCAAGCCAGACAACCCTCCAGAGTGCTCCATGTTCCTCCAACAGAGTCAAGACCCAAGAAAGGCAAGGTCCGAGTGCAGGAATCCTAATTCTGTCATGGATTAGCCCTGGGGAACTCAAGTTAATTTGAGCCAAATGTTCAGGACTAGCAATGAGCATGAAGGATAATCCTGAATCCCCTCGCAGGCTCACCGAGCCAAACATCTGCTAAAGGCGTCCCAGATCTACCTCGCGTACGTCAGTCGCAGGTTTCGGCGGATTTCACGCCTCGCGCGTTCGCCGCACGCAGACCGTATGTGCGGGAGCCGACGGGAGCGTGTGCGATCCGAGCTGTTCCCCCTCCTGGGGCCGGCCCCATCAGAGGCACATTGATTAATTAAAGGCAAATGATTCCTCTTCCTTAAGAGCTTTAATTATGCCAGAGAGAGCACGCAAGGACAGGAGGGCACTGCTGCACTCCATCACATGGCGTTACCCCACACACACACACAGCTTATCCCCCAGATACACGCCATTCATCAGCTTCTGCGGCGTCATATGTTCCTGCCATCACGTACCTCACAAGTGCTGATCTGGGAACAGTCGGGACATGGCCCGCTCCAGCATGAGGTTAACGCCGGCGCTGAGCACAGATCAGTTCCCGAAGGCAAAGCAGCAGGCTGAGTAAAGGCCACACTGTGCATCTGCAGAAACACTCGCTGATGATGAGGAAGCATGCGAGAATGCTGACGGTGGGGAAAAAATGCATGCTGCACTTCTTAACTCGATGAAAACTTATCAATATACAGACTTTTGTTGGTTTGTATTTTCTGGGTTTTATTACTAAGTAGGGGTGCACCGATCCCACTTTTATCCTACCGATACCTTATGTTCAAGTATCCGCTGATACCAAGTACCGATACTGATCTACTTTAACTACTAGGTCCACTTTTTATAAACTGCCATGCCTTTATTTTGGTATCCCAAATAAGATATAATAAGATTGGAATAATACTATTTACTGGTGATGCACGATATAAGGATTTCTTTCAGTTACCGGTCCGATATTCGAATTTTAGCCGATATTATAACCGATATTTATTATATATTTACATATGAATATTTCTTTGTTTTTTCTTTTGGCTGTTCATCAAGCAAAAAATCCGATGTTGAGTGTTTAGTTATGTATGTAGTTCTATTCTTTCTTGGAGCGTCACAGACAAAAAAAAAGATTCATCCTTTTTAAAGAAAGGTTAGAAAAACAAAACAGAACAAAACCATTTGTACTTTGAGTGATCTGCGCCTTAGTCATCGTCACGTCTGATTTAACCCTTTTATTGCTTATTATTATTAGATTTCATTGCTGACATGAGTGACTGATCCAGTTTTTAACAACAGTTCATAATATATAATGCAGAAAGGTTCAATTATCTATTCAATATCGGTGCATCCCTAGTATTTACCTATTGCGTTTGAAAAGTTTCAGAGCCGTGAGAAGATACATTCTGCCCTGACGCCGTACCAAGCACAGGTCGAGAAACATGCAGAGCCTGGCAAAAACAGCCAGTGAGTACGGGCACGAGGTGGGTGCCATCAACTGGCAGCTGAGGCTAAGCTTTGAAATGAAACAAATCCAGACCGAGCGCAAGTAAACGCAGAGCCATAATAGAGTTCTATGTGTTTGTGGTGGGACGGACAAATCCACCATGCTCCAGAGTGTCGGGGTGTGCCGTGATGAGGTCACCAGGTCTGTCGCTCTGACAGTGATTTCCTAGTCCAGTGAGACAATGCTTCTGCTTTATACTGACAAAGCTCTGACAGCCTTTCATCCTTCACTCTTGCTCCGTTCCCTCTCAGCCTGCTCTGTGTATACCACCCTTATGTCGCCTGGTCCTGCCTTCTGTCCTCCTGTCTGTCTCTGTCAGCGTCGCCCTTGTTCACACTTCTGCATTACGGCAAAACAGTGGAGCAACGCACAGTTCCAGAGATCCCTGGTTCCACTCCCTGGCAGGACTCGGTCTTATATTGATGTCATTTAGAAGACGCCCTTATCTAGAGAGGCTTACAATTGAAAGTTTCTTATAGTCCAAGCAAGCGTGGGTTAAGGGCCTTGCTCAAGGACCCAGCAGTGGCAGCTTTGCAGAGGTGGGATTTGAACCCTGGACCTTCTGGTCCATAGTGTTAACCACAACCTAACTTACGCACAGACCTCTATTAGTAACGACATCTGTACAACGCCGCAGTAAGGCAGCATTCATGTTTATTAAATTCAGATTACATGACTGGCCACAATGCGACCTGCATGTAAACAAAGCACCAGAACACCTTGTAATTTTAACTTTTTATTTAAACTGGGAAACGTTTCCACATGTAAGCTGCGTAGATCACAGAGCTCAGAGAAAATTAACCTCTGGCCGCAATGACGCTCGTCAATCGCCCTTTGACGAACCGACCTGTCCGTACGGTATTTAGACCGGTGACTGTAAGTCCCCAATTTATTTACATTTCTGATATATACATTTCCTTTTTCATGCACAGGAATAATAAATGGCGGGTGGCCGCGAGAGTGATCTGATGATTTAAAGCTCAATCCGAGCGACAAAATTGGTTCCCGTTGGGCTAATCCATCATGGAGGAATTAAAAGAGGCTGGAGTGGTGAACCTGGGCTGCAGGCAAGGAATGCTTATTGAAAGCAGACCAGGCCACGTCGCAGCCAGACACAGTGACAGAGACTGATCGCGGTCTGCACAGATCCAATCATTAGACAATGACCGGAATACAGGACAGCAAGTGTGCAGTGAAGCCGGAGATAAACACATTCAGTAGAAAGCTGTAGTCAATCCGGTAATAACAGTGCTCCCGGTCTGCGTCATGCACCGCAGTGCCAGCCCCCGGCACAGAGTGGCTTCTGGAGTGGAGAGGTGGAACTTAGGAGCATGCATACCAGCTCCTACACAATTCTTGGCAACCCGGGTAGGTGAGTAAAAAAGGCAAAGAAGGAAAAATGGAAAAATCCAACCTTAACGTTCCCATTTTTGTCCTTTTACTGTACATCATAGATCATAGTGTCTACAAACAAGCAGTAATCCATGACTCCATGTTTCAAGGGGTATATATGAGGTGACAAGTTCAATGCTCTTAGTTTCCGGAACCTGTGGAGCCAATATTAGGCAACTGCTCATTTCTTGGTTTTCCATTGGAATCAGAAAAAGCTTGTGACGTGCATTTTTGTTTGAGTCTACTTTGCTTATTTTTATTGAAATGAAAACAGTCCACAAAGATAAATGCTTTGCTTCTGTCTCACTCGTAGCTCACCAAAACGCATCTTAATCTGTCTTAAATCGTCAATGAATAGCACTCCAGGAACCGTGACTTAATTGAATTCCTGTCCAAATGTAGGACCGATTTGACCTTGCTCTCATTTTTGTAGCTATTATGACCAACACTGTACTCTTGATGAATACCAGTGGCCCTGTGGTGGTGCGTTGAAACTAAACGATGGAGTAGGGCTGGCCGCTTGTGCATAACAGCAGATGGGCTACAGTCAGTAAAGCCATACCTACTGTCACAAACCACAGTCAATTCAGGACTGCAATAAACCTTCCCACACACACACACAAGCGTGTGGCTACCCGCAGCAGGGCCGTATGACTGATGGGACACGTGGGCCTCATCATAAGTGCCATAGAGGATTGTGGGACAAGTGATAAATTCAGGACAGAAGCAGGACGGCACAGAATCATCGCTCTCCACCACACACATGGAGATGTCACGCACTGAGGTTCAGCTATTAAGGCCCATGTATCTTTTTTATTGGCCGAATATGGAGTCAGATACGAGCTGGTCTAAGGAGAACCTACATTCAAATAGGAATATGGGGCAACCAACCTCAGGAAATTGCACATTTTCTACTATGAAGTGGCCCATCAGGATTCAATCAATGCTTCAATAATGAAAAAGAGCCTTCTCTGTGGTCTACTGTGTATGAGCATGAGGTACAGACACCTCAGCAATGCCGGAATTGTGAGTCGGCCCTTCCTTACTGGCAGGTTGGCGACTGGTTCTCGACCAGTACCTATGTTTATGTTTCTGCAAAGTCACGGCACTCTTTGAGCAGACCGCGGCTTCCCCACGTTACAGCCTCTCTACACGCCTTCCTTTGTAATTGTCACAGATATTTCAAATCATCATCGTGATGCCGTGTTAATAATTCACACACAAACAGGAGGACGGAACTACGCTCTTTCCAGCTCTGTTTTCCCTCCATGTCTCTCGTCTCTGCATGCAGCATTTTCCATTCTAACACAACATCGTGATGGCAAAGTCTAACAGAACCTTTAAGGATCCTCAGCATGATTGTGATGCATCATGGTTTTTCTGCGCAGGAAATTCTCTGCTAAATCGATAGTTTCTCTGCTCCGACACGCTTCGGCGGATTAAGGTCACTGTTGGGCCACCGTGACCAGGGCTTGCACTTATTAAGGCTAAATAATGTAGCGATGTAGTGAGCAGGGAGTGGTTTAAGGCAGAAATTGTAACTGTTTGCGCAATTGTCTGCTAACGCTGCGCTGGAGCTTCAGCAGGAGGACAGCCTGAGCTGACATGGCACTAGTCAGTACAAATACCTATCAGCTGCAGCACACACTGTTATGGACACCAAATGCAGCTGTGCTTTAAAAGGAAGAAAAAGGAGGCGTGCAACACTGGAAACTGAAGTTCCGGTACCCTTGGTAAGAAGCATTAAGTCTGGCACCAAGAGATTGAGACTTATAAAGGGTCTAAGAAGATTTCATACCTTAAACAGGCCAAAAGACTTGTAAAGAGATTGAAGAGTTTAAAAGAGGTACCAAAGGATCTAAGAAGATCTAAAGCATTACATGGAGCTAAAGAGCTTTGGACAGTTAGGTACTGGGCTTAAACTCTATATTATACAATTATATTTAAGTTGGGAGAAGCAAGTTTAGGCAAGTCTAAATAAACCAATCTTTGAGTTCCGGAGATCTTGACAGACCTCAGCCTAAGTTTGTTGGATTTCCTTTATTTCCCATTTCTCAAGCATTGCTGCCATTTTGAGGTCTTCTTTTTGAGGCATCATGAAAACAAATGCTCAAGTATCTCTTTACCCCACATCCTCACGCCCCACTATACATGTGTGTTTGCTCAGGCTGCCAACAAAGCACCGAAGTAGAGCGAGAGAAGCACATGTATCATGGTCCTAATAATCCTGGTTCAATCAAACTCGTACCTAAGCTCACACAGGCGAGCCCCTCCCTCCAAGATCTCTCCATAAGGAATATATTCCTGGTGTGTTGTATGTATGAATATATATGTACGCAAAAATGTAACAATATTATATATATAATGAAATTAATTATAAGGGAGCTCCTAGGGGCAAAAACCTGTAATGTTTTTATAATCTGGGTTCTAAAACCCACACTGGTACCATAATATAAATAGCATTTATCAAACTCTCATACACAGAGAAGAGAGAGAGAGAGAGAGGCTGGAGGGAACATATCTTACATGAATTACTCATAATATATCCAGTCTCTCTCTCTCTCTCTACTCACCTTGATCTTCCTATCACATTCTCACTTTCTTAGTTCAGCAACATTCGCAATAAAGGCACACAGACAGACAGAGAGCTGGGATGAAGGGAGATGTGGGGAGAAGGGTAGTGGTACGCCAGTGACACTCTGCTTAATGACACTACAGAATTGGGAACTATCAGAGGGAGTCACACACATGCAACTGCAGCTTAATATAGAATTTCAGGGTCTGGAGAGGCTGCTGAGGACTAATTATCAGTCATCATTACAAAAAGCTTGTGGTTTTGCACTTCATCTTCATGCATACAGTAACAGCAGCTAACAAATGTGTGCCCTCTAATGCCATGACAGCGATCTGGGCTATACGTCCCCTGCACTGCCTCTAGAAATAGGGCCTTGCTGTTCTCAAGGTGAAAGGGGAATTTAAGCTACTGCTCGAAGATCAGAGCCTAATCTAGCCCGGTGCTTCTGAAAATGACTCGAAACAAAACTTCTGAAAGCCTGGAGATCCGTCGAAGCTTTTCTGCCATTTTCTGGAGGGGTAACAACGTAGCAGTAGGTGAAAACACAGTTTGGTGTTGTTTGTTCAGTAAATTGCAGCAGTCTGATGGAGACAGGGAGCTAGCTGGGTTTGATGTCTACATTGCTGTGGATTTGCCCAGCCATAGCTGTGTTGAGCGAGCTGGTTCAAAACTGTATTTAATTAGATATTTTATTCTAAAAGAAAGGAGTTACATTCCTCAATTTTTCCGCCATCTAACGTTTCTTTGCATAACTATAGTGGCTAGAAACAACTTTGCATTTTTTCCTCACGCAATTTGGGAAACGTTGAAAAGGAAACGCAGCTAATGCCTATAAAGTTTCAGATGTTGCTGGTTGTAAAAGTGACTCTTCCCACGTCCTAAATCACCCCGAAAGTTCCATGTGTCTTCGATGTAGGTGATCTCCTTTTACTCTTTTCCTCCATTCAGCCTCTAATGCAAACATTTCACTGATTCATAGGCTGTGCATTTCATCAGTCCGCTCTGATCTACGGGATCGTTTAGAAACTGATTCCGGCAAGGAGTACGGAGACAAGAGAGATGGAGGCCAGGAAAGAAGGATGGTGAGAGGAAAGAAGGATGTGCGGGAGATACCAGTATCCGTCAGGCTCTGTTTACTGCTCCGTCACGGCGCTCTTGCGGCCGACCCTCGCTCGTGATGGACGATGACGCCGTGTGGAAATATTCAACCGAGATGATCTCGGTGCAAATGAATGAATATTTCATGCCCGATGGCCTCGCTTCGATATCTCAACTGTAATTAATAAAGGCGCCGAGCACTCGTCTGGTGCGGGTGTCGGAGAAATGCAACACCTTAGACTGTGTTCTGCCAGGAAAGGAAGTAAAACAATGACTGAATGAATTAAGAAGTGACTTTGCTTCTTTACTCTCACAGCTTGATGCTACCTGAATTTGTGAGGGACATCAGTAAGATTTACATTTACAGCATTTAGCAGACCCCTTATCCAGATCTTACAATCCAAGCAATTGTGGGTGAAGGGCCTTGCTCAAGGACCTAACAGTGGCAGCTTGGCAGAGGTTGGATTTGAACCCTGGACCTTCTGGTCCATAGTCCAGTACCTTAACCACTAGGCCACCACAGTCCACGATTTGGCTGTTGTGATTAGCTAAAAACACTTCGTAATGCCAGAGCTTTCAATTCTGATTGTAACTATAACGTAACTGTCTGTAATGTAGAGAAGATAATATAATACCTAAAATAATAAATATTATAAAAAAGAGGATATAAGCAAGTCATTGTTTTGTCGTTGAGGTCAAAAGGGGAGGTAGGACCCTCAGACAGGGTACAAGAGAAGGTACTGGAACTGCTACTCCCCGCCTCTGCCTCTAAGAAGTGGGCACCGTCCTCGGTAAGTCTAGCATTGGGGTTTATTATTTCTTTATTGAAAGTGTTACTGCATTTATTAACATGTCTAGAGTTATACGTGATCCAGCATCTTTATTAATGTGTCTTATGCAATTATTATGTGTTCTTGCCACTCACTAACCGCGAGTGAGTCACTTATCTGGGCTAGCAGAGCTCCCTCAGTTTGCAGCCTTTAAGATAAGCCTGGCGCTTCTCCGAGCTCCAATAAGAGTGCGTACAGGTGAGTTAATAAAGCTTCACAAAGAGCAATAATTCTGCTCTTCCTGCTTCTTCCTCGCCGGCGCTACAGTAACACACACAGCACTATTAGTCCATGGTTTATAGAGTTCGGGCGTCCTAACGCGCTCTGTGGCATGGCACGTGAGATAACAGCTTGCAGGAGCCTAACAGAAGGAATGTTTTGCATTACAAAACGTATAGTTCTGATAGTCACGACGTCTCGGAAGCTCTCTGTAAGGAAGCCGCAATTAATTGCTGTGATACATGGTGAAAATAATGCTGTTGAAAACTTACTATTGGGGTAAAAATACTAAAGGCATGCTGTTGAATTATATCATGCACTCGTGTGGCTATGTAGTGATACTTCAATGGAAAAAGGAATTCTAGAAGACCAAAAATGTGACCAATCGCGATTAACTAGATGAAGACCATGCAATTAAGGAGCTTAAATCAGTCCTACAAAAACACCATGTCTCTCTTTCTAAGCATTTGATTCGTAGGGTGGAGAAAGGTACAGTGGGGCAAAAAGTATTTAGTCAGCCACTGATTGTGCAAGTTCTCCGACTTAGAAAGATGAGAGAGGTCTGTAATTTATCATAGGTACACCAACTATGAGAGACAAAATGAGAAAAATCACAAAAAATCCAGGAAATCACATTGTAGGATTTTTTAAGAATTCAATTGTAAATCATGGTGGAAAATAAGTATTTGGTCACCCACAAACAAGCAGGATTTCTGGCTCTCACAGACCTGTAACAACTTCTTTAAGAAGCTCTTCTGTACTGTCAAAGTACAGTTTGTTTTTATCTTTATTTTAACCATTTTCCTGTTTTGTTTTTTTTAACCAGTTTTACCCTCTAATATGTGTATGTGTCTTCATTTTTGGGTCCAGTATAGTAATATTGATAGAGCACAGATCTTACAGGCTAGGCTGTGCTGAAAAACACGATTGACGTCCGGACTGATTTAAGACAGCTATCCTGACCACCTCAGACCGAAGTGACAGCAAGAGACTCCTACGATTTCATTCCGACTTTGGAAACGTGTCTACGAATGACAAATCGCTTGAAAATAATCCACTCTCTAGACGATTCCGAGAGAACAATCAGGACTATCTAGGGCCTAGCAGACCTCGACAACTTGGACCGCCTGTACTGGATTCCACCTCGCGTGTAATTCACTTTAGATAAAAGCGTCTGCCAAATTAGTAAATGCAGAATGAATTAATGGCAGCACAAGTAAAGCCCAGAGCAAAAGGCATCGATCTGGCTGAGAAAGTAACTGATGGGCATCAATATGAAACCCTCCCACGTCTTCATCGCTTCATGTTTGCCATCATCGAATGTATTCTGCCTCCCTCACACGCTCTTTATTACTTACTCCATAGTCTGTGCACAACATCTAGTCCCCTATTCCAGGGTGCAGACGTCACGCACCAAATGAAGACGTGTCTGGCTGACTTCGCAGAAGGTCTGAGAACAAAAGCGCCCGTACCGGGAGCCGGCGCGAGCGTGTCCAGGGGAGCACGGCGAGCTGAAAAGAGCTCTTCTTGTCTTTGCGATTCATTACCTCTCCTAGGAAGAGCTCAATTTCCTGGCGGTCGGCTGTCAGGCGCAAGCGAGGATGTGTGCAAAGCCTCCTCGCTCCTTCCATCTTCTCTGGGGTTTTTCCCAGAATCCTCCTCGGCCCTACAGGCCTGAAACAAGTGAAAGTGGAGCAAGTAATGCGTACAAGGCGTGACCCTGTCCGGCCTCCCTGAGCAGCACGGGTGATCTCCGAACAGCTTCACACACACTTTGGTCCGCACATCAGCAGCACGGCAGGAGGTTTCGGAGTCTCAGAGTCTCGCGACTATATAGAGCAAATATTACTCAGTTTAATCCATGGAACTTTATTAAGGGCCTTGAAATAATGGCTCAAATGGTCCACTGAAGATCTGGCTCAAATACTAAATCAATGCATCGTCCAATTTAATAGAAATATTTCAGAACTCGCTTCTTATGTAGGGAAAACACCCCTTTCACAACATCATACAATCACCGGCCACTTTCTTATTTAAGGTACACTTACTCCACAGCTCGTTAACTCAAATATCTAATTATCCACCGCAGCAATGGCGTCTAGGTTTGGTCAAGACGTTCAAAACCGAAGTTCAAACTGAGCATCAGAATGAGGAAGATAAGTGCCATGGATGTTGGTGTATTTCAGAAACTGCTGATCTACTGGGATTTTCATAGAATGGTGCAAAAAGGAGAAAATACCCAATGAGGGCAGCGCTCTGGACCAAAACGCCTGGATTTAGAAAGGCAACTAATAAATAACCACCTGTTACAACCGAGCTATGCAGAAGAGCATCTCTGCATGTTGAACCTTGAAGCAGACGGGCTACAACAGCAGCTAAGAACAGACAACTGAGGCGACAATTCAGACAGTCTCACCAAAATTGGACAGTGAATCCCTGCCTCTAGTTTCACCTTCAAATTAGGTAATCCAACTCATTTTTGCCACTCACAGATACATATTGCTGTTCTCCTCACATCACAGCAATCTGGAAATTCTACAGGGCTCACACCAATCCAAGCCCCACTGTACCAGTGAATAGCGGACAGTTTTGGATCCTCTACACTACACATTTAGCAATCGAAGGGAAGTTTGGTTTCTGAAATGGAATAAGATGTTTTGTGCTTCTAACACAATACAATACACAGCTTGCTCTAATACTGGAGTAACTGGAATAATGGCTTTTAATGGTAGTGTGGTTTTACAGCCGTATGTGATCCATTATATCAGTCATGGTCATCTGCAACATTATTAACGTCTTAACTACACTTTATTATTAAAGCTACCGAAAGACGTGCAAATGAATAGGCTACTGCAAGACCAGTGCCGAGAAATCAGCCTCCCTCGATTACAGAAACGCTTATGAATAACAGCTTCCTCGGGTGCCTGCGCTTTAAATAAACTCTAATCAACTTCACAATATATAGCTGGACACTAGAGTATGGCCACATGCAAGCACGTTTGGCCGACAGAACAACAGGGCAGCGCTCGTTACCGCTTCAGTCCGAATAATCAAACTCACAGGTCTCTGATAACACACAGAGCACAATCGCCTTCTCTAATTCCCCCTCATACTGTCCCTGTTTCGTCTATCATTAGCCCCTTTAATTCCCAGGCCATCGTTTCATCCAAAGCACCCCTCTCACTCATTAAATCGCTCTTCGGCTAACAGTACTTAAGGACATGCCTTGGCTTCATGACACACATTTAGCACCTGTCCTTTCCCTTATTTCCACACGGTTCCATCGGTCCTCCACAACTTGGGGCTTTGCCTCACCCTTAATAAGTCATAAGGCATGCAGACGCACAGCTAACTCTATTTACACTCAAAGGCAGACCTAATCAATATTCTAGGTGGGAGATCAGCGGACACCCCGCATGGCATCAAAGGCCCGGACGGGGCCAAGAAGAGCCACTGATTACTGCCTGATTGCTCCATCTCAGAGGGGAAGGCAAAGAAAAAGACCGAAGCCTACCTGCTGGCCAGGTCTTCATCTCACATCTATTATTATTTAAAGAGCCTAGGCGGTGCCTCGTACTCAAAGGGAACCAAATCGGGTCTCGTCTCCCGCCGCCCATCTTTCAGTTAAAAATAAACGTACGTCTATCCTCCAAATAGCCACAAAGAAAGGATTTCATGCTCCCCATGTTCTTACAAGTTGGACTTGACTATTAGGTAAAAGCGAGCAAAGACAAAGACAGGAATATGTATTAAAAATGTACAAAAGTGAAGTGATAGGTATGAAAGCTTTAGCGCCGGAAGAAGAGAAGACTCGCACCTTAACAACCTGCCGCCCCGAGCATTTCATTTTGATGGAGGATAGTGTTTCATTAAAAAAAAAAAAACAATTTCAAACTGCCCCTAATATCTTCAGCTAATGAAGAACAGCAGGGCAGAGGATATTAGTACTAGGATCAGATTTTCAATACACACACTGACATCGTTTGGCGTTCGTGTGTTAGAGCCGAGGAAGGAAAAATGTACAATGGAGGACGCAAACACAGCCACACAAACGCACTCTGCTTCCACCAGCATTCACTCACTGTTCGGTCCAGTGCTACTACTTGGTATCTAAATAGTCTCTTCCTATATAGCACAGTATTAGTGAGGGAGAACACATTTAATGAGAGATTTAAAATATCACCCAGCTGAATATGTGGAAATTGACAAAGATAAAGCTGAGAGTTCAGAGCTAAACACGAGCCAGATGCTGATCTTTTTTTCCATTAAAAGACGAGTTGGAACAAAAGTTTCTGTATGCTATAATTCTCGGACAGACCAAATCGGCCAGTCATAGGTTTAAAAAAATCAGAAAATTACAATCAGTGCATCTCTAATTCACTCCCAAAGTTGGTGCCTTCCTTGTAGATTAAAGAACATTTTAGCCCATACAAACAGTACCCAACTCGGGCAGTGGGTTCAGAATTATGAGCTGGTTTGGGGACTGTGGTAGCCTAGCGGTTAAGGTCCTGGACTATGGACCACAAGGTCCAGGGTTCATATCCCACCTCTGCCAAGCTGCCACTGTTGGGTCCTTGAGCAAGGCCCTTCACCCACAATTGCTTGGATTGTAAGACTGTATTAATTGTAAGTCGCTCTGGATAAGGGCGTCTGCTAAATGCTGTAAATGTAATGTAAATGTAAATGGTTTACACATTGGGTGGGACACAGGAATTGGAGTTTAATCTGGCCGATTCTTTCGACTATGAAGTGTACACGCATGTGCCTCAGAACTTCTCCGGATACAATCGAGAACCAAGACGGACCAAAAGTGTCCATGGAGTCGTACATCCACACACAGTACAGGACAGGAAGCAGAGGTGCTCAAGTGCTTGCGTTTCCCCATCACTGCTCCCGCTCTCGAGCTTTATTGGGCTGTGGTTTGTAACCTCATTGCCAGAGCAATTAGATGATAATCGTAACCGGTTCTAATAAGCATATCATAAGCATATCACGGCTAATAAGCATATCAATAATAACAAACAACAGCAGAGCTTTTCAAGCACCACCAGAGGTTATTATTAATCCAATCACAAATTCAAACATTTTTATCTTTGCCAGTTAGGAACAAAAGTTTTCTGCTGATACACACTTATAACGATACTTGTTTTGCTGCTGTGGATCCTCTGCACTATTCCAATTTCCATAATGTATACATTTTCTGTGGCTAAAAAAAACCTGTGTCTGAGACAAAACCACAGACATCCAGTACTGTGCAAAACCACCATTAGATGTTTTAGCAACGGGAACGTATTATCGACGGATTCGTCACTCCATAACACTCTCTTCCACTGATCTTCATTCAAATCTTTGTAAACTTCAGCATATTTTAGCCTTTTCACCCGGAAAAAAGTGTTTTCTTTGCAAATTCCCTATAATTTCTGGTTGTATTCTAATAAAGAGACTGCGAAATAATTACATATGGTCATCAAACCATTGCTAAAACAATAGTAGAGCTTATCTAATGATCTAGTGACCTAAGACTTTTGCACTGTACTGTACATTTCCAACCTTTTTGTTCTTTTTTACTAACAGTTGAATTACATAAAACACAGTGACATGGGGGCACCCCTGGTCTGAGGCATAGACCGAGCCCCCATCCCAAAGGGGTGACGCAGCGCCGAGGAGTGACACTCCCCTCCCTCAGGCACGGCTAATCGTGCGAGTTAGTGAATATCCAAAACCAATATTTTTGAGGAAATTTAATTCGAATCCATTCAAACAGCATACACACTTCACAACGAAGGTGAAATTGCGACTAGATTTGAGCCTTTTCTTCCCCTCTCGCTGTCTTCCTCTCTCTCTGGAAACAAATCCAGCTCTTGGTCTCTGCCTACACCGAGTTCTGGCAGCAGCATCGGCGGCAGAGAAGTGGAATATTTACATTCCAGATATATCAGCAATTCTTTATTTCCAATCCTACAGCTCTGCCCTTTCCAGCGTGTGAGTGCGTGCTAGTGTGTGTGTGTGTGTGTGTGTGTGAGAGGGAGAGAGAGAGAGAGAGTGAGTAGGAAGAGAGAAGTAAAACCTGCAGAATAAACAGAGAAGTTTGACTCAGTCAAGTGGATAAGTAAATCATAGAGCACAACCAGCTCAGCTTTCCTCCATCTCTCCTTCTCCCTTTGCCCAATTATTTTTAAAAGATATAGCTGGCTACACACATACGCATGCGCACCCTGGCCGGGGCCAGAGCCAGGCACAGGGTCCACACACAAGTCCAAATTCACTTAGTCATTTATCAACATGAGAAAGATCAGTGGAGTTTGATCTTCATAAATCATGCATTGGATATAAAAATAGAGCCACAGTGTCTGAAAATGTCAATATCCACAGTTAGGGCAATCATTAAGAAGATAAATAAGGCTGCAATGAATCTGCATGGAAGGGGACGCAAGTGTATTTTGCCCCCACACATCGAGGAAGATGAATGGAAAGGGATCAGTGTTGAGGGTGGATGGTGGGAGTAATTTGGGGTCACCAACAAACTATTTTGGCAAAAATGATATCCTTCAAAAATACCTTTGTCTTAAAGTGTGTTAACACTTGGTAGGTTTAGCTTGATTAAAACAAACATAAAAATGACAATCCAAACAACGTCTGAATACTTTAGACCCAAGGCATACACTGGGAAAGCATCATCTATCATCATTATTGTTACTGACAAAATCCCTGAAAATCTTTTTTCCAAGAACAAAGGCTGCAACAAAATAGAATTTGTTGGGTGTCCACAAACTTTTGTCTACATAGTGTACGCATATGTTAATGATGTAGCAAATGATTCGTTGGGCCTATACAGCCCAAACTAGCCATGGAAGATTTCGGACCTGGCTTCTTAAGTCTCATTTTCCTATATTCTGCCATATTTCGATTGACTGTTGCTCATATGGAGTTTGCATGTTCTCCTCAAAGGGTAAGGGCAAGGGTTTACTGTAGAGTCATCCCACAAAGGTGTTATGTCATGATATCTCTACAGTGTTCCCGACTAGATGCACCCACCCCCCAAACCCCACCCCACCCCCCAAACCCCACCCCACCCCCTCCAGTGACATTGAACTGAATTAAGCAGCTACAGATACTGAATGAGAGACTATCGGTTCTAAAAAGAACACCTCCATTACTTAAAAAAAACCCTCCATTTCATGTTCTCCTTCACAACTGCTTTCAAGCGTCTTTTCTGGATCGGTTTCCAAACCTCTCTTTCTCCCCACACAGTCCTATTTGCATACGGATTGTGATGAACCCGCGAGAGGAGCCGAGCCAGAAGCGGGAGCTCCTGATCAAGTGCTTTCTCTACCTTGTCAGAAACCAAACAATGCCAACCTGCATGGCACAGACCTCCCGAATACAAAACAGGCACGGCAGACAAGCCGAGACAATAACAGAAAGCACAGAGATAATGAGATGAACAACAAAATTTAAAGAGCGAGGAAAAAACCACACTCATTAGCATGCCCAGTCAGGTCCAGTGTGGTTTTTCATTATGCCATGTCGGTTCTGCTCTCATCCCTTCCTACATATCCGACCGCCTCGGCACAAACTGCCTGTGCCTTCCTCCTTTCGCGCCCTCATACTTTCGATCTTTCTCTCCATCTCGGTCTGCCCCCGCCATCACGAAAACGAGGGGAGGGGAGCGTTATTATGAATTCCACCCTCCACTTCTCTGCGTCTCATCAATGCGCCCACCGCTGTGTAATTAGCAGTCTAATCGATGAAGAATGTTCCTGTCAAAAAAGCAAGAAAATCAAATCAAATAAATAAATAGAAAGCTCTCAACACCAAGCACAGGAAAGCAGCACGGCACGCACCCCTGACTTTGACGTGATACTACTGCTATTTGGCATAGTACCGATCTCCTGCATCAAGCACGTTTGTCCCTCTATTAATAGCTGCACGGTTTCCTCAGAGGTCACTTTAAAGCTAAGAGCAGCACTTTGTCAAGTAAAAGCAACAACAGAAAAGAGATGAAGTGCTGTAACAGGTATACTTTTACCAACGCCACACACCTATCCCCTGCTACTGCTGTCAGTCTTAGCGCGGTAGGGGTTACAAACTGCTTGCCAAAAGGAACTAAAGGTTCCTTTGCCAAAAGGTTCTGAGAAACACAAATGACCAGACGTTAGCACAGTCACACAGAGTACTGCAATGTAAATATAAAGGGGATTTTCACAAGAAAACCAAGAAAAGCCACAAGAAAAGCCAAAAATGTATTGATACTCAGCATTATGAACAACACGGAAGATCAGCCAGATGAAACAGACTCGATGAATGAAGGTGAACCCAATTTATATAGTTATAGGTCAGAGAGAACAAACAGGTAGTCGAGGACAGGGTCAGGAATGGTTCTTTTGGAAGGGTAGCAGTCGAGAAACCATTTTTTGGCAAGGCAAACAGTGAAAAGGCTCCCAAAGACTGGAAGATCAGTGGAAAGAGTATTATGGAGTGACGTTTGAAACCAACAAGCCTAATGGTGGCCTAAGACCTTTGCACAGTACTGTACATAAGGAGCCCTCTGATATTAACAAACACACACTGCCAGACACAGACATGGTACACAGTACCTAGACTACTCAGAACAGAAAAGAAACTCCGTTCAAATCAGCACGAGCTTCTCAAAGCCAAACAAGAGCACAGGAAGGCTTTTTAGAAAGCGAATACTTGATTTAATATTTTATATCACATTCAGACTAGGTCTCCTTAGCTGAAAGTGTGTATGAGCAAATTACCAGCAGGGTGGAACGAGTGCAGTGATCGAGCCCAGCTCTCTTTACACATCAAAAATTGCTTCGGCAAAGACAACATATCAATTTCCATCTTCATTTCTTTTCAGAAAGTGCGCCTAAAAGGCTGAGAGCTCTCCGTTTATGAAGCGCCATCCTTGGCAAAATTGCCTGTGTGGGCCAAAAGCGAACGGAGTCTACCCCACTTACCAGCTGCTAAAAATATCCGTGGCAGGACCACGATGGATTCGACGATTAATAACCAATAAACACTAGTTTAGCTGTAACGCTACAACTCAAGGATTAACTTTCAATCGCGTCAGAAAGCACACATGGGCGTTTGAGCTTAACTGAGATTATATTTCAGACTACACTTTTGTTTAACAGTTCGGATTAGCCGTGCAAACAAGACGTACTAAAGGATTTGCTAGAATCTCAGGTTTTGTTTAACCACAATGTGTTTTGTTATTCCAGATCTCAGTATCTGTGAGGTGCTTGTCATTAAGACTGGGCACAATAAGAGCACATTAGCTTACTACAGTACATAGGGGTGTAACGATTCGATATTCTCACGATTATTGATTTTACATTCTGTAGTGGAAACAATGACAATCATGCATATTTCCTTGTATAAGTTTTTCTTCAAACAAAATACCTTTAGTCCCTTGCAAATCCATAAATAATCCTTCTCTGGAAGTGCATGAACTCCTTCTACACGGCACAAGTCATGCACATGCACTTCATAAACCGCACCCAAGTTATGGCGAGACTGAAAACCTGACACTCACAGTTCAGCAGGTTAGTTCGAGGAGTCAGAGCGTAAGATCCCAGAATGTGTTGCTTTGTTTGGGCTGAGATTCCGTACGCGTTGGGGGGATAATCAGGTCGTTCGGAATGGAAGTCGACAGAGCAGGTGTGACACCTTTGGCTAGGCGTGCTGGGAGGAACAATCGAGGAAGCAAAAACAGAGAGAAAAGAGCAGGTGCTGCCTCGTCAAGTGCAAACAGAGCAGATTCACTCTGCAGTCAGGCAGGCGAGAGGCTCTCCGAGAGAGTGGATCATCAGTTCATTAAAAGCGCCTTCAGGATAAAACCCATGTCATTCGCGGTCCGGGAGTGAGGAAGCGGCTCACGGGGACCACCGAGGAATTGGCACGAGTGCATCCATGATGGGACACATACAGGAGAGTCTTAACTTTAGTGAAGTTGCATACAGTGGGGGGGAAAAAGTATTTAGTCAGCCACTGATTGTGCAAGTTCTCCTACTTCGAGAGATGAGAGAGGTCTAATTTTCATCATAGCTACACTTCAACTATGAGAGACAAAATGAGAAAAAAAATCCAGGAAATCACATTGTAGGATTTTTAAAGAATTTAATTGTAAATTATGGTGGAAAATAAGTATTTGGTCATTAACAAAAGTTCAACTCAATACTTTGTGAAATAACCTTTGTTGGCAGTGACAGAGGTCAAACGTTTCCTGTAAGTCTTTACCAGGTTGGCGCACACTGTAGCTGGTATATTGGCCCATTCCTTTATGCAGATCTCCTCTAGAGCAGTGATGTTTTGGGGCAACACGGACTTTCAACTCCCTCCACAACTTTTCTCTGGGTTTGAGGTCTGTAGACTGGCCACTCCAGGACCTTGAGATGCTTTTCACGGAGCCACTCCTTTGTTGCCCGAGCGGTGTGTTTGGGATCATTGTCATGCTGGAAGCCCCAGCCACGTTCCATCTTCAATGCTCTCACTGATGCCCTTCAATGCCCAGCCCGTCTCGCATTTTGGCAGAACTACATTAAAGCCACAATTGAGACCACAGGAAATCACATGATTTTAAACTTACACAGAGAAAAGCAGTCTCTTCTGCAAACAAATTCTCAATGCCAACCTTATAACCAAGCATGAGAAGTGATGATGAATTTGTTTTGTTTGTTTGCTGTTTGTTGGCGACGGCTCCCGGCACTGCTGACAAAAACCCTGGCGGAAACACAGAGTACTGTGCAAATGTCTTAGGCCACCATCAGATCTGTTGTTCAGCAATGATCATCTATAACATACTGCCGACGATCGGAGCCAAAATTCCAAACTTTGATTGGTCACTCCATAATACTCAAATCCACTGGTCATCCTTCCATTGTCTGACACATATGGTGACAACCTGTGAGGAGGTGTGAAGCTCTGGGTAACGTTCCGCCCGGAAACCTCGAACTCGGCCGTTCGCGTGGACGCTAATTTGTTAACATCGTCACAGACCGGATGGTTTTAATGTTTTGCTGATCGGTGTATTTACTATGAATGCACAGCATATTTAATACAAAACTCGTAATAGGGAACAGTATCTGTGAGATAACACCTAATGAACTGTCATGTTGTTGGTAAATAATGGACTTGCTGGAGTAATCTGCTGCTTGTGCTGCTCTTCGTCTCTGCCTCTTCCATTACACATGATAGATTGCTGGGCGTTATTGTGCACACAAAGAGCTATGGAGGGCTATTTCCTCTACAGGGAAGCTCCATGGTTTGAGAGGTCACTGCATTTACAACGATGTAAAACACATGCTGTGGTCTTTGCAGAAAGCAGATCACAACCCGGTTTTAACAGCTATGAGACAATCAGGATCGCTGTTTTTAAACAAAACTCTCCACCACCACTATCAGAACTCCAGAGGGAATGTTTTGGAAGGTGTAGGATCTCTCTAGGAAAGTTCCAGACACTGGAAGGCCCAGGTCCATTAGAAACGACGAGAACCGAGCTACTTTTTCCCCATAGGGAATAATGTAAATTGACTGAACCCATTCCAGACCCAGACAAGCAAGTGACAACCAAGTTGTTCCAAGGTCGAGAACCGAGGTACCACTGTACTGTCTATTATCATTATCAATACAATTCCAGAAAACATATAAAGAGCTCTTTTTTTGTGAAAATCACACATCCCTAATCCCATCAGTTTCTGGGTTGACTCCAGAACCCCTGCGCCTCTGATGAGAATAAGTGAGGTTACAACACGAGGAGAAAGGAGTCTGTATCTGTTATTTTGTATAAAATGTTCTAAAACATGTCCTGAGTGCGTTCTCAAGCCAGATCCTACTATATTCATTGTCACGGGAAAGTTTTTGAAAATACACTGACTGGCCAAAAGAAGGTTACTCTAATATTCCATCGGACTGCCTTTAGCTTTATGGCACGCATTCGCTGTGGCATCGTTTCCACAATCTTCTCAATGTCACAACATTTATTTCTGTCCAGTTGCATTCATTTTCCCCCAAGATCTTGTATTGATGATGGGAGATTTGTTCCAGTCTTCTCCAGAACATCCCAAAGACTCCAATGGGGTTCAGCTCTGGACTCTGTGGTGGACAATCCATGTGTGAAAATGGTGGCTCATGCTCCTGAACCACTCTTTCACAATCTGACCCTTCTGAAACAGATGGATACCTTTTCCACGACCACAGGATGGGTCTTTGGACATGGTTGTTGAATAAATGAGAAGCTCCTCACTGCATCAGTTAGGGTTAAATCACTGGTTGCCAGATGAAGCATAATCACCAATGCAGGAATTATCCGATGGGAAGCTCTTTTTAGAACTATTTACTTAGTTAAATCCAGGTGGTGACCCTTCTTTTGGCCGGGAAGCGCAGACAAATGAATTGAAACAAAATGATTTGTAAAAAAAAGCAGCATTCCAGAGTCCGTATTCCCTACAATCAGACATGGTTTTTGACCTGGCCACCCTCGTCCCCTGTCCTAAGCTCCATAGAATATATTTGGAATGAGATGTCACAAGAGAGGACCCAGATTTCCGGAGAGACTGTATTGAAGAGTGTCTTAGATGCCCTTCTGTATTTTCCGATCTCATTTAGCACTGCAGAAGTGGCGCTGTTATTTTAAGAGCACTGCAAGGGTGCCAATAATTGGGACGTATACAGTATCAAGTTTTTCCCCCAATCTTTCCCCAGCTGACTGGAATAAAAGGCCGGTCCAGTTGCACATCACCATCATAATTATTAACCAACATTTAACCGTGGTTAAACTCGGCGCTCATTTACCCATCCATCTATCCATCCTCCATTCCCTTCCAGTAAATGCGTGTGCCGTTCTCCTTCATTTCCCTGGTAACTGATTCAAGTTTACTTCCTCATTAGCATCTAATAGGCGCATCTTCCTGCGTGATAATGACAGACCCAAGGTGTCGCTCTCTCTCTCTCAGCATAAGCACACCCTCGCTCTGTGTTGCCGACTCCACGAGGCAACTGAAGATCAACAGGGGCCGATTATGAACCCCAGCTACATGAAGACTGACCACGTACAGCCACCCGCTTCCCCTAAAATCCCTCTCTCTGCAAATAGGCCATTTCCTCTGAAATCCTACGGCTGCATAAAAAGATCCTAGCACTCCCACGATTTCTCGAATACTCGCACCCTACAGCCTCGCTCTGATTACTGTGTTATAAGCTGCAATGGCCATTAGACCTGAAAGCACCTCCGCCTACGGAGCCCGGGATTTGTGCACTAACTACCACATGCAGAGTTCGTGCTTCACACCAACGAGCTCAGGGACAGACGTGTCAACGCGGGGACGCACGTACACACAAACCCACAACACACGCGAGACATAGGCTCATTATGAGTGCGATTAAAAAGGGCCATGCTGGGAAACACTCCAAACTTTTCTCCGCTGCAACTAGAGGTGGGTGAGGAGATCGCGACCGATGGAAATGTGTCCATGGCCTGCCTCAAAAGCCGTCACCAAAACCATAAACGAAACACGCTCTGAATGTTGACCTGGCGTTCCAAGGTGTTTCAGCAACCGGACTGTTCAACCAGCTCATGTTCTCCTTGACAGACACATGAAGGCGGCAGTAAGCCTGGTTTTACTAGGTATTACTTCCTAACCAATTCACATTATCTATTACTAGCTACAGTACTGTGCAAAAGTCTTCGGCCACCATTTATCATCTATGCCGCCCAAGGAGGTCGGGTCCCTTTTTGAGTCTTGGTCCTCAAGGCTCCTTTCATAACACTTAGAGAGTTTTGCCTTGCCACTGTCGCCCTAGGCTTGCTCAATTTGGGATTGGACGTAGATATTACGAGATAATCTAAACTTGTAAAGTTGCTTTGAGACAATGCTCCATTGTAAAAAGCGCTATATAAATAAATCGGACTTGATTATGCCGTGGCTAAGACTTTTGGACAGTACTGTATTTATCCTGATCATTGAGGTGACCCTACCAGTCCCATCCAGGGAACGCTTAGGCCTACTCCCTGTGTTTTCTGGGATATGCTCGTCGCAAAGGTCCAAAAGAAATGCTCAGGACTGGTTTGAGGAACACTACAAAAAAAGTCAAGGTGCTGACTTGGATCTCTTGCTGGAAAACACATCGAATAAACCACTAGCTTGTTGGGTTGTCATACTCGAGCCACTATTAAGCTGTCAGCTACTCTTCATTCAGGCATCATCACCTTCCAGTTCACACTCGTTTTGAATCTAGGGCGCTGTCTGTTCTGTCGCCGCTCCACTCTCTGCACGCTAAGGATGCGTCGACACTTCAGGCATGGCAATGCAATAGGAGATAAGAACAGGTCCTTCGCATGTCTAGCAAATGAGATAAAACAGAGGGAGCTGACCGATGAAAACGAGCCCACGATACACACCTCGTCCACCATTAAAAGCACAACTTACATGCCTGCTATCAGAGCAGATCCGAGGACCGGTAAAGGGCACGAGCAGATCCCAGCAGTGTTTATTAACAGCGCAGAGAGCTGAATAGGCATCGGCACAAGAGCCCGTTTCCCAAGGCTTCCTCCATGATGGCTCTCGATTACAGCCCGCACAGAGCGAGGGAGATTTAAATAAATGAAATAAAGATCATTTATTGCCGCGGGTCTTGTTGCACTGCGGAAGATTAATGCTCCCCTTGCACAAATCCCACTCCGAGGGACAGGCCGAGTCACTTTTTCAGTGCAGGGACATTCATAAAGGGAAAAGCCAAGAGAGTTGGTCAGGCATAGAACGGAGGATTTGCAGGTGCACAGAACAGCAGCCAGAGGAGGAAAATAACTCCAACTGACCGACAGCAGACGCCTGCGCCGACCGTTCCATCCATTAAAACACGCAGGTAGGTCATTTCCGGAAGCTGAACTAGCATCTCCGATCTTCAGGCCTCCGCGGATATCATCTCCAAATCAGAAAGTTAACTTGACTCGAAGTGATGGCAGGTGTTCACGTTGCAGTCGGAGGTGAGCTTAGATAACAGCCTTTGGCAGGAAAATAGTGTGAAGTTTAGCTGTCAATTGCTGATGAGCATTTGGAAGACGTATAAGAGGCAGGTTTAAATTTAAACAAAGTCTCACAGACCTTTTGCGAAGAAGCACATATCTGTGAATTATTGGCATCCGGGTCTTTGTGTCGACTCCTGGTTGTTATGGGGCAACTATGACCCATCTACTCAGCACGTGGGTGTGTACGCGTGTAGCCATAAAGACTACTAAAGTCCGATATGGACTGGATTCAATGTATACGGGGTCCTGGAGCAACCACCTCATGGACATGAAGCTGCTCTGTGATTTTATTTCCATCCGGATGGGCCATATGGGTGTTTTTCTTCTTCCTAACGCAATTACCTTCTGTTTTTCACTCACTGATTCTGGTCCTATTTACACTTCCACTGATGAACAGCACGGTGCTTTTCCTAACTTTAATTCAGAATTCAGTTCACGTATGGAGCTTTAAACATGGCTCAGCCACTCGCTTGCTCGTTCATGAGTCATGTCGATGATGCTAACTGCTGCTTAGTAAACTAAATAGTCGAGCACAACACTAAGGAGTCAGTATGGGTCTATAAGCGAGGTTAAGTACTCATTAACACATTACAAATCAACACTTACACACCATGGAAGTTGTGTATAGATGCATCTTGTGTGAGTGTGCGTCTCAAACCCAGCTTGCCATGCTCAAATGTTCAGCGCTGTGTGTGTGTGTGTGTTGCACCCACCTGAATAGGCCCAGTAAGGTTCCTCTGCAGCTCTACGAAGCCTTTCCCCGGTCGCCCATCCTCGCTGCTCTGTCTGATCACCTCCGGCCCGTGCTGTTGGAGAGACACACGAAGCGGAGGCTTAACACATACGGCTCACTCTTTATTTGGAAGCAGTTTATCACTATAAAGTGAAACTTTATAGCCACTGAGGCTGAGGGAGTGAAGACATCACACTCGTAGACAAATAATATACATGTGCATACTATAATATACATAATATGATCGCACCCTAGTTCTTCTTTTGAGTCTCATGATGATTGGAACACCATATTGGTGCATTACCAACTGGACTAAAACATTTCTGTATAAAAACAAGGAAATTAAAGTTCCAAACCAACAAACTAAGGCTGAGACCGTACGAGGTCTTGGAAGCTCAAATAAATCATGCACAGTCCAGGAGGCTTTCTGTCGGCGAGCCGATGGATCCATAGCGATTCTGCCCTGCCCAGTCGGTGCACGTTGGTTGACGATATAAACTTACACAATGCATTTCCAACTTTAATAACTTTCACCCGCATAGCTCTTCACTGGGTGTTCTCTGATGGAGGGCAAGCAAGGCGTCGAAATGAATGGAACGATACCTTTTGACATGAAATATTCCTTTTATTTTGTAGCATGTGCAAGCTGTTATCTCGGGTACCAAGGAATGCAGTCTGTTCGTGTGTTTTCGTGATGGAATCTGCTGTCCCACAGGAATGAGCTAAGCATGTCAGGAAGTGTCCCTATCCGTTTACCACTCTTACCAATTCTGGTCCCTATAGGCTATGTAGTAGAATGCAGGGATTAGGGAACAGGGGACTGTTTGAAACACAGCCCATAACTGTGTGTGGTACGAAATGGTCACGTTGCTTTTTGAAATTGCTTTAATGCTATAACGTTACTAGTTATGTAACTTATTTTTCTCATCTAAGACACCCAAGGAGGTCGGGTCCCTTTTTGAGTCTTGGTTCTCCCAAGGGTTTTTCCTTATAGCGTTTAGGGATTTTCCTTTCCACTGTCACCCTAGGCTTTTGGGTTTGACCCTAGATATTAGAAGATCATGTAAAATTGGCGCTCTTTTACTTTAATGTAACTGAAAATCCTGACCTTAAAGACAATCAGGTCTCGATCAAAACCACTGAGATCACATCTTTATCCATCCTGATGGTTGATATGAAGGCCCAGACTGAAGGTGCTGGCCCATATGTACCATTGGCTGATGATATAACTCCATGCACTGTGTATACACACCTCCCATAAAGGCACAACAGTGCGTAAGTTAAGTGTCTCTTATCCACATCTATATGCAAAAGAGTCTTACTACCTTACGAGCACAGAATACTGAAGAACCACACACACACAGGGGGAGCATCTCTGCAACACAATAGCCTTTGATCCCAGACTAAACCCAGTCATTAACCTATTTATAAAACAGCGATCTGTTTTTTAATGTGCCATTAGAGAGAGAAGAAGGTACACTCACACCCACAGGTACTTACAACCACACCATTATGGGTAGGGTTTTCCTCCCCCTCATTAAACATGTATGGAGGGCTAAATAAATAAACGCGAGCCGATTGGCAAGTGAGCGAGCGAAGGCTGGAGCGCTGAAACGCTAAGTGATTGAAGACGGAGCCCATGAAGCCAGCGCTGTACAAAAGAGACGAAAATCCATCACTAGAGCTGTTAACTGAGAATCAGGTGCTATAGTCGAGTGCTTAGAACCCATTGCTACAGCAGGGTGGAAAAAAAAACTAGGTGAGAACAGAAGGTTGAACCTAGAGCTGTCAAATTCTTTTACAAATTGAACTGCATTTAATTAGATTTAGGGCTTAAACGCATTCAGAGATTAATTCAGCCATAATTTTATGCTCCCTCACACAGAATATTATCAATAGCCCCGACATGTATCACGGGAGGTGGAAAAAGTCAGGAGAATGCAGTATCAATTTTAATACAGTGTAGAAGCTGAATGGGAAAATGATTTATATCGGGAAAGACTCCTAAAGTGTTTTTATTTACCGAATAAGATACTGCAATTAGGCAAATGCTGGGTCTGGGTTTGTTTCCTTACTCACTCATTCTCTAGTCGCTAATTAGACTGTGCGACACAGGACACTAGTAAGAGATAATTATCTGGACACCACTTACTTGAGAGTTTGCCAGAAACATTTCAGGGGCTGGTGGTCGCATAAACAAATGGGATGTACTGTTAATCTTCGCCCTGACACACTGGGATGTAGTACCCACATTCATTTGTTATCGCCACAGCTACAGATCAAATCTGGTCAACAAAACCATGGGTTGTACTGGGTATTAACTGGATTTGTTTGGTTTGGTTTAGTTTTTATTTCATTTGTCATGCATTCGTTTTGAAAGGTTTGGTGTTAGACCTGAGATCTGGCTCTACTGGGTGACTCAACGCTTTGCACTGTGCATTACCTACATGGAATCGCTGGTACACTAGATTTACTGTGCATTATGGGTAATGTAGTGCCCTATTCAGGGAGTTTGATTGTCCACTGAGAAATCGGAGAGAACAAATTCAATACCAATAATCTTAATACCAATTCAGGATCATTTAAAAACCACAATCTACCTGAGATTGTTGCTAACCATGTGCATCCCTTTCTGACCACCATCTTCAAATTAGCTACTTCCAAAGCTGCCAAAAAGCTCAAATGATCTCAAACTGGATTCTTGAACATGACAATGAGTTCAAGAATGCCCTCCAGTCACCAGATGTACCTTCAGTTCTGAAAGTACATTTGTACCTAATAAACTGAGTGTAGGTTATACATTTATGTCATTTAGCAGAACGACTTATAACTTACACAGTCGTACAATCCAAGCATTTGTGGGTTAAGGGACTTGCTCAAGGACCCAACAGTGGCAGCTTAGTAGAGGTGGGATTTGAACCCTCGACCTTCTGCTCCAAAGTCCAGTACCTTAACCACTAGGCTACCACAGGTCATCATCATATCCACGAGTGACACACTGAACTTGCAATACTTTACACAGCAAGGGTCAAGTTAACGTTTCAATAGTGGGCCGCGTTCAAACGTGTAAATATTAGAAACCTTTTCAGAGAATTCCAACAGCAAATTCTGTCTGGCAGCCTACATTAATTGAACCTGCACAGCTAAATTGAATTCAATAAACTTTTTTTAATTATTGGTCTAAAGGATGAACAGCAGGGGCAGAATAATGAGCGAGGCGGTGGACAAAACGTGGTATGAAAAGCTGCCATTAGCTCGGACACCTGGAGAATTAATTAGTGGTCCAGTTTAGAACAGGTCGTTGCATTCTCATGCTGTTCTCGAAAGTGCAGATGGACTAAAAATGGCCAATTTGTACAAGATGAGCCAGTTTTCTCCGAAGAAAGTACGCCAACTGGACCGAGCCATAATCAGAGCTTTCCATAACCCCGTCAGGTGAAAATCAGAGAGTTCTGAAAAACAGATCGGCTCTTGCTCTGAAACAAACGCTTTGCTGACAGAGTGGGGGTGCATTTGTCAGAAATTAGGAGCCAGGGCCACCCACACAGGTGAATATACAAGGCTGAGATCAGAGTGAGTGGATCTCCCTTTACCTACTCCCAAATCCGGTTTGGCACGGGTCA
This sequence comes from Ancistrus triradiatus, assembly GCA_025084515.1. Lineage (NCBI taxonomy): Eukaryota > Metazoa > Chordata > Actinopteri > Siluriformes > Loricariidae > Ancistrus > Ancistrus triradiatus. Next base: position 561,851 of record JAJAGP010000051.1, on the reverse strand, counting down.
GGGCAGGGTGCCGTTTCCGATTTGGGCTGAAACAGCTATGGGAGAGACAGGGAGAGTGAAATAGAAAGAGATGAAAAATGGCGCACTCAAGTCACTGAGGAGATATAAAGGGTTGTGCAAAAGTCTTAAGCCACCGTTAGATTAGATATACCATTGTTTTAGCAATGGTATAATGACTACATGTAATTATTATCATTGTTAGACAACCAGAAAGTGTATACAGTATTAAAAAACTGAAGCAGGTATTTAGTGCGACCCCCACTCACATTTCAGCAGCATCTGGATGCCAAGTTAACCCTTTTACAGTCTTGATCAGGACCAGGCTTTTTGAAGGGAAACAGCCAAGAAACCACTTTTTCGAAAGGGGGAACGGAAGTACAAACATGCTGAAGCTCAAAAAGTTTGGTACGAACATCATCGGAGTGCTATGGTACAAGTTTGACTTTTTGGTAGACCTGGTCATGCTAAAACAAGAAATCTATTGGTGGCCTAAGACTTTTGCACGGCACTGTAGGAGGTGGTCATTTCCCACAGGTGGTCCATCTGCTGGCGACGCAACAAGGCTGAACGACCACAGAGGCGTCAGTCAAAGCGTCGAGGACGTTTCTCGGAGCAAGAACTTCGTCGGCGAACAACGAATGACTCTTTGCCTTTTGTGTTTCAATGACAAACAGCTTCCTCGTCCTCTCTGCTCTAATTCCTGCGGATGGACCGTGGAGCACGCCGGTGAATGTGGATGCCTCGGCTCACTATGGCTTTTCTATGAATTACATTATCGATTGCCGATGCACTCTGAACACGAAATGTAATTATGCGAAGCGGCGCGCCAAACTGAGCTACTATCCTCCTAATATGTCACTCATGCTCTCCTTCTAGGCCTCTCAATCACCGCACTCAAATCTTGGCATCCATCTATCACTAAATCGCTGCCTCTCTTATATTTCCTATGCTTATGACGTGACATTGAGAGCGTCCTGTTCGGTGAGGGAACGAGCATGTGAGAGTGTTGAAGAGAATTTGATCTCAAACGGCTAAGCTAACCTGCCTGCAATCTCTCGCCGGTCTGCCTTTTCATATAGAATTTCGCGTAGCAGGGGTTGGTGCGACGTGCGGTGCGACACCGCATACAGTCCTGCCGAGACTCTCTGGATCGGACCAAACCACGCGGCGAGCATTCGTCCCCGGTGCTTTCCGTCTCGATTTCGCCGCCTCGTTCCAGATCTGAACCCTAGCCCGGGCCTCTGACCTCTCCATAAGTCTCCAGCCGCGCCATATTAATCTTTCTAACAGGCCGGCGAGTGGACATCAGGCCTGGTCGCCGTCCAGTAGTGGCTCGAGGCTGAGCCAGGGGGTGGTGTCATGTTCCAGCTCAGCAGGCCTGCATTAACAGCAGTTATTCAGGCGCTGTGATGGACAGCAGGCCGCCTGGCATCGGCTCAGCTGGACAAGTCTAAGAGGAAGGAGGAACAGAGGATCCACTGTGGGAGTGACACAGGCTGGCAAGTCCGGTGCCAACGTCCACTACCCTCCTCCTGGGTCACTGTCCCTTTCCCCTCTGCGGGACCAAGAGACCAGGCTCACGTCAAACACACTTTGGGCAGGTGGATATGGCTGGCGTGACACGATACCGACACTTGGGATGAGACAATGTGCAAAAGTCTCAGGACACAGTTAGATTAGATATACCATTGCTTCAGGAATGGTATAATGATCAAATATAATTACATCTCAGTGTCTTTATTGGAATATTACCAGAATATGATTCAAATTTTTCCCGTTCCATTTGATTTCTGTGCGAGTGTAAACAATGCACATTTTCTTGTGTACGCTTCCAAACAAAAAACTGTCCCCCGCAATTCAAAGGTATGACTAGAAACAGTGTAAAATTGTAAACAAAATGCTCTATTGTAGCTTCATCATATCTGAGTGACTCCATTTTTAATTCTGGGAATATCTCAAATAATGTGTACTTTTCTTGTATAGAAGATCGGAATGGCGATGTTATGGCGTGACAAATATTCGTAGACAATACATGGTCATTATACCATTGCCAAAACACAAATCTACAGGTGGCCTCAGACATCTGCACGGTACTGTATACCCAGACAGAAAAACCAACGTTCATCATTACACCCCGGCTGCTCGGTGAGAAAAATGAGAGCGGGCGCACGCGCCATACGGGGGGGGCATGGTGAAAACCGAACAGAATTTGACACTCTAGCGGCACTACCTCAGCAACACTAGTCCTGCCCTCCTTTAAAGCAAAGAGTGGGAAGGAAAGCTATTTTAACCTGAATGAACACGATCAGAACGAGTGCGCTCTGCCAGCATCCCTACAGACATGCTCGCAGATACACAGACACACAGGCTAACACCCACACGGGCGCACTCTGCACCGTCTTTGTCCTCAAGACCCTGTCAGAATCAATCAGCATCAATACAATCCAATATGCCAAAAGCCACACACACCCCCACACAGTGCCAGGCTGCAAACAGATGTCAAGGAATGTCACTTCTGCCGAAACGCACCGCGGCGGCGTCTTTTCAGAACGGAACGTACAACGTTAGCGATGTCTCCTGTGATCAGACCCCTGGCGCCGAGCCTCGTCTCGGCCCGACTGCACTTGGAACAGCTCGACGCCACCGATTTACCCTTTTCCCTCGCTTTCCAGAAGCAGCGCCACACGGGTTAAAGGAGAAAGGAAACAAAACTTGGAACAAGCTTTGTTTGAACTAAAAAGGCAAACAATCTGTGACTTGTCTAATATCCCGAAGATGTGTTTTCACGCTAAATAGTTCAGCAGCACGCACAATGTACATATATAAGCACAAAAACAGATTTTGGCTTCGATTCAAAACACGGATCTGTTACGAATGTTCCCCAGCTAGGAGCAAATGACGTTTTTAGAAGGATCTCAGCCGAAGATTTCTGGATTAGCTTCGTTTACCAAATGTCAACGTTAATACGTCTTGCTAATGTACCAAAATCTGTGGTAGCCTAGTGTTTAAGGTTCTGGACTATAGGTCCAGGGTTCAAGTCCCACTTCTGCCAACCTGTTGGGTCGTTGAGCAAAGCCCTTAACGCACAACTGTGTGTTACTGATTAATAACAGTGTGTTCGTTAATCAGTAAAGTTTATGGGTTATTGGCGCTTGTTTGCGTTTGCGGACGGATCAGAGGGGGCTGGGTGGCACAGTGGTGCAGTGAGGTCGCCTCACAGCTCCGGAGATCTCCAAAATGCCCAACCTCCATGTGGCTTTACTCCAGGTACCCCGGTTTCCTCCCACATTCCAAAGACATGCACTCGGTTAACTGGTTGCTCTAAACTGGCCCAGTATGGAAGGGTCTAAGTACTACCAGTGTAACCTTGCTCTGGTCAGGAACAGCTATCGATGCCGATGCTGACACAGACAAACAGACCCTCTGTGTAGCACGGTCTCAGTCCATTCCCACTTCTTAGGCCATCTGAAATATTTGATTTACTTCCCTTCTTCATTTCTTTCCCTGTGTTTGGTTAATTTTAATGAATTCAGTTGGGCAGTGATGCATACTAATAGCTAGTTAATAAATAGCTAGCCCGGGCTGCATGCACCCTCGTAGCAGCCAGAATCTAATAAAGTTGGAAATGCCAAACACTCAGGCTGACCCTCGCTGCAATTCCATGGAGTACACACACACACACACACACACACACACACACACACACACACACACACACACATAGTGCTTGATCCAACACGAAGAAAGAAACTCCCATTTTAGTCATTAGGCTTAAAGTAAGGTTAGGTCAAACCTAATTAAAATGCATCACGGATTCGCTCATTCACTTAACCTTGGATTTGCTGTAATCTTTTTGTTAAGAGGAGGCATGAATGTATGAGTGTGTGTGTGTGTGTGTGTGTACCTTGTCTTGCTATACTTGTGAGGACCACGAGTGGAACGCCACCATCTACACAGCATCCACTGCATTTTTAATTTAAGGAATTCCCAATAATTATAGAAAACGCAGTACTGAAAGTGGTAGCACTAAAGAGGATGGTATGACTGACCTGATACTTTTGTTTAAGCCAAAAATGCAGACGGCATTACGAACAACATGGAAGATCAGCCAGATGAAACAAAATATAGTAGTGAAACAAAAAGCAGTACTACTTACAAACAGGCACAGACTTACAAACACCAGGTACAGCTTGGTACAAATCAGTAGTAGAAAGTCATCTTCAAGGCCGCATTTAAACTCCCGCCTCTGCTTGTGGATCCTCAGCATTGATTGGCTGTTGAATGTTTGATTTTCTTGCTATTATGACTATTATAATAATTGTCAAGACCTCTGTCTTAACCTCCAGAGGTTCAAGAGGAGCAGCAAGGATCAAGCCTGAAGTGCAAGCACTCTGAGAACGTGAGAACGTGTCATCTGTCTGCAACACGCTATTCAAATGGCTCTTTAGTGTCTGGCTAACAACGCTTTAAGAGGTGCCATATTCGGCTTGTCTCCTCCTTGCATCGATCTGCTACACACCGCTCGCGGCAGCACAATGGGAGCCATTCGACATGTCCTGATGGAAATTAATAGCCCTCTGTTCGCCTGATACAAGGTCACCAAGAGTAGCCGGATGTGCGCTAGCACAACAAAGGGGTGCCATCACTGCTTTGCCCTGACCGCTCCTTTAGCCATCACCACCGGAATGGATTTTATGTCGGCAAGACAGTCTTACAGGGATATTAATTAAACCATGTCCTAGAGGATGACTGAAATTTAAATAGAAGCTGCTGTGAAACCAGTAGTCTGTGACCTGCAAATCAGTATTCGGTCTGGAATCCGGCTCTAGTTTCAGTGAGCAAAATTAGGGATGTCCCGATCTGATCCACGGCACCGGTATTATCCCCATACTGTTTACATAACTGCAGAAAATCAAATGTCAGTAATCCCATCAACCTCTGGGTTTATAAGAATCGGATTTCACCTCTCCAACCAGCCAAAAATCTCCGGAAGACGAGACGTAAACTACGAATTTTAATAAGAAAGAATCAAATTCTGTATTTTCTTGAGTATATAGCGCACTTCGCATTCCCTGTTGGCTCCTCAAAGTCTCCGATGGCCGTTTAGCGGGTGGTGCGTTAAGTACAGGGTTGCCAGATCCCGCGAGCGAATCCCTCACTGGGTCAATGTAAATAAGCCCAAAAGAAGCGAAAACTGGTATACATGCTATGAGTAATCCAATTACTGGAGTAAAACCCAGCATTCTTTATCAGGTTTCTAAACCGGAGCATGCTGTATATATGAGCACTTCCATAATCAGGCTATGGTCGGATTATTGAGTGCATCGATCCAGAACAAGTCCAGAAGGGTAACAAGGGCAACCACAGCCCTAGAACCCTGGGTCTCGGTCTGAAACCTGGTTTTCTACAAAAAAAATACAAAATTTCCCAGAGCATGAATTTCTAATATGAACTTCGAGCACTAGTTTTGGGTCCACCCCTAATAAATAAACATATCGCACACCATATGCTGGGGTGACAAGAACACCGTTACAGAAAATAGCAACGCCTTTCACTTGACCTTAATCAATTTTCGTGCTAATGGTTTGACATACAAATATGAATTATGTTAGCGCCCGCATAATGAGCAAAAAGAATCCGAAGATTCTCTTTCTCACGAATTAGTGATGCTCCAGGTGATAAAACTAGGGCACGGATGGTCCCTATAAAGCGTGAGACTCGTTTTTTAGAGCGACTAAATGAAGTGAGAGAGCGTGATGCGAAAGGGATCGGAGAGGAAGAGAAAAGAGAAGAATAAAGAGAGCGAACCCTTCCTTTCTTCGGGAGAGCCTTGAAGGTCGACGCGTACGAAATGAAGCATAACAGACGTCGTTTAGCAAAGGCGAGACAACCATCCATTTCGGCTCTGCAGGAGACGATTCGAACCTACGTTTAAGTGAAAAAAAGGCCTGAAAAAGAAAACTTTATTCCGATCACAGCCGGATCAGCTACGTCTCCATACAGAAGCAACAAAAGGTTGTGGGGGCGAAGCGTTTCTATAGCCACAACCACCGGTCTAGGAACAAAAAGTCAGCCGGGAAGGTTTATTATGTAACAGCAACCAACAAATTACAATCGTTATTAGGAGCAATTTGTAACGTTAAAAAAAAACACAATCCAGGACCTTTGCTTTCTGGTCCACACAATCAGAGTACAATATTCATGGTTGTAAAAATGTTAAGCACAGATAAATGCACTGTGTCCTCCCAGTAATTAAGAAGACAGAAGACACAGAGGCTCCGTGGGGAAAGCAGTATGTGATGAAACTCATGAGACATACTCATGCACACACACACACACACCGAGAGGAGATCTTCAAGGACAGGACAGAGGCTGGCCATCTCAGTGAAGGCCTCGTGTCAGACACAATGAGACGGCAGGGGACACTGGGTAGCAGGCGTTTATTAATTTGGGAGGCACCTTGAACAGTCGACGCAAACCGAGGACTGAGAGAGGGAGTGTGTGTGTGTGTGTGTGTGTGTGTGTGTGTGTGTGTGTGAGTGAGAGAGAGAGGAAAAAAAGGGGCGAGAGAGCATGAGGGGTGTGCAGGAGCACTGGGCGACACTGTTAAACATAATAACAATAATTGGATGTAATGATGACTGGCCTTTAAAAGCTACTCCCGAGAGAACAAGGGAAGAGCGAGAGGGAAAGAGAAAGACAAAAAGCATCAGGTCCCTTTGTCGGAATGCGTCACAGGAACCACCTGAGCAATTACAGCTTCAGAAACATCTCTCTCCAACTCTCTTCTGTCACACACTTCCCTTAACACCACTATTCGGTTCCCTACTTAGCACCCGTTCTCGCTGACAAGGCCGTCTGTTTGGATCCTGATTTGTGCGATACGTCATATTTCTGAGACTCTTTACATGGACATTCTCCAGCTACACTATAGAGACAAAAGTATGTGGACACCCCTGCTAATTATACATAATGTAAACCGTGTGTGTCACTGCGTTTAAAAGACTCCACAAAGCATCACTGGTGCTGCGTGCTGGAGCAAGGATTGACATGGGAGATTCGGCAAACCATTCTGTGGATGTAGGGGTCGGTGTGTCATCACCAAAACAGTATGCGCTAAACACTTCACAGCAGGGGGCGGGGCCGTGAGTGGGCTTTTCGCCTTACAAGAAAATTTGTCGCTTTGGCCAATTTAGTGCTAAGGCCCATGTTTAGGTGGAGAGCTGTGAAGATGTGTATGATAAGAGGAATTGGAGTAGCTAATCTAGGGCACACCTGTAGGAGATTAGAAGCTCTAATGCTGACTGCAGGGCGCTAATGATTCTAAACACTATGCCACTAGAACGGCTAATGAATGAGACTGCCAAAATGGATGGATACAAACAGAGACTGAGAGCAAGATAGAGGGGTGGGTGACATGGCTATTTTAGATCACGAACTTCACGTGAAGCGTCATACTGAACACGTGTTATTACAGTGGTGCTTGAAAGTTTGTGAACCCTTTAGAATGTTCTATATTCCTGCATAAATATGACCTAAAACATCATCAGATTTTCACACAAGTCCTAAAAGTAGATAAAGAGAACCCAGTTAAACAAATGAGACAAAGATATTATACTTGCTCATTTATTTATTGAGGAAAATGATCCAATGTTACATTAGTGAGTGGCAAAAGTTTGTGAACCCCTATGGATTAGCAGTTAATTTGAAGATGTGAAATTAGAGTCAGGTGTTTTCAATCAATGGGATGACAATCAGGTGTGAGGGGGCACCCTGTTTTATTTAAAGAACAGGGATCTATCAAAGTCTGCTCTTCACAACACACGTTTGTGGAAGTGTATCATGGCACGAACAAAGGAGATTTCTGAGGAGCTCAGAAAAAGTTGTTGATGCTCATCAGGCTGGAAAAGGTTACAAAACCATCTCTAAAAAGTTTGGACTCCACCAATCCACAGTCAGACAGATTGTGTACAAATGGAGGAAATTCAAGACCATTGTTACCCTCCCCAGGAGTGGTCGACCAACAAAGATCACTCCAAGAGCAAGGCGTGTAATAGTTGGCGAGGTCACAAAGGACCCCAGGGTAACTTCTAAGCAACTAAGGCCTCTCTAACATTGGCTAATGTTAATGTTCATGAGTCCACCATCAGAAGAACACTGAACAACAATAGTGTGCATGGCAGGGCTGCAAGGAGAAAGCCAGTTCTCTCCAAAAAGAACATTTCTGCTCGTCTGCAGTTTGGTAAAGATCACGTGGACGAGTCAGAAGGCTATTGGAAGAATGTTTTGTGGATGGATAAGACCAAAATGGAATTTTTGGTTTAAAAGAAAAGCATTATGTTTGGAGAAAGGAAAACACTGCATTCCAGCATAAGAACCTTACCCCATCTGTGAAACATGGTGGTGGTAGTATCATGGTTTGGGCCTGTTTTGCTGCATCTGGGCAGGACGGCTTGCCATAACTGATGGGACAATGAATTCTGAATGATAGAGAATTCTAAAGGAAAATGTCAGGACGTCTGTCCATGAACTGAATCTCAAGAGAAGGTGGGTCATGCAGCAAGACAACAACCCTAAGCACACAAGTCGTTCTACCAAAGAATGGTTAAAGAAGAATAAAGTTCATGTTCTGGAATGGCCAAGCCAAAGACCTGACCTTAATCCAATGGAAATGTTGTGGAAGGACCTGAAGCGAGCAGCTAATGTGAGGAAACCCACCAACATCCCAGAGCTGAAGCTGTTCTGTACGAAGGCATGGGCTCAATAAATAAATGACCGAGTATAATATTTTTGTCTCATTTGTTTAACTGGGTTCTCTTTATCTACCTTTAGGACTTGTGTGAAAATCTGATGATGTTTTAGGTCATATTTATGCAGAAATATAGACAATTCTAAAAGGTTCACAAACTTTCAAGCACCACTGTAGCTTAAGTGGTCTGTATTTTTGTTGGTAGTTGGGGTTCTATTCTAATTACAGGAACAAACTGGTTTGGTTGCTGTGGTTGGTTGCAAATCAGTAGATTTACAAACCAAATCAACATGAAAACATCGTTGGTGGTGATTCGGTCTACAACTGACTGTGGGGACACAATAATGCATTAACTGATCACCTCGCTTAAAACCCAAGTCCGTTTATGACCAAGTTAGAGGCCTATGGAATCTGTAATAAGCCTTTTCCATTTAAATGACAAAAAATTTACAAAAAACGTCCCAAATAAATGACAAAACACAGCTGTTAAAAAGAAATGTTTTTGATGAATAGTGTTCACGTCCATCCTTGTGATCGAGTGCCTGACACGATGTGTCATTGTGCCTCCACTTATCAATGTTTACAGCTCTTAATACTGAATAATCACTGGATTTTGGCTCAAGCCTGGTGAGTCACTGAACAGTCAAAGGTTAGGATTTTTACTATACTAAATAAAACTACACCTCTCTCTGTTCCTCTGTGTGAGGACTGGCGAGTGCTATTCGTTACAGTTTGGTGAGTCAAGTTAGAACATACTACACTGTTGTGTTAAATCGAGTGGAACAAGTAAATGGGTCTTCCTGATGCAAACTGCTTCAACATTATTCTCATTAGTTCAAAGCCACTTTTTTAAACACTTCTTGCCCTTTGTCCTCAGGTTTCTTCCTTATAATATTTAGAGCTTTTCCTTGCCACTGTCACCCTAGACTTGTTAAATGATCACTGTGGGCCTAGCTAGCTGTAATGATGGTGCTCCCTAGCAAAAATTGCTGTATAAATAAATGACTTGACATTAAGAGCGCCTGTCCAGATATTTTGCGCTAATCACACACCAACTTCAGACAAAGTTCACGTCTGAGATGAGTGTTTTTGTGTGGAGGTGAACTGAGGACAAGATTTTAATGCTACGGTATACAGGCTGTCAGGAAAAGGAAGAAAAGCAGAGAGAGACAGCACCCTAAAATAACACTTCACTTCTCTCCCCTTTCATATGCATACAAAAGCTAGAGGTGGCCTTGCAGGTCAGTCCCCTGGGCTTCATGCTTAATGCCAGACACACACACACACAGTCTGGCCATGCCTTTCTCCCTCTCACCTATGCCGTCATATTCTCTCCATCTTCCATATCCATTCCTGTACCTGAATATATTCTCTCCCTGTACTCACGGACTTAATACACATTTACACCTCCATCCTCTGAGCTTATCAAGAGCTCCTCTGGGCCTATTATGCTCTCCTCCATTACTACTATGAGCTGTTCATAAACAGTTCTCACACACACTCACACAGTTGTGTTTCTATCATTGGGAGTCTTATGCATTCTACACCTAACCCTATCCTTAAGCTCAGTAACATGAAGCAAATAACAGTTTCAATCGCTAACTCATTCTTTCCATGAATTCCTGATCTGAGTCCCCGTCTGGGTCTGCCGGTTTGGAGTTTCCATGTTCTCCCCATGTCTGCATGCTCCTCACATTCAATCGAAAGTGCCTTCAGAGCATCATCAGCATAAGGAGTGCTCATCAGGAGCTTCATGGACTGGGTTTCCATAGCCGATTCCATTGCTGTGCCCAAACGTTGGGTGAAATATGGTGGAAATCCATCATGGTGCATGCCATTTTCTTCCTTACAAATACAAGACGCAATGGCATTCGTTATGTCCTTCACTTTGCTCCATTTCTTCCCATGGCTTCAGTAGAGGACACAGTAGAAAGTTTCTGAATTCGGTGGATTTGCTTTTAACCTAAGCCTAATGGTTGTTTCACCTAGTGCTAGTGATGCCACCTCCAGCTACAACCACCAAGCGTCAAAGTTCACAGACAATGTTTTTAGCTCAGCGTCGGATTTTATAAAACCAAACCACGTCTGCGCAAAGCTCCACTTGTAATCACCTTCCTCATATTCAGGTGTTTGTGAGGAATCCTCTGAAAAGTCTCTCCTCCACCATCTGTCCTCGTGGCTCTCATGTGTAAGCCGAATCAAAGCCCTTCCCTTTCCGAACAGCACTGTCTGTTTACAGTAAAGTGCAAAAGACCTAGAAATGCTGAGGTATAAACAATATAAATCATAGTGAATGCATTTTCTGGAATAATAAATCAGGCTTTACAATCTAGCAGTTTGATGGATGCATGCGGGTTTTGACAGAAGCCAGAGGAACACTACAGCTGGTTCTCCTGGGCTGGGACTGTGTTTAAATGGTTGGGCTGAACCCTTTATGTCAGTAAAGGTGAATCTTAATTACAGAGCACGGGTGACCCCAGCCTTTTACCAGTGGGGGATGGAGAGGGTGTAGCGGCGACCACAAACTTTACAGTATATATGATTTATATATATTTTTTTAAGTCAGAATGTCAGACATCTCACTGACCAATTTCCACACAAAACATGGAATAACAATGTGCTACTCGTGGAATGATTTATGATGCGTAACAAGGGTCCGTTGGGCGGGTGTATGGGGTGTGACTTATTTTAATGATATACCATAGTCTAATACCACTTCAGGGCAATTTGCAGGTGTACAAAGATGCGAAGGCACTGATGGGACTGTTATGATCACAATGTATTCACCATGACATTTCTGAGACATTACTACATAGAATTTTTACATTTACATTTACAGCATTTAGCAGACGCCCTTATCCAGAGCGACTTACAAATGATACAGTCCTACAATCCAAGCAATTGTGGGTTAAGGGCCTTGCTCAAGGACCCAACAGTGGCAGCTTGGCAGAGGTGGGATTTGAACCCTGGACCTTCTGGTCCATAGTCCAGTACCTTACCCGCTAGGCTACCACAGTCCTTGATTTATTAAGCTTACATGCAAATATAACCATTAAGAGAGGAAACAAGTCATGGAATAGCCAATAAAAACTGACCATTTTGAGCTTCCGTCTCATTCAACCTACTCCCCCTTTGGTAAAATAAAGTTTCAAATACATCATGCAGTAATTTCACAGCTCTAAAACCGCCTACTTCTCCAGCACGTCCGGTTTATAGCGCGTTCGTAATGTCGCCTTTGAAACGTGGTTGCCACAAATAAAAAAACAATCACAACATTATGCTGAGAGATGGAAGAGACGAAAAGCGTTCTAATCCAATACAGACCGAATATAAACACAAACACTGGACGAACGCAAGCTGATCTTGTAACTAATGTATCTGGCGCCACCTAGCGACCATTATGTGCATCCTTTTCTGATTACTCCGCTGTCTTTTGACTGATCCAACGGTGCTTTAAGTAGATAAATCCATCACGTGAAGCAGGGATTTGGTGTTTCCCATTTTTATAACACAATCCCTATTTTTAATACCGCGGTATCCCGGAACGCTAACAAGCACTGTTCTTGTTGGAATGTCGCATACAAAACGTGAGATTAATTAAGAAATGGTTCTCTTAAGGAATTTTGGAAAATGATATTTTGGACACCTAGTTTCAATTTTATGTCCAACTTTTAAACATTTTCACGATTTTACCTTTGTGTACAAGACTGTGTAACAGAATTTCCCTGCTTTTCCTCCCTCAGAAGCGCATTTTTGTAGATCTAATAGTCTGACCACTGCTTTGTTTTTAGGACCATTAAAAGCTTAATATTTTGCCATTTTAATTAGGCCCATTTTTCCCCAGGAGTACATACCAGAGCTTAACCTGTGCTGTTACACTGAGATAATTAACGTTATTTGTTATTCGTTCTGTGCGTGGTTTTAATATCTCGGCCGGTCGGTGTATAAACACCCATTACCATAGGAGGTAATGCTGAAGTGAAGAGGTAAGACAAAAAAGTAGCATATTAGAAGGAAATGATAACACCCGCCCTCACATAATAAACAACTCTTTCCGCACTGCATCACAGCCAGATCGCCATGTGTTTCGGAGAGCTTATTTTCGTCTTACTTCCAACAAAAAGAGTCACAGGTCTAGCATATGAATCAAATCAGGGTGAGAAATCACTCTTAGAGCTGCCTGAATTTGATTATTTCTGTCTCACATCTTTCCCATCTCATTTTCAAACCTTCAAACAATTAATCCTTGCAGGTCTGTCTCGTCTGACAGCCGTAATGAATCTCGCCGTTAGCGCGGAGGTGCTAATACAGCACCGAAACACACCGGCGGCTCTTGGGAGTAGGCTGAAAATTCAGCAAAAGTTAAAATCAGACATCAACCCAAAGCTGGGCTGCACTGATGTTTGACGCCACATTTTTCATCAAGCCATACTGACGGAGGCTGCTGCAGGACTCTCTCTCAGATCTGTTCCCAAGGGACCCGAGCTGGCCTGCAAATAAAGGTCAGCGCTAGTACTAAGCGCACGGCATCCGTCCAGCTAGCAGGCTGGAATCGATAGCGAGACCTGCCGCGCTCCTTCATGCTAAAGAGCTCACCCCGGGGGTCGCAATCAACCTGGCACACATCAACCTCCGATACTGACCTCACATCGGGAAAATGCCATCAAAACAGTACCTACAGAGCAGAATGCAAATAGCTAATACAAATACCGCTCAGCGGCGTATCGATCCGCCTCGGCTCCAGCTGTCCTCGGTGTCCCTTATCGTCTGAATCAAACGCAAGCTGAACGTTCATCAAGGTGTTATACACTCTTTATTAGGAACACCTCCTCGGTTCTGCACCCATTGTCCATTTTATCAGTTCCACTTATCGTACAGTTCTACAATTACAGCCTGCAGTCCAGCTGTTTCTCTATAAGTTGTTAGTTTCCTCTAAAAAAAAAAAAATTCAGATTTTATCAGTAGTCTGATTAACGAGTTCACATGCACTTGGGTAATCAGATAATGGGAGACATGGCTTTACAGATTTCTACTCTGCGACCAGCCAATAATCACCCACAAGGACGTGGCTTCAAACTTTAAATCCCTCGAGCATACACCGCATTTCAGAGTCTCCCATGATGTGTTCAATCACAAGGTTGCCAGATCACACAAGAGAAAGAAGCCTAGAAAAGCAAGGTTTCTTCTAAAAAGGGGATCTGGCAACCATGGTTAATTCCTGAGAAAACTGATATGGGATTGCAACTCTCATCTGATTTCTCGATCGTAGTACGCTCAAATACACACATGACCACCTAAGAAAAATGTGGTGTGGTGGTGCGATTGGATCAGACACAGCAGTGCTGCTGGAGTTTTAAACACTGTGCGCTCACTATTACATACCATATCGCTCCACGTCATAGACGTCAGAGACAGCAGGTCATCATTGCTGCACAGTTTGTGTTAGTAATCCTTCTTCAGTGCTCGCAAGATGCTGGTGGCTGGACATTTTTGACTATTTTCAGTCCAGCATCAACACCGAGGTGTTTTAAAGACTTGAGCAGCACCGAGCTCGCATCATGAAGGTCGGGTGTCGTGGTTATGAGGACCTGGCGTCCATCCAAGAAGCACACCTGTCTGAGTCCTGAATTCTGGGACGCTTTATGGAAACCAACGTACAATCCCGCTACAATTTCATGGCCATTGTTACGAACTTCATTTTACCTGCGAGTCAGATAGTTTGATTAGCCTAGAGATAGCAGCAAACAGAAGCAGATTATGGTTTATAACGTGTTTCGATTAAGATACCTTTCTCCAACCAGCTCCCACGTCCTGTTAGGTTGCCAGATAAATTACAGGAGATCTCAGGAATTACCACTGCTGTCTTGAAGATGGTGACCTGACTAGTCTGTACCTGCAGACATGCAGTCTGAGAAAGTCTGCTAAATCCACAACCCAGCTAAACTAACAGTGATGCTGTGCATCATAGGAACAGCACAGCAGGTTAACAGAACTAGAGCAAATATGGCATCTGGCATCCACGGGGCATACACATGCCAACAGTCGTTTTCCTTCCGTTTATTCTTTCACACAGGTCTCACCTCTCGCAGTATGGTTTTAATGATTGCGATGAAGAATGAGCTCAGACTGACAAACGTTCTTGAGACGCAGGGCCTTGAGCGATACCGGGTGAGATGTTTCACCTGCGATTGGGGTTCCTGACACGCAATCGCACCATTGCCGGACGAAATATGATCACCAATGCGGGGTGATGTAGGACGGACGAACTGCACCGGCGCAAACAACGCGCGCTCCCCCCCACCAGCGGCTAATGACGAACCCACTGCGGCACGGCGGGGAAACCATCTGGTGGCTGCGAAGCTTTTAAACCCAACAAAACAGTGCCAGGCAAAGAGGTTTTTGGGATGAGCCATGAGCATATATATTTAGGCTCGAAAACAGGCACGCAAGAATGATCTAATGCGCGAGTGCGTCACCTCGGCTGTGCGCCCCGTCCGAATCACGACGAATGCAAGAGTAGACGGGTGATCTTCTGCACGTTGTCAGGTTTAATCTGGGTTCTACATGGCATATGTTGTATGGTATGATAAATCACGCCACAGCAGACCTCTGACCTCAGACAGATTCCACGTAACACATTGCATAGTTGTTCAGTACAGGAAAAGTGCCTTCACCTTAATCCATCCAAATGACTATGCCATCGAAATCCCATTTCTAGCCGCAATCAATGAAAAAAAAAGTTGAATAAATGGCCGACGAATGAAATGAAAAACAGAACATTTTCAGAGGTAAACAGCAGCAAATAAACACATTCTTGGATTTTCTCCATCATCGACGCATACTCGTCCAAAAACACACACAAGCTCTGGGACAGCCTAGCGTGTAATGCTTAGCTTAGCGTAACATGAAGGCAGGCGTGAGGAGTTGGCAACCGTGTCAGATGCTCCATGGCAAATGAAAATATTCCTCCAATTAGGCGTTTGTAACTAAGACGCCTGCCGTTACAGGCTCGAAGCAATTTCCGATAAGACCCTAGTGTGTTGAAGTGAATCCAAGTAATAAATGAGGGAGAGCTGGCGAAACACACTTTTAGAGAGAGATAAAACATACCTAGGAAATGTATTTCTCGCAGGACTTGCAAATCAAATTATTAAGGATCGGCAACTCTGCACGGAGGAGAAGGGAGCTTAAGGAGCCTCGGTGTTAAAGCCGTCAATCTGGCCTATTAAAATGCCCCGTAAGCCACGTCTCAGGAAACGAGCAAAGGATGAAAGAAACACTGTTCTCCATCACACAAATAAATATACCCACTACCGCCCCGTGACACTCCACTCACATGCAGGTACAGTGGTGCTTACTATAGAGCCCTGCCTTAAATGCACCCTAACTTTTTGCGATTTTCTTCCACTAAACAGCGCGAAGGAGAGAAAGACATCACGTCTCAAATTAAACAGACTGACAACAGGCTATACTTCATACTATATTGTACACTCATCCTTGAGAAGGCCATTATAAAACAGTGGATGATGAATTTAGTGCCGGCGGCAGTTGTTTGTCGCCTATTCTCCTCACATCACCGACCGCTGAACACGGACACCATGATATATTCCCCCATATGCACCAGTACCTAATGGTGCATTCCAATAAACCGCCATTCAGTCCGGCAGCACCTCCCTCATTCATTCCGCGAGGCGAATGCTAGTCATTTTACTACGCAGTCACTTAGATCTGGAGAGGGAAGGCGCTGCGAGGGTGAATTACACACTTAACCTTAGCGCCGTCCATAAACAGAGAGAATATGGCGAATAAAACAAATCAATAAGCTAAAATGATCTTCAGCATTGTACATATCTCTGCCTCTCTCCTGGGTGCAGAACGGCTAACACAATGAGATAACGCACAGAGCGCAAAACGCTGGACCAATGTCGCTCACTAGCTAGCACTACAAATTCTGGCAAGAAGTAGCTGCCAAATGTACTGTACGTTAGGGTGTCACCCCTAATTAATAAACGTTTGCTGAGTCTTAAATTGTCGATTCCTGACAATTCCAGCTTGTAACAATAGAAAATGTTGGAAAGTACAAGGGGAGTAAATACTTTGAATATGTTTAGTATTTCTCCGGTTTTTAACCCTCACTTGTTTAAACTTGTATGAGTCGTTTCAGCCAAAACTCGATTCACGATTCACAGTACACTGATTCAGACTCACTACAGCTTTCGCTCAGAGATTTATTTCCTTATTTTTACTTCTACAGTACTGTATTTAGCGCAAATAAATCTCCACAAGTCATAAAAAGGTTTGTTCATAAGAGCCAACCGAAAGCA
Organism: Ancistrus triradiatus; assembly: GCA_025084515.1. Classification (NCBI taxonomy): domain Eukaryota; kingdom Metazoa; phylum Chordata; class Actinopteri; order Siluriformes; family Loricariidae; genus Ancistrus; species Ancistrus triradiatus. The sequence goes on along the minus strand of JAJAGP010000051.1, from coordinate 544,778 downwards.
AAACAGGAATCGAATGCTCCAGAACAGAGTAAGTGTTGTTCACTCTGAATCACTGACTCACTGAGATTTTATCACTTTATCATAACATAAGCTTTGTGTTAAAGATTTTGGCCAACTGTAGGTTAATGCAAGTGTTTTAAACGAACTTACTTATGAGGCTGAATCTCCATCCACCATAACATAATGGAACTGCAATCATTTAAGGTGGACTGGAAAATGCGCACAGGAAGCCATCTTCGGCTATGATACACCAAAGACTCGCTAAACTCGTCAGTTCATGTTACATTTAACTTGTGATGGATTTGTGGAACATATCCCCATGATAAATCAGGCAGCACCTGTACAATACAGCTCCATTACTGCATACCCTATCCAATGTGGATTTTCTGGGGATCTGGAACCCATTCATTCAATTTACATTATTCCATATGGGAAAAATGTGCTCGATACTCTTCATTTTTGGTTCTCGACCAGCCTTCTGGACCGAATTAATGACGAGAACCGTGGTACCGCTGTACATGTGATTGGACGTTGGATGAAAGGATGTTATGAGGCCTATAACTGATATAATAGTATATCAGAATAATATCAGAATATAGAATAGATTACTAATAGAAGAAACAAACCAATACGAGATTAGAATACTAGAATATACACAACAATTATCTCTTCACTTTGCCCACCCCATTTTTCTCTCCCATTATTCAGCTTTGATTGTTCCTGTCCAAAATAGCCAACGTTTTTTAGCTATGATTATTGCAGCCATTGTTTGTCAGTCCTACAAAAAAGCTACACGTCAATGTTTGCCCCTCTTTCTGGCAGTGACAAGTCCGTTTCGTCCAATGAGTGCATGTATTATTACATGTTTCGTTTCAAATTTATAATCCATTAAATCAAGAGGAAACCTTATCCACTCGTGTAATGAAAACCTTAATACCACAGCTCAGCACACAGCTCTGAGGTCATTTCAAGAGCTTTCTGCTTCCGTGTGTGTGTGTGTGTTTTAGAAGGTAACGCTTACCGCACCTAGCGTGCCGCATGGGAAGCCCAATTTACTGCAAACTGCAAAAACAAGCATTACTGTGATCTGATTCTCTTGGATACAAAACACACACAATACGATGCTGGGAGGCCTGCCTGGGGATCCCGCTTTATGTCAATTAGTAAGAGGAGTAAAGAAGAGGGGGATTATACCCAGGGAGAGCGAGAAAACAGAGACAGAGCAGGAGGGAGTGAGGACATGAAATGTCTAACATTTTCTCCACCTCCAAACCAATCCCTGTGGAATCAGCAACAAGGTGGAACACAATACGAGAGAGATAATAGTGATGCTGGGAGAAGGAGAGTACAAAGGAAAGCTAGAAAGCCGAGTTGTGAGGAAAGGAAACATTTATGGCTATAATTTATGAAAACACACTTTCGTCTCATTTTCTTCATTCATATTTCGCTCATTTCAATTTCCCCACAGTTCCCCATGTGGATGAATGACTAAGGGAATTGATTGGGTAAGGGAGTTGACCCCATTACACATGGAGTCATGGATAAAATGTACCCAGGTAAACTTAGAAATGGAAAACACTCTAGTGCACACAATTAACACATATACATCACACCCTTCTTTTAGAGTACTGTGCAAAAGTCTTAGGCCACCATTAGATTTGTTGTTGCTGGTATAATAACCATATAACACATCATCGACAATTGGATTCAAAAATGTCTAATTTGGATACGTCAATCCATGATACTCGTTGCCACTGATCTTCTGTCCAATCTTAGCCTTTTCACCCTGATCCTGATCTTCAAACTGTAGAAGCGTCAACTTTGGATACACATTGCTCTGTCATTATGGGCCAAATGCTCGGAGGAATGTTTCCTTGTTGAACCTAAGCCACGAAGGCAGTTCTGAAGACAAGAGGGTCCGACCTGGTACTAGCAAGGTGTACCTAAATAAAGTAGACCCTGAGTGCATATACACAACATACCAATGGTCCAAACTGAATGCACATGGGTTATTAGCACAGTGTGTAAGGTTACACTCAGGTTTCAACCAGATCTTACTTTCCAGTGCAAGTAGCTTGGACAGCATTTCATAAAGGCTTACTTCTAATAGAACAAGTCAAACATTTCTAAGGATTAGGTTTGTTTATACAGTGATGAACACCCATTACTATTTAATGGATAGTGAGGGACTCTAATCCGAATGCACACGGCTACTTAAAAGTTTCAAAGAGAGTTAAAGCGATATGTTAAATTCACACACACCAAAAAAGAAAAACAATCAAGGACTAACTACCAAATGCCCAGAGTTCGTTTGAGTTCACTGTACTGGCAGCACACCACACTCACAAATGCATTAACCCTCAATTTCATGATAGGTCCGGATAGCATTTCCTTTTCTAAATGAATAAGCCGTGCTCTTCATAGAAGATCTGAAGCCGAGGTGCTGAAACGGGAACGCATGAAAGCAGTCATATCCATTACAGCAGCATGTCTTACACACATGCATTAACCTCATGCGTTCATTTTCAGGATTTACTGCTTCCACTCTCGCCTTTACCTTCCCCTCACGGTGAACTCTCCCTCTGAGATTTATCACTCAGTTTGGAGGCTAGCCTGAAATCAGGTCTAATCCACAAAGCTCAAGCTGCTATTTTTCAACGCTGTTTTGAACACAGAGTACCACGAGTTAACCTTGAGACACTTCCAGTTCCAATATAAAAACAGCCAGGATCAAACCTGTTTTTATACTAATTCCATCAAAATCAGACAAGCTAGGTCTCCGAGCGCGGTCCTTAACCCACAATTGCCTGGACTCTAAGACTGTATTAATAGTAAGTCGTTTTAGATAAATGCATCTGCTTTTTGAAGATTTGACAATTCAAAAGTATTCACCCACACAGAGAACGACAAACTAATTACAAGCTCACACCAAGGGCACAGCATGCTATGCTAAAGTAGGTGTAAAAGAAATCAGCAATTCAAGTAATCGACAAATGCGAACGCAAATGATGCGCAGTGACGAAATTCAAGCTCAACAACAAAACAAGTAGCTAAAAGGAGTGCTGGTCCAAACACAGCAGCATGTGCATCCGTGCTTTATTGGAACAGAAGATAAATCCCTGTTCAAATAGCGGCGCTGAACTGTTCGACCACTGGGTTAATAAAAACAGGAGGGTAATATACGCTCTGGTTCAATATGATGTTGACGTTTGATTTGCCGCCTTCACTGGGACTAACAGGTCACACCTACAGGACTGCATGTTCTGCTTTACAGAGTTCAGGTGCAAATCTGCATCTTGCAAATCAGGTGGTTCAGCGATGGGACAGAAGATTGTAAATTCAAATCCGTGTTCGCTGTTTGCATGAAAGACAAATAACTACATGTGAACATAGTTACGACAAGACTTTAGTTAAATACACCATTGCAGTTCGGTGCTCTTAGACCATAGTGTGTTTTCTCTAGCATGATCCACCGAGGACACAAAGCACTTCTGTCGCTCTGGATAAGGGTGTCTAACGGGGCTGTGTGGGATGCCATTTTATACTTTATACTATTTAAATGTAGAAAATGGCTCCTGATTTGGTTATACCAGGTCATTCCTGGGGTAGAACGACCTAAACCTTGCTTTGCCTAGCAATGAGAAACAACCATGGTGGCAGTGCTACCAGCTTAGTGATTTGGTAGCTGGATTTGGTGACTTTGCAGACAGATTTAGTGAGTTATTAAAAAAAAAAAAATTGAGAAGCGACAAATCTAGCCCATTTTGTTCAAACTTCAGGTTCGTCCCATAACAGAGAACGGCCGAAAATGCCCATGAGTGAGAGGCACAGCTTTGATTACTCATTAGGTACACTGTTTATCATTTTAAAATATTCCTTTGGGTTATCCTGTGCACAGAATAATAGATGGGCAACAAGACAAAGACCTTCGGCAGGATGTCCATACAACCGGATGTCAGAAATATGCAAATTAGCACGTTACATCATCTACCAACATTTAGCGACTATTCAAGCAGGTAAAAAAGTTGGCGAAGAATCGGTAGCAGCAAAAGTCCAATTCAAGGAACAGACAAACGAGAAGACAAATGATAAACGCAAAGCTATGTGTGAAATAAAACAACAAAACACATGTAGCTAAAAGGAGTGCTGGTACAAACACACGCTTTATTGGAACAGAAGATAAATCCCTGGCAGGCCGCTGTTCAAATAGTGGCGGTGAACTGTTCGACTACTGGGTTAATAAAAACAGGTACGCAGAGGGTAATATATGCTGTGGTTCAATATGATGTTGACGTTAGATTTAAGTAAAAACAAAGTCTTATAGCCTTCACTGGGACTAACAGGCACAAAGGCCACGCCTACAGAACTATATACACAATACAGAATGGACAAATCTGCAGGAAAGCCACAAACACTCGGTAGTCAGGTTATTTTGTTTACGTAGTGATTGTTATACTAAAATTTGGGTCCAATCGTCGACTGTTATACACTGTCATTATAGCATTAGCTAAACCGACAGTGTGAGAAACAAGGCCCATACGACCAGATCTAGTTTAAGCACACACACCTGAATTTTAAAAAGCCCTGCACCGAGGTATTGCAGCAGACTCAAACATGTGAGTTAGAAGATCCATTTTTACTCCCAATTTACTTCATTCAGTCAAAGTTCCCAGCAGTGAAGGCAGCCTATTTTTGGCTTGTAGCACACGCTGCATGAAAAGCGTCTACAAAAACCAAACGGTTTCGGCGCACATACCAAACAGACTTTGATTAAGTGTTTGAGGTGCATCTACCTGCTCTGCGAGGGAGATGCAAGAACGTAAGACTAAAGAAGCGTGCAGCAAAGGATGAACCAATCGCTGGAACTTTACCAGAGCAGATTCAGTATATTTCTGATACCACTGTGAAATGGTGCACGCTCTCATCCTTGGACGTCCACCACGTGTCTTTGAAAAGAAGAAGTTAGCAGCCTTGGACTTACGCGAAAACATATTGTTAGTATAACTAATCTAACTTTTAGCTGAGCTGGACCTGTTTATTCATCCATTCAGAGTAGACTCCCATTTCATAACCAATGAGTGGGTCCATTTAATAATGACATTTAGTAACTGTATATATTTCCAGGCTTCAGTGTAGCCTAACAAATGCTGCCAAAATGTTTTTCCTCCTTAAGTTCCCCATTAAAGCTGTATCACTTCAAAATAGACCACACAAGCTGCTGGTGGTGGTCACCATTCAGAACAGATTTGGAATACCTGTAGTATTGTACTGCTTCTACAAGAAAAGCCATACACTGCCCTGATTTGTAGGAGCTTATATAAAGGGACACTCGCTGTCTAATGGAATCTGTCTTTCTAAAAGTCCACAAGGTTAAAGCTGACTTCAAGAGGTTCTAAAGAGCATTCTTATACAAAGCAAAACTTCGAGGAGAAGTCATGCTCCAAGGTGTTGCAAAGCCAATTGCCCTTGGGCAGTGGACAGTTCTAAAACGTCCCAGACACGAGCCGACTGGAGCGCTGCAGCGAAAAAAGCCTAACGCCACCTCATCTGCATAATGGCGCCGAGACTTGTGGGTATCGATCAAGGTTACGAAGCATCTGCAAAAATCGATTCAATTAATTGAGCAAACTAGTGTAGACTACATAGACTGGCACAAGAGGCGGGGAAACCAGAAAGAAAAGAGGACAAGAAAAAGGAAGAGAGAATGAGGGAAAGGTGCCAAGACGCAAGAGACATGAACATTGGTTCTAAAAACGTTGCAAATCTAAAAAATGGCTAGACTTATTAGGACGATGAGGAACGCAGGACAGGCGAGTGAACGCACTCTCAAACGACAGATGGTCATAATGACAAAGGTGCAGTGTTTCCAAACCTTGATTAATAACACAAATAAGAATCCAGAGAAAACAAGTTCATATTCATTTTCAACAAAACAGTACGAGTGTTTTTCACTGAAATCAATATTTCAATCACAGCTTTCATGCGTCTTGTATTTTTCCTCGGTAAATAAGATTTGGTTCAGGTGATCACCTAATCAGTGTGTCATTAAGCAGAATGAGGTGCGTCTGTGTTGCAATTCTTCAGATACGGCAAGGGAATTGCTGAACATCTGACTTTTGCTGTTTTTATTCAATAGATGGGGAAGTTTTGGTACTGTGGGACTGTGGTAGCCCAGCGGTTAAGGTACTGGACTATGGACCAGAAGGTCTAGGGTTCAAATCCCCCCTCGGCCAAGCTGCCACTGTTGGGTCCTTGAGCAAGACCCTTAACCCATAATTGCTTGGATTGTAAGACTGTATCAATTGTAAGTCGCTCTGGATAAGGGCGTCTGCTAAATGCTGTAAATGTAAATGGTACGCCCTCCGATAGGCGGACCCTGTGACATCATGGGTCTCTCACAAGAGGCGGATGTTTTTAAATCTCCAGCAAATCTTAACCAGCAAATTAAGTTTCAAATGACATTATCATACTATAAAATAGTTCGTCTTATGAATAGTTGGTAGAATTATTATTCTTACCACAAAACATTTTATTAACTGCTTATTTACATTTACAGCATTTAGCAGACGCCCTTATCCAGAGCGACTTACAATGGATACAGTCTTACAATCCAAGCAATTGTGGGTTAAGGGTCTTGCTCAAGGACCCAACAGTGGTATCTTGGCAGAGATGGGATTTGAACCCTGGACCTTCTAGTCCATAGTCCAGTAGATGATGCTGTTTGGTAAAAGGGAAGGAGGGTGGAGGTATGGGCAAGGTGTCACTCAGAAACATCGTCCATGTCCTATACTATACTCTCAAAGTATATCGAAGTCCTCACAGTGAGGGCTACCGGCTCAAATACCAGTGAGTTTAAGGTGTTAAAACACTCCAGGAACCCTATAAGTGTCTTAATTTCGGATAACATTCTGCACTGTCGCCAAGCTTGTGCACTGCAGTCAATGCACGATGCAAGTGCGCTCTCGCTCGGTCTCTCATAGTCTAGTCGAAGGCGTTCTAAGCACCGCTGCAATCTCTCGCTGTAGCGGCTCTCGACATGACCTCATAACTGCACTTCAGAACTGAACAGCACGAGAGACAGGGAGCAAGGAATAAAGATCGGCGAGAGATGTGAAAATAGAAAGGAAAAATGTGAGAGTGAGCTGTCCTGTGGCAACACCGAAGGGAACTGCTCTTCTCTGACATGTGCTGTGAAACCAACACCGCAGGGGCACGACTGCTACCGCACTGGAGACATCGAAGAGCGAGAGAGAGATACAGAGACAGGGAGCTAGACTTTAAAGAAAGAACTGGCAACACAGAGAGAGAGAGAGAGAGAGAGAGAGAGAGAGAGAGAGAGAGATGGAGCCTTGCCAGATGGTGGAGGAGGCAAACTTTTTTAAAGATTACAACGTGCTAGCAGGAGTGGGCACGCTGAACGCAGAGGTGGTGCAGGGGCACCAATCATGACTGCAGCACAGGAAACAGCAGCTGACGCTAGGCAGAGCCTGGCGGTCTGAACTGAAGGATGTTTTGACAAGGAGCTGCCATATGGAGGCTAAGTATGGATGTGCATCATTAGTTCGTAAAACCATCTTCTGGAATGGTTGATCAAAAGCTGTTCTCTGTTCCATGATACACTAGCATACTATGATACATAGATGGCTTGATGACGAGTGAGAAGGTAACAACAACGTAACACGATTACGAAATGACATCGCCAGTACAACAAATATGCACAAAAGAAGTTCTGCAATTCAAGTATTGGAGAGGCAAAGTCGCCTGATATTGGAACTTTATATAGTGAGTGGCAAAAGCATGGCGATCTTCACTTGGCGGCTAAACATTTCCGATAACTGATCAGTCCTGCACACTGGAGGATGTATGGCCTATTCCTCTGTATAGAACAGTTTCAATACATGGATGTTGTTGGGTTTCCTCAAATGAACAGCGGTTCAACATTTCTATTGGATTAAGGTCAGGACTTTGACTGGGCCATTGCAAAGCATTTTTCCTCAACAACAGACCAAGTAACCTCATTTTTGTTGAGTTCTCTTTAAGGAGCCGTGTGGAAATCTGATCATGATTTAGGTAATATTTATACAGGACAGGTTTGGCTAGGAGGGTCACTGTTGCGGAACTGAAAGATGATCCCCCAACCAGGCCTAACCTCCCTCGGACAAAGTCAATCATGTTTTGTGGGTTAGCATATTAGACCTCTGAGTATTCCTCCTGTCAAAAGTGCCCCCATGAAAGGACATACCAAAGAACACTTTCGCCAGCAAACTCCTCAGGACTCAATTTCATCAACAGCTTTAGGATTGTGCACCCACTCAGTGCAACAGAGGGCTAAACTTCATAAAGAACTCAATAGGAAGACAAGGTCCTTAGAATCCTTACCTCCAATGTGTCAGCTACCGTCGAAGAACCCACCCACCAGTGGAGAGCACAAATATGAGCACAAATGGCCAAATATAAATTGGTTGGTTGGAATAGTTGAGTTACAGCATAGCTCTATAGGTACAAAGTGCTTTGTTTAAATGCATACAGGCCCAGTTTCTAATGAACTACCACCTCCTGTAGTGCACCAACATCTCGACTAGCAATCCTGCTACCACACGGTCACCACTAGCCATATGTATTACAACCGTCCTTCATACCCATTTACACCGAATCCATTTAACCTTTCCCTCCAACACAACCGACATCAGCGTTCACCATATGTCATCTCTCCTTAGATTACATCAAGCTGCCCCACTCTCAATCCCAATAGGACTGCCAGCCATGGAGACATAAACATGATAAAATATCTCTGAGGTCAGAGTTGCTCTGTGGGAATCTGAAGCACAGCAGTTCTGGGGTTTGGCTTCAACTGACCCAGGGGATGTCTGTTGATTTAAAGCGCCTGGGGAAAAGCATTTCAAAGTCGGCAGCTGAATTTTTTTTCAGTTCTTCTCAATATAAACAAAAGTTGCGAATACAGGTGCGCAAAATCCTTTCAGGTTTTCAGAAACCTACTAATGGCATGAGTGTGGGTATAGGTGAGAATGAAACGAAGAACTGGGGGTAAAAAAAAAATAAAAAAAGTGTCAGAGACTAATTACCTTGTTTCACACATTTCAGCTAGCTATTCTCAGACGGATATTATTCGAATGCAGAAAAGTACCGACACGTTCACAGTAACAAACAAACGCTCGCAGAGCTTCGACCATTTCAGACAACACCTTTAAAGAGCAGAGGATGTGATCAAAAAATGCAGCGCAGGTGAAAGGAATCCCCAGTCGAAAGCATATGTGGCAGGTGACAGATAAATAAACATAAATAAATGATTTGAACAGAAATAAAACGTAGACGGTAATTAAAAATGCTTTTTGTTTGCTTCACTCTCTGTTGCAAGAGCAGACACGTTCAGCCTGAACCGCAGCAGATTAACAGCGGAAATGCTGGCTTTGTGGAATCGAGTCACGATCTCCAGAGACTTCTGCTGTCACACGTAATCACTGTAATCATTCGTGAGCTATCCATAATAGTTTTATTATTAGCTGTCATTCAACAATCACAAAACAAAAGTTTAAAGAAAAAAGGACAAACCTTTCAGTTTTCAGCTCAGCGTGTTAAAATTTGCTTTCTAACAAATGTGTTCATTTATGTACGTCTATATAACCTCCATAACATGTACTTATATAATCATGCTAAATGTCCGGTGGTCTTGAACATGGTCATTTTGATATATTTAGAAAACATAACGGTGAAGAAATGGATGCAGATAAAGCTGAAATGGATAATATGAGTAATTATTTAGAGGACAAGGGTTAGGGGCTGGACTGGCTAACGTAAATTCACTTGTGGAGACATTTTGCCGACCCCCCATGAGGGAAACGGCTTTTTAACAGAAAAGTTAGGTGTAAGTGTAATAATAACAACTAGATCTGTATTTCCTGAAGGAACTACAACAGTGCTTGAAATGTGGCAAAAGGAAAGAATATGGCATGTGGGGCAAGAATTTTGGCCTTGTGTGGGGGTTGTGTCTCAATAGTTTTGGTTGGTTGCGGGGGTATGACCCAATAGTTTTGGCCACATGCGGGGACGTGTCCCATTACTTCTGGCTTTGTGCGAGGGCATGACCCAATACTTTTGGCCGCGTGCTGGGGTGTGACAGAATACTTTTAGCCTTGTGTTTTAGGTTGTGACCCAATACTTTTGGCCACGTGCGGGGACGTGTCCCATTACTTTTGGCTGCGTGCAAGGGCGTGACCCAATACTTTTGACCACGTGTGGGGACGTGTCCCATTACGTTTGGCTTTGTGCGGTGGCATGGCCGCGTGCTGGGGTGTGACAGAATACTTTTAGCCTTGTGTTTTGGATTGTGATCCAATACTTTTGGCCACGTGCGGGGACGTGTCCCATTACTTTTGGCCGCATGCGAGGGTGTGACCCAATATTTTTGGCCGTGTGTGGTGGACATATCCTAATACTTTTGTCTGTGTGCGAGAGCATGTATTTAATACTTTTACCCTTGTGTGGTGGTTGTGTCCCAATACATTTGGCCGCGTGCGAGGATGTGTCCCAATACTTTTGGCCACGTGCGGGGGTGTGACCCAATACTTTTGGCCACGTGCGGGGGCGTGACCCAATACTTTTGGTCGTGTGTGGGGGCGTGTCCTAATACTTTTGGCAAGAGCATGTATTTAATACTTTTAGCCTTGTGTGTGGGTTGTGTCCCAATACATTTGGCCGTGTGCGGGGGCGTGTCCTAATACTTTTGGCTGTGTGCGGGGGCGTGTCCTAATACTTTTGGCTGTGTGTGAAGGCATTTCCCAATACTTTTGGCCGCATGCAGGGCCGTGTCCTAATACTTTTGACCGTGTGTGCAATTAACTGAAACATTAACTGTGTGCAATGAGCCGAAACCTTTTACGTTTCACCTACTTCATCATCACAGGATGAACCTCAGACTTCTGTTATGACCACGGATCTATTAAGTACAGTACTTACATTCTTCTTGTAAACAAAAAGGTGAAAAAAACAGACTGGAGCCACAAGAGTACTGAAGAGCATCTAAACCTTTGATCACACGTCACTGGCTCGCCTCATCACACAAATCCAGTTGGACAGAGCAGAAAGGTAAATCTGATTTGAGCATTTACCCTTAAGCCTGGTGCCCAGATTCTAGGGGGGGTGCATGAGTACAGAGACTTTCAGTTCAGACATTTATAGATCTGACTTTTTGTAATCAAAACCTAAGGCAGGAGGGCGAGTAGAAGAATCCCATGGTTATGCCTTCAATCCAAATGCACTGCCGAGTCTGTGACCCATGCAGAGCACTTCAGCTCCGGATAAAAAGGAAAAAGGGAAAGGCACATTTGAAAGAGAGGAGGAAAAAGGCAGACACAAAGGTACAGGCAGGCAGTTTAGACGAGACCGAAAGATAAAAGTAAATACACGACATCAGAGCATAGCCTACAGGTAGACAAATATGAATACACGCTTTACACTTCAACTGCTTGGATTGTGCTCAGGAGTGGCTTAATGTCTGCTCCGATCAGGAAAGGGCTGGTGCTCAGCACTGTCGCTTCACAGCTCCAGAGATCTCCGTCTGTATGGAGTTTGCATGTTCTCCCTCACTGCAAAGACGTGCCTTACGCCAACCAAGTGTCCTAAGAATGGACTGTTCATGTGCTACCAGTTCGTGACCCATCGAGGCTTCCACAAGATCTCTGAAGGCATCAGCACTAGATCCTTTAAGTCCCGTGGGTTGCGATGTGCAGCCTCCACGGATCAGATTTGTTTGGCTAGCACATCCCACAGCCGCTCGATCGGACCGAGATCTGGAGAACGTGCAGGCCAAGTCGACATCTTGAACTCCTTGTGATGCTCCCCAAACCATTTCTGGCAGGGTGCATGACCCTGCTGGAAGAGGGCACTGCTATTAGGGTACAATGTTGCCACAGAGGGGTGCACTTGGTCTGCAACACTGTTTAGGTAGCTGGTACGTCTCAAAGCAACATCCATGTGGATATCAGGACCCAAGGCTTGTGGACAGAACATCGCCCAGAGAATCACTGTCCATTTTATTAACTGCCTGTCAAAAGTCTTAGGCCACCATACCACAGTTAGTGGTTTAGCAATAGTATAATGAACATATCTAATAATTTATCAGTCTCTATTAGAATGCAACCAGAAAATACAAATCTAAATGGTGTCCTAAGACTATCGCACAGCTTAAATGGCAGACGCACTTTCCATTTTTTCAAATGTTATTTAAGCAGACCACACGTTATTTCTATCATTGTGGGGACTCGCCGTTAACATAATATCCCTGTAGTGAATCAATGCTGCACCCAAAACTAACCTTAACCTCAGGAACCTAAGCAAATAGGAGTCATTCGCATTCCAAGTGATGCTTCTATCCTTGGAGGCATTTGGTCCTCAAAATGACACACCGACATGACCCTCGCGTCAATTCCATTCCCCCACCCCACGCTCTCTCTTTATCCCCCCGAGCTCAACCTGTTAACGCAAAAGGTTCTGTCCTTTGGGGACAGGCCATGCAGCACAAATTAAAAATCACTCGAGAGAGAACGATCACTTTAAGCTTAGCCTGTTGTTAAAGATAGCGTGGGCATCACCCTGTCGTCAGGCATCAAATTACCATCACGCTAACCGATCCTAGCGGCACGGCGTACAGCTAGGCGTAGAGACTTGGCCGGTAATACCAATTAAAGACACGCTAAGTAAGACTTTCTCATGTGCTGAATGTGAGCCAGGCGTAGAAACTGATATTCAATCTTCTGTTAAAAGGTACAGCGTAGCATTTTATCGTTTGCCGGCAGGGTGTGGAGAGCAGTTGCAATTTTCGGTTAAAGGCTCTCTCTTTCCCGTTACGCTTCCATCGCACATAAAACCTGCTAATAACAGAATGCAAAACAGGCAAACTGGCAAAAAGGATTTTGCTTAACATAACTGTTTTCCCATTAAGAAACAAACACGATGTTCCTCCCTGGTTCTGCACAAACAAGTTAACATTTCATCTTTAAATCATAAAATCATTATCAATTTAAAGCTCGGTTCATGACTGCTAAAATGTCATCAAATACCAGCGTGTTTAGCTTGCAGGGGACGGAGCTGCATGCTAACTGGCATCCTGCATGGCGATTACATTGACTGATCTATTGATGACACGGGCTGGTCCCTGCAGGAGGTCGTGAGCCAATGAGATGAGGCTGGATCCCGTGATTCCAGTCACGCATGGAAAGCTGAGCTTCCCTTAACTACTTTCTCCACGTGCCGCAGACAGAGAGGGCCAGGGCTCCTGAACTATGGACCTCAATCACCGCTGATCTGCTGACCCCCGTACAGGCAATAACCGAGATCTCCATCATTCTTGAATGACCCAAAAAGCTGCTCCTGACCCCGGATCCATTGGCTGACTAGAATATGGATCTGGGTAATATGTTTCTCATTGGATTTCTGCCATTTATTTCAGACTCACATACAGAACCTGACTTCACCCGGCTCGATGAGCTCATACAATTTGTACGCCTGAATTGCTACAGCTGGCAATGAGAAGAAGAACATTTATAATAATCACATTTTCCCCTCCGTTTTTGCCGCCGCTCATCGTGGTCAGGGTCACGGCCATGAGGTTCTTGTGCTGAAAGGCAATGCTTCTCATTTATACCAAAAAGTTCTATTATTTTCTTCTCACCCATCCGCAAAATATTTCTCCAGTAGCCTTTTGGCTCGTCTGCTTAAACGTTAGCAAACTACAGACGGGCAGCAACGTTCTTTTTGGATAGCAGCAGCATTCTCCTTGCAACCTTGTCCTGCACATCATCGTTGTTCAGTTATCTCCTGATTGTAGACTAGGGGTGGGTACTGGAAAGGACTTCACGATACGATACGCATCACGATACCTTGGGATATTCCACACAGTTCAGCGAAAATATAAGAACAGCTGAAATGCAAGTATAACACCGCTAATTCAGCGGAAAACCGAGTCAAAACACTGAACATTGTCTAATGTTCTAACGTGAAAGAGGCCTTTAGTTGCTTAGAGGTTACCCTCGCTGACCATCACGCACCTTTCTCTGGTTAAAACCATCTCCTTTGTTGCTACCATAACACAGTTCCAAAAACACATTATGAAGATCAGATTTCTACAGCTCCCCATTTGTCAAATACCACAGGGTGCCTCGCACCTGATTATCATCCCAGTGAAATCATCTCACTCTAAATTTCACCTGCTAATCCTAGAGGTTCACATGCCTAAATACAAAATGCCCAAGTATGATATTGTGGTTTCATTTGTCTATTGTTTTTAGTCTACTTTTGGGACTCGTGATAAAATGTAATGGCGTTTTGGCTCATTTTTGTGCAGTTAAAACTAGACCGCATAGATCTGTTAGCTTTGCTTAACACTCTGACTTTAAACAAAAAAATAAATACGCCAAGATTAGCTATCGATGGTACAGGTGTAGCTAATGATTGTGATAAATAGCAGCAGGTCAATCATACACATGGTCTATTGTAGTGTTCAGTTTGCATTGTCTCGGTGGTGCTGCGTTCAGGGTACTGGTCCAACAGGGGGCAACAACAGGGGAAGGAAACAAAATTGCTCCTGGGTGAAATATTCCATTTTTACCTCCTTGGTCTTCTCCCTTTCCATATTTCTCAGCCAGCACATTATATCCCTGTATACATTTCAATCAATTAATAATGCAGCAGGGGATCAGTGAAATATAAGAACCTCACCTCAACTGTTTTGTTTTTTTACAGAAACTGCAATCTTTTGAAAAACCCAAAGAATCAAAAGATCTGAGGTTAAGCTTAGGTGTAGGTGTAGCATTAATTAGCTACAGTAGTCATTATGTCAATGGAAAGTCCCCACTAGGATAGTGATACAAGTGTGTGTGTGTCGTCCTTTCCTCAGTCTATTAGGAGGAGTTACGGCTCGTGCAAACTGAAGAAGTTGCAGCTGCCTGATCAATTCTGGATCATTTTGCCGAGTATATTTCACAGAGAGTGATGGATATGAGTCTGAACAGAGAGAAGAGAGAGAAACGTGAACCGAGGGACTAAACAGAAGGAACGAGAGGATAAGCATTCCACCTCCGGACAACCCAACTGAGATGCTCTCTTCAGTCACCTTTCATTTCCCCTAATCAATACTGGGGCGAAGTGCAGGGCCAAAGTGAATATGCCACATTTAAAGAGGCCTGATCATACTCTGTAGTGAAAGCTGGAGTGGTGCTAAAATGATTTGGAACCCTATAGAAGTTGCTACATTTCTGCATAAATATAACCTAGGAATCTCACCAGATTTTCACACATGAAAAATAAAAATAAAGAGAACCCAATATTACCTATCTTTGAGAGGAACAAGTATGTGTATCTAGCAGTAGCACTTGGTGTTGGGATTGGTGGGATTGGTTTTATCAGAGTGTGATCTTGACAACACATGCATGTGGCAGTGTATCGCGAAACAAACAAAGGAGGTTTCTGAGGACCTCAGAAAAAGAGCTGTTGATATTCATCCGGCTGGAAAAGGTTACAAAGATATCTCTAAAGAGTTTGGACTCCACCAATCCACAGTCGAACACTGTGTACAAATGGAGGGAATTCAAGACCACTGTTACCCTCCCCAAGAGTAGGCGACCGACAAATATCAGTCTGCAAGGTCACAGGGTAACGTCTAAGCAAATAAAGGTCCTTTTCACATCGGCTAATGTTCGTTAGTCTACCATCAGGAGAATAATGAAAAACAAATGCTGTGCATGGCAGGGTTTCAAGGAGAAAGCTACTGCTCTCCAAAAAAGAACAATGCTGCCTGTCTGTAGGTTGCTAAAGACAATGTTGGCAGAGTCAATAGCGAAGGCTATTGTTTAAAAAAAAAAAAAAAAAAAAAGCTTGTGGATGGATGAAACCAAAACAGACCTTTATTATAAAGAGCATGTTATTTTTTATTCTGTTTCATATTTAGAAGCATGTAAGTAACAAACAATATGCCAGGAGAAAGCAAAACACTGCATTTCAGCATGCGTATCTTATCCCATCTGTGAAACATGTTGGTGGTAGTAGCATGGTTTGGGCCCATTTTGCTGCATCTGGACCAAGACAGCTTAGAACAATGAATTCAAATAATAATTCTGTCCATGAACTGAATCTCACGAGGACATGGGTCACGTAGCACAAGTCATTCGACCAATGAATGGTTAAAAAAATAAAGTACATATTTGAAAAGACCAAGCTACATGAACTTAATTCAGTATAAATGTAGTCAAAGGACCCGAAACAAGCAGTGCATGTGAGGAAACCCACCAACATCCTGGAACGGTAAGTTACTAAAAATGTTGCAGTTATTTCTCCTCAAGGGAGTCATACTGGATACTGAAAGCAATGGTTCACATACTTTTGCCACTTACAAATATGCAATATTGGATCATATTCCTCAGTAAATAGCAAATAAAAAGCAAAAACAGTGGTTAAATTGGGTTCTCGATCTACTTTCAGGACAGTAGAAAATGTTTTAGGACATGCAGAAATATAGAGCATTCTGTAGGGTTCACAAACTTTTAAGCACCACTCTGTTCAGAAGCAGAACGAATTAAATTCTAATTTAGCAAGCGAAGCCAGTACAGTGTGCAGTGCTGAGGAGACTTGGTGAGGGAGTGACAGACTCGCAGCGCCGCGATTGCTCAAATTACTGCCAAACAAACAATGTAATCAGAGCTCTTCTGCTGTACTCGATATCAAAAATCCACATCAGTGCAGCAGACCACTATTCATTAAAGATCTCACACCAAGATAGCTGACCTGGGATTAATTCCATCATGGCTAGAATTACATCAAATCCACGGCTGCAGGTCATATAGTCTGGAAAACGATTTTGTAAAGACAAAATTAACTGCTTGTTACCGGCATAAGAAAATGATCTTAAGATGGGGAGTTCATTACAGGCGAGTCTGAACTCGTAGTCGAATGTCACATTCTGCATGTTAGCAAACAAAGCCGGCACGACGCGGCAGAGCCGGAAATATTTGAGCTCATTTTTAATGTGTCGACAAACATTAACATCAAACGAGATTGCAGAAACATTCTCACTCCCTCAGTCGAAGGGACCTACTGGCAACAGCGCTGCGTGTGAGGACACTGCATTTGGTGTAAACAACAATCTGTCTTTAAAACGTTTCTGAAGTGTCTACGCGCTGCTCTTTGATACCGGTTCTAAAAACATAAGCGTATTCCAAAACGTAGCAGAAATCTGTCACTGTATATCCGCTGTTCTGTTGTTCCTGTGAAGACAGCAACACCTGATTCTTGCGACTCCAGGGCAAATTGTCAACAGACTACATTTTGTTCACACACCATATGCTCATGTGCTGTTTATACTGTGACTAGGGTGGTGCAGCAGTTAAGGTATTGGACTTGTGACGGAAAGGTCTAGGAATCAAGTCCATACACCGCCGAGCTCCTACTGAGGGGCACTTGGCTCTTATCCTGAAATTGCTTGGACTGTACCATGTAGGTCAGAATCAGTACAAGTCACTCTGGGTAACAGCAGCTGCCAAGTGACTAAATGGAAATTCACTTATATATTGTAAAAAGTTATTTCACACTATAGTAGCAGCACCAACAACTATGCGCTGGAACCAGATTGGTCTCCCATTCACTATTCCATACATTCAACATACAGTCCTGGGCAAAAAATGAGCCAAACCCAAAACTGCAACATCAGTGTTGCTCCACTCAATGGTAATGGCTTCAAGCAGTTCATGAGCAGTTAAATTTCCCAGTTTCCCAGTTAGTTTGCCTTTAATGTGAACAAATATTCTCTATAGGGTTCAAATCTGCACTACGACCAGGTCAAATCATGAGCCTGGTGGACTGTGGCAGACCAACTAATGACTAGAAGATATTTTGGAAGATGTTCAACACCCGACCACGAGTGCTTTGAGTTTTAGATCATTTAAATCTTTCTATGTCTTTATCTTTGTGTACAAGTAGGTAAAGAGTGACAGAGGTCTCAGGTGTTCATTTTCTTACTTCATGATCATTCTGTGCCCAATAATATGTTGTTGGGACCATTAGGAGCTCAATGATTCACAATTATAGGTTTGGCCCAGGTTTTTGTCCAGGAGAGTACACTCCGGGAGTTTTTCCTTGCCACTGTCGCCCTAGGCTTGCTCAATTTGGGACTGGACGTAGTTATTAGGAGATAATCTAAACTTGTAAAGTTGCTTTGAGACAATGCTCCATTGTAAAAAGCGCTATATAAATAGACCTGACTTGACTTGACTTGATTCAACAGTCAAAAGACTGTGGTAGCCTAGTGGTTAAGATACTGGACTGTCAAAAAAAAATCCTACTTCTGCCATGCTTCCTCTGTTGGGTCCTTGAGCAAAACCCACAACTGCTTGGACTGTAAGGTTGTATCACATGACATCACTCTAGATAAGGGCGTGTGCTAAATGATGAAATGTAAATGTAATACTGGCATTAAGCAGGTAACGCTCTGGACATGATGGAAATGAAAACAATGAATTATTAAAAAGTAATAAATGCACACTGGGCAAACAGGAACAAGTATATCTGTGGTTAATTGGGATGAACACCATAAAAATCCTGAGATTAATGGGATCTGAAATGCTTCAAATCTTTTCTTGAATTCAAGCACAGTTTCAAAGTTTTTTGCAGGCACAGTCATCTTTTAATCTTCTCCTCAAAGATCACTCGCCTATAGATTAAAATGTAATCACCTACATCTTTCTCACTTTCATGACTGAACTCGTGACGCAAAAAATCCAGATGTAGGCAGCGGTCTTACCAAGGGATCCCATCCTCAAAAAGAGTAACATCCTAACCCTCTTATGTCCAAAGAAAACAACAGCGCTAGAAAATGACCAGGTACGTAATCCAGGTTTGAGTGAATGTCTTTTCTCTTGCCAACACTTAACAGCTCCTCGCAATCACACATGAACGGCGCTATCGCATCAAGTCCACCACAACACACACACAGACCATCCTTTTCTCTCCACTTCTAAAGAAGGATGAGGCTTTGATGTTATTTTTGGGCCAGTGATTCAAGAAAGTCAGTGAAGTACCATCATGATACAGGAGGAAACATTGGACAAGCTTTAAAGAGTAATTTGGTTTAAAAAAAAAAAAAAAAAAAAAAAAAAAAAAGGGTCAGAGCGCTGCCTATCCGGCTGCAAATGGGATACTATGAAGACGGAAAGTACACAAACACACTGAATATGACACACAGACAGCAATGCCACAAAGCATACAGCACCACATGCCCTTCATAGTCTATAATACACACTTCTGCACGATGTTTAATAACGATAATCCCAATGCTTTTTGTCAGTATTGAATCCCTGCTACTCAATATACACTCCTCAATCATTTTATTAGGTACACCTCATTGTTTTTACACTCATTGTCCATTTATCAGTTACACTTACCATTTAGAAGCACTTTGTAGCTCTACAATTACAGATTGTAGCATATATACATCCTTGTATCTGTCTCCAAGCATGACATGAACACTTAATATTGGACGAATAGCTAGTATTCATCTAGATTCCCCTTTATTCAAGGTGGACACATTCCAAGATTTTCTACAGATGTCTGAATTTGAACACAATACCAAACTCATTGTTTATTTCTGGATTTTTTCATTTTTCAATCTGCCAACTGAAACCTTAGGTAATCAAAGCCACGGAAAGCAAATCCGCAAAATAAGGTTGCGTACAGAACATAATATTCAGGTTAAGGATCGTTCTGTAAATTGATTAACCCAAGACTTATTCTAATATTTCACACGATTAATTGCACAGCCCTAAATCACACAGGCTGCATATCCACAGGTCTGTCTTTTGTAAGGATGGTGGCATTAGCAAGCCTGGTCACGGCTCTTGCACTCATAACACACCTGGGTGAGATTACTGAGGTTTATTATTAGAGCTGAGTGTTCTGATTTGCTCCGAGGTCTGACCAGTCATTACCTGGCACATAGGAACTGGAACACACAAGAAACGAAAACACAAGTGCACTAAAGCCACCGTAATCGGAGCATTAGGGCAAAATATCCTATTTTCGAACTATAGTTACAGTACAAGCAATGAGCAATTACATAGTGGATATAACGTGGAGCGTGCACAGAGCAGATTTGGAGTTATTTAGGGTTTCGGCAGGACAGAAACAACGATTTAATAAAGCGAAATCAATCTGTTGTAGCTGAAAGACGGTCAGATTTAGACTGCTTATATTTCCCAAGTATAGTAATAACTCTTTTCGTTCTGCACCTGCAGCATGACGCTCCACTGCTACATGCATTAGTGTTTGTGTCAACCCGTTTGAGCTGGCCGACCGTCTTTATGAAAAGGCATTACAAATCCATTTGGCCAGCATCGTTTATGCACTTGTGGTGAAACCAAATCCCATTCCCTACCCTGCGAATTCTATTCCCATTAGATTGTTCATGTATCACGACGCAGTTCCCCCATAAATTATTATCCCTCTCCGCCAGCCTGCAGACCATGTAAAGTAAACAGACCCTATACCATATAGAGTACTGTGCAAAAGTCTTCGGCCACCATTAGATTTCTTGTTTTAGCAGTGGTCCACGCTTCGCTGGCATTTCAAACTTGGATCCGTCACTGCATGATACTCTTTTCCACTGATCTTGATTCCAATCTTTGTGAGCATTAGTCTATTTTTGCTCCTTCCAAATAAGGCTGCTACCCTTTCAAAAATCATTCCTGATCATACTTCTTTGGACTGTTGAAGGGTCAATCTGACACCCCGAAGAAGCTGACAGAAGGTGCTATGGCTTAAGTTTAAGGGGTGGTCACACTGAATACTTGTCACTGTAGCTTATAGAAGCTGATTTTTTCTGATTTTGTTCCAGTTTTTAATACTGCAAAAAAATTGGTTGTATTTTAATAAAGAGACTCATGAATAATTATATATTGCTAAAACAATGGTATACCTAATGTAACGGTGGCCCAAGACTATTGCAGAGTAGCTCTAAAGATCCCTGGTTCAATCCCAACCTTGGACACCACCTGTATGGAGTCCGCCCTGTGTCCATGGGGGTTTACTCTGGGTACTCTGGTTTATTCCCTCAATCCAAATTCATGCTCTGTGTTGCCTTAGTGTGAGTGCATCTGTTAAAATAAACCATATGTACACGTCCATAAACAAGCTCTTGCCTTCAATATTCAACCTCATGACAATGGTATGAACGTCTGGCAGGATTCATGCAAATAATGTTGACGTTACCGCGGCAGAGCCAATCAGCTAATCAGCTCACGTCTCCAGGGGACACCTAAAAGCATGTCAGTCATCATGAAAACCACTTCACTAAGACACACATACCCGCCCATCTTTGAATAACATCCTTTTTGTCCACTGACTGCGTGTTTGATGAGTACTAATTAATCTGATTAGACCACTGGAGAAAGCGACTTGCGCTAGTAAGGGTGATGACCTACTGCTAATTCGCTCCACCCTCTGCATTTAATCCTATTCACTTCCATTCTTCCACCGCTTTGTTCCAGCCCGAGCCGTCACTCAAGTGACTATTGTATCTCAAATGCCTGGTTTTGTTCTTCAATGAAGCATTGTGTTAAAGCAATGTGCAGACAGGCTGTTCAGCACTCTCAGAAAAATGTAGCGATGGAGGCTATGAGCAGTTTTATTTCATGATCTGTTCAATATATAATAGTAAAAGTATGATCACGGCATAGCCTTATTGTAGAAAATGCTATTTAAAATGAGTACTAAAACTTTGGACTAAACAACAAGGAGTCGGTGCCCTTGAGTGTGCTGTGCTTTGGAATGAAGTACAGTTCATCAACAGAACCTGAATTACATTGGTGTCATAACTGTTCTATCAAGTTACATACGTTACATGAAATTACACGTCGTTTTTTTGGAACGTCACCCCCAGTGCACGGTTCTCACAAAGAATGTTCCAATACTACATCTATCTTTCTAACTTTATCTCTGGGTGGTTAAACACATAGCTTTGTTTAAAGTACCATGTTGTGCAAAGAAGTCACAATGGATTCACACCACGATATCAAATACGCCCTACTCTATATTCCTCTGGTGTCATACAGCGAGTAAGAAGTTAGTAGTGTTGTTGGTTGTTACGCTGGATCCTGTTGATCAAAGCAACCGCAACTGGCTGACTCCCAGGGAACTTGGCTGTAGCTGCAAAAAAAAAAAAAAGTTTGCAGCAGCAGCTAGGGTAAAATGTATCCCCAGAGTGCCATACTGTCAAGAAACCAGTGAACTAGTGATGACGATGCAATATTTTAGCACTCACTCAGCAAGTGGCTACTCTATGACCCTGCCCGATTTGTCTCTGTATCCCTGCATTCTGGGTTCTCTTCACCCTACCCCCATCCTCTCATCCCATCCCCCGCTGATTTCCTCTTGCGCGTATCCGGCATTTTGGGGGAAAAAAACCAGATCATATGTTGCCCTTATGGTTCATGCATGGCCCAGAGGAACTCTTGGCAAGCATACACCATTGGTAGATGCCGCTGCCTTGCTTTGCCCTTGTTTTCATCTGTCTGTGTTCTTTCCACTCTTGATTTCATCTCTTGTTCTCTTTCCACAAAACTCAGATGTAAGGAGGGCGTTTAACTGCTAGAAAAAGCCAGCCATCTCCAGTTCCTTCTCAACCTCCAGCTTGTGTAGGCCGTCCCTTAAAAATGATTCCAATACGCCCAATTCTAAGAACTTGACGAAAATCCACCTACTGACACGCCATTTTACTCAAATCCTCACTCCCCACCGGTGGCTATCAGCCATGCTGCAGCCACAAAGCTTAGGACCCCCTATCAGTCCAGCTTTCCTTGGGTGTCCCGCTCCAGCCTCAGAAAGAGATAATGAAAATCAAAGATGGAGCTGATAAAGGCCGGAATAACTGCAGTCCTCTGAATGGAGAGCTCAATCCGGCAGCCTGGCGACGACATTTGTCTGTTCAGCTTGATAACTGTGGCTTAGATGAGCAGAGCTGCTCTAGAGATTACGTTGATGTTAAAAAGTATCATGACAGAGAAACGGAGGAAAGCAGCACATCGATCATAAAGTCTATTCAAAATGGAACGAGAAAATGGAGAGATTCGATGAACGCAGCCAAGCCTACATCCCTATAATCATGCATCGCTCAAAAACACACACAGAAAACTTCAAACAGGTCTGTTATGCATTAAGAAAGCAAGGAGTTTTGTGTAAATAATAGCATCCTCTTAGCTGCCTTGACAGGCTTTACACACTCTGCATGTTTACTGAGCTTACAATGCAGACAGTTAATGCATAAGCCAATATGAACCTCTACCTGAAGTCAACAGGAAAATCATTAAAAAATGACTACTGTAATGCACACTTGGCAAATTGAAATACATTAGGCTAGCAGCAGACTAAACACTAAAAATAACACTGAGCTACATCCGCCTAATATGATTTTCCATGGACGAAGGCCAGACCTCTCTGGAGTAGAAAAACCAATATACTACCAACTCTATCAACCTACCCCTTCCTAGAAATTCCTAGAGAGAGAGCATGTTCTTTGATCAATGAGCGGAAAAATAAGATGGGATCAACGGGGGACAAGAAATGAGGCCATTAGTCTGGTAACCTGAGGGAAGAGCGATGCAGCATTGATAATGCAGGCATAAAGAGATGAGGTCAATTTTTTTTTCCTAAGCGATTTTTTCGGAGTGTCCTGCCGGCAAACCCGAGTGCTCTCGGCCCGTGGAACACCTCCTCGTTCAAAAATGAAACCAACCAGACGTGGACAGAGAGAAATGACCCAAAGATTCATTGCAGCATGCTGAGCTGGCTCCTGTTCACAGTGAATAAATACGAGGTTTGAAGGGGTTCATGATCCCAGCCATTTTCCTCTACAACGGACCCAGCAAAATAGCATGCTGAACTACGAAGAGTGAAAAAGAAAGACTATATAGCAGGCGTTAACAAGGGAGAGTGGCAAATAATATACAAGTATAAGACGCTGAAATTAGAGGTGGGCAACATGACGATATTTCATCGTATCGTGATAAACTGGGTCATTGTGATAGACAATATTCTTTTCTGAGCATGTCGAGGATATCGTTACTTTGTAAATTGACTTTATTTTGTCAGTTTTGTTATTTATCACAATATTAAGCCATTTTAAATATTCTGGCCAAGAAGAGAGTAAAAAAGGATAATTAGCAAGTTAACAGCAAGAGATTTCCAAAATTAGACTTTAGCGCCATAAAAAAGCCTAACAGTGCGATATTCAAGGAACAGCATATGAAAAACTAAATGCTGACACCGTTACAGATGCAAAAACAGTGAGAACGCACACAAACACACCACACACATACGCCTCCCTCTCGGAGAGAAATCTCTCCTATATCCTATCCCTCTATATAGAGTTTTCTCTGTGCTGTGTTGGCTGGTAATAAGGTCAGCGAATCTCATTACGTCCAGGGGCTGCGAGTTTTCGATTATCATTTGGCTGCCAGCGTAGCTCTGAGCGGAAATGGAATGATATTTTGTTACCCACCATCTGCCGCATGGCCCAAAACACTTCCTTTGCAATACCGTAACACGCTGTGAGTACCGGGGCGGCCGAAAAGTTCGCTGACTACCGTATACCAGTGAACCACACCGAAAACCATGACTGCGCTCAAAACACGTATATGCTGGCATGCATATTCACAGAAGGTTAGGTAAGGTCACCCACTGACAGTGAGAAGAGCTATGCTTCATAGAAACGTCTGGCTCGACAGGGCAGGATCTGAGAGTTCCAACTAAAATGTATAATTTCATATCTGAGGAGTATTTCGATTTGAAGGCAGCTAACGTGTACCTTTACAAAATGTGGCTCAGAGAATTTCATACTTGGACGTTTTGAAGATGAATAGATTCCAGCTGGAGGGAAGGTTTTTAATGTGTCATCTGAGGAGGTAATACGTCAACCTTAATGTGGGTCACAAAAAGACGTGCAGTTAGGAGCCATGCTGGACCATAGCTGATATCAAATTGACGAATAACGTCTTTATGCCAGACTGGCGCGATAAACTCACTCAGGTGAGTAGCCACTCGCTGGGTAACCCAGCAAAACATCGAAATGTTACTCTAGGGGTGATGATGTTCATGGGTGGTGATGGGACTGTGGTAGCCTAGTGGTTAAGGTACTGGACTCTGGCAGCTTGGGTTCAAATCTGCCAAGCTGCCAATCTTGGGTCCTTGAGCAAGACCCTTAACCCACCATTGCTTGGTTTGTAAGACGCCCTGGATAAGGGCGTCTGCTAAATGCTGTAAATGGAAATGTTCAGTAGCTAAGAAATGTAAGTGTACAGTAGCCGGATGCAGACTACCTCAATACGTATGAAAGTAAAATAAGTGAAAGCTTAAGTGCTATGTGATATGAAACTTATTAAAGAAAGTTTTTACAACTAAGAGTCAGGAAGACTTAAAAGAACATATCACTTGACGCACATTCAAACTCTACATTGATGGTACAGGTATGCGCCTTTTAATGTCCGCTTTACGTTCTGTCAAACACTGACCGAAATGGACCTTGACCAGAAGTTACCAGAGTCACACCGACTAATGTAACGTAAACATAAAGGGTACTTTCAATTTTATTTACAACAGAACGGGCACATATAGTTCCAAACACCATTTACAGCTTGCTACGAACAACTTTTTTAGTACAAAAAGTGTCTCTAAACACATCAACCGAGTTAGAACAGTCTCTAGTCCAAACCTGAGCTAACGAGCACATACCTGTATGTGGCTAGACAATAGAAAGGTGACTGTCTATAATTAGCAGGTATTGCACCACATAAAATCGATACATCCAGTCATCCAAATCAAGATAAGCTTTACCATGAACCATAGCTTTAAGGGTTTTCCAAAGTCATTTAGAATGAAAAAATGACATTTGTAAGAAACGTCTCTAAAAAACAGCACTTGGGATGTTTCTTATAATGACTCATGTTTTATTAAAAATAACTAGACATTAATTATAGAATTTGCAGCGCACGTTAGAAGTAGAAAACAACGCAAAAGCCTAAAAGACCAACGCCGGGACAGAGGGGGATATGGTGTGGTGACTATGTGCCTTTGGCAAAAACTAGGTCTGTGTGACCACCAAATGTGAACGACAAAGAGAGAGAAAGAGAGCTGTTGCCAATGCTCTTCACTCAGTTTAGTTAATAAACCCCTGAGCCATCGTCCTGTTTTTACTGATAATTAGATTTGCTCCCCATATCATCCAGTGAATGCTCGTCAACGGCCTGTCACAGTGGGGTGCCTCGAAGTGACAGCTAAAAACTTGTCTGGCCCAAAAAAAGACCTAAACGCAATGCCTCGGGACAGCATGTAGAATGGAGGGGAGACGGAAATGTCACAGTGAAAACTCGATAAGCCCCGGGCGCCGTCCCATCGCGCCGATATGAACGATTCTTCCTAATTCGGGGTAACGATACGTTTTCTCCCTTTTCCGTCACCCGTACTTACAATTACTCATTTCCTGATTGCTTTCCAGGCGTAATCAATGATTCAGCAACGGCTGCCCTACGACTGATAGATTTGCCTTTAGTGAAAAACACATTTCCATAATGCATGGCACGTCGGGGAAGTAAATACGGAACCATTAAAGATTCGTTTATTCACCAAATATGACTTGAAAACAAATGTTCATTGAGCTTTTCCTTTCTCTTGCTCTTTCTCCCTCTATCTTGTTTTGCAGTCTGGTCTGCACTTATTAATTCTGGGCAAATAATTAACAGGCTGTACAGCTGCAACTGCGGCAACACAGAACTACATAGGAAATGTGTATTAATAAGATGTGTTAAAACTACCATGTGGTGTTCTAAATAACTTTTTCTTTTGGCCCAAGCACCGGAATAGCACATTTTAACACCCTTGAAACAACTGTACTCTTATTTTTCGCTAAGAATATATAACCTTGCAAAGGTCTGTTTTTAGAGCTCTGACTGGAGAACATTTCTTTCTGGAAAATTACATTTAGGGGTGAGCAACAGTGCAAAAAATATCATGTCACATTTGTCATGTATCAAGTCTAATTAGCTGCTTGTTACAGCGAGAAACATGCGGGTCAGACCAGTGTTACAAAAGCTATCACTGCTGTCACTAACAATCCTCTCAGCAGTTTATCATGCCTTTATATTAATGCAATATTCATAGAGTCCCATTAGCATATCCAATGTAATCAAACCATATTTGGTCTGCACTGTAATGTTCTGCAGCTCAGTAGGTCTAGGGTCGTGCCATATATAATGGTCAAAAGCTATTTTTACAAAGTTAGAAGAAATAAGCAAATCTTATGCAGTTTTTCTATCGTAGTGTGTGACTTTGATTTTGGCGGCCGGCCTCTATGCTGCAGGTGTGAGTTTGTCTCGAAGCTTCGGTGATGATCACAGATGGCAGACGAAGCAGGAGCTTGTTTACACTGCTAAACAGGAGCAGGTCTGTTCATTCAGCCACTCAGCCGTTCACTCCACAGCTCATGATAGGGACCCCACCGTCTCTGGCTCCTGTCTGGTGGTAGTGTGTGTGTGTGTGTTAGAAGCTAATCTGTGGTTCTTACCTCTGTGTGTCTGTCCTGCCACTTCATTTCTCCTCTCCAACCTTCCCGTCTAATCCACCTTCCTTCATCTCTTCTCTTGTTTCTCTAAAATTCTACTCACCTCTCATGCTTAACTTGATCCACTTTGACTTTCCTTTCCACTATTCTCCTATATTAAAGTGCTTTCACACCAAACAGTACCAGCAACCTGGAAGGAACTACCATATGCGGAGCTCCGCGTTTATTCCGCCAGTAGGAATTTCGCTTAGACGACTCAAAATCACGTGGTATCTCCTCTGTCACATATAGGGTCAGTAAAGCCTGGACTTCGCGCTCAGTCCATTTGTCTCTGGTTTCTTAAGATCTTTTGTTTTTACGGCTACCGGTGTACAAGTATATTTACAATAATGGCGGGTACCAGGTCAAACAGGTGCCATTAATACAGGTAACGAGTGGAGGACAGAAGAGCTTCTTAAAGAAGAAGTTACAAGTCTGTGAGAGCCATAAATCTTGCTTGTTTGTGGGTGACCAAATACTTATTTTCCACCATGATTTACAATTAAATTCTCTAAAAATCCTACAATGTGATTTCCTGGATTTTTTTTTTCTCATTTTGTCTCTCATGGCTGAAGTGTACCTATGATGAAAATTACAGACCGGAGTCAGAGAACTTGCACAACCAGTGGCTGACTAAATACTTTTTTGCCCCACTGTACTTACATCATTCAGGTTTCCTATGCACTGAGAGACGTACCTACCTTGCATTAGAAGCTAAAAAGTCCCTATACATGGTGGTCTAAGAACTACAATCGTTTTCAGTTCCTGTGGTGTGAGCACTTGCGAGAGGGGGCATAGTTTTAAGAACTATCAAAAAAAAAATTTTTCTCTCCATGTTTTCATTCTACGGCTTATTCCCAAATTCTACATTTCCCACTCCGGTACTTCTTACCTCCTTTTTCCCTTTGATCCTACCTCCTCTCCATGTCTCCTCTCTTCATTCTTCTCTCCCATCTCATCCTTTCGTCTCCTAGCTTCTCCCCTTAGTCTCTTTACTTCTCCTCTGTTTTCCCCATTCTGACTTTTCACCTACACACATTTTCTTCTCTTCTCTATTCAGCACTCTTCTCCTATTCAGATATATTTATCTGCCTTCTCTACTTTGTTTCCATTGTACTCCCCTCTCCTCTCCTACTTCTCTTTCTCCTTCCTCACCTCCTCCATTTCTTTCTCTCCTCTTCCTATTCTGCCTGGCCAGTCTCTATTCGATATCCCCGGCAGATCATCCATTGAGCCCTCGGGGTGATTAAGAGAAGAAAGATGGTCACGGCAGCAACGTAAATCCAGACGGGGTTCAGGTGGAACACAGGCACTTGTCTTCACCATGACACATGGCTAAATGTGCCGAGCAAAGCCTTCTGAAAGTACCTTTCTACTTACTAGCTCCTCACATCGTTTTTTATTTTATGCTGATGGAAAAAGTGGGTAGATCGAAGAAGTCTGAAGTTAAAAAAAAAAGAAGAACAGAGAGAGAGGGAGAGAAAGCAAGTATGGAAACTCCAGAAGTCCCTCGGGTGAAAACGGAGAGGCCCATCTGTTAGACATCTGGTTTGAAGGAGTGAGAAGTGAGCCACCTTCAACATGTTTGGTTAGGAACTCTTGATTAGAGACAGCTAGAAAGAGGAAAGCTGGAGCACAGGAAAACCTTACAAGCAGAAACAGATCTGAATTTTGATAAGGGGTCATGTCAAGTTGCGCAGCAAATTTCCACTTTTCAGTTCGATTTCACATTTGCTGGTTTTTGAACAGACCACCCCACAGTCCAGACTAACATTTTAGATACTTATTGTAGAAAGAGAGAGGTAGAATGAAAGGATGGAGCCTGCCAGGGCAGTTGGGAAGGGCACCAAAAAAAGCTGAATGCTCTCAGAGCCAGATGGTGACATTTTTCTGGTATGGACTCCAATCTAAATATCTACAACAGTTAACATCCTTATCTTTACAGAAGAGTGTGAATATAAAATTGTGTATTGACTTATTGAACAATGGTGACAAAACTGGCTGTCGAGAACTCCTTGTATAACTGTTGTGTTCCTCTGTAATGATTAGCTTTTGTTGCAAAATGATGCACACGTCTAATCATGTGCACTTCAGAAAACACAGTTAAAGGTGTGATATTGAGGCTGGCTTCATTTCGGATTTGAAAATAGTCACACAAAGAAAAAGATCAAATCTGTGCTGCCCCAGTTTTTTTGCCCCCTGTAAAAATGCAAAGCCAATGCAAAGCCAATCAAGATGGTTACTCATCTTTACGTGCCTATCAATCCTGCTGTCAGTTTGGGAAGCACTAATTTTTAGAGGTCTGTCCCAGGCAGTGAGTGTCAACATGTTTTTTGGTGTAGCTTAGAGAGACTCCTGAATGGACTGGCTTTATTTTGGAGATCGAAACAACTAGCCTCGGCTAACATCCAACAATAGCCTTGAGCTTCTAGATTATATTATACACAAGGAATTCAAGCATTATAGTTCATTAAAAACAGGAATGCTGGTGGCCTACAATTACTCTATTTGGACGATACGGTTTGAAACCCCTCGGTATGTGCAGACAGATGAGACCGATAGAGAAAAAGTAAAAGAGAGAATGAACTCCAGTGTTCTCCTAAGCCACTAGGCTTTATGCTGAGTGAGTCTTAAGGCTGGAATAAATCAGAACAGACAGACTTTGATCACCAGCCATTCTCAGCGCACTCTCAATAGCAGGATGACTGATCACTGCACAGAGATCTGAACTGGAAAAAAAAATTTGCAAAAAAAAAAAGAAAGGAAAAGACGAATCACACCAATTTGGGTGGAAGCAGGCGAAAGGCAGTGAGAGACCATTGTCATCTGAACAGCTTCCGCAGAAGTAAGACAAATTAGGTCGCATTGTGAAGTCCACAAACCGAGATCTTTCTCTTTTTCTTAGGGAGTAAATGTGGCATCCTCCCAAGCATTAAAGTGGAAAAACCAACGCTGCTGCGAAAATTTAATGAGACACACGACTCTCCCGGCCTGCCGCTGTGAGGAGTGTGGTTATTCACCCTTCTTCATATTTTCTCTTTCTTGCGAACCCGCTCGCTACCCTAACCAGGGGAAATGGAGTGAGCGGCATTGCTTGTAACCAGTCCAGCTCTTTTGGCCGGGCCCTAATGCAGCGCTAATGCACTACGACTGTGAAAATGGCCATTCTGAATGGGAGACTGGGCTTTCCAGAAATCGACAATACCAAATATTCCCACTCAGCGTACGTACACACACAACTAACTGGGCTTACAGTATGTGTGTGTGAGAGATCTCATGGTTTCCTGTTTTCGCCTGTTTTTTTTAACTATACTTATATGTGCGGTGCTAAAATTAGCAAATAAAATCGAGTAAAAACAGACACAGCAGCTTATAAGCAAAAAGTAGTAGTACGTTATTCATGCCAATCTTTTGAGTAAATTACAAATGAATAAAAGAATGGGCGGCAACACCTAAATCAATTCATCAAGACGTAACATTCGTGTCCTCTGCTCTCATGTTATTCATTTATCGTAATGTGTCCGACAGCGACTGCAGCTTCCAATCGGCGCAAGGTGGTAAGACGACTTGCATAAGGTTAGTGAGATACGTTGTTTGTAGCTTTACAGTGCTTACACGCAGTTAGCTAAACCCATCGGCAGTCAGAAAGCGAAGTCAAAGCCGCCGTTTATGAAACAGGACGGAAGCGTTCACGCGTTGCTTTGGTTGCCTGCTTCAGCGAAAAAACCTTCACCTTGAGACCTTTTCCCACTAAACTTTCAAAGCATGACAGTTGAGGTAAAGCGCTCTGTGAGGAAAGACGTGAATCGCTTTGTACTCCTGAGTGTTATTCAAAACAAGTTTATCACAACACAAGAGAGAAAAACATTCATAGACAGGTCTCCAGTGCAAATAGGCTTAACAGTTGATGAAGGTCTTTAGAGATTAGGAGATTATGTCGTATTATCACAAATTGTTAAACCACCGAAACAGGCTAAACTACAGTTGGTGGAAACTTGTCCATCGTCTGTTTATCTGATGTGGGTTTACATTAACGACACAGCCTGTCTCCAGACCGACCTCACACTGTTCTCATTAGTGGTGTGCCATACGTACCGTCTTCAATAATATCTTAATCGTTGTTTGAACGATGTGTTGTTGTTGTTAGAACCAAAAAAAGTCAAAAACATGCCTTAAGAGTTCACAGATTCACTGCGTCATGTAGCCGTGCACCTAAGAGTGCTTAACTGAAGTTAAAAATGAGTGAACAGACAGCACCAGGAGACAAAATACAGACACCACCAGCCTCGCAGTCTATGTCGTTAGATTTAATTGCTAGATGTGGCTCATCGTCGCCTCATGGGGGTGGTTTGGCTTTGAACTGTGCAGAACATGAAGATTATGGCAAACTTAGATGAAATGCACCGTCATGGACAGGTAAGACTTGGATCCTCGTGCAAAATGTGAAACCTTCTGCAGTTTTAAGTAATTAAATAAGATCTGTTTTTCTTACATATAAATTCCCTTCAGTGTTATTTCCTCAATGTCATTAGTAGAGCAACAATTAATCCTTTAACAAGAGCAGGCTGGTACAATGCAAGACTTCTGCAAAGACATTTCTGAGAATGCAAAATACTGTCTGATTATCGTTAGCAACAAAATCCCAGAAAATCAAGATACCATTTTTTGTCAATATCACAATACAACTTGCCTTCTGCATTCACCCCCATCTGAGACCATAACATGATCTAAAGATAAAATGCAATAGAAACAAAACCAAGCTATGCAACTGGTTGTCACAAAGTGTTAAAACAAAATAGTTTTTACGATCACCCAGCCCTAATTGAAAATAACCATGATATCATGCTAACAATAAATTACATCACCCACTCTTACATCAAAATCCTTGTGAGCTTGACCTCAGCTCAAGCAAGACTTAAATCACAATAAATGGACTATTTGGTCCCTTCTCCTATCAAACACATCACATCCAGTTAATGACAATCTAAAAGATAAAGCATCTGGGTGAGTAACGGTTCCGAGACGATAAAAATGTGCAATATATGGTGACAACATAGCATTTAAAAGCATCATAGTCTCAGTAGATGCACTCATGACAAACCCTAGAGAAAGGTTTTGAAACAACTAGATGGGTTGCGGAGTGAAATATAGGCTTTTGCTACATTACCTCACTTAATTGCCCCACAGTCAGTTCATTACAGTAAAACACAGCTTTCCGAAAAGTTTCGAAGTTGGCAAAAAAAACGATGAGCTGTTGAGTTTTCAACAACCACTTCTCTTTCCAACAGCTTTTAGTCCAACTTTTACTTTATATCCCTACTAAACATACTTAGGATATTTAGGAACAAGTTCATTATTGCCAGACGAATTTTAAAGAACAGAGCCCAGTTTAAGTAGGTGGAACTGTAACACACACGTTGTCCAAAAAAAAAAAAAAGATCTACGCCGCAGGTTCTCACTCTCACTCTAAATATTTGATCAGGGTACAAATCACTGCCAGTTGGACGGAACACCACACTTGCCTGTGTGAAAGGAATCAAAAATAAATATATAAAGATCCAGAATCAATGAAGGACGTAGAAAGGAAAATAATTTATGAGATGAGGTAGAAAGCCACAGAGTGATGGATGAACTTAACGTGAAAGACCTTGAGTGAGCTTGTCCACTAGTTTCTGAATAAATCGAGATGATAATCTAAAGTGCACCTGGCGAGGCCTTAAAAGCAACTTCACACTCCTGATAAGGACTTTAAAATAAAATAAAAATACACATAATATACACAGGTATCAGCCTGTTTCTGTAGAAAGACTACCCATTTCTTTGGTTGTGCACTTTAAAAAAAAGATTTATTGTGTTCTGACTCAATACAAAATAACCCTTTATGGGATTTATCTCATTATCAAGGCAGGTTTCTTTAGCAAGAGTATTCCGACATATCTTTTTCTTTTAACTGAGGCTTTTGTTGTGAAATTATTGGTTGTTTAGGCTGCTATTTATCCTGTTTTCTATGTTGCATGAATTGTTAAGACAGGGAGTACTACAGTTGCTATCGATTGGTAAATAACCAAATTTCCCTGTGGGGATCAATAAAGTTTATCTATCCATCTACCTATCTATTACAAAACAGCAAGGTCCGCATCCAACAAAGCCGTAAAGATGTGAAATGAAAGACGAGGCGTAAGAAAAGAGACCAATAATAAGGACGTGTGGCTTAGTTAAATGGCGAGGACGCCGACAGCATTAGCTGTTTTGCTCACCGTCTGAGCTGGAATAATGGAACTGTGAAATCAGCCTTCTGCCCACTGAGGCTTCGAACAGGAAGCCAGACAGGCCTTAGTGCAAGGAATCAAACAGGGCCAGAAGAAAAGTGCGACACGCTTTACAAAGCAGCTGTCTGCGCGCTCCCAAAAATAATCTAGAAAAGAAAGAACCTGCAAGAAAATTACGCCTAACTCCCTCACAAAAAAAATGGTACAGGTTTGCAGCACTGTTTGACTGTTTCCTCCACACACACTTCATTAGACACAGAAATTAAAGCACAGAACGAGGAACAGAATACCTGACAGAAACAGTTTACACAATGGCCTGTGTATGTAAGACTCAATACTAACAAGCAGCATGTAGCGGACAAACACACACACACACACACAGCCTGCAGCAATATACTAAGCAAGTGAACCTTGTCAGAATCGTGCATAGTCTGCCTTCTATAAATTGATAAATCTTTTAACCAAGCAGCCCTGCAACGGCAGGCCAGCCGAGCTGATAAAGCGTTCGATAATGGCCAAGGAGGGTAGGCTGATGATTTTAAGGATGATGACAACAGCGTTTCAGGGGCCTGCCTGCACATCCCAAATATCGGTAGCACCGCGCTATCTCCCTCCTGAGGCTCCGGAGTTTAAGTGGCCGTTAGCAAGCGGGCATTTAGCAAATTATCCTCTTCTATTAGGAGGAGATACGCTTCCACGGCCCACATAAAGGAAGAGAAAAGTCATAAAGGCAGGGAGTCCGACGCCTCTTAAGAGATTTAAATTACTACTGGGATCCCTAATGCGTGGCACGCCGGTCCTCGACACAGAAATAACAGCCTCAAATACTCTCTCTATAGGCAGAGTTACTTACGCTTGATTTGAGGATAGACAGAGATATGCATTTTCCTCATTTCTCTAAGAGTCTGGTTGGAATTGCGTACTGTAGAAGTTTCTCTTTCGCTCTCGTCACTATTCGATGAGACGAACAAAAGCGTCGTTCCTAACGCATTTCCACTGGCGCTATTTTTAAGCTTAAAACTGTCAAAACAAAATGAATAGCTTGTAGCTCTTGAGTCTCCTCAAAAGCAAGCAAACAAGATATATACAAAAATAAAAAATATAAACAATCGTTTGTCACCATCAGATCCTCCAAGCAAGATCTTGAAAAGGCATTTTCTCTGCAGACATTTCGCTTTAACGTTTGCCTGTAGTAGCTTACTCTGATATGCATCAAAACCTTGTGGATACAGAGTGCATTTAAGACCAAAGGACATGTAATTCGGTTATTTATCCATCTCTCTGAAGTTAGTGGATGCTGCAGTGCATTCTTCTGACACGGTTTGTTGACCGCACTGTATAAGTAACAAGATCCACTGAGCTGATCTAGCGTGGCAAGGGTCTTGCTCAAGGACCCAACGGTGGCAGCTTGTCAAAGTTGGGATTTAAACGCTGGACATTCTACCTTAATCCCTAAGCCACCACAGTCCCATATTATTATTACTCACACATAACTTACAACGGTTAAAACACCTTTACTGCCATTTAATTGTGCATCCTTTCATAGAAATTGACTTGCCTAGTATAAAACGTGCTACAGATGTTGTCGCACTGCAAACACTTTCATTTCTTCAAGCAAATCTGTGCCTTACCTGAGGGACCAGCTGAAAGACAGAACCTAAGTTTAAATTTTACATCCTGTCATTATATAAAGGTCAGTCTCATAATGCAGGCGTTTAAATGGCGGTTCTACGCTATTGTTTTTACTGTACACCGGACACGTCTTAGGAACAGCGATGTCACTTCCTGAGCTCATGAATATTTGCTTGAAATGGTCCACAAGCCAGATTTTATACGAAATACACACTGAGAATAAAATCCGCTTTCAAAACACACGGGAGGAAGACGAAACAAAAATATCATGTCCGGCAATCCGAGAAGCACAACAGTGGTGCCAGAACAGTACAAAAGTTGAATGGCTCCGGATGCTTATAAACAGCAGACATTCAACAGGGAGCACGAGGTGAAAAAGTTCAAATCGTTCAATAAATCAGACTTGCCTGGTCGTACATAACTTACGCTCTTTAGAACTGAAGAAATCCCACAGGCGATAATACAAATCCAGTTACATAAGGGCTCTTCAAATACCTATTAGTATTCAGCCTCTAAAACCTCTCCCTTAACGTGGCTGGAGGGTGAAATGAGCTGCGAGGCAAACTTTGGTGAGCTTCAACAAGCTTTCCAAAGCCAACAGACACTGTTCTCAGTTTCAAACCAACAAGAGCACGCTGAATATCACCTGACAGGATGTGGGAATAATTAAAGTGGATGCGTTCTTCATATCCACCCCAAAAACGCCCATCTCTGTCACTGCAGAACGGGTAACAAACGTATGATGCGAGTAAAGCAAGCGCCTCTCCATCCCTGCATTATGAAAAGGCTACTAGTGGTAACCAAGCGAAGAAACGTCAGCGACCCGAGAGAATGAGAGAGCATTCATTGTTTTGTTAAAAGAACAGCAATTATGGATAACAAAACCAGGGAGGACGCGTTTATACGAAGCTATATTAAATGTCGAGCTACCTTCTGCTACCTGGGATAAGGGTAAAAGTACAGAAGAGAAAGAAACGACAGGTGTGTTGGGTATGTTTTCATGAACAATGACCGGAGAGCGCAAGATGGAGATTCAGGCTGAAGGTAGAGCCAAAAGTAAGAGTACCTAGGGATCATGTCTTATTCATTGAGCACTCATTACTAGTAAAACCCTTCTCTGAAAAGTAAAGATTTGGGGGTTTTTCTCTCGCTATACATTTGAAGAAAGCACCCAGAATCCGAGTCCCCTAGGCAACTTCTTCTCTGGCATCCAAATCAGAGAGAATGAGGGATGAAGACTTGAGATGGAGAACAGAAAGCAGCATACCTAACCGGGGCTGCCACTGTACTTCCTGCACGATCTAGCATACCTCTCTTGCACGCTCTTGCACGTTTTATCATTTCCATTAAACAAATGCCATGTTGTTTTCTGGTGAATCTCAGAGTGAGGAGAAACAGACACTGGAGAGCTGGGGGATTGCAATGCTGTATGCAAAAAGCTGGCAAATGAGATGCCACACTGATTGCGTCGAATGATCAGCTTGCCTGGAAGTGGGTCAGAGACGGAACGCGAAATTTTGATTGCAGATTTGTTTGCGTTTCATGCACAGCGGCATCCGAAGGAGGCAAACGGGCTAAGGAAACCAGCGGCACTACAGCCCGAACTGTAGTTTGGGACTGGCGAGAACACTCAAGGCGAATTGGAGGCAATAATGAGACGATGATCAATTACACCAACATTACTACAATCGATTGCGTCCAGAGTAAATGGATGGAACCCAAGGATGCAGTCTTAAGCACAGTACGGACGCAAACATAAAGGCACTCAGGTGTGTTTGTGTAGGGAAGTTTGTTGGTGTAAGAACAACAACAACAAAAATCACTAAAATGGATCATGCTAACTGCTGGAATCTCTCAACCTTTCCAGGAACGCTCCAAATACACGTTCAGCCTGAACACACCAGCTCTAGTCTTTAAGTGTATAAGATAAGCAATTTAGTGGTGATGAACCAAGAAGTGCGTGATGTGTGTGGTGATAAAAGGCTGCAGGACAAAATAGTCCGCATCAGTGAAATGTCACATGCAGGCTATTTAGCCCTAACGTGCATCACAATTACTGTACATGCAAGCCGGTGCGGTCCCATCCTCCCTCTGGTTGTAGCCACATATGCATGTGCAGGCTGAATGTCAATGGTCTGACGGGATGACTGTGGTTACCTTAAGTGGACACCTAGAGGGCAAATACATACGCTCTGAGCTCTCCAGCTATGGCGCCAATATCTGTCGTTATACCATCGATGGACCAAAAAGGCGTCCTCGTGACTAGCACGCATTAATTAACACTAGCATTGCAAATTCGTATCCAGCAGCTCCATGCATGATAACACGACACGTTTTGGACCACAAACGCGTCTTTCTCCTAAAAAGGCGGTAAAAATGAAGCATTGGACATGCTTATAACCACATACGGATGCTGTTTGTCAACAACTAAGAGCAGGCGCGTGGTGAACGAACTGATTCTGAGAAATACGCACCAGGACATCTGGTTTTGGGGGTGAAAGATCCATCTTGTGCCCTTCTTTCCACTCCCTACAAACAGCATGGGGCAACAGGGTAATAGCTAGTGTTTTGCCGTGTACGGGATAGAGCAAGATCGCGCTTTTAGACTACAAAAGTCCCAAAACAGAGCATTAGTGAAAGGCTGTCATTAGTCCACGCGAGTATGCGAAAAATCTATCATTTAGAAGATAAACAGACCCTAGCGTGAAGGTATAATCCTTAAAATACACGGTACATTCGGAACGACGCGCTGTGAGAGCCGTTACGTTTTCGAAATTCCAAAAATGACAAACAAATACGAAAAATAACGGAAATAACGGTTCGCCTCACGCGCCGCGGTTGCCTCACGCAATGTCGCAGCAACAGGAATGCAACTATGGACTACAGAAAAGACGTTAATATCGAGTTCTCACATTAAAACGTCTCCTATAGGTTTGCTAAAAGAATTTCGCTAGGTCACTTCTGGTCAGGCTGCAGAGGGAAAGACTCTAGGTTTACAAACATTCACGAGCTCGGCGTTCAGTCACGGAAAAGTTGCCTCTTCTTATCTACAACCGTGACGCTCCAACTCGGCGATGTTGCTGGTCCAAGAAGACCAAACTTACCGGGATGTGAGTGGGCCCGGAGGAGCGCGCAGGCTGCCAGCGTTAAAGCCAGAATCCATGAGCAGCGACCCGGTTGCGGTAGCCTCGGCATGGCACAGCGCACATCGACGGCCAGCCCCGGAGCAACTGTTGACTGAGTTATCCCGAAACAAAAAACGGTTGGTTCAAACGAAAAACGAAGTGCGGGCTTTGCTTTGCGCGAACGCGGCGCCCGGATGAATCTTCGCGGTTTCGCGAATCAGAGGAATTTTTTCGAACTTCAGCCAGCCAGGAAACTGTTTTTTTTTCTCCCTCTCTCTCTCGCTCTCTTTCTCCTTGTGAAAGCCTGTCAGACCGAGCAGTCTTTCCTCCTCGGATTAAACATGACTGCGCGCGCGAGTTAAAGATGAACGGCTCGTGCGTGGATTGAAGGGAGTCCGCGCGTCGCTTTTACATCAGGGATGAGAGAGTGGAGTAAGAGCAGCGGTACTGAAAGCTCTCCATTCCGCCATCCATGCAGGAAGTAGCCGAAGTGTGGCGGAGACTTTCAAACAGGCTCTGGAGGAAAAAAAAGGAGGGAGGGAGGGAGGGAGGGAGGGGGGTGAAAGAGAGAGAGAGAGAGAGAGAGAGAGAGAGAAAGAGAGAGAGAGAGAGAGAGAGAGAGCGAGCGCTCTCCGCTGGATCCTAGCGCCGTGGAATCGCCCGCCATTGGCGAGAGGGTGGATGTTTTCTGATTAGCATACTTACATATCAGGGGCGTCATCAAACCGACTACACTGGAGCACGTGCTTTAGTCGAATGCTAAAATCACCGCGGTAAAAAACTTTATTCTGGAGCAGAACTACAGAACATGCTGTGCAAATTCACAATACAGGCACTACGTTTCCCATAATACCCCTGCCTCTTTCCAAAAGCCTGAGTGGCTAGCAAAGGTACATGTTACACCACTCAATCCAAGGCATTCATTAAGCTAGCAAAGGCATCAGTTAGATAAGTTACGTTAGCACGAACAAACTGAGTGTTTTTAATTTGTTCTTTATTTCTCACCCATGGCAGAGTAACAGCCCCTTTAGTGCTAAATCACTTCATCCATTTAGTGTTTGACAGGCTTATTTCTATGCACAGTCATGCCCGTATGACTGATTGGTAAGCAGAGGGTACATGCGTGTACCCCGGTATGACAGTAGTCTAAGACATCATAAGGACAAAGGTCTAAAAAGACATAAGTCTAAGGCATCATACTACTGCACTGTACGACATGTACAGTAGTCTAAGGCATCATAAGGAAAAAAGATTTAATTCACAGAAATGGCTCGATATATCGACCATTATGGTTGCAAATGTTGCTTGTCAACGTTCACCAAATTTGAACTCAGTGCGAAGTTTCGCTGGTGACATTTATTCATCCTTGAAGTCTGTAGAATAAAAGTCGCTCATCTTGACGAATGTGATTTCATTTCCCTGCAACCCCTAGGGTTGTTGCCCTGTTTAAGGTTGGTTCCTGCCTTGCACCCTGGGCTCCTGGTTAGGCCGGTTCCCTGTGACCCTAAACTGGAATAAGAAGGTAAGAAAATTAATGAATGAATTACTAGTAGTAGTAGTAGTAGTAGTATCATCCAGGTATCTGATATGTGGTCCAAGCTG
The DNA here is from genome assembly GCA_025084515.1 of Ancistrus triradiatus. Lineage (NCBI taxonomy): Eukaryota > Metazoa > Chordata > Actinopteri > Siluriformes > Loricariidae > Ancistrus > Ancistrus triradiatus. The sequence goes on along the minus strand of JAJAGP010000051.1, from coordinate 504,504 downwards.
CATCATCAGATATATTTGGGGGCCTGTTCATACTTACAAATAACACAGAATATTTGAGAAATATAACTGTTTTAAACAATAGGATGCAAACAAGCATGTTATATATGCCTGAGAAAAGCTCCTGAAACCCACAGGTTCAAGCCTGGTCTTCTTGCTGTGTTTACAATCCTGCTCATTTATTTTTATGATCTCTCCCAGCCACAATAGACACGGCGATATAATACTCTGAATGTGGATCTGCCTGGGTGGGAGGTATAGTCAAGATGTAATCAAACCATTTCAATGACTTTGGACACAGCTAGAACCTAATTCTACCCATTTAATATGAATAGTACAAGTATAATGTACATGTTTGAGATTATGGATCACTTAGACACACCGGACGTTTTATTAGGTAGACCTCCTTGTTTCTACGCTCATTGTCCATGTTATCAGTTCCACTTACTATATAGATGCACTTTGTAGTTCTACAATTACAGACTGTAGTCCATTTGTTTCTCTACATACCTTGTTCTCTAATGGTCAAGACCCCTACAGGACCAGCATAGATCAGCTACTATTGGGGTGGTGGATCATTCTCAGCACTGCAGTGACACTGATTTGATGGTGGTGTGTTTGTGTGGTGTACTGGTATGAGTGGATCAGATTCAGCAGTGCTGCTGGAGTTTTTAAACACTATGTTCTATGAGGAACACACAGCTGGAGCTGTGAGCTGACCGCCCTAACCACTGCGCCATCCTTTGTAAATACTACCTTATACATTTAGGGATAGTTTTACCTGACCCTATGCTAGAGACTGAGTTTGAAATTGTACGCTAATCAGCGCCCAACTTTGAAAACGATTCAATCCTGGGTTGCCAAGTCTGTGAGAACAACGTAGCCCAACAGCCAATAGACCCAGCCCAAAACCACCCAATACCAAACTCTTTATAATGTTACACACATTGTCATAGGTAAAGCACATGTATTGAACTTATTGATGCACAACATCCATACAGTCATACACTTATATCCAGAGTTAGATTCCAAACTAAACATCTAGCTGGTTGATGAACTGGCAGTTTGAACAAGTTCAGCACCACTAAGATCTTGATTTACTGAAGACTTTCATGTGTTAAAAACACAAGCAAACTTGATAACACCAGCAAAAATATGTGCATGTTGATTTACTAGCAGCATGTATGCAGAACTGCATCTGTCACAGGAGCGAAATGTCCATTTTGCATTTTTTGCATTAATGAATATGCAATATGGGGTCTTATCATTGAAGGGTGCAAATTCCAAGGTGGGTCCATGAAAATAGATTAATTTAGCATGCAGTGTGATTTATCTAGCATAAACGCCATTTTGTGAGTGCCAGTTGTGGATCTAAATTAAAACCAGGGTCGGGTAAGAATAATATCGGGGATGTGTGCACAGTTACTACAATTGTGGCGAAAATAAGAGAATAAAGTTCAGTAAACTGTAAAAATATTTGAATGTCACATTTGTCACATTTCCTGCCTCCCGTCTGCGCTCTAGTGTTTGCTTCAAAACAGCCTGGGCAAATTAGCACTGCTTGTTTGGAATCCTTTGACCCAGTTTAAACATTGTACAATAGCTCTGTGCATCTTGACTATCATAATTGTATCTGGATGGGGCTGTTTTTCCACATTTTAGCTCTGCTTATCCTGCTTCTGGTCATCAAACGACTCAAATGCAATTGGTAATATGGTACCATTTTTTTACATACAAGTAGCTGAAAACGAGGTGCAAAAAATAAATGATTTATGGAGGAAATAAAGTTTTTGGACAAAATAGAAGTTCCTGAGAAGCTGGGTTCAAAGCCTGGACTGGGTTTGCAATGTGAAGTTTAGGTGGTATGGTTAGGACCCTGAACAAGCCTAAACCCAGACCCCCCAACACATGACACTGAACAGGATAAGAGGGATTGAAATGGGAAGAGCATCTGTTGAATTACCTTACATGTAAAGGCTGTTTGGAAATCAAGACATATGTCTACCCTAACTGAGCAGATATGGCACACGTACAAGACATATGTGGAAAAGGCAGTTAGCAACAACTAATCAGGATAACTCGATTAAGTGCAGGAACTGAGGAGCGCTACAAACATTAGCCACAAAGCAATCAGCCGAGCTACACATTAAACAGTCATTAGACCTAATTATACACACTAATAATGATAATAGAGTAATATGAGTAACCGCAAGCTACTTTGGTTTGTATTAATAAGTAAATTAGATGGCACCAATAGAACAACCTTGGTGAGGTCTGTGTGCACATACTGTATAAGCTCAGGGTGAGGGGGACGAGTGTCTTTTCACATCAGTGAGGTGCTCTGTGAAGGGGTCTGGCCTTTGAACGCTGTGAGGGACTGTCCAGAGTAAATGAATTCAGACACCACCAGTAAGAAAGGTCTGGTTTTAGCTTTCAGAACCTTTCGAAGAAACAGTGGTGGTGTCAGTAGCAGCATTTGGGAATGGAATGTAGGCCCTGATGAACTCAACGCACTCAATGTGACGCCAGAAAGGCGATGCCAAAATGCAGAATAAATGCAGACTTTTTTTGCAGCGAAAAAAACAGACAAGACAAACAAAATGTCTTCTTCAAGTGAGGAGGACATGCTTTTGGTTGCGTCTTTTCTGATGAAAATCCACTCCCAGTTACACCTTCAGCCCCCGCAAGTGGCCATGCATGTGACGTGTTGTGCACTACTGAGTCATGATGAGAAATCCAACAGGGTGAGTCCAACTAGCAGTGGAAGGCATGTTGCATGAAAAACAATCCTTCGATCTTCAATCACTTTTTTTCTGCTAGAATTCCATGTACTGAGAATAATGCTTCATTATAATGGTGCCATACATGTAACATGCAAACACATACTAACACGGCACTAATGTGGGGGCATGTGACAAAGGCGGGGGCCGGTAGACTTTGCCTTGGCTATTATGGCTAGGGTTGCTGCTTGGAAGTCACGTTCAGTTAGATATTCACAGCTTGTGAGTGACACAGAGCATGTTTATGGCATGAGACGATGTTAGCCATCCCGTGTTGTTTTCATTGACTCACTGTAAAGTGACGCCCACAAAGTCTCTCCAGCATTTGGACTGTTTGTCAGGGTAGGAAATCACACGTTCATGTACTAGACAGTTTTTCGTTCCCATCATGCTTGTATTTGGAAAAAAGTTAAGCTTGTGTCGAGCGACTTGTGTGTTTTCTTGTGAAAAAACCTTACAGTGATATGAAAAAAGTGGTCTAGTAGATACTGACACATGAACACACCTGCGCAGTAGGCTAAATCATTTGATCAATATCTGAGCATTGCATTGACCACCTCATCTATGCTGTATGGGTTTGACCTTTTCAGCATTGGGAACCTTTTCAGCCTGCTTCTGAAGTATCTGAGTTTCATTCTGCAAAACCTGGGCTGGTGCAGAGCCTGTGAAAGAAGAAAAGAAAAGAAATCAGCATCCCTTTAAAGGCAAAGACATGGAGATTTAAAGGCGCTGATTAAATTGATTCTTGATCAGTATGTGTTGCCTTTGGCAGCAACATGGCCTAGTGTTTTGTTGTTTACGTGGAAAAATGTCTAGGTGCAATCTTGGGACCATTAGTGAAAATACTTGTTTGGATCTTTGTGGTGGATTCTTAATGTAGCAGGATTATGACCCAAAACACACTTCAAAGTGTATAACGTAGTAGAAAATGACTCAAAATACACTAATTATTAATTGGACTTACTGGTTGTAACCCATCTGTTGCTGTGCACAGTTTGTCCCTGCTCTGTCTGGTCCATCAGGACCACTGACTGAATATTATTTGTGTGACTGACTACACAGCATGGGCCCTAACATTACTATAGCATAGTACTATACAGTATGTGTTTCTGGTACAGGTGTGTCAGCTATAGCAGTGCTATATACCGTGTGATGTGCATGATATATTGCAGTTACCAGGGACAGCAATGTAATTGTAATGAATGATGTACGCTGAACACCCATCTGTTTCTCAATTAGTAACAGGATTAGTAATAGAATTTAGTTTGCACTCACACTGTGATATTGTTCCCAGTGGAAGAATTAAGCTCAGTAGCAGTTGGTGTTTTTTAAAATAGTGGAAGCACAAATCTTTACATGTCATCATCTAATATTACTGGCCAGCCATCGCAGAGGGATTCCTATATCCCTCCAGTGGAGCTGCATTTAGTTGCATTGACAAATACAAAGCCATTTTACATAACACGTCTTGTTATTTTGTCTTTGAACATAGTACCCTTAAAAAATAGTAACTCACCAAGAAGAAGTTGGACATATCCTTATATGGTCAGATGCAAGCAATATAAACAGCTGGTAGAAATGAATGACTGGAAACTCGTCTTAAACTGATCAAGGACAGCACATTCTGTATGCAAACTGAAATAAATAGAAAGTTCTCTCACTTATTCACTTAATCACTACTTGTTGATTGGAGCAATTCACTAGGCCACCATCGCGGTGATTTGGGTTTGAATTCCATTGTGATTTCTGGCCAGGACATGTCTGAGTGAGGGGAGATTGGATAGGAGGGACACCTGCTGAGCCCTGCAATGGACTGCCTTTCTTTACAGGGCACACTGCTGCCTGCACCAAGTGAATTCTAGGATTGTCTAAGAAGAACCGCTGCACCAACCCATCAATTTATGAATTTTGATTTGTACATCACGTTTAACATAAGATGGGATCCATGAAATCATCATTTCAACATTTCAAATTTGATTGAAGAAAGGTTTTATACATTATTTTTGTTCTGCAGAAAAGTGAAAGAGCTTTGCATTGTGCGTAAATTGTGAAACCGATTTGGCATTTCCAGTTAATTTCTTCTTTGTTGTTTTGGGAAAACGTTTTGTAGACGGATGGGTCCAAAATAGAACTGGTTTAAATTAGAAGTATTATGACTGGAGAAATCACTACATTCCAGCATAAAAATCTTATCTTTGAAATATGGTGGTAGTATCATGATTTGGGCCTGTTTTGCTGCATCTGGACCAAGACAGGTGGTCAAAATTGATGGAACAATGAATTCTGAATTCTGAACAAATTCTAATGGAAAATGTTATGATGTCTGTATGTGAACTCAAACTCATGAGAACATGAATTGTGTGGCAAGACAATGACCTTAAGCACACAAGTCATTCTACCAAAGAATGATTAAAGAAGAAAAAGTTAATATATTGGAATGGTCACGTCAAAGTCCTGACCTTAATCCAAGAGAAATGTTGTAGAATGACCTGCAGTGAGTGGTTAATGTGAGGAAACTGCCCAATGTCCCAGAGTCAATGTTGTTCTGTTGTTCTGAAGAATGGGGTTAAAAATAATCCAAGCTGTTGTGCAGGACTGATGAACAGGTACTGGAGTTGCAGGCATTGGTGCACATTGAGGTCATTGATAGTGAAAGCAAAAGGTCATATACATTTGCCGCTCATAGACATACAATATTGGATCATTTTCCTTAACAAATAAATGATCAAGTGTAATATTATTGTCTCGTTTGATTAATTGGGTTGCCTTTGTCTACTTTTAGGACGTCTTAGGTCATATTTTTGCAGGAATATTGAAAATTCTGAAAGGTTCACAAACCTTCAAGCAGAGCTATAGATTTTGGAGAGGTCCAATAATTTGGCTTTACAAACTTACAAAATCAACAAGGCTATCATCACGTACAAATTGTAGCCTGCCTACCAAAGCATGTCGGTACTATTTGGATTCGTGAGGGACAGGATTGTGTTAAATCAAAGTCGATTTTGCCCTGACTGAATTTGCCAAATTATAGGTTGGCTGGTCTTGTGATTGAGCTGCACCTTTCATAGCAAAAGCCTTCAATTTTGTAACTGAAAACACAAATGATGCATGTGCTGAAGAAAATACAAGACCGATGTTATGATTGACAGTCATCTTGCATTGATAAATGTCCTTTCAGTCCATTTTCCAGGCCTTGACTGTACAGTTTGAGCACAGTTCCTGCACTAAAGTTCCCTTAGCGTACTGTAGAAGTTTGGGAGGTGAGACGAACTGTCTTCAAACTGAATTAAAGTGAAGAGAAAGAATGTTGGGCATGCTGGACAGAGGACGTGGGTGGAATCACTACTGGCAACAGTACAGTTTTATGATGGGAAGTCTGTCCCAGCCTGATGCTCCCTCATTTATCAGGCATGTGGATGGCACTAAATCAATACTCTTCCTTCCACCATGCCACATACGTTAGATTTAAAGAAGACACGCTGTTTATGAGAGTCTTTGATGAAAGACTACAGAGAAAACTTTTCCGCCTCAGCTGACCACCCATTGACAACTCACATTAAAGGCTTCATAAAGTTCACAGATGCTGACACATTTCTGTACCCTTTCATAATTGGCATAAAATTACTTTAGTATGGCTAACTGGCTATTTAATTAATTGGCCTTGTAACTTGAGAAAGGCACTACCCTCAGGGGGAACGTCCTCAGATTTACTGTCTTTTGAATCACGTGATTCGAAATTCACCTCAGTTTAGATCGGAGACCTTGACCAAGGGCGTGGGAAGGGGGACGCTGAGGCTCTGTGAAAACAGTCCATCGATAAACTCTAGTTTCTTTCCCACCTGTATTCCATGCCTGCCTCCTGTGCTATGATTAGATTCCCCTTACTAGTGACATACAGTCGTTTCACACAATAAGACATTTCACTATATTTCGTTGGTCTCTGGTTCACTGCTCAACAGGTAAACCAGTGATTAAAGTGACAATTGATTGAAAGTGATTCATGTGACAACTTGATATTAAAGCCATTTGGCTGTCCAGTCTGACAAAACAAGCTGCATCTTTGTTGAAAAGAAATAAAATGGCATATATCTGCATATATCAATATGCAGAATAACCCAATGTACCCACACAGCATTGCCATAATATGCAGTAAGTAACAGTGTTTGGAATTTTAACTTCCACAAATAATAACAGTGCAAAATCCGACACATGCCACACATTTATTGGATACAGTGGCAACCAAAGAAAACTAATTAAATGCCTATGAAACCTTAGGACACCTCTGATCACATTACACGAGTTGTTTATTTGAGAAATGAAACAAATTTAACCCGCCGGAAGGAAGAAACTTTTAATATGAAATTTCAGCAAGTCCATCGCAGGGGTGGCAGAGTTTGTGTATAAGCTGAAAATAAGGATCCACAAACACTCACCCCTCCCTCAGACACACTCAATCATGCCCGCCCAACCCAGCCAGAAGATACCAACCAGGCACGAAAAACCTTTTTAATGAGGAATCCATTAACCGAATGATTGTTTTTAACACTGATTTGCCATTTGACATATTAAGCAAATTTTTAAGTGATTATTTCACATATGTAGAAACATTTCTTCTTTTATATACGCAAGAAGAGTAAACTGTTCATATACTAGTCCTGTGCCGTGTTCATTGTTCACTACATAGTGCATTTTTATGGGATTCTACCATTTGAAGTACCATTTGAAAACATACTGTGCATTTCAGTAGTCTTTTTGGCATGCCCTTGACAAACTCAGAAGTGAGTAGCACCTACGTCACACAAGTAGCCACTTAGAGTACAAGTGGAAATAAGGAGAACGGAGTGCGGCACTAAACATGCATAAAGTAAAATGCATAACATAAACATGCAATGTTTGATTGTAACAAAAATTCTGCAGCCACATGAGACATTTGCATAAGATCGAACACCTGTGCACTAAATATAACACTTGTAAACATTTTATCAGTTCCACTTCCCATGTAGTTCCACTTTTTTGTAGTTTTACAGTTACCAACTGTAGCCCATCTGTTTCAGACACAGCAGTGCTGCTGGAGCCGTTAAACACCTCAGTGTCACTGCTGGACTGAAAACAGTCCACCAACCAAAAATATCCAGCCACCAGCATCCTGTAGGCAGCGTCCTGTGAGCTAATGAAAGATTAGAGAATGACTAACACAAACTATGCAACAGCAGATGAGCTACTGTCTTTACAAGATGGAACAGTATGGTAGACGTGTCTAATAGAGTGACTACAGTCTGTAATTATAGAACTACAAAGTGCTTCTATATGGTGAGTGGAACTAATAAAACGAACAATGAGTATAGAAACAAGGTGCACCTAATACATGTTCTGCTCTTGTGGACATTTGAGTGGACATTTCACTCATTCCCTCCCACACTAAGGGCTCACACACTTCACTTCAGTTAATACACTAATGGAACAGCTGTTAAGATGGTGCCAGTGATTCCCCCGAGGGGAAATCGAGAGGCAGAGTGAGCGAGGTCATGTTAAAAAGACGAAGTTAAAATGCATGATTAGTGCAGGATAATCACTGCACTCTTCAAAGACTTCAAAGTCTCTTAAATCTTTATTCCCCATTCTGACGACCGATTTGAAATTCAGCAGGTAGTCTTGACCATGTCTACATGGCTAAATGCATTGAGTCGCTGCCATGTGATTGATTGATTCATTAGATATTTGGGTTAACAAGCAATTGAACAGGTGTGTCTAATGAAGTGACCAGTCAGTATATATTATTAGGTACTTCATAAACCGGTGACTCGGTGTTTGAGACGCCATGTGCCATTCTCGTGAATTCTGTGCGCTACAAATATGCAATATATGGTGTATTATATATTTTTACATTTAGTGAATATTATAGGGAGCAGCATAAAGCAATGAATTTGTGTCATATCCTGTCAAATCGAGAAAAAAAGCCCGGCAGTACAGTTCGTCACTAAATCCAGTCGCACTGTTCTAAACGGATGGGATTTGTAGTTTCTTCCGTGCGTATGTTCGTTTTCGAGATTGCTTTACAGACTACAAATCCCATGAGCCGTCAGTAACTCATACCCCGCCTACACGGACGGTGAGTAGATGCTTTCTGTTTAGGAAACAGCGTTTCTTGTACTATGTAACACAATGGCACAATATGTAGGACTGTTTGTTGTTTAAATAGCATTTATGTCGCCTAAAAACAACTCTACGTTGTCGAGCGACGAACCGGTTCCGTTCATTTGACCACACCGCTAGCTCAGTAGCTGTATCCCAAATGTATCCTTAGTGCACAACAGAGCGTCTTTCACACTATATAGTGCACTTATGTAGGGCGCTATTTGGAATTCGGCCACTTGTTGAACGGTTGTTGATGTGATTGTGTTCCGTTAAGCCTTTCGTGATTTGTATGAGTCCGTACGGTTGACTGTAACCGTATTTTAGTTTTGTGCAGGTAAATAAGACACTGAAATAGGACGTCAAATTGTATATCATCTGTATATAGTCGTGAATGCTCGTGCTTTTTCCTCAGTGCACGATGAGAACAGTGAGCAGTTCAACAGAACTACTAAGGAGGTATTAAGATTCAAACGGTAGAGATGTAGTGTAACGCAAAGGGAATGCTTTTAAACCTCCAGGCAGTCCAGCGTTTATTTTGAATTTGACTGGCCAAAGGCGTTCAAATCAGTTCTGGGTTTGAAGCTCAGTCTTGAACCGGTTTTCACAGCACGTGCTGCTTCTACAACAAAAATGATCAAATTCCAATAAGGAATCAATTTTACATAGACAACGATCATTCATAACGTTGCTTCTACAGTCTCCATTTCCATATATATTCACCGGATGCTTTATTAGGAACACCTGTTCAACTCGTTTACATACTAATCATAACTCCTAAAGACTCTGCTTGGACTTGCACACCAGACACTCAAGACCTAACTTGGACTTTCACCTCAGAAGTTTGACTCAGACTTACTTTCCAGAGATTTGAGGTTCGACTAGGACTCCCATGGACGCATGAACATACTTTTTATGTAGTGAATACTGAACACATGGTAAAAAAAAAAGAGATGAAAGGAATATACCACTTTCCCAATTTTTTTATTTTATTTTTTTTTTTTACTTTGTAGAATGTAAGCAGCTATCTAAGTGAACATCCAGCGTTTTAGATGTGAAGATTATTCGTTTAGACTGCAGCTGCTGTTGGCTGTTACTTTCCAGGAATTAATTTGTAGTTTCTGAAAGCTGTCATCTTTGAACTTTTCGGCTGGCGCAGATTTTTATGAGGTTTTGTAGCAACCTTAATGAGTTGTTTGATTAGTTGTTTTTCCAGGAGTAATAAGTACAGCTATAATATTACACGTACACTTGGAGAGACATAATTAGTCATTTGTGATAGACGACGCCCTTTGAGTAACCGCTTCAGAATTGTTCATGCATAATAAAAGCGCCGGCTATAGAGTAGGAAATTAAGTCCTGTTATGTTTTAAACCTCAAGTACACGCCCTTACTTATTTTAACATGAAGTGAATTTGCAGCACGCCCAGTGTTTCAACTGGTGAAGTGAACTTTTATCTAATGTAGGTGTCCAGTGTAGGATTTGGTTCACAGTCACACTCGGTGTGAGTTCAGGCACAAAGGTACAGTATATAGCCAAAAGTTTGTGTGCACCCCTAAAAAATTAAGTCCCAATCCATGAGTGTTGGTATGGAGGTTCTCCCATTGCTGCTACAAAAGTCTTCACTCCTCTGAGAAGGCTTTCCAGTACAGGGTGCAGCAACATGGTAGATATGTGTCAGTGAGTGAACACGGTGTTTAAAACTCCAGCAGCACTGCTGCGTCTGATCCATGCGTACCAGCAAAACAACAAATAAATAAAAACAAATAGTACCTGATCTGTGGGGGTCTTGACCATTAGCGAACAAAGTAAAGGCCCGACAAAGTATGAGAAACAGATGGACTACAGTTTGTAATTATTGAACTACAAAGTGCTGTGATAAGTGGAACTGAAAAACTGGAAGATGAGTGTAGAAACAAGGTGGTGTACCTAATAAAGTGATCGATGAGTCTATATATCTTCATTTAGTGGACCATAAAATGAATAATCAGATCTTTTGAGGGTAAATTTGTGTTAGCTGCGGCGTTGGTCGACCTTGTCAGGCATTTTCGCTGCAGAGATGGAGGAATGACTGAAGAGATGAAGAGAATTATGTGAAATAGTATGAATGTAGGACCTGAACCGCTATGAATGCTATTGTTATCAGGATAGCTCTGTAGAATCAGTCGGAAAAATCATTGTTCTATTTAATGGGAATGCTAATTACCTTTAATGCATGGTAGCACAGGATATATCACGCGGATCCTGTTCTCATACAAAAGGTTGTGGCCTTGCCAGGAAGAGCACTCTGTTAAAAGCCGTCGAATGAATAATGCTTGGACGACCAGCGAAAATGTGTATTTTTGTATGTTTTTTTAAAATGTTGAGGTATTTTCTACCACAGGACCAAAGGGAGGGTTGATGGGGTGTGCGTGTCCAGCTGCATTTTTAATTAGAGTATCGCAATTAGATATATTTTAATTATCTCTGGCGCAGTGGTGCTGTTGAGAGATGTCACATGGCTCCTCCTTTTAATGCCTGCCATCTTTCTGGTCTCCCAAAAATGCAGAGAGGAAAGTGATTTAGAAACCCACTGAGAGGTCCATCTCTTCTTCGCCCTACCTGCTGTCCAGAAGGGTCAGAAGCCTTTGGTTACTTTCTCCATCTAATATTCTTTGACTCCTATGGGCTGTGCACTTACATACACTCAATGGTCCCTTCATTAAGTGCACTTGTTCAACTGCTTGTTAATGGCAGAAACTCAGTGCGTTGAGGCATGGAGACGTGGTCGAGACGACCTGCATCAGAATGGGGAAGAAAGCTGATTTAAGGGACTTTGAACGTGACATGGTTGTGGGTGCTAGACGGGCTGGACTGAGTATTTCAGAATCTTTACAAAAGAATGGTTTGATGAAGAGAAAATATCCAGTGAGGATAAGGCGAAAATGCCTTGTTGATGCAGGGCAGAGGAGAATGGCCAGACGGGATCTGACCAGAGGAGGCTGTGGTGGCCTAGCGGTTAAGGTACTGGACTACAGACCAGAAGGTCCAGGGTTCAAATCCCACCTCTACCAAGCTGCTAATGTTGGGTCCTTGAGGAAGGCTGTATAAATTGTATGTCGCACTAGATAAGGGCGTCTGCTAAATGAGAAATGTAAATGCTGCTGGCACTCGAACCCAGGTGACAGTGGTGATGGGCTAGCCAATTTCCACAGAGCAACTTTCAGTATGTTATTTGATTGCATCTTACTTTAGAACTATTCGTTCTGGTCATTTCCATCCCAGCACTCCTACAACCTCTAGAGATTTTTCGTCTTATTTGACACCTAGCACAGGACGTAGGCCCCAGTCATGTCTGCACAGGGCGTGTGCTCCTCTCCCTATAACCGCTCACGTACGCAGAGATTTGCCAACAAAAAATGCATAATGCAGGCGCGTCGCCGTCAATTATGCAGCCTTTATTCATAGCGCAGCAATACCTAATTGATTTGATTCTCTTCGCTTCATGTTTTATTGAGCAGACGGGCCCCCGCGTGTTCCCACCGTGCCTCTGGATGTTGCCGACGAGCATGGCGTATTTACGGAGCCCGTCACAATGCGCCCGAGATCTGACACTGCGGCTTGAGGCTGCCCTTTTCCCACCATGATCGTGAATTACTGATATGCTGCCTTAGATGAGCTGATATTGAGCGGTGGAAAATGTTTGTATTGCCACGATGCATTATAGTCATCATTGAATAAAGCGTGCTGTGCTCAGACTGCATGCAATCTTTCAGTAGGCAGAAACACTGTGGGCAATATGGACATCTCTATTTTGAACTGTCTACCACCTGCTAAAGGCTTTGAAACCACTGGGTGGATGGTGGGAGTGATCTATACGCAGCCTTTCACTTTCATTCACAAGCAAACTTTTTTTCTTAACCAGTATACTTTAGGCCTGTCTTTTATCTGAAGTTTTTGGAAATGTTAAGTGTGAGAAAATAACCTTGTGTATCTGGTGTGGAAGCATTTCTGTGCTGCTGACAATAAGTGTATTCCTTCATTTGATATTTTATATCATCGGTTGAATCTGAGTGACACCATTTCCGATTTTGTATGCTTTTTAAAATGGAAATGCTATTGGATTGATTTCGGCGTTTTAAATTGGTAGACACCCAAACATAAAAGTCAAATGCAAAAGTCATTTCAGCTTCACAATTGGATTCTCCATTGGGATCACAATGGAGTGAGTCGGTTTGAATCCTTTATGGATTTACAGCACTGAGCATAAGAAGCATGAAATACAGGCACGCGTCGCTTAACGTTCTGTGAAATTGCACGTTATTGCGTGTTGTCTGAACGCCATATAATATACCGTACTTAGCAATGCTATATGGTAAACTGTAGTGCACTAGGTTTGACTAAATAGCCAAGATACTGAATTGTTTCCCAAATGCTGATTTATTTAATATCAACATTGACTTGCAGAGCTTTTCAGATTTTCTGGGTTTTTTTCCCCTAAAATTAGAGAACCCAGTTAAACAAATGAGACAAAAATATTATACTTGGTCATTTGTTTGAGGAAAATGATCCAATATTACATATTAGTGAGCGGCAAAAGTATGTGACTCTTTGCTTCCAGTATCTGGTGTGACCCCCCTGTGCACAGCAATAACTGCAGCGCTAAACGTTTCCTGTTGAGCTGTTTGATCAGTCCTGCACACCGGCTTGGAGGAATTTTTAGCCCATTCCTCCGTACAGAACAGCTTCAGCTCTGGGATGTTGGTGGGTTTCCTCACATTAGCTGCTCGCTTCAGGTCCTTCCACAAACATTTCCATTGGATTAAGGTCAGAACTTTGACTTGGCCGTTCCAGAACATGAACTTTATTCTTCTTTAACCATTCTTTGGTAGAAACGGGCTTGTGTGCTTAGGGTCATTATCTTGCTGCATGACCCACCTTCTCTTGAGATTCAGTTCATGGACAGATTGTCCTGACATTTTCCTTTAGAATTCTCTGATATAATTCAGGATTTGTTGTGTTCCTTCAGTGATGTTGCAAGCCGTCCTGCCCGAGATGCAGCAAAACAGGCCCGAACCATGTTTCACAGATGGGATAAGGTTTCTCATGCTGGAATGCAGTGTTTTCCTTTCTCCAGACATGACACTTTTAAACTAAAAAGTTCTATTTTGGTCTCATCCGTCCACAAAACATTCTTCCAATAGCCTTCTGGCTCGTCCACGTGATCTTTAGCAAACTGCAGACGAGCAGCAATGTTCTTTTTGGAGAGGCAGTGGCCTTTCTTCTTGCAATCCTGTCATGCACACCATTTGTTGTTCAGTGTTCTTCTGATGGTGGACTCATGAACATTAACATTAGCCAATGTGAGAGAGGCCTTCAGTTGCTTAGAAGTTACCCTGGGGTCCTTTGTGACCCTCACCAGCTATTACACGCCCTTGCTCTTGGAGTGATCTTTGTTGGTCGACCACTCCTGTCTTCCATTTGTACACAATCTGTCTGACTGTGGATTGGTGGAGTCCAAACTCTTTAGAGATGGTTTTGTAACCTTTTCCAGCCTGATGAACATCAACTCTTTCTCTGAGGTCCTCAGAAATCTTCTTTGTTTGTGCCATGATACACTTCCACAAACATGTGCTGTGAAGAGCAGACTTTGATAGATCCCTGTTCTTTAAATAAAACAGGATGCCCACTCACACCTGATTGGCATCCCATTGATTGAAAACACCTGACTCTCATTTCACCTTCAGATTAACTGATAATCCTAGGGGTTCACATACGTTTGCCACTCACTAATATGTAATATTGTATCATTTTCTGCAATGAATAAATGACCAAGTATAATATTTTTTGTCTCATTTGTTTAAATGGGTTTTCTTTATCTACTTTTAGATGTTTTAGGTCATATTTACGCAGAAATATAGAAAATTCGAAAGGGTTCATAAACGTGTGTGTGTGTGTGTGTGTGTGTGTGTGTGTGTATACACACACACTATATATAAAAATAATGTATGTGTGTGTAATAATGTATGTATGAAGGACCATGATACCAGGTTTGTTTCATGGATTGATTCCAGGAACATGACACAGACTTCTCCTTGCTTCCCTGGTCTTCACAAACCCCAGACCTTAATTTTACAGAGCATCTCTGGGACAAGGTAGAACATATCACTACCTCCATCTAATTTAGCCATCTTGTCCGCACAGGTCAATATTCCTGCCTCAGTGGAATTTATGCCACGATGGATTGCTGCGGTTCTGAAGGCCAAAAGAGGTCCGACGCACCATTAGATGGGTGTCTCTAATAATAATAGTGGCCATTCAGTGTGTTTGTCTATATATAGTTCCCATTGTGACCCTGCATGCACTGGTCAGGAAATTAACTTGTGGGCCTATTTCAGAATTGATTGGCCTCCATGGGATGCCAGTCCTTCTCAGGGCCCTGTAACCACACCACCTGATTTTGACATCATTGCAAGGCCAGCCTGGGGTTGCCTATGCTGACCTGGCAGGACGATGTAATCAGCCAAACTTTCCGTTTGTTTTAGGGATCGGGTCAGTTGCCGAATGACCCCGGGCTCTTTTATCCTTTATGTTCTATTCAGGACGTGACACCGTGGTCTGAAAGCCTCCATTTTGGACTGACTCGCCAGGTTAGAAACCACAGGTCACATACACTCATGGCATTTTTTAAAAGCTCCTTCCCCTCTGAAGGACCCAAGAGGACGAGAGGGGATTTTTTTACCTTGACCTTTAAAGGTGAACGGGCAGCACGCCGCTCCTTTTCTCCGGCCGTGTGTGTGTGTGGATGGGGAAGCTGCGTTGCCTGCTGCTCCTTCAGTTCCGTCTTTGTTTGACTATCAAAAATTCCCTAAAGGCATTCTGACAGAGGTTCGGTTAGAGAAAGGTGGATGGATGGATGGGATGCACAGGAAGAAGTAAAGGTTGCACGAGCAGGCATTTACTGTTTGTACAAAATCTGTACTGTGATGTTTCTGTTTAGGTTTCGATTTGGTTTTTGTGTTCAGAGAACAGCCACGTTCAGTCACATCACTTAGCAGCATCCGGCCTCCCCTTTGTGTAGGCTGCAAATGATACCTCAGAGGTACTATGCCATTAACGAAATCACAGCTAGTTTTCAGTTAATTAGACTTGCCATATAATTACTTGATAGCAGCTGTACGCTAATAGCTGGTGTAGGAATAAACTTAAGTGAGCATCATGACTGGCGTGTTTACCCATGGGTCAGTCTCTCTTGCTGAGTGTCATTGCTGAGATCCATCAGGCTCGTTCCCGGTGATAAGCCGTAGCACGTTTGCTGATGCCATCTCGGCATGAGGCAGGGCGTCGGTGGCAAAGCTACAAAGGCGAATGTTCCGGTCTCTCTACTGTCTGCTGTCCATATGCCGTCTATTTTCTCCTAATCCTTATCCAATACAAACGAGTTCCAGTCACCAGCCGTGCCAGCAAACTCCTTAAAACGGTGTTGTGTCTTCAACCTATGTAATGGTGATGCTGGAAAGGATTTCAGAGTCTTCCAGGACTTGGGGACATGTTGGAAAGCAGCGGACGTCCACCGTCTCGGCTTATCCTTCCACCGGGGGACTATCAGCCAATCCTTTAAACCAGACCCAACTGCTCTGAATTTACTGGATAGCCTTTGTGCGGCACGCTCATTCTGCCAAAATCCCATTTTCAGCTTAGCGGCATCTGTGCCTTTCGCGTATGCTTATCGTTTGTGCAACGTTTTTCATATGTATTTATTTGTGTTAATCCCGTATCTGTACAGCCTATGAAGCTGAATGGAAATGGCTGTCACCGGGTTGGGTGCGAAAAAGGTTTTGGCTGAGGTGGATAAGTTTGACGTTTGAATTGTGTGATGAAAAGAGTCCTTGAAGAATAAATGATGACGTAGCAAAAGGGGTTTCTAGCTTGTCAGTGGGCGCTGTGAGAACTCAATCATCCAACGTTCGGAGGGAGGCACGCCTGAGAGAGATGGTAGACTGAACGAATGTCTGGAATATTAAAACGGTCTGCTCTATTCAGTTGTTTGTCATTTCAGCAACAGAACACTCGGTCGTGCGTTATCGCGAATAACACCACAGCTGCGATTATCTATGGCACTCGCCTTCGGTAGGTCCTCAACAAATGAGGTGCTGTTGCAAAGGTAACAGTTCTGTACTGCTTTAATGCAGTATGCTACAAAAGGGATATGGTTTATACAATGTTGGCTGATGTCTTAAAAATGGTAATACATAAGAAGAACCATATTTTGCGTATTAGAGCTGTTTCGCCACCTGATATGGCAGTATATTACTATAGTGCAGTCGGTTCTTGTTCAGCAAGTCAGCTTTGTGTCCAATACACCAGTAGGTCATGGGCTTGGCAGGACAATCACCGGTGGATGACGTCACCAGCCTTGAACGGCCAATCAGCGCTGCAGATTCACAAGCAGAGGCGGGAGTTTAAGAGCAGAAGTTTCATCTCGGTTGATGTGTTTTAGAGACTTTTTTTGGTGCAAGTCTTTGTGTAAGTGTGTGTATGTGCTATGTATCTGTAAAAGTACATAACTGTATGTGCCTGTCCTGACAATACCCTTTATATTTACGTTACAGTAGCCTAAATGGACTATGCGACTATCAATGCCCTCAACACAAGACGTCAAACGTGTTGTTGCACCATGGAGTGTGCTTAGTTATTAGCTTTTATCGCTTAATTCGTACCATAGCAGATAAAATCTCTGGCTTCTTACAATTAACTCCAGCTTTTTGCATAAGAGACTGCACTATGAATTAATTGTAATTCATTCATCTCAAAATAGTTCTTTCTCCAGGCCTCTTTTATTTATTAATTTTTTTTCAGGTCTCGCTCGCCGTTTTGGCACAACCTTATCCCTTTTGCGAGAGAATGCTGGAGAGCTGATAAATTATCATATTTGCGCGTTATCTCTTGTAGCTGGTGGGTGTGAATGCCACACTGAGCAATGATTAGAAATATCAGCCTTTGCAAAATGCCACATTGCTGTATATCACGCAAAGAACGGAACCGGGGGCAGTAAATGCAGTGGAGCCTATCTAATTAAATTCCTCAACACATACCCAGTACTTATTTGGTTTTGAAGAAGGAAACAGGGAAAAAAAAGACGCAAATTGTAATATTAATACTTTAATTAAATTATGTGAGGTTTGTTGTTTGTTTATTTTGCGTGAGAGATTAAAAAGCATTGGTGGATATCAGGCAGTATGTGAAGGGGTGATTGTCGGGGAGCGCATCGTATCCAAAGGTCGAACATGGGCTATTTATTTATATATAATGCAGTTATGTTTATTTTTAGTAGTAGTTGAAGTAGAATGGTGGCCTGCATGTAATAAAAAGCAAAGCATCCTCTTTAACCCCGCTTATCCTGGGTGGGTCACATGGGAGGGTCTAGTCTGTATTATTAACCTGGAATGTCGAAATTGGGGGTTTAGCCCAGGCACATGTGGAGCCAAATTTTGTAGTTTTAATATGCAATATATATATATTTTTTATATCACATGCACTGTCTGTTTAGTATTTGTAGCAAAAGTCTACAAGGAAATAAGGATGAGTATACATTTAATAAGTTAAGTGATACAGTGGGGCAAAAAAAGTATTTGGTCAGCTACTGATTGTGCAAGTTCTCCTACTTAGAAAAATGAGGGAGGTCTGTAATTTTCATCTTAGGTACACTTCAAGTTCAAAGAGTAATGCAAGCAACTTTATGATGCTAGTAACTGCAAAATATTGAACTGTAATGCGTTACATTTATCTCGCTACAGAAAAAGTAATCCCATTACTGTAATGCGTTACCTTGTACTGCTTTACCCCCAACGCTGGTTGTTCGTCATTCTGGATAAGGGCGTCTGCTACATGCTGTAAATGTAAAAGTGACAGTAGATGTCTCTCCCTGTGTGCTTGGCATAAATGGGCATTTTCCTCCACAATGATAGTTTTTATGGCTGCCATTAGGCCATAATAAGCCTAAACAGCCCTAGACTTTTCTGCTACTTGTGTGTATTTAATAAATTCCCACTCTTCAATGCTTGGTTGAACATTCATAACCTCCTCAAAAATGGCCCAATTTTTGAGATTCCTGCACTCCCGAAAGACTCGTTGTGCACTTCACGTTTTCTTAAGAGCAGTACTAAATTTTCTTAATCATTTGTAGATGTTTTTTCCTTTTGTACCATTTATGTTAATATGTCACGTCCCAAAATATGCCAGTAAGTGGCCTGGCTACTCTAAATTGCCTGGAGGGTAAGTGAATCACTTGGTAATGTCTTGTGCTCAGTATTTGATAGTATGTCATAGGCTCTGATCCCACTGTGACACTCTCTAGGTTAAAGTGGTTACTGAAGATGAATAAGTAGAATGAAAGGATGGATGGATGGATGCGGATAATGGAATTAAATCAGAGTGACTTCAATACGATGTACGCTTCACATTCCCTGTGCTTTTCTGGTCAGGGTCGCTGTCCACAGGACCTTCAGAGTGTATTGTAATGATTATGTATAAAAGAAGGAAAATCGAAGGATAAGCATTATACGCTTCAGATGTCACTCACAGGAATAAAGGATTTGTAATTTTTATATACAAGCCTCCAGAAGTATGCTACCTTGACAGGAATATTATTTCCAAATACATTTCTTATATCTGTATAAGCTTCTTCAGTAGAGACTTGTGATCAAAAGTTTTCTGCATGTAGGAGTGACCTGCACAAATGTATATTTTCAAAATCAGCCATGTAGTTGGTGAATGTGTACAGTTATAACGTTTGATTATTATCCTTATAAGATAATTAACCTACTAATCTATATATTTCCATACCAGCTTCATTAGACCTAAATATTCATTTACAGAATTTAGCAGACACAATTATCCAAATCAGCTCAAGACTGTTACCATTTTACAAGGTACAGTTCAAGCAATTGAGGGTTCAAGGTTTTGCTGGAGGGCCAAAACTTGACAGCTTGGCCATGCCCAAACTTTGGGCCAATAGTCCAGTACCTGTGCCACCACTGTCTGTATTAGAGGACCGATTTTCAGTGTTGGTGCCTTTTTGCATTTGCTGCAATGGGAAACTCCAAATATATAAGTCAAAACTTTAGAGGAAAGCAAATCTGGCAATTTCCAAATATAAAAAACTCTTACTGACTTAACATGGGCAATGTATAGTAATATGAAATGTTTTGTTAGACATTTTGTCTGAAGGTCTTAAGCCTATATATACCAGCCACAACTGCACATTATAATTAGTGTGTTTGTATACGTAACTTTTACTAATCCTCCCATGGAAATCACTTCAATTTGCCACTCTTTGCTATTGTTGGCACTGAAATTGCTGGTGACCTCGCATTCATTGGCAAACTAGAGCTTTCCTTCTTTTTTTAATCGCTGTCGGTGCTTTTGGTTTGAGACAGCAAAGATTGAGAAGGTCATGAAGGTTCTCCTTTTTCCGTTCTGGTGCCTTTCATTATCACTGAGGTTTATCGGAGTCAAACGTGTCTGCGCTAAAGAAATGATCATGACCCTTAGATGTATTTCATTAATTTCAAATCTACTCTAATGGCAGCTCTTTCTAGGTGAGCGAGGCGAGTGCTAAATTAAAAGCATGCAGTACCTAGCAACAGAAGCGGTTCGTTTTAAGTTTGGCTCCTTCTGCACCAGACTAGAGGTCACTTGTTTCTAAAGCTTAATTGCCGGTGGGCCTAGACACAAAGCACGAATCACAAAGAACCAATAAAGACCGACCACATTGTGATCTTAGAAACATGGAGAATAACAGTTCTTTCTACAACAGATTATTTTACAACAAATATTAATCCTGTGTCTCAGGCTTGACCCCCTGTGAATGGATTGTGTCCAATTGCCTGTATCCAAATTGAAATGGGAACTGCCAATGACCCCCGTAACCACCGCTGTGCATGTCTCAGAACCCCCATGGCTTGGATGCAAGAGCCAGCTGCTGGAATCAGCAGTTCCTGAGAACCTGGGTTTGAGCGCTGAGCTGGACGCGTGACGTGAAGGTCGGGTGGTTATGGAACGCTGTGATGGACCAGCGCCCTGGCCAGGTTGTATCTCTGCCTGTGCACAGTGAATTCTGGGACAGGCTCCAGAGACCTACTCTTAACTAAAATCTACAAAAAATTTCCAGAGGACCGCAAACTTTTGCCTAGAATGAACTTTTCACGAGCATCTAAAAAATGAGCTGGAAACAGTATAATTTCAATAGTCATCCTGATCTTATTTCACATCTGCAGCATTTAGCAGGCACCGTTATCCAGAGTGATTTACAGTTAAGCTTAGCGGGTCATTTAAACTCGCACCCTTCCGATTAGTAATTGAGCCCACAGAACTTCCTTGGCCTTATTTAAAGAGCTTCCTATGATTGCATTAAACCTCAGTAATTATTTAAATGCAGCCGAGTATAAAGATGCCAGTTCACTTTCTGTGAAGAGCATGAGGGGTTAGCTATCAGCCTTTTCATTTTCACCAGCTATTCTGGGTGGCAAAATTAGCTCCAATAGATCTACACCATCAGCACAAAAAGCCCAAGCAACCTGAGCTGGCAGAGTTTAATGGGTGTTATTTGAAAGCTGTAGGTGGAGCTATGTTTAGAAGTTGCACACAGGAATAAGGAAGGCTTTTAAAGGCAGCTTAATGAATGAATTAGTTAACCTTTTAAGTTTTTATATTATATGTACAACATTTACAAAGTGTTGTGCTCTCCTGGGGTCTAAACATAAAATTGCAATAATTACGCTTGTAATGATTCTAACAACGAATCATTGGTCAGAAAATTGTACTCCTTAGAGCCGTGTCCCCATTGTTCTGACGGTGCCTCCTGGCCGGGTCAGTCCTCTTGCGTTCCACTCAGTTGCTTGTCCAGTTTCTTGTCGTATCAGAACTAGTGCTGCAGTGCTGGCAGGTTTTCCCGTGCATAAAAGCAAAACCCTGCAACTGATTCAGAATGCAGCAGCATGTCTGGTTTTGAAATGTCATGTCGCCTCACTGCTGCGTTCCCTTCGCTGGCTCCCTGTAGCTGCCGCATCAGATTTAAACACTGATGCTCGTCTCCAGACATAAGAATGGAGCAGCCCACTGCTACATAAAGGTTCGATCAGACTCCACTGTCAAGCACGGCTCGACTGGATCAAATGAAGCAAGCATCTGGGCTCTTATTTATACTGGCACCCAGTTGGTAGAACTAACTTTTGTCAGAGCCTCTTGCGAACTCCAAACGGCAGCTAAAGACTTGCCATTTCACTCAGTACTTCAGTGAAGTCTGAGAGTGCGCCTACATATGAAAATGCATCTCTGTTCCTTTATTACCAGGTTTGGTGTCGCTTCCTGCATGAACTCAACTGGACTTTAGCTAGAAGGCATTCTGGCTGTAGGCTAGTGACTGTGACCCCTGCTGACCCTGAGATGTACGGGTCCCATCCCATCCAGGACATGCCCGTGACCCCGACCAGGAAAAGGCAGTGTTGATATGAAAATAAATATTCAATAAGTTGTAGGTATAGGTGAGACGCATTGATTTTCATTTTTTCCTCCACGAATCGTCCAGATGGAAACTTTCTCTCGGCCTTCTCTCACTTCTCCGTTTCCACCTCTCTCCATCCTCCTTCCGTCACTTTAATCACTGGTTTTAATTACTGACACCCTCAGTCGCTCTCTGTTCATTCAATTGTCACCTCTGGGAGACGTGGAGAAGGGAGAAGGAAGAAGTGCAACCAGGTCCCACATTTCCTGTGGGTGTTGGAACAGGCCTCATAGTGGCTTGGCCATGGCAGGCGCTCGGCTGCATTGCCAGCTTGCATCTCCCACGGTGCCTGCTGGGCCTCCGATAGGCATTGTCTTTATAAATAAACTTCTTTTTCCTTCAACTCGAAAGGACGACAAGAGGGATGGCGAGGATGCAGGGTTCTGTCATGGCCTAGGTTACGATCTCTGCGCTGCATAAAAGCATTGACTGTAGGCATTCAGAACGTATAGCTGTCAAATGCGCTAGCCAATCACCACAGAGGCTCATGTTATAGTCTTGGTGGCCAAAATTAGCTGGGTCTAAAGGAGGGAGGATTGGAAGTGTACAAGTTCCTGCTAAAGGCACTTACTGACCTACAATACTGTGCAAAAGTCTTAGACCGCCATTTATATATACAGTACAGTTGTTTTAGCAATGGACCAATATATAATTACTTCTCAGTGGCAAGTATTTGTGACCTCCTCTTACACTTCAGCAATAGCAGCTTCAATGGGATGCCAAGTTTATCAGGAATGGTCTTTTCTGGAAGGGTAACAGCCAATAAATCACTTTTTTTATGTGGTGTAATAAATCAGAGTTTGAAATATTTGGGTGTAATCATCCACAGTTTATGTATGGTCATTATAGCATTGCCAAAACACAATTAATGGTGGCCTAAGACTTTTGCACAGTCACAGGAGGCATTGGTGTCTCGTAGGGAATATTGGCAGGTGAGTTGGGTATTAAAAACCCCAACCACAATAAGAAAAGTATTAGTTGTAGTCCAATCATATCACTTGGTGGAAATATTCCAGAGATTATTTAGATCAACTGAACAAAGTTATTTAACGCCACTGTTCTAGTGAATCTCCTTGCTGTAATAAAAGCATGTTTTTTTTTTTTTGCTTTCTAGTTTACTCCCAGTGTATAACCTTCAGTGTGTCTGGCTTTTGATTTATTGGCACCACTTTGCTGCATTATTAGTAAGTTCAGCACTGCAGATGAATGGTTTTGGGGGCAATGAGAATGCAGTAAGAGCCTAATAATCCAAGGTTATTTGTGCTCATTAGCATCCCTTTCTAAAGGAAGGTACGTTCAAGGGCAGTGTTGTTGCTTTGCGCGGTTGCAACGCTTTTCTGCTTGGCATACTCAAGTGTGTACTGCTGAAATGGTAAGATGGGAGCCTGTGAATATTTTAGCTCTCTTCCAATGGACCTAGCCTAGCTCCAATTCCATTTTAACTGTCTTTTCTTGAGGAAAGGTTGAGACGTGTCGAAAAAGCAATACCTCTGTCTGGTTTGATTATGCAAAGTGTTGGTGTGAGATGCAGCGATGAAGAGATTTCAGGTCTGTCAGAGATGGTAGGTTTGACACTTGCCACCTACCTGAACGTTGTTATGAGCCAGGTGGTTATAACATTTTGGCTCGTGTATGTAGCACCTTTCAGGCCAACGGTTTGATAATTATTAGCTTGAGGCGTATTGTGGGATTTTGATTTGCTGAGCATCTATATTTATTTGGAGAGCCATTATGGTGCAGAGCCACAGACCTGATCTATTTAGGCGTTGCACACCTGGTCAGTTGAAACCAGATCTCTGTTGCACCATGCTGTGGCACCAGCATACTGTCCTCATTTAATCATAACAGTAGTTTTACTTTATCTGCTGGCTGATTTGTGCTTTGTTTCATGCTCATGCAAATCATGCACTCCGATGATCCTGACGCTAGATCAAATGCATTCGAATCCAAACGGGAAGTGCGAGTGTACTTTTTGGTGCGCTGTAGTGTTTGTGCAGTGTACTGTAGTGGACCTTAGCCTTGCTGCACGGCTTTTTAAACAAGTTGATTAAAAGTCCAGTTGATTGATCATTGGCACCGGCTAGCCCATAACACCAAGACTAATTGCCCAGCTTGTCACGAATAAATCTAGTGAACTCCCTTTGCCTCTCGTTTTTAGGTTTCCACACCACAGCTGCCACCAAGCTCGGGTCTGCCGCTAATTACCTCAGCTGGGCTCCACGGGAAGATTTGGAAGGGGAAGGTATGTTTTTCGTTCGCGTTGCTTTGACAATAAAATTGCCCAGGTGCATTGATCTTTTTTCTTTTCTTCAGTGCCTGTTTAGTTGCCGGACTTGTTAGCAGGATGATTAGAGAAAGAGCTGAATTGGTTTTGCTGGTTGTGTTTTTTCTGTAGCTCTTTATCACTTGTTTAATGACTAACTTAAAGTTGATCTTCCTGATTATATTACTGCTGAAGCTCTTCCATCTAGTTCGAAGTAGTTCATAATGCAACAAACACTTGGTCTTTTGTTGAATTTCTAAATTACCCCTACGACTTGAATGCGAATTTATTCAGCAAAAAGTAATCTAGTTCTGACATCTTGCATTAAGCTCTCGTCGATCTTCTGGGAAGGCGGCCAAATCTTTCAAAAAATGTTTTGCTTTTTTGCACAGTAAAGTTTCAAGTGGCATTTGTGAACGTGATTCCATCTTGTAGTTCTTGAAAAAACAATCCCTTGCCCATGTGGTTCTGTCAGCTATTTATGAATGACAGTTCCTGATGCAGTAACGTCTGAGGGATTGGAGGTTGAAGACTCGTCCTTTATGCACTGAAATTCCTCCAGATTCATTGAATTGATTAATATTATGCACTGTAGACTGAGAAATATGGAAATCCCTTCCAGTCTTTCTTTGAGGGACACTGCTTTTAAACATTTCAGTCACTTTCTCACACAGCTGACAAGCTGGAGATCCTGAAGTGAACGATGTTCTACTTGTTTCACGGTTAATTCATTGCCATGTTCCTCGCCCGCGTTTGTTCCCAAGTCAACCAAATCCATCGTGCATTGTAACTGTTAAATGCGTCCCCTTATTTCTCCTGACTTGTCTGTTTTGACTACACGTCCAAATGCATTTGGAATCCGTTTAATTGGCCTCTTACTCGCAATTCGACGAGTTGCCATTATTAGTCCTGGCATTTGTAATTGCATGCTTAGAGGTAATTATAACCCATGTCAACAACTTGCCGGGTTTAATAGGAAGCCCGCTGAGCATGCGCACGTTAAGCTGGGTGGGTGAACGCGGCCTCCCTGCGTGTTGTTTAATAATATTTTCATGGCAGGAATGGGTCTCGTGGGCAACTCGGGAGCTCTCTCTTCATTTCTTCCTCTGCTCCACGATGGCGCTACCATGTAAAGTGCTGTATCTTAGTAACAGGCTGTGATGCCAGGGATGTCGTGGATGAATGGCAGGTGGGGTTTCAGACGCATAGAGTGTATGAGATAGAGGGCATAGGTTGGGGGGAATATTACTGGTGGAGGCTGGAGAGAACAGGGTGAGAAAAGATTGACCCAAAATTTGACACCATCACTACTAACCTTAAGCATGAGTAACTCTTACCTTCAGCCCTCCATATCCGCATAGCCTTGGACTCACCATCATGTCAATAACATTATAAATAGAAGTCAAACTGTTGAATAGCAAGATCCAAAGTCGGTCAGTATTTGAAATGATTTTCTAGTCGCTTAATCCAATGAAGCCGTGGCATCTCCGGATCAAACAAGGGATCTCTAGAGTTTTGAGATGACGGCGCTAATCATTTGCACCACATTACTGCCCCCACGTTGAACCAACTTGGGTTCACTCACACTGTGCCACTTTAGAGATGCCAGTTGACCTACTGTGAACGCGTTGCCTTGGATCTGCTCTCCTGCGACACATTACCTTTCCATAACCCTAACCAAATTGAAAACTTGCCTCAGTCAAAGCAGGCAGGTGGTTGTCGGAAACATTTAGAGCACCTCTCTCCCTGGAGTCGCCTCTCAAATCGATTTGCCTCTTCTGTTTTTCAAGTCCATATCGAGCTCTTTGTTCATAGAAAGGTGAGAAAGGTATGAAAAAATCACCGCGTGAGAACTCTACAATCTAATGTTCTTTTGGTACATGACATATTACGTATAGTCATTTTTAGAAACCGAATTAGATATTGCTGCAGATATGAGTCATGATCTATGTGATTACAATTACAGCATTTAGCAGACGCCCTTATCCAGAGTGTCTTACAATCCAAGCAATTGTGGGTTAAGGGTCTTGCTCAAGGACCCAACAGTGGAAGCTTGGCAGAGGTGGGATTTGAACCCTGGACCTTTGGGTCCATAGTCCAGTACCTCACCTGCTAGGCTACCACAGTCCCAAAGACAATGTCTCCTCAGTAGTTTTATGACACGATGGCAGATATTTTCTCCAGTTTTTACCTGGTAAGAATGTTCCTCCATCTTCTGGGCAGTGCATTCAGGCACGACTGGTCATATGCCCCCCACACTGAAACAAATTACCCCTGTGACGGACTGGCATCCCATCTAGGTCATGCTTACCCCTGTGCCCTGTGTTTACTGACCATGACCAGTAAATGTGCCGATAAAACAAAAACAACAACCTGTATATAGTCATGCACTCGCAGTGTAAACGCAAGTTAAAGGTTGGATAACGGTTGCGAAAAGTGGATCCCGGGATCTGGACCCACCCCCAACCTTTACCAGTAGTGGCCTGCCCAATATGAACGATGTAAATGTACAGAAAATCCATACTATTCAGTTTACTAGCCTAATAGCCCTGGTAATGTAACATAACATAACATCATTTAGATATTTAAACCACCCCTCAAGGTTAGAAACTCATATTCCAGACATGTTTTGCTGGATAAAGACTTCTTATTATTTCTTCTTTTTAAAGCATGTTCAATGAACTAGTCGTAATCTTTATAATGCCTTTTTCTGAAGGTTGAAAGTACAGGGCAGTGCACTGTTAAACACTGCTGCATTACTGATGAAATGTCTGCGACGCTGTAATAAATAGTCACCTCCTCAGTGTTTGGGTAATGGCGCCATCACACATGCACATAGCAGCATGGTATGTAAATGTCAAAAAAGGATTCGATTTAATTATTGGAATATGTACTGTACATGTAAAGGCATTAACTGTAATGGTTAGGGAGATGGGACACTTAAACCAGTGTGTACCCTCCATGGAATGGGTGCACCATTTCAATAACAAGATCGTTTGCCTTGGTGCTTAGCATTGAAATGAATCCTAGTTTAAACAGCATAAGAACAACAGGTACAGAGATTGAGGATTCTTTTTCTCCGGCACAAGAACAACATGGCTGATTTCTGTGTCATGGGAATAACTTCTGACTAAAGTGTTCATATCCTCTGGGGATATTTATCGGATATGTACACCCTTCCTGTACTTTTTAGCTCTCAACTAATGGCAAAGTTTTAGCCTCCGTCAAGTTTTGACACTTGAAAGTAACTTCAGCTTGACTTCTCGCTACATGAAATGGATTTCATAAGACGCTCAATAGATGGTAGCGGTTATGCCTGTTCTCTTCTTGAAAATTCATTTTCATGAGATTGAAGAGTGCTGAAGAGCCGTTATGAATAACTGTTAAGTCTTTGGTAGGCCTTGAACGTAAAGTGGAAATTCGTATGTTATTCAGCGAGCTTATTTATATAGGAATTATACAAACATGCAAAATGAATATTGATACTACCTAAGTGGGGTCGGTTTCTCTGTCACAGTGTCGGTCGGTTCTCCTCGATGGGCTGGGCTTGCGGTTGTCATGTGACCAGACCACGTTACAATACCGAACAAATGATCTGTATCATTATAGTGCGTCGGGCTGCTGCCGGATCGCCGAGCTTAAAAGGATCTTCATGGAAGTTTTCTGCAATTAATTTGCCACCCGGTCCTCGTTCCCTCAAACTGACCCTATGATTGAAGACATCAGAAAGCGTCTGTGCTCTAACAGCAACTCGTTTGCTTTGGAAGTCTTGGTTACTTTTTATTTATTTATTTTTACCAAAACCTCCCTATTTGTACAGAAAATAATTGTGGTGTGAATGTGCCGTCTGCGAGACTTATCTCATTATCGCTCTGTCATCGCTGTAAATGTGATGAGGCAGGACATGTGAGGGAGCATGCATGCGGGTTTGAAGAACTAGATGAACCCCAGAAGCAAACAGAGCTGTCAGATGCCCGAGTTGGCATCTCTGTAAATATCATTAGAGCGCAGGTGCGCGTGTGTCTGGAGACCCAAACATACTGCGGGCCTCCAGAACCGATTGTTAGGATGCCACTAGCAGGTCAGAACGTTCCGTCATGTTAACTCGCTCTCAGATGGCATCACTCTGGAATGCAATGGTTCTCTCCATAGCGCTGCTGCCATTAAAAATAGCAACTCCATCCATGTTAGGCCATATAAATCCCTTGCTTGGACAAAAAGGTAATTGCTTCTACATGACTTGAGCTGACATCCAAGACGGGGGTTAAAAAAAAGTATCAAGGTGCCCCTGCTAGTCAGCTGAACTATTCATGTTGACATACTTTCTGCTAAATGAACTGCTCTTGCTAAAAGGTTTAGCTTGTACTAGCGCGGGACGTGAAATTGCTTCCGTCTCGTCCGTGGTCCACTAGGAACATTATCACTAAGGGACGACGGAGGGTTAGAAAGCGCCCCAGACTCTTTTTTTGTAACAATTATAGCTGAAGTCGGTATGTTAAATGCGCGCCAGTGTTGTTTTTAGTGCAGACTAAGGGTTCTCCCCGGTGTTGTGGTCGTATTAAGAATAAATAAAGGCCTCGTTCCAGGGGAGTCTTTTGCTTGGGATGCATTTTCATGGCTGAGCGTTGAAAGAAGGCTCGTGGAGCGTGGGAGCATTTCATATGCATTTTTAAACATCGGGGACTTTAAGTGCATCCGGCGTATTCCTCGTATGCCGCGTGTATAATGCATGTCGTGTCACGGAGATCCGGCCTAATTGCATGTGATCCGTGATGTAACGCACATCTGTGTAATCCGATGGCCGCTCGGGCTACGTGACGTCTGATATTATTAATACGCATTTAAAGCCACTTCATTAGTAGCACCAAAATAGTGCTTACTTTTAATGGCCGGTTTATGGGGTTCACCTCTAATGCGGTCTAATTATAGTAGCGCTCGCGGAATGAGCAAACATCATGGTTTTTTTAAAAAGATTCTGGAGGTTTCACGGATATTTTTGTTTATTTATTTATATTTTGCATGACTGGACTTTTATATGGGTTTGTGGATTTCCAATGTCAGGAGTACATAGGATATTAAAAATCATCAAGGCTACTCAATACTCACTTCACAATATATGAAGGAATCATTACCAGGAAACGGCTGCAGAATTTAAGCACCTTTTTTGCGCAGACTACAGTATATTAGAAACAGAACTTGGAAAAGAAAAGCCTGGCTGAAGTAGTTATCATTGCCCTGAACAGATCTCGTTGCTCCATCGCTTGCTTCTTCTGTCATATGCAGCCTCTTTAAGCGATGTTTGGGCCTTTGGCTTCACTGTTTCACTACTGGTTTTGGACGGCTTTCGACGATTGCGATCGCATACGCTCCTGTTATTACATGTTTTCTGCTGAGGTGGTGGAGTTATCATCTGTGGCTCAAAGTTAAGCTCAAGTCGATCATGTCTACGTACCTAAATGCAAGAGTTTCTGCCATGTGATTGGCACGATACGAGTGATAAACCTGATAAGATGGCCAGTGAGTTGGAGCACCAGGTAGGTTCACCTGTTCCAGCGAGTTCATGTACATTTTTCAAACGTCAGTACCTGAATGTAAACCATGCTGATTAAATCCATGAATTATTTTAACCATTAGTCAGGTGGCTTGAGAATGCCTGCTTCTTAATGACTGTTCATCTGGAGAATGCAAGACGAGAAGAACGGAAAAATCTGATTGGAACTGGTAAACCTAAGAGCAAACCTTCATTTTCCACGTGTGCTTTCTGTCCTTTTCCGTGGCGATTCCAGACTGATTGAATGCAACAAAGATCTAATTAGGAAACTCAGCGACTGGAAGTAATTGAAACAAGAACATCCATTACAGCCAGGATCTCTGTAGAAGTTCATTGCGGGTAAACTTCCCGGAGCTAGTCACGAGAGGCTTTGCCTTCGAAATGTTTTGTCCTGGCAAATCTCATCACTGCACCTTAGACAGATTGTTGTCTGTGCATGATCTGGGACTCGACGCTTGCGCTTTCTTTTCCGAAATGATTGATGCGCCCTCAACGTGACACTTCGGATTGGCCGCGCAATTGCGCATGCAGCGTCACACCTCGCCGCGTCCCTGTGATAAACAAAGTCGCTGTGGATTTTGGAGATTTGACACGGTCCCTCTTTCATTTCTTGCTCAGATCTTTCCGTCTCCCCCTGCTGAAAAAACACGACACGCCCAGCCGCCTTGGCACGGAAACAGAGGGAAGGATCTTCTGACCACGGCTTAGACCGAACCTCTGCAGGTTTCCCCGTGCGGCCATATTGTTCGCCTCTTTGATGTGGCTGCTTTTTGCCGCGCCGCTTTGCTCCCTACCTGGGAAGGCACCCAGATGGAGGACGAGGAGAGGGTCGCGGCTATGCGTCCACATGCCATCTGTCCTTTATCTGCCACACTGACACAACACGGTCTGGCTCGGCTTGAGAGCTGTGTGTACTGCGAGACGTTTCATGGTCATGTGTGAGCTGAGGAAAAAGGTGTTCATCTCCGGTGGGCAAAGTGCATTCTGTAAAGCCGTCGCCTCACTTCATAGGTAATCTTCCAGCAATGAAACGCATTATACAAATGTTCTGCAGATTTATTGGGCCGCTTTTATTTTTATAGTATTGCGCAATGAATTTACTCTATAAACCGTGTACTCTTAAAACCCACTAAATGGTAATTTGTTATCCGAGCTGGAACCCGGCCTGACGTTTCCCTCTTCCCTCTTCTTTCTGTGCACTTGCTTAGCGTCTCCCGGTTCTGGAGCCAATTTGCACTAAAAACCCTTTTAAACACCTTGTTATTGACTGTCTACTTCCTCAAGCTTATATTCAAAGTAGCGCCCACAATTAAAGCCGAGCAGCAATTATACATGTAGAAAGGGAGCTGGCTTACGCTTTCAGATTCACTAATCAACAAGAACAACTCTGTTTACCCATAATCAATTGCCTTTGTCTGATGTTAATGTGTGTATTTAGTAACACGAGTCAGAAAATGGACTGAAAGCTCAATACCTGCACGCCGGTGATCCGCAGTCAATATCAGCTTGGTTTCAAGCAGAGTGGTTTAATATCTGTAATGGCTTTGGATGGCATTTATATCTGCAAAATGCTATTATTTTTAATGGTGCTGATTCTGGATCTGCGGGGCAATAGCTGAGAAAGTATTTTTCTGATTGTTGATGACAGCGCTGTCTAATGGGCTGAATGCATTAGGGTGGATTTTAATGCAGGTGGCCAGCAGTGTGATGCATTGACAGATTGGAAGTGAAATAACTCATGAAAACGTGGATTTGAAATATGGCGAAGGAATCCAGAGCTGATTTGTGTTTTATTTAGCACTAAATAAAGTGGTAGTGCACTGGTTAAGGTTTCTGCGTTAGCGACTGTGTGGAACAGGTAAGAACTCGTAAGCCAGTTCTCAGAGTACTGTGCAAAAGTCTTAGGCCACCATTAGATTTGATTTAGTAATTGTGTAATGACCATACGTAACATGGTCGACGACTGGACCCAAAAATTTCAAACTTGGTTTTTCACTCCATGAAACATTTCTGCTGATCTTCTTATTTATTTGTGAGCTTTAGCATAGCTTAGCCTTTTAACCCTGTTTCATTACTGGAAAAAAAAGGTTTCTTGGCTACTACCCTGCCAAAAAGACCATTTTTGATCAAGCTTCTTTGGAAGATGGAGGGTCAGCTTGGCATCCCGATGAAGGTCCCAGATGCTGCTGTTGCTCAAGTGCAAGGGGAGGTCAGACTAAATACTTGCCCCTGTAGCCTATA
Organism: Ancistrus triradiatus; assembly: GCA_025084515.1. NCBI lineage: Eukaryota > Metazoa > Chordata > Actinopteri > Siluriformes > Loricariidae > Ancistrus > Ancistrus triradiatus. The sequence goes on along the minus strand of JAJAGP010000051.1, from coordinate 471,996 downwards.
GAAGTTTTTTTTTAGTATTTTAATACTGCAATGAAGAGCCTGAGAAGAAATAATATATTATACAATGTATTCTAACTTTTATCGCACAAAATGTGTCAAACACAGGATGACAACATCACTGTCAAAAGAACTTGCGTGCAGGTGGCAGTGTGCAGATGTGGTGTGTGGGTGATATGAAAATAAATCTTGCCATATGTCCGCATAAAATGCTCAGATTTGCTTGATTTCTGATGGCAACTTTTATATGGGCACGTTCCATAACTGCGCCACCTGTCCTTCACAATGGCAGCCCGGGATTCGAACCCACGTTCTCAAAGTGCCATTTTAAGCAACGTACCACAGAAAAGGTTCCTGGCAGAAGCACCGAGTACAGAGATGTACAATAATGAGCTAGCTAATGGTATGTATAAGAAATGCATGTTGAAAGCACTTGCTAAGCAACAGATAAACGTCAGAATAAAAATATTGGCCGGTCTGAAGTGTGAGAGTTTAAAAAGATGTTCGGCAAAACTCAAGGGGAGGTGCATGTGAGATACTGGAGTTTTGCTGCTCGTAAGAAGGCATTGCACGGCGCTGAGCTTTGCTCTTGGCCTTATTGACTTTCACAAAGTTATTACTGTGGATATTCTTTGTGTCTGTCCATAAAAGATCGGTCGGTCGGACGGAGGAGGCTGAGAATGCACGGCTTTCTGCCGGCTTCTTTTGTATACTCACATTCAAGGCTACTTCAGAATATCGGAGCCATGCATGGAAACCAACAGAGCAGAGGTTGCTTCATGCTATTGAACCATCGCATTTGTATTACGCTCTTTTACATTAGGTCAAGTATCTGGTCTAAACACACCCAAGTTCGAGCGCAATAAGAGGCGCGGCACAATACAGTACATACCAAGTAGAAAATCAGTAACGGGTAAAAAACCTTAAGTATACAAAGCAGAGCAACTTCAAATTAACCCGGACTGTGCATCCTCACAATTGGCAGTAAATAATGCAGAAATTTTTCAATGCAAGCACACCTGGCTTCTGGAACAAAGTCCTTTTTGCACATTCTCTCTGAACTTGCTAAGATGTTGAATTCCAAATGACAAGTACACACCACTTTCCATAATTCTAGGATACGGACCATTTTCCATATCCTGCCTGTCTAACAAGGTTATTTGGCTCCCAAATGGATCTGGAAACTCCCTGCATACAAAATCAAGTGTATTCCAGAGGAAATGGTTTGTTCCTGGACTTCCAGTAGACATGATGTTCGCCTCAGAGCCAGCTTTGGTGAGTTTGAACTGTGTAAACCAATAGCAAGAAGAGCATCAGAATAAAATCAAAGACTTGCAATGGCCTGGATGATATCACTAGCTAATTTCACTTTGTCCAGTTGCAAGGGGTAGGGTTGGAATTTGGCGTAAACTGCCTGCCTTGTATTTCTTGGCACGCTTTGGGTCCATTTAATACCAACTGAGCATCGTTTAAATGGTACTAATGGTTTAATAGTCATTAAATAATTTTTTGTACTTGTATTTGTACACAATTCGTCACTCCAGTGGCTTTGGATTTATCCGTCATCTCTGCCGAGTGAAGCCGAAGGTTAGTCCGTAAGTATGTAGTGAACATCCACTATATTTACAGTGCATTATGGGTAACAAAGTAGTGCACTATCTAGGGAATCCTGCCACTGAGAATTCGGACAGCCCTACAAAATGGCCGATGAAAAATAGTAAATGGGGTGCGATTTCAGACACGGCCCAGGTTCCAGACAGGCCAAGAGAGCGTAACTAACATTAAAGTACCAAATATTACAAAATATTGGAATGCCATTATGTTCTTTGAATGGTTTTAGGTGTGTTTAGTTGATTTCTGGAACAAATAGCATGTTTAAAGGCTATTTGTGGAAACCCTGCCACATGTACCAAACCACACTAGCCCCTCAATAAACAACACATTGGCTTCTCACCCTGCCATATGTGTAAACGAGTCACCTTGATATTGCTTTTCGCAGAAAGCAAATACGATGCATGTATATTTTCAGTAAAAACAATGTTCACCAGAAGTGGTGAATCATCTCCAGATGGTCTCGTCATCTCTCTCTTGCTTTGGAATCACTGAATAAGCTCCCAAGTTTAGCTCATTAAAGCAAGTGTAATGACACAGTCTCTGGAAGGAGCACTGGGAATATACATGCAGATGGTCGCCCGCCATTAGCAGAATGCTGTGTCGAAGTTGCATTTCTTGAATATTTTTTTTTGGAGTTGTTATTGTATATTGGCTTGTCTCTGTGTATGTGTGTGTGTGGGTATGTGTAGGTAGGTCACAAAGGCACAATGTTGTAAACATAATCCCCATCGGATGTTAGTTTATTGTCACATACAATATTGTCTTCTTCAGGTAGCTTTAGGGCAGTGTTGCTTGTTAGTACAATGTCAGGTACTCCTGTAAAGACTAGGAATGTTGCATGGATATACACATTTATATAAATATTAATGCATACATTTTAAAACGCAAGTGAAAAGCAAAAATGTTTTGGGTGTGCAAAAGTGGGGGTCTGTTAGAGACCATAATAGAACCGAGTAAAGGGAGAGAATGCCTAAGTAGTTTTAATTTGGCTTTCATGCAATGGGAAGATATCAAATGACACATACCTGTCATCAGTTGGTACTTCTTGATGGCACAGCGGTTGGTACGGTCAGCTCACAGCTACAGAGACCTGGGTTCGAGTCTTCACGTTTTCCTGGGTCTGTGCTGGTTTCCTCCAAAGACAGGCATTAGGTCAGCTGGTGTGTGTGATGGATTGGCAGATAATTGGATGTACTTGCTAGCTCATTTAAAGGACCATTTGCTCTACATGTTTGGTAAACTTGATTGGCACAACATCATTAATGCAAAAAGAAACGTTCTAAAGCTCTAAACTGAGACGTTCGTCTTGTTTTCAGTTGCGCGATAACTTTGAGCCAATTACACTTATTAAATCTTCTTCGTGCGCCACTCAGGATGTGTGGAGTTGCTGGAAAGAGCCTGTTGTGTCACGTCCCCACTTCGCACTCGATCAAATTAAGCAGATGTTCCTTTTGTGAACGTCAATGCTGGTAGTATTACGCTAATTAGCCACTAAATGCCTAAGCGACTTTGCTTCAACTAAAGCTTCACAAATGCAGATGGAGGAACAAGTGTTGCATTCTTCTCAGCTGCAATTCCCTCTCATGTGTGCTCATCTGGAAATAGCCGCTCCCGGGCTAATAATCTTTATAGTGGCCATAAGAACAACGCAGTAAGGTCATAGGACATTTATAGATGTGTTGTGAACACCTAAAATGGAGCTTTTAATGGTCCTAACAACAATTGATTGGTCAGAAAATTAACAGGAACTCGAACTCTCGAACACTCAGAGTCTTCTGAAATATCTTTTCTTTAAAGATTAGTCGTTAATCTGCCACAGTTCAACAGACTCATGTTTTGACCTGGTCAGAATCCGGATTTGAACCCTATAGAGAATGTTTGGTCTCACAAAATAACTCCACTGTTTGAATCCGTAAGCATTGAGTGGAACAACTGCAAACTTGCAGTTTTGCCCATTTGTTGGCCCAGGAGTGTAAGTGTGGGTTTGTTTTCATGGATGGCGTTTTAAAAACTCCAGCAGCACTGCTGTCTGATCCGCTCATACCAGGACAACATGCACAAACACACCACTGCCACATCTGTGCTGGTCCTGTGGGGGTCCTGACCATTTGAGAACAGAGTAAAAGGGACAAACAAAGCATGTAAAGAAACAGATGGACTAATTCCTTCATCTTTCAGCACAAGATTAAGCCTGTCAGCCACAAATACTTTTTCTATTTCTTTCCAGCCATCTTTAAAAGGAGTGTCAAAAATATTGGAACATTTACTATATTTGTAGTGAGGAGCACTCATAAATGGGCCTGAAATGTTCTTTTCAGCCTCCGTGCTTTTGCAAAACACTTGTTGAGCATCTTCTTGCTTTTTTCCCATGAATTGTCTGGCTCCCGTCAGGTCACAAAGGCCCTCGGCTAGATTCAAGTGTTCGCTTTTAAGTGTGCTCTAGGTCTGGTCCTACTTTATTTTTTATTTTTTTTGCTTGGTCTGACTGGTGAACAAGGTCACCAGCCACATAAAGACAGATTATTGCTACAATCCTCGCTAAGCATAGGACGGGGTGGCTTAGCGAACTGTTTTATGACCTAATACTGAAGCGTCATAAAAATTGCAGTGGATGGGCTGCACCTCGGTTAAGTTTAGCACTGTTACAAGGTGACTCTTAAGACTTTAACATTGTTTTCTGAAACAGTACTTTCAAAGAAAAAAGTTTGGGTGTTTAATATAGTAATCAAAATATCACTGCCTGGCTTTCTTGACAAGTATAAATAGTCCAAATACTGGTTGCTTCCTTAATTTTTTTTTATGCTTTTATTCCTATTAACTAGTCATAATTCTGTGTTGCTCACTGTCTTTGGATTTGAATTCCCAATCTTTTGGGCTACATTTTAAGCATTTACATTTGCAGTTCGTAGACTCCCTTATCCAGAGCGACATACCATTGGGCAAAGGCCTTGTACAAGATAGTGGTGGCTTGGCCAAACCCAAGTTTCAACCTGGAGTCTTCTGATTAGTAGCCCAAAGCCTGAACTGTTACGGGGTGGTGATGGTGCAGAGTCCGGGGCAGGTGAAGATGCAGGTTCCAGTGCAAATTAAACAGTTTATTAACAAAAAGTCTAAAAACAAGGTCACAGAGCAATAACAAAACCCGGCAGTGACGAAACCGAACAAGCGGCGGCACGGCGGATAAATAATGACAATAATAAGAAAAAATAACTAAATAAATAATATTAACAACAACAGAAAAATAAATGGAAAAAACTGAACTAAGTAACTTCGCTACCAAACCTGAAGAAACGCAATGAGAAAATGACGCCAGCTAGCAGAGAAGGGCCGGCCTAGACAAAGCTAATGCCGGCTAGCGAGGAGCCGGAGAAACTAGCGAAGCTATCACTGAACAAGAAAGGCTAATAGGAACCGGAGAAACTAGAGAAGCTATCGCCGAACGTGAATGCTACAAGGAGCCAGAGAAACTAGCGAAGCTATCACTGAACAAGAAAGGCTAATAGGAACCGGAGAAACTAGCAAAGCTATCGGCGAATATGAAAGGCTAAGAGGAGCCGGAGAAACTAGCGAAGCTATCACTGAACAAGAAAGGCTAATAGGAGCCGGAGAAACTAGAGAAGCTATCGCCGAACATGAATGCTACAAGGAGCCAGAGAAACTAGCAAAGCTATTGCCGAACAGGAAAGGCTAAGAGAAACTAGAGAAGCTATCGCCGAACGTGAATGCTACAAGGAGCCAGAGAAACTAGCAAAGCTATTGCCGAACAGGAAAGGCTAAGAGAAACTAGAGAAGCTATCGCCGAACGTGAATGCTACAAGGAGCCAGAGAAACTAGCAAAGCTATCGCCGAACAGGAAAGGCTAAGAGAAACTAGAGAAGCTATCGCTGAACGTGAATGCTACAAGGAGCCAGAGAAACTAGCAAAGCTATTGCCTAACAAGAAAGGCTAAGAGGAGCTGGAGAAACTAGCGAAGCTATCGCTGAACATGAATGCTACAAGGATCCAGAGAAACTAGCGAAGCTATTGCCTAACAAGAAATGCTAAGAGGAGCTGGAGAAACTAGTGAAGCTATTGTCGAACAAGAAAGGCTAAGAGGAGCCGGAGAAACTAGTGAAGCTATCGCCAAACATGAACGCACAAAAGCGGACGCAGCCGCAACAGGGAGTGTTTGCGGAAAAAGTCCACAGCGAGCAAACCGCAAACAAGCAGCAATCCAAGGCGGAAGGGACCCCAAACCAAAAGGTAATCCACAGGTCCAGGGAGCGAGGAGCTTACATGGGAATAATCCCAGGTGCGTGTGGTTAGCAATAAAGTCAGTCACCAATCAGAGTCACTAAACCAAGAATCAGAGTCTCCGAAGGGATCCGCGGCCATATTACTCCCGCAGGGGATTGTGGGCAATGTAGTCCCAGTCACCCACAAAAACAAAAAACCGGGGGTAGGGCATGGATCCTAACATTAACCACTGACTGACCATTGATGACGGGGCGATCGTGGCTTTTAGAGTAGTATTAACTCAAATGGAGCGTCAGTGATTATTAAGGAAGCATATTGGCTTTTAAGAAAGCCCTCTTTGGTGTTCCCTCCAAAGCCATGCTCCAATCACACATGCATTTATGCATTTTCATGCACTCAAACGTGCTTGAGATGCCAGAACACTTCTGAAAAATTACCTTTTTTTTCCCTTTTTTTTTTTGAAGATGAGTTGATTGTGAAGTTTGTGCTTTGCACTACTTTGGGTAGCTTTATTTCTGTCTCATTTGCATATCCTTTCTGATTAGGCAGCTTTTGTTCTCGTTCCTTGGTTGTTTTTTCCCCCCTCAGTCTTATCTCCTGCATCTTGAATGCCACTCATACCTGCTCACTGACGCTAATCGTCATTGTCTTCTCTTGACGGATGAAAAGTGACAGGATCCATCCACGCCTGATGGCAGAGCGCAGTGGTTACTCGGTGGTTACTCGGTGGTTAATGTTGACTGGATGATTGGGAGGTAACTGTTGCGCCCTTCATCACGATTCTGAACCGTGAGCTGCTGGGCTAAATGCTTGGAACGGATTTGTCACGTTGGATAAAAGCATGGTCGCGCAGTCTCACCACATGTATTTCTAATCCTTATTTGGGAGATTGATAGCTGTTGGAGAGCCAGCTTTGGCCAGTGTAAAACTAGTAATCGGAACAGACGTTACGACAACTAGGGTTGTTCCTGCCTTGTGCCCTATGCTACCATCTGGGAAGCTCTTCCATAGTTGTGTTCTTTATTTTAATGATTCTGTTTAGCTTTGTGTATTTAAACTATTATTATAAATCTATTATTTAGGTAGTTTATTCTTACATATAACATCTAGGCTGCCCAAGGAGGTTGGTTCACAGTCTTGGTCCTCCCAAGGCTTCTTGCTCATCACATTTAAGGAGTTTTTCCTTGCCTCTGTCGCCCTCAGTTGGGACTGCAAGCCTTGATAGCTATAAATCTGCTTTTATACAATGCTCTGTTGTAAATAAACCATCTTGGGACACAATGTTACACCGAATATACACATACATAAACACTGCACAAAACCAATTATTGCATCTTGAGCAGAAAAGGCTCAGTTGTAAGATACGTTACAGTGGAGGTTAAAACAAGTGCTAAATGCAGTTCACAACGTGAACATTTGTGATCTTTAATAACAATGATATAGTAACAAACAACGTTTGTCATTTTTATAAATAGAATAGTAGTAAGTCTGTTAGTAATAGCAATAAAACCAAGGCATGCAATTATCCGTAGAACGTGCTGGCTGGTCAGCATTGTGGTGGTTACTAAAAGCTGCGTAGGTACGCCAGCCTGGTTAAGACCAGAAATAGCCTGGTGGAAAGAAGCTGTTTCGATGGCGTGCAGTTTTTGTTATCGAGGCGTGAAATCGCGTTCCTGAAGGGCGTTTTCTGAAGAGATAATTAGCAGGCTGGGATGTGCCGCTCATGGTTTTTCCCGCTTGTCTCTTTGTCCTGGCGACGTACAGGTCTCCAACTGGTGACAGACTGCGGCCGGTGATTTGTAGATATTAATTATCGCTATTCCCACACACACTTCAGTAATTTTGCAACTGTGCGTTATTGTGTTATTGTGCAAGTCCATGTTATGTACATCTCAGCTAAATGAGAAAACCTGAACATGGCAAGTGCAATGGGGAAATGGTGCATTGTTCAACATGAACACCTTGTACAATCTGTGTGTGTGTGTGTGTGTGTGTGTGTGTGTGTGTGTGTGTGTGTGTGTGTGTCTCTCTCTCTCTCTCTGTTTCTTTCTGACAGTATGAGTAATCTACAGTCTGCTGGGGTTTATGTAAATCTGGGTTTCACAGAGAGCAGGCGGTCCAAAGAACAGTCGATTCAGCTTTTTACTTGTTCTACAACCAGAGTTGTGTTTTAGATTTTAGTGGAGCTGAGCCATTTAGATCTCTCCCTCTCTCTCTCATTCACACACACCCACACAGACATTTGGTCCCCACAATGATATATAAACATGATCCCCTACAGTTTTTCTCTCTATCACTGTGGTGACTGTCCATTGACTTACTGTAGCTAATTGATTTTATATTTTCACCCAACCTTAACCTCCGTAACCCAAAACTAATCTTATTTTTTTAATGTTTTTTAAAGTTGCAGTTTTTGGGGACCAGCAAATGTCCTCACAATGTACGAAATGCCAGATCTTTTTATTCTTGGAGGGTCATTTGGTCTTCATAGTGATACATAAACCTGACCCATACTATATACCATATAAGCCTGACTCACACATTGAGAGTACTTCAAGCTGCTACCATTAAGAGCCAGTAGAGGGACAAATCCGCCTACAAAAACAAACCTACCCAGTTTGAAGCTCCTATACTTTTGTATAGGACCACTAATTTAGAGCATTGATTCAAAAATCGGGCCAATGAATATTTGTATTTCTTTAACATGCATTTCCAGTGTTTGGCAGATAATGTTATCCAGACCAACTTGCAACTGAATGTTATGGTCGTTGTTCCAGGGTACAACCTTCTGATTAGTGGTCCAGAGCCTTAGGCATGGAACCTCCTGCATCACGGTGCCACATAGAATTTTTTCCCCCATGGAATCCAGGTTTAGAAAACCTCTGTTTGGGCACAAGACACCATAAAATGGCTGGGAGGCTACTGAATGATCGTTCTACAGCTTGAGATGGAACAACATGACGTAGGAAAAGGTTCTGCAGGACCTCTGTGGAAACTGAGAAAACCAAATGTATTGGGCATTTGTTTAGTCTCATTATAGTCCTAGTCACTTCTTGTCTGGTTATAATGACTCCATTATTGTCGACATTTGAACCTGTAAGTCAGTGTTTTAAGAGGTTTTGGATCTACTGGCGAGTTCTTGGTATGCACCTGAGCAAGAGTATGTATGTCATATACACATAGCGGGGTATGTAAATTTTCAAAGTCCTTTACATGCAGAAAGAAAGAGAATAGGCCTTGTGGGATCAACAGGCTTTGTAGTTTTATTATGCAACTCTGTGTCATCAGTTGTTCAATGCCTCCGTGATCATGGCAGCACACTTTTAGATTTTGTAATGTGGTGTACTTTGGTGTTTGGGAGAACATCTTATTGGAGGTAGACAACTTTCTGCATACAGCTCTGGAAAAAAATAAGATATCACTGCAAAATGATCGGCTTCTCCGGTTTAACTATTTGCAGATACTCTGTGTGTGAGTGAAATTAAACATGTTTGTTTTATTCTATAAAATATTTATTTGTAGCAACATTCAAGAGTATTTATTGGCTGTAAATAGCAACTGGTCAACCCCAAAGGTGCAGTATAGATGTAAACAAGTTTATGTTCGTGTTCAGGAATCAGTGTTTCAAGCACAGCTTTCACATGTACAGTACTGTGCAAAAGTCTTGGGCCACCATTAGATTTGTTGTTTTAGCAATTTTATAATGACAGTATATAATTATCTATATTAGAATATGACTAGAAAATACAGGACATTTTGTATGCAGTATTAAAGAACTGGAAAAAAAACCCCTGAGAAAACTATTCTATAGGCTACAGCGTGATAAAGTATTTAGTGTCACCTCCCCTTACACTTGAGCAATAGCAGCATCTGGCAGCTTCACCGAGATGCCAAGCTGACCCTTCTACATTGTGAAGAAGCTTGATCAGGAATTGTGTTTTTCCAAAGAGTAGCAACCAAGAAAATGCCTAAAGACTTTTGCACAGTACTGTACTTTTCCTCAGTAAATAAGATTTGGTAAACATCTAATCAATATGTCATCCAGTAGAATGAGGTATGCCTTTGGAATTCATCAGGTATTGGACTGGAATTGCTGCCATACGTGTAGCAATTTTATTTTAAGGTTTGTAAAAACTATTTTAAGTAAACTGAGTGGGGTCTTCATTTTTTCCAGAGCTATACGTGTCCTGCAATGTAACGGACTCGCGCTATTAAGATTCGTTAGATGAAAACGGGAATATGATAAGAATGATGGAGTGTATGTTTGGCCGTGCTGGAACTTGAAGCCCTTACCTTGGTCTCAATAGTATGGTATCTTCTGGAGCATCGTTGCAATCTCTGCTTGAATTCATGATGCTGTCTAGCTCTGTTATCTCTGGCGGAGTCTTTGATTTGCTACCACAAGCAAACCATTTATTTCTGTTTCATTTCTTTATCAATGAAGCTGCTCATCAGTGGAGTAGTTTCATACATTTTGTCACGAGGGTCTTATCCTATTCTGCGCGAGGTCCAATGGGAATAACAGAAACTAATTACTACGTTCTTCGCTGCTAGTCTTTCGATCACATGTGATTAACGTGTCTGTCAGCAGGTCTTCACGAGGTCACAAGTGACTCTGTTTAAGCTAAAGAAAATGGCAGACTCTCAATTTAGTGTCCTTGTGTTCCTTTGGGTTAGTGCCTTTATTTTCTGATTCAGGAGCTCCTCGGATTATGACGGATTATGATATTCAACACTATTATAAGATGGGCGTTTTATTCAGGATTTTTTAGCTTAATATCAGTGTTTCAAGCATGTTTAAGGTAGGCTGCTCTATGATATATAAAGTATATATTAAAATCCTCGGTTTGTAAGGCAAGCACTTTATGAATTTCACATATTATGCCAAGCAAGCGTCAATACGAGAGCAAATGCAAGCCAAGTACAGGCCGATCAGGTCAGATTAAGGGCCTTTTTGAGGGCCCAACAGTGGATCTTTCGAAGTCTTCGGATTTGAACCTTTAATACTGCAGAGAGCTACCACCAGCCCCATTAAAGCATATTAGGGCTTGACAGTACGTCTGTACCTCTTGCCTCTTGGCTCAGTATCTAAGGCACTGGACTATTCATCAGTGGTTGAGATCAAATCCCAGCAATGCCGGGCTGCCAGTGTTGGGCCCTCGAGCGAGACCCTTAACCATCAGCTGCTTGGTTTGATTGTAAGACGCTCTGAATAAGGGTCTGCTAAATGCTGTGAACGTGAATGTACCTCGGCTTAGTCCAACCATTACAATACGCTTTCACCGGCAGCCCTTGATGAGCCATTTAACATGCTTATCACCTGACATCCTGGTCATTAAAAAAAGCACATAGGAGAATGTGAGCGAGCGATCGTGTGGGTGAGAACCGGGCTGTACATCTCTCTCCCATTTCCTTCGGGCAGCCTTGGTATAAATGATTACCTTATTGTGTTCCTCGCCGGTCAATAAATTAAAAGCCAATGCTGGCAGGTAAACAGTGAGGAGATTACTTTTTAAAAATTCTTTTATTTATTTATTTCCCTCCAAAAGCGGTTTTAATTACTTCCTACACTGCAAGCTGGGCCATGCTCTGGTGCGTGGATGAATTCTTCACGCCAGACCGCAGGAAGGCAGAGAGCACCAGAGGTGAGGGCCACCATTTCTCCGTCTATACGCGTAGTTTTTTTACACTCAGGCTTTCAGGTCTGAAGAAGTTTAATTAGCGAAGCAATAAAAGCAGCGAGGAGAGGGAGCGGCAGCGTGCCGAAGAACAACATCTTCATTCCGAGCGACTCGCTGCTCCCTCTCTCTCCCGTGTCGCCATTGTCTGCCGCCGTCTCATTTCTGACAAGTTTTTAATTGCCATAAACTCATGTATATTCATATCAGGCGCGCGGATTCATTTTTCTCCGTTGATAAAGCCAGGCTGTAGTTTATTATTTAAGATCCGCTGCGCTCTTATGGGCCCTCTCATTTAGCCTCCTTGCATGCGGACCTCGTTCCTCGGCCGGCTCGTCTTTCGACTTGCACTGTATTGATAAACAATCTCTCCGAAGTATGCCCTCTCAAGGTCACGGGTCCAGCTCATAACACGGAATCCTATAGGGCACGCTTTAGAGGGCCTCGCTTATGTGGCGGTTTCCAGCTGTTCATTTTGATGTAACCTTTAGCAAGAGCTCGCCAATATCCCTGCTAGCCTTTGAAGGTGGCCGAGGGCGAGTTCAATATACAAACATGCTGAGTGTGTGTGTTTCTCAGCCCGCAGACGCCCTTCGCTCCAGGTGGAGTGCGCTCTCAGTGCTCCATTTGCCTTATTTACCTTTTATTAACAGTAGCCTCGCTGTGACATTTCATCTAGCGGGACCATGCTACGTGATCTCCGCTCAGGATTTTTTTTTTCCTCTCTCCCTTTCTATCACTCGCAATCCCTCGCTTCTTCATACCGATGCTACTCAAATTCACTTCAATTTTTTTTCCCACACACGCTCCAGGCGGAGAGTTTATTCCTCTTGATATTTGCTCTGAGTGAACCTTTAATACTGGATGGTTCTGATGTGATGTAAGTATGCAGATAAGATCTCCGTGTCCATCTAGTGTGGCATTGAACTGTGAGACTTTGTACAGATATTTTTTAACCACCTACTGCTAAGAACTCAGAGGTTAAGTTATGCTGGAAGCCATGAGATTGGAAGATCACGAATCAGGGCTTCCAGATATATGCGTGGATTTGCTGCTTCAAGGTTTGATGTGTTGCCTGTTCAGAGATTCATACCTCTGACCTCTGGCATCAACGAGGCATTTTTGCCCAGAGAACTGCCATTAACTGGATATTTTCTCTTTTATGGACCATTCTCTGTAAACCCTAGAGATGGCAGTGCATGGAATTCCCAGTAGATCAGCAGATTCTGAAATACTCAGACCAGCCCGTCTGGCACCCACAGCCATGCCATAATGATAACAAGAATAGTGCTTCTAAAGACACATTTGGCCACTTTTAGATACACCCGGGAATGTGAAGGGACATGTATTGGCCGGTTTTATGTCCCTGTTACTTGTTTTGCCCCCTCTCATCAAATACTGGCGTAGAGCTTTTGCACCTTTTGTCACATGCCTGGCCCGATACAACTTCCGACTGAAACCTTTATTTTTTCATCAGCAGACGGCAGCACTGTTCATTTTGACAGCAAATTTTGATTTAGTTTTAGTCTTTTGACTAAAATGTAATTTAGTTTTAGTTATCATATAGTCATCTGAATTTTTTAGTTTGTCTAGTTTTAGTCAACTAATGGTAAGACTATAGTCGACTAAAGCTACAGTAGATTCACTTGACTAAAATATGAAATGTAAAGGTTGCAATTCGTATTTTTTTTTAACAATTTGCCCATGAGTTATTTAAAATGAAACCTCTACATTGCAAGCATTGATAATAACTAATTATAGTGCTTATTACTCCATTTCCAACCAAGATCTGTTTCAAACTCGGTAAGGACACTCGTGAGATATTGTAGAATTGGATCAAGTTGGAATAAATGATCTATTATGAGCTTTATTAAACCTATAAGGTCAGGAGATCAGATGTGTGCATGCTCTATATGCACTTATTCATAATTATGGTATAAAACGGAGTTATGTTATTGGAAATACTCCTTAAATGTAGTATGAACTGTTTAGACAAAGTGAAATATATGCACGTCGCGAACTGGAAACCTATTTTAATCGCTACTTTATTTGCTGAAATAATCGCTTGAACATAGAGTGCGTTTGCAACGCAGTACCGTAATACCGCTAAAATAGCAGCTCGCGCCATTTACGTGCTGATAGTTTGACCGCAGTTTCAGGACGACATGCCTGCAAATGTCGTATCGACTCTGTAAACCTGTGTAGGGCGACTACCTCCGGTAAAAATACAAGAGTCTTGTTTTCCTTGACATCAAATGTAAAATGTGCCAGTAAATCGACTCTCCTTTTTCTCTCAGGTGTTAACATTGTCGAGTTGGTTTCATGAGAACTAGTAGGGTCCTCCCGGAGTTAGCTCACGTTACTGATTGGATCGCTACCCAACTTGTCCCGCCTTTCCACAAAACTAAGTCAGATCTGATTGGATGTCCTCTCTGCCAAACTTTTTTGTCTCGTTTTTATTCGTTAACAAGTGTCAATTCATTTGGTTCTAGTTTTGTCGTTTTTCATTCATTTTACTTTAGTCATCTTCTCGTTTTCGTTAGAAAAAAAGGGTCGTTGACGAAAACTATGAAATTAACACTGGACGGCAGACTTCCGTGCCGAGAGGATGCCCGCATGCAGGCATGTGCCATTTCCAGTGACGGAGATCATCCCCATCTTACCTTCCCTCCCTCAGACGATACATTTGCGAGCAGGCCTGAGGGACCTCCGACTCGAACTCAGACCTCCACACTGATGCCAGCGTACTTCACTGCTGTGCCACCCGAATACCAATATTGCCATTGTTTAAAATCCCATACTGTAATAGTATTGAAATGATACTTTAATTAGAATCCAGTTGTACCACACGCGTGCCGCTAATTTCTTGTGCTCCAATCCAGTTCTAAAAGCACCGCTTGGAGCAATAGTCCTTTTTCAATTTGGTTTTAATTTAGCATAGCTTCCAGAAGCCATAATGGCAGAAAGAAATTAATTACATCAATGAAGTCACTGGTAACACTGAACATCACAGTTGCTGAATTTCACACACTGCATTCCCTTGATGTTTCTGTGGAAGCACACGTGCATGGAATGCAATGAATGTGAAATTTACATTTAGTCAATTGGCAGACGCTTTTATCCAGAGCTATTTGCAAACAGTCGAAGGTGCCACGATTCAAGTGCTCTACGAACGTCAAGCATTTCTTACCAGTCAGACTAGATTCTAGTGCTACTTGGAGACTAATAAACAAGCTCTTAGTGAGATGCTAAGGTCTCCTATAATAAGATACTAAGAACCTGGGGGTATGTTGACAAAAATACATACAAGGAGCAGGTACAACAGATGACCTGAAGCTCTACACCTGAGTGAGTTGTGGTTCTGAATCAAGGAATGTTATTTATAGTGCTTTTTACAGTGATACAAGTATCTAGGCCCAAAACCCTAACTGAGCAAAGCCAAGGGAAAACTCCCTAAATGTTATAAAGAAACCTTGGTAGGACCAAGACTTGGAGACCCAACCTCCTTGAATTATAAGTTAACCTAATTAGTAAGTTTATAGTTATGGTTTAAATTCAGCCGCCAAAGAATATGGAGCAGAACCTTTCGAGGCCTGAAAAACCCAGGCTTTTAAATGAGATCCTGGCTTCAGCCAGTGGAGTGATCTGGGTAAAGGGGTGACATGAGAAAACTTTGGCAGGCTGTAGACCAGATGGGCTCAGCATTCTGAATGCTCTGTAGTGCAGCAATGGAACATGAAGGCAGACCAGCAAGCAAAACAGTGCAGTAATTGAGTCTGGAAATGACTGGGGATCAGAGCGGTTTCTGTGGGTAGAAAAGGACGTGGTCTGCAAGTTCTGGTAGTTGATGTGATGCGGTTCGAGAAATTGAGGTTGTCCAAAATCACACCAAGGTTCTTTGTTGTGTGGGCCAGATGGACGGAGAGACAGTCTTTGTTGTTTGAGAGATTCAGTGTTGAGGAGATCAGCTCAGCAGGCCGGATGATGGAGTTTCCCATAGAACAACCTGTTATGTAGTCATTTCTTCTTTTATTATGTTTTTATGAATAACCAAACAAGTAATGTCAAATAAACCCTTTGGGTAAATCAGCGTGATCATTTTGCAGAATGCTTTCACCTGGACATAAAAAGCTTTTACTATGCAATGAAAATCTGCTTTGGCTTGGGCCTCTCAGTAGCAGAGACTTTCCCGATTGCCCCCAATGAGCTGAGTTGAATTTAAAGCATTCGCGAAGAGCGCTGCAGCAATCCCAGCTTACTGTGCAGAACCACCAAAGCCAGAACATAGAATCACTTTTCACAGGTGAATGCTCTGACAAATGCTGTGTGTGGGTGGTTTTTTATTTTATTTTACAAGGTACTTTATGCTTCTGGCTAGGTCCGATTTGACGAACGTTCCCTAGGAGTCTGGCTGAATATATTAGAACTGGAGCAGTGTTATATGGAAAGTTCAGTGTAACGTGTTGTGGCTGAGAGAATAAAACCGTGTCCATTCTAGTCAGTCTCTGGTTGTCCAGGTGGGATTCACTGCTACACCCAGAGCAGGTGGTTCCAGAAGATGTAGCGTCTACACAGACCGGTGTGAATCTTACCCTCCTAATGTGGCAGTTAACATGAAAGTAATTATTAACAGTGGGTAATGTGCAGAGGTGGGTGTTAATGTGCTACATGTACTCTGTTTACTTTTGAGAAATTGAAAGTACATCAATACCCCAAACTCCCTGTTGGGTAATACAGCTATCATCAGACTATAAATTCCTTATCCCACCTTTAATCTGAACCAGTGTTTTTCGATTTTCTGTGATTGGCAGTGCGCTGAGGTGTGCAGTTGAGGTCAGACTACTTGCCTTGTAGATGCTCAGGCATGTGTGCTTTGCTCTAGAAAACACCTGCCAAGGACACCAAACCTGATCCCAAAGTCTGTTCCAGGCAGCTGGGGTATGGACGGGGTTCCTGTGTGTGTGAAAGAAGACAGAGACTGGGAGAGAGAGCTCAGCATGTGTGCAGCATCTGTGTAAGAGACTGCATACAAAGCACGAGTGTGTTCATGTGTGTGTGAAGTTTGGGGGACAGCAGGCCTCGGAAACACTGGCTGCCAAGCTTCAATTAGGGAAGTGGAGAGTCGTCATTGGCACACCAGGAGAAATATGCTGACGAAGGCAAAAGCCAAGCGGGCGCATCCTCCCCTCGCACATGGAGCCATCTGAAAGGAAAAAAAAAACTCAATCAGATTCTGATATCTACAAGCCCACGTGAATTATTAATGCGTTCTGCCTTTAGATTGGATGCAGAGGGATCGTTTTTAAGTCTGCACTTGTTTACTCATGCACTCTTATTTCTGCAAGCATCCAATAACTGACTGTTTATGTTTTCTTGAATGCGTCTTAATTGGAGGTTTATGCGCTTCAAATGCCTAAATTAAGTTTGCGATCATCTCGGGTGGCTGAATTGAAATTTGTAGCATGTAGGATAAATTTCAATTAAGATCCATATCAAGATGGAGGAGATTAAACAATATTACTGAGTTTTGCTTTGCTGAGCCATTCTGCCGCGATGATTATCTTTTTATGGGCATTCCACGTTTGCTTCAGAGAGAGTGGCATTTAATATTGGCTCGCTCCTTTGGTTTTTTATTAGTGTCAGACAGCATATTGCTGTCTGTAATGGATTTTATTTGATATAGTCAGTGTTGTTCTTCAGCAGCCCACAACATAGACTGCTTTAATTAAAGGTTGTGAGAATGGCTGAACGCTTGGGTAATTGAAAGCTAAATTATTTTTTTGAATTCCCTCCTCTGTGGTGGCAGCTTGTGGGCTTGTTTTTTGTAAACTGTATGATCTTACAGTGATACATCTGTAGTTCAGTCTAATGCACCTTATTTTAGTGAACGCTACACTAAGTGTGTAAGGTTTGGAGAACTGTCTGGTAGAAATTTTATTTCAGGCGATTGTACCTGTTTTCCGGCATAACCTTCACTCCGGTCAGATTTAGTTTTATAGGCAGCACTTTCTTCAGTTCCCAATGAATTCCAGCACGTGTTCGGATCCCTCATGACCCTGATCGGTGTAACCAGTTAGAACTGCGCTTTTGGAATATGTCTGTGAGCCATTTAGAATGATCTCTGATACTTTTCCAAAAAGATGCGGTCTTTGTCCAGATTCTGTAATACTCAAACCAGCCTGTTTAGCACCAACAACCATGCCATGTTCAAAGTCACTTGCATCACCTTTCTTCCCCACTCTGATGCTCGGTTTGAACTTCAGCAGGTCATCTTGACCATATCTACATACCCTCACCCTCATTTAATCAGGATGGAATTACAAAACACAAATATGAATTATTTTTTGAATGATATTAGTTCTAGTTTAGAATTTTTCTATATTTCTGCATATGTGACCCAAACGTCATCAGTTTTTCTTACCAGTCCTAAAAATAGACAAAGAGAACCCAGTTAAACAAATGAGACAGACATATTATACTTGGTCATTTACTTATTGAGGAAAATGATCCAATATTACATATTAATGCGTGGCAAAAGTATGTGAACCTCTAAGGTTTGCAGTTAATTTGAAGCTGAAATTAGTCTGAGGAGCTCAGAAAAAGAGTTGTTGATGCTCATCAGGCTGGAAAAGGTTACAAAACCATCTCTAAAGAGTTTGGACTCCACCAATCCACAGTCAGAC
Organism: Ancistrus triradiatus; assembly: GCA_025084515.1. Lineage (NCBI taxonomy): Eukaryota > Metazoa > Chordata > Actinopteri > Siluriformes > Loricariidae > Ancistrus > Ancistrus triradiatus. The sequence continues at coordinate 453,788 of JAJAGP010000051.1, read as the reverse complement.
AGATTGTGTAGAAATGGAGGAAATTTAAGACCATTGTTACCCTCCCCAGGAGTGGTCGACCAACAAAGATCACTCCAAGAGCAAGGCGTGCAAGAGTGGACGAGGTCACAAAGGACCCCAGGGTAACTTCTAAGCAACTGAAGGCCTCTCTCACATTGGCTAATGTTAATGTTCATGAGTCCACCATCAGAAGAACACTGAACAACAATGGTGTGCATGGCAGGGCTGCAAGGAGAAAGCCACTGCTCTCCAAAAAGAACATTGCTGCTCGTCTGCAGTTTGCTAAAGATCACGTGGACGAGCCAGAAGGCTATTGGAAGAATGTTTTGTGGACGGATGAGACCAAAATAGAACTTTTTTGTTTAAAAGAAAAGCGTTATGTTTGGAGAAAGGAAAACCCTGCATTCCAGCATAAGAACCTTATCTCATCTGTGAAACATGGTGGTGGTAGTATCATGGTTTGGGCCTGTTTTGCTGCATCTGGGCAGGATGGCTTGCCATCATTGATGGAACAATGAATTCTGAATGATATCAGAGAATTTTAAAGGAAAATGTCAGGACATCTGTCCATGAACTGAATCTCAAGAGAAGGTGGGTCCTGCAGCAAGACCGCGACCTTAAGATGTTCTACCAAAGAATGGTTACAGAAGAGTTCTCTTTATCTACTTTTAGGACTTGTGTGAAAATCTGATGATGTTTTAGGTCATATTTATGCAGAAATATAGAAAATTCCAAAGGATTCACAAACTTGCAAGCATCACTGTAAGGGTGAGATCTGGGCAGTGCAGGGCTGTCAACAGCTTTCCCTGCTTAATGCTGTAAAATCCTTGTCTCTGCTTAATGGCACTGAGCTTAGTCCAGACGTGCTGACCACCTAAAGCAAGTTCTCACGATACAGCTTAAGCCTTGCATTACCACAGAAGAAGAGGCCACCACTGCAGGCCTTATTTTGGACCTAATTTATCCTGCTTTCTTACTTACTTAATCTAAAGTGCACTGAAGGCCATCATTTAGAGTTCTCCGACAAACTTTCACTGGAATGAAAAAAAACACAAGTATCGATTGGATAGGATTGATGGGTCCAAAGTGCTATGCACTAGGCATCAACGCCTGAATTCTTCAATATCCCCAAACTTAAAGTTAGATTTGTACATGGTGGTTCACAATTGGGTCGTTTCTGTAATTGGCAGGATGGAGACTTTTTTCGAGAGAAGTCTTTCAGTATTTTCTTCCACTTAGATTGATGTTTGGTGTGTTTGTGTTTAAAAACGGCATCTCAGTCGAGCATCGGGTCAAGCTGCTCGCTGAGATGTCTCAATTAGTTTTCTCTCCAGCAGCTCAGGGGAGGTGTGTGTGTGTGTGTGTGTGTGTGTGTGTGTGTGTGTGTGTGTGTGTGTGTGTGTGTGTGTGTGTGTGTGTGTGTGTGTGTGTGTGTGTGTGTGTGTGTGTGTGTGTGTGTGTGTGTGTGTGTGTGTGTGGTGTGTGTGTGTGTGTGTGTGTGTGTGTGTGTTCACCTCCCAGCAGCAGTGTTCCAGTTTTTTCACTTCACCATAATTGTCTGCTTGCTTTTTCCTGCAGTTGTTGCCCTTATTGTAACCAGCTTAATGACGCCACACTCGACATCCATTTAGACGACATACTTGATTGATTAGTGCTCATCTCTGAGCATTGCGAGGCAAAAGTTCATGTACGTGTGTCCGAATACTTTGATTCGCTTAATTTGTAGGGCACTGTTGTCACAGTCCTGTGCTGCCATGCTAAAGGAGAGACTTGCTTTGCTGGGAACTGGCTGGGAATCGCACAATCTTACAAGTGCCGTCCAAAAGCTGCACTGTATCTGGACAGAGCGTGATCACTAGGCTGAAGGAAACGGGGGAAATGCCAGCTCCGGCTCAGTCCAAAACACTTTCTGCCTAAACGAACAGAGCAATCAGCTCAGTTCAAGGTCACTGATTTTCCCCAGTGCCTGTAACATGCACACACAGGCTTGGTAAATGTATGCTTATGGGGACGTTCCATTGACATCATTAGTTGTAAATCAGTAATTTTACACGTACCTAACCCTAAGCTTAATAACCTAAAGCAAATCTTTTGGCTTTGTTAGTTTTTCAAATGAAAGTTTGCCATTTTTCTGAAAAAAAGCAAGCAAGGTAAAAAGCAAGTGAAAAAATCCAGGTTTTCCTGTCGTTATAAGGACATCTGGTCCTCACAAGTACTGGTCCTTCTCAAAAAATTAGCGTATTGTGATAAAATTAATTATTTTCCGTAATGTAATGATAAAAAATTAAACTTTCATATATTTTAGATTCATTGCACACCAACTTAAATATTTCAAGTCTTTTATTGTTTTAATACTGATGATTTTGGCATACAGCTCATGAAAACCCAAAATTCTCACAAAATTAGCATATCATGAAAAGGTTCTCTAAAACGAGCTATTTAACCTAATCATCTGAATCAACGAATTAACTCTAAAAACACCTGCAAAAGATTCCTGAGGCTTTTGAAAACTCCCAGCCTGGTTCATTACTCAAAAACGCAATCATGGGTAAGACTGCCGACCTGACTGCTGTCCAGAAGGCCATCATTGACACCCTCAAGCAAGAGGGTAAGACACAGAAAGAAATTTCTGAACGAATAGGCTGTTCCCAGAGTCCTGTATCAAGGCACCTCAGTGGGAAGTCTGTGGGAAAGGAAAAAGTGTGGCAGAAAACGCTGCACAACGAGAAGAGGTGACCGGACCCTGAGGAGGATTGTGGAGAAGGGCCGATTCCAGAGCCACCGTGCACAGGCGTGTGCAGGAAATGGGCTACAGGTGCCGCATTCCCCAGGTCAAGCCACTTTTGAACCAGAAACGGCGGCAGAAGCGCCTGACCTGGGCTACAGAGAAGCAGCACTGGACTGTTGCTCAGTGGTCCAAAGTACTTTTTTCGGATGAAAGCAAATTTTGCATGTCATTCGGAAATCAAGGTGCCAGGGTCTGGAGGAAGACTGGGGAGAAGGAAATGCCAAAATGTCTGAAGTCCAGTGTCAAGTACCCACAGTCAGTGATGGTCTGCGGGTGCCATGTCAGCTGCTGGTGTTGGTCCACTGTGTTTTATCAAGGGCAGGGTCAATGCATCTAGCTATCAGGAGATTTTGGAGCACTTCATGCTTCCATCTGCTGAAGAGCTTTATGGAGATGAAGAGTTCATTTTTCAGCACGACCTGGCACCTGCTCACAGTGCCACAACCACTGGTAAATGGTTTACTGACCATGGTATTACTGTGCTCAATTGGCCTGCCAACTCTCCTGACCTGAACCCGATAGAGAATCTGTGGGATATTGTGAAGAGAAAGTTGAGAGACGCAAGACCCAACACTCTGGATGAGCTTAAGGCCGCTATCGAAGCATCCTGGGCCTCCATAACACCTCAGCAGTGCCACAGGCTGATTGCCTCCATGCCACGCCGCATTGAAGCAGTCATTTCTGCAAAAGGATTCCCGACCAAGTATTGAGTGCATAAATGAACATAATAATCTGAAGGTTGACTTTTTTTGTATTAAAAAAAAAAAATGAATTACTTGCAGGTGACTTCCTTTTTTCCCAACCCTTTTCAGTTTTTACAGTGGTAGTAGGACAGATGTTGTGATGTTCGATCCCAGCGTTGCTTGAGCATGGCCCCTGGCCCTTGACTGTTCAGTTGGAGGTTTGGATGGGTGATGGGAGGCAGGTTTTGGATGAGCTTTCAATGTTATGTAAAAACAAACAACCTAATTTTTTGCTGGGTGTTGGGTCTGGAGGCTATCCTGGAACTCACTGGAGAGAGGGGGATGATCCCCTGCCTGGCTTTTCTTCTCTATGTCCAGTCATGCCTGTGATTTCCAGACCCTCTAGCCTGGGTCACCATGGTGGTGGACTAGCAAATTGACGCTGCTCTTCCAGTGCACTACTGATTAAAATGAATTCATTAACTCTTTAATTCATTCATTTTCCATACCCACTTAATCCAATTCTTGGTCGCAGGGGGCCGAGGGCACATCTTCTATCACTCATTCAAGCTGGAGCACTTTTCACTGAAGCATGTGTTTGGAATTGGGAGGAAACTGGAGTATACAGAGGAAACCCATGCAGACATGAGGCGAACAAGCAATTGTTCTGTCGATATCGACCCTGTTCCAGTGCCCATGCGTCCGGTCTGGTCGGGAATGGTGTGTTTGTATAGGGCTTTTCGGTTGGACTTTGGGGTCCCCGCAAAGTCCAAACTTTTCCCATAGGGAATGAATGGGCCCAAAGTTAACGAATCGTAACTCGGTCAGTTTTCGACCTACGGCCAGGAAATTCGGCAGGCTTGGTCCCGGGTGCAATCTGAGGAGATGTGATGCCCTTCGGGTCCCTTGGGTACATTCAGGGTTGACCATTGCAGAGTGGCAGTCGTACTCGCATTTTCTTCAGGACATGCACGGATGGTTGTTAAACAGCACATACCTGTATTGAAGCATTATCGTGCACCTTAAGAGACGGTTCTCAAATGCTCCTGAAATGTACATTTTCACTCCCCGATTCACGGAATAAGCCTTTGAGTTGACATGCAAGGTAAAGTATTGATTTGGAAGCAAATACGTACCTACTTATTAATTTATTTGCTTAAATTGTATGGCTTTCTTCCTGGCGGAGCGATGCTCTGATGTCTACTGTGTCGCACAGTCGTGCCTCTGAGAGCACTCTGGTCGCACTCTAATGTCATCGTGTATCGATCTGTGGTTATACAGTTGACTAACAAATCCAGCCGTCCCTCGTGCTGCCGTGCTTTCTCTCAGGGAGCCTGCTCTTGTTTGTTTATTTCTCAAGGAGAAAAAGCCTGGCTCGTGACGGCCTTGCGCAACAAGGGTGTAAATAGAAGAATAATCATTTGGCTCGACACGTGTACGTGCACGTGCGAGGCGGCTCATTTGTTCTCGTAATGTCACCTTGAGGCTATGGATAAGCCAGGGACACCGGCGGAAACTGAATTAAATGTAACACGGGATGGCTATAGGAGAACTGTCTAGGACTAGGCCTGTGATGTGACTGCAATTGTGTGCATGCTGTAATAACTGATTGTATCGAAATTTCTTATTTGAACTTATTCACTTTATAAATGTGTGCATGTGGTCCCCAGGCCTCTGTCTTATCTTTTTTAATTTGCTTGATGTTCATGGGAAGGCGGCCATCTCTCTGACCGGCGTGTCCCTCTGACATTTCCCGTCCATCCTTTAATTTCCCCCAAGGAGCCGAGATTGCTCAGTTAAATCACCGTGAGGAGATTTATTTCTCTCGCACTGGATATTCGCTGGCAGCTCTTCAGCTTGTTGCCGCTCAGACCATTGTTTCGAGACCTGCAGGAGAGACAGCGCCAACATGTACCCCAAGAGGACACAAGAGGACAAGACAAGGGAGGATGAGGAGGAGGAGGAGGAGGAGGAGGAATCGGGGACTGATATTGTGTGCCAAAGCCATGAGGGGATTTTAATCGCTTTATGCTGCGTTGGCAGCCCACATTGTTAAAGCAGTGTGTTATGAGGATAGAAATGAGGCCACAGCATGCAAAGGCAATGCTAGTATTTGTTTTCTTTTTTTTTGCTTTCAACTGAGCTTACATGGCCCTCAAGACGCAGTCACATGGAATCAGATGAATAGATCGCTCCTGGTCCTGGAATCAGGCTGTTTCATACTAGTGGGTTTGCTGGGTGCAAAGGAGTTTGAAATAAATATGCATTTATTCATTAGGTCTCGATCCAGCACTGGACCTCCCATTTATACTCCATTTGGATATGCCCAATTCCCACTGAAGACATTCCCAGCCTCGTGCTGACCTCTTCCCTGGCAGGAGGGCTGTAGGCCGGTGAGTGTCTCCATACAACTCGTGGGCGCTGACTGCTTCTTTTCTTTGGCATGTGTGTAGTGCTGTGGCGAGAGGATGCCTCAGAGGAACCGTGTACATCCACTGTATTCATCCACCATTTTTGCTTGCATCTTGATCCGACCTTCCCCTTTCTCTGACGCTGCCAATTGTGCCCATGGACCTACCGGCCAGGTCAGAAGCACCAACGAGAATTGAACTCGGGCCAACCAGGCATCCCAGCCCTAGAGTTTTATCCAACCGAGGACATGCCTGGACATGTGAAGATCTGGCATTCTTTTTTATATTTAAGAATGCTTGTATGATACATAACTGCTCTTGTCAGACTTCTTTCCTCAGCGTCTTCTGCCTCCAAGTCTTAGGAACTTTAGATGAATTGATCTTTTAAGAACGGTCACGATCGCGTGAAGTGTTTTAGCGTAAATCGTGTTTGTTCGCCCTCTTCGTGTTCGCATGGACTGTGCTAATGCATGCGTGTCAGCGAGCTGCTGGCTCAGGCAATTAGGCGAGAGACATGAAATATGCCTTAAGGTTCAGGGCTGGTAATAAAACATTCAGGGCTTTGATTTTTACAGTTTTCCTTTCCCGTGTGTTTTCGATTGCGCTTTCACCTGTGTTCTGTGAACCGTCCTGGTACTCCGGATCAGACTGCATCTCCCTATATCATATTCAGCTTTTCCATTGGTTAGTGCAGTAAGGCATGCAGTGACCCATGGCCATGACTAATTCACTAATCCAATACTCATCATCTAACTGCCTAATCGACTGAAACTACCACTCAATAGCATGAGGACATAGTGGGTTTTATAGCCTGAAATAATGCATATTAGTGCTGTATCATTATGAGAATTTTCTATATTTCTGCATAAATATGACCTAAAACATCATCAGATTTTCACACAAGTCCTAAAAGTAGATCAAGAGAACCCAGTTATACAAATGAGACAAAATATTATACTTGGTCATTTATTTATTGAGGAAAATGATCCACTATTACATATTAGTGAGTGACAAAATTGTGACCCTCTGCTTTCAGTATCTGGTGTGACCCCCCCTGTGCAGCAATAACTGCAACTAAACGTTTCCTGTAGCTGTTGATCAGTCCTGCACACCGGCTTGGAGGAATTTTAGCCCATTCCTCCGTACAGAACAGCTTCAGCTCTGGGATGTTGGTGGGTTTCCTCACATTAGCTGCTCACTTCAGGTCCTTCCACAACATTTCCGTTGCATTAAGGTCAGGACTTTGACTTGGCCATTCCAGAACATGAACTTTATTCTTCTGTAACCATTCTTTGGTAGAACGGCTTGTGTGCTTAGGGTCGCTGTCTTGCTGGCATGACCCCTTCTCTTGACATTCAGTTCATGGACAGATGTCCTGACATGTTCCTTTAGAATTCTCTGATATCATTCAGAATTCATTGTTCCATCAATGATAGCAAGCCGTCCTGCCCAGATGCAGCAAAACAGGCCCAAACCATGATACTACCACCACCATGTTCACAGATGGGATAATGTTCTTATGCTGGAATGCAGGGTTTTCCTTTCTCCAAACATTACACTTCTCTTTTAAACCCAAAAAGTTCTATTTTGGTCTTCATCCGTCCACAAAACATTCTTCCCAATAGCTTGTGGCTCGTCCACGTGATCTTTTAGCAAACTGCAGACGAGCAGCAATGTTTCTTTTTGGAGAGCAGTGGCTTTCTCTCCTTGCAACCCTGCCATGCACACCATTGTTGTTCAGTGTTCTGATGATGGGACTCATGAACATTAACATTAGCCAATGTGAGAGAGGCCTTCAGTTGCTTAGAAGTTACCCTGGGGTCCTTTGTGACCTCGCCAACTATTACACGCCTTGCTCTTGGAGTGATCTTTGTTGGTCAACTACTCCTGTTGAGGGTAACAATGGTCTTGAATTTTCTCCATTTGTACACAATCTGTCTGACTGTAGATTGGTGGAGTCCAAACTCTTTAGAGATGGTTTTGTAACCTTTTCCAGCCTGATGAGCATCAACGCTTTTTCTGAGCTCCTCATAAATCCCTTTGTTCGTACGATGATACACTTCCACAAACGTTTTGAGAAGAGCAGACTTTGATAGATCCCTGTTCTTTAAATAAAACAATCTACTTTTAGTTAGGTTATACATAACCACATGTAATTCCTAAATGCAGTACAGGTTTCATTACAGTAACAATAACATCATGAATAACTACTTTATTAATCACGCCACTGAAAGTGCCTCACTACAGTCTTTCATACAGTACCCTGAGTACCAAAAATGACACCATCCCGCCTCGTGCCCTTGCGTGCTTGGCCAGTGCGTTCATGCAAATGCACAGTGTCGATCCACGGTTTTGAGGTGCGCATGCAGTAACCCAGACGACTGCGCAACCGTGTTATTTTTACGCTGCTAGAATACATTATCCTCATCAAGCTAAGCAGAATGCTGCTAACCTTGTCCTGTACCATACTGTCCCCGCCCCAAATACCTCCGTCTGCTAGCCATAATTGAAAGAGTGGAACAGAGTGGTCGTTAGCAGCCTATCCCTGTCTGCATAATCAGGGTCGGAGGTTATCCAGGCAGCCCTCTGGACTGCACGCCCTTGAAAATAGATGCCGGCGTACCTATTGGCAATCCAGTCCGGAGGCAATTGACGGACTCGAGGAAATAGGCCTGCTGCTCACGTCTAAAACACCAGCTCTGTTTTATCCGGGCCATAAATCGATGACTCACGTTTGTGGGCTTTTTAATGGGGGGCCCATAATTCTTTTCCGAACGGCAAGCTAGTAAATATTAAATCCAGAGTGCTGTGTGCAGCAATAACAAGGGCTAATTTAGACCGAGGCTGTACCATAAACTCTTTACACATGCTGTCAGTGTCCAGGGGGCCTGTAAACAATCCCAAATCAGCAATGGATTGAGGTATTTGCTTAAACTGGACTCGCTCGCGTTTCCCTGAGTTTTAAGCACTGACCTTTTGAAGGCATTTTTTATTCCACTTTAGGGGATCCTCTTGGGGATGAATCTTGGCCACCTTGCTTTGAGTGACGGTGGGTTGGATTTCTATTCCAGCCATACTCAACTGGATTGATTTGTGGTTTAACGAGTTCGGTCGTTGCGGGAGGGTGCAGGATCTTCCCCTGCTGTGGGTAGGAGGTTGAGGAAATATGGCTGGGTGAAAAACTGTGGTTGGAAGAATATAAAGTGGTATAACAAGCACACAGCACAATGTACTTGTTGCTGGTATGTTACTGTGACAGCTGCTAATGTAACAAAGTTAAGTATACATTTTGATTTCATACAGCTGTCAAAACATGATACAGGCGTAAGACTGAACTTATTTAGGCTAAGGCTCTGCTTTTCAACACCGAGATCTGTGGTTCAATTAGCGCTTGATGTCCAACACTGTCATCTGTTGTTGCCTGCATATTTAGGTTAGATCACAGCTGGTGATTGTGTTTTTGCGTGGCCGTCATGGTTTCATGTTGTTCTTTCCAACGTTTGCCTGCGTCATCGCAGTTTCAAGATGTTGTAGTTTCACCTGGCATCTGGTCTGCTGACTAAATAAAACGGCTCTTCTCGACTTGGCTGCTGAATGCTGTGTTGACTTACCAACTGATGACCTACTGCTAAAGTTAGGGTAAGTCATTGCCAAATTGTGTTAATGACACAAACTGTAGGTTTGCTCACAAACAGTGATGATGACGGATACATGAAGACTGTAACAAAGCATCTATAAAGCATGAACTGAACTGTTTAGTCGTTGAAAACATTTAGAAGATCTTTTTCTGTATGTGCAGTACTGTGCAAAAGTCTTAGGACACCATTAGATTTGATGTCTTGGCAGTCACGTAATGACCATATGTAACATATCAATGATTAGACTTAAATTGTCATTCCAATCTTTGTGAGCTTTAGCACATGTTAGTCTTTTCACCCTGTTCCCCTTCTGAAAAAATGGTTTCTTCTGGAAGGGCTGATGCCCTTCCAAAAACCATTCCTGCTCAAGCCGACAGTAGAACGCTTTTCTGATTTTTGTTGTTGAATACTACATTCAAATGTCCTGTATTTTAGAGCCTCGTTTTATATAAAGTTAAGCTCAATATTAAACTAATCCGCTAGGTCCATACGCATCAACATGAAGGTCCAGCTAAACGGAGCCAACATGTATCACCCATACCAGAACACCATCCCGTTCAGACTGCTAATAATGCGGCTTGTTAAAAGACCAAGTCAGGGATGTTTCTCCTAATCTTTATGCCCATGCCCGTCTTTCATTTTCCCTTTTTCTGTCATGCTGGAGTGACCACAGACTCTCAGATCATACTAGAAATTCCTTTCGAACTCCCATCCACGCTGACTGAACGCACATCAGATCGTGGCTCAGACGGCTGCCTTCTGCTCGCCGAAAATAAAAGGTGTCACGCTGCCTCTCTGTATTTGCAAATGTTTTGAACTCGGTTGATTGAAATGGTAATGGCGGCATCTGCGCTGTAAATGCGCCTGTCAGTCAGGCTTCAGATGAATTGATGAGGATCCACATTTTTAATGAGAGCCATTTTATTTTTTTAATCTTTTTTCCTTAGTATACTGTGGTGGACCAGTGTGGCACATTCATGACTGGGTTACTGTACAAGCCATTATTTCTGTGATGCATCACAGTGTTGGCTTCATATCAAATTGGACAACTTTTAATGTCGTTTAGTGCCCTTTATTTAAGCTCCATGGACAAAACATGGGCACCCTTGGCTCGTCTCATGCACCAACCCCGGCCCCATGGAACTGAAACTCGAAAGTGAAGTGGTACGCCAATGGATGAAACCTGGACAGAACTGGAACTTTAACCCAGAGGAACAGACAGGACCAGGATTTTTACCTGGAGGAATTTTCAGCTGTTCAGTGATAACCACTTGTCTATACTAAACAGAATAGATATTAGAGGAAGTGATGGCTCAGTAATTAAGGCTATGGACTGATAAGCAGAAGGTTGAGTTCAAATCCTGGTTCTGTTGAGCCAAAGTAAGAATACTGGGACATTTTAGTGACATTGTAGTTAAACTCAAATTCAAATACATCAGTGGTTCTTACTTGTTTGAAGAATTAAATTACCGTTTTCTTCGATTACTTCCGCCTCACACCTCACATGAAACTATCCAAATATTATCCCGTCCACAAACTTAAGTGCTTTAAAATGCTGGCAGTGACTTTTTTCATTATAACTAATTCACTCCCTGATTGTGCTCTACTGGTTAGAGTTTTGATTTTGGATCCACCATTATCTCCACATGACACACCAGTCTAAGGTTAAGGACCATCACCGGCGCTTCCCGGATTGCCGATTATTGTTGGATGTAGTGTTCTCACTTGGTGCGCTAAATCAATTTTGAGCTCGCGTTAATGCCGTGCGATTCTCCTGGCAGGCTAATGTCTCTGCTGAATCCAAATAAGATGGTTAAAGTGAGCCATGTCATGAGGACTATCATGTTTTTTCAGCATACCAATCTTTGTGGCGCTCATGCGACGAGCAACGCGAGTTCTGCTCCGTACGCAACATTGTGTCAACACGGATGGCAAGGTTAGTCAATTTATTCCATGCAGCGTGGGTTTATTAAACTCGAGCGCACTTCCCTTCCCCCTGGGAGAATCGCACTTTATTAAAACGCGCTCGTGTTTTCTCATCACAAAATATTTTGTTTGTGTTGAATAGAAATGCAAATTAATTATATATCTGCAGGCTAGAGTTGTATCGGCGGGCGAAATCCGAACAGTTCCTGTTTAATGCGTGCAGAAAAAAAAAGCACAGTTTGGAGGAAAATAAAGCCTGGATGCTTTTGAGGCGTTCTGACGTGGTTTACAGTAAATCTGTTTTGTTAAGGGCATTTGCTTGCGTTATCTTCACCATGGAAACAGACTTTTCTTTTGTTGTGACTCAGACCCCTTGCACTCGTCTTGGCAATCCTGGATGACAACGGAGAGGTTCTTTACAATTAACACAGGCAGTATTTGTCTTCTCTGCGGGTATGGAATTAATAAATTAAGATTTAGTTTATCTGATAAATAATAGTTTTCTGTAGTATGATTATAGTATATCATACTTTCAGCGTGTAGTTACACATATGCATAAGTTAAATATTCATGTATCATGTGTATTGGTGTGGCATACATGGGGTTAGTACTGGATTACAGTCACTTCTTGACTTCTTGAATTGAAGATATAGTGAAACCCTGTTGTCCCAATGTACTTGGGGTTTGGAAAATGGTTCGGATGGGCATAATTTGGGTAATGGGAATCCAATATCCATTATTTCCTATGGTGAAACCCTTAGCTGGTTCCTGAATTTCTCAACGATGTTCGCTTGATATGGTGCTCTAGTGGTCTTTGACTGGTCCATCCTGTTATCTGCTGACTCTTCAGGGAGAATAAATGCATTCTCAGCTGTCCCACAGCATGCTTTTTCTAGTGCAACATGCTACAATATAGTAGAAGAAATCAGTAACTTGTTTACGTTCTATATTTCTGCGTAAATATAACCTAAAACTTCAACTTTTCACCCAAGTCCTGAAGTGTATCATGGCGTGAACAAAGGATATAACCGATTGGAGAGGCTGAGGAAGAAAGAAGGCCAAAATTACCCCCATACACCCAGGGTATTAGTGCTGTGTTTATCCCCCTTTTGGATTTTTAGTTCATCTCAATGTCTGATAATATCAGGGCTCTCAGCAAGCCTGTCGTTCTCCATGAAAGTCAAGTCAGATTTATTTATATAGCGCTTTTTACAATGGAGCATTGTCTCAAAGCAACTTTACAAGTTTAGATTATCTCCTAATAACTACGTCCAATCCCAAATTGAGCAAGCCTAGGGCGACAGTGGCAAGGAAAAACTCCCTGAGTTATAGGAAGAAACCTTGGGAGGACCAAGACTCAAAAAGGGACCCAACCTCCTTGGGCGGCGTAGATGATAAATCTAAGAGCGAAACTAAAGTCATGGAGTCAAAGTTCGAATAAAATGTGAAGTATGCACATCGGCAAAAAGTGGCCCGGGTATGGTGGGGCCGGAGCTGATGACGGAAGCAGCTTGAGTGGAGCTACAGCAGATGAACATCATGTGTGGGGCTGGAACTGCCGGAACACAGCTCGGAGAGAAAACAGAAAATGTAATTAGTTATTGATTAAGAGCACAGTGTCTATTAACAATCACTGATGCCAAGTGTAGCATGAGACCCCGGCAGCATTAGCTATAGCAGCATAGCTAGAAAGAGGAGAACTGGTAGGAAACACAGCCAAGAGGGGTCACATGAGACATTGGCAACCCCACGGGAGGCAGAAGACAGCAACCCAAAGTTGTCAAACCATTTCTTTATTTCATTTTGGTTTACAAAGACAGGGCAAAAAAGCTGAAGTACTAACTTGCGGAGTGGAAACCTTTTGAAGGTGTCAGTGAGGTGTTCATTATGTCCCATTCTACTGCCGTTCCATGCCTATATGCGTCATGTTATTGAATCCTTTCTATATTTGCTCATTTTTTTTTTTTCTTCGAAAACTCTGCCCGTAAGGCTGCAGCGTTTCTTTTCCTTTCTGTTCTGGGTTGTGTATTGTGTATTATTTAAAAGGCATACAGCCCATCAGCTCTCGACGCCGTGTATTACATGACAAGTGATTGCCATTTAAAGCAGATTCTCCTTCTGCTAGGCAAGTGTCTACATCAAATCAGAGTGAATTATGGCAAATGCTCTCCAAGTATCGAGCAAAACGTTTGTCACACTTAGGAAACTCGTTTCGGAGTGCTTCACAATACTTCCAGTACAGACACTCAACCAATCTCAATCATTTCTGCCTGCGGGCTGCTCTGATTGGCTGCTGGCAGACAGAGAGGAAGCCTGGAGAAGGCCTAAGGATTTTTGTAAACTAAAGATATACTCATGTATACTTGGAGCTTGGTGGCCATCCTTCATCCTATCAAGTTCTGGCACTGAACCAAGTCCTACACACAGGTTAGCGCCCGATAGTATGGACATCAATATTATGTGGGCGACACGTTTCGGTCAACGTTCCAAACTTTCCAAAAGATGTGAATAAAAGGCGAAAACAAACACAATGGGGGACTCTCTTTCTAATACACTGCATCTAATATAAGGCATCTTATTTTGTTACCAAAGGGATCACGTGCTATTATCATAATAATTATTTGTAGTATTCCTGTTCATACCTTTAAGCCTTTATTCAGACACTGCTCTCAGATCTGGCCTTTTTAAATGCAACTCTAGTCTGATCTGTCTTGTCGTATGTGAAAATTACAGCATTGGAGTTAACTGTTGTTATGGCAGCCATGTGTCAGCCAGTTCCTAGCATTATGCATCTGGGGCTGCACAAAATGACTGACTGTCATTTTAATGAGTGATAACCTGCACTCTGAATCGCAAAAGGCTTTGACTGAAGCTTACATGATGGCAGCACAAGTCCAGTTATTTATTTTCCCACTGAAGCACACATTCCAGAAACAGGCTGTCTACGTTGTGGTGTAGAGATTTGAAACGTTGGCATTATCACCATTATATTTTTAGATTAGTTTCCATCAGATTGTTAAATGTTCTGATGAACACTGACAGAATGGGAACGTCTCCAAATGACAGAGGCTGTAACACTGTTATCCCACTGGTGTCCGCTTTCCAAGTCTCCACAACTCCGATTAGGGCAAGTCAGGCTAACACATTGAAAGCAACAAGAGCAGCAAAGCTGAGAGATTAGCAGACTGTTCTATAATCGAGAAGTAAAAAGTGCAACAAGAGCACTGTAGGCCCAATCTGCTGTCGTCTGCCCACTAGGAGCCAATAAAAAACCAACTCCCCCACCCCAAAGCCATCCAACCCACTCACCGTGACATACCTGATCACTCCTAATTGGTTGATATAATTAAAAAAGTATGCAGATGGTAATGAAGTCATTATGGGAATTGGAATATCAGGCTATAGGAACGTGCTAACTAACAAAAAAATTGTAATCTTCTGACATTAGGTGCATCTGATAGCCTGTAATTATTCAAAAGTCAAAAATGCAATTAAGAGCGCAAAAAATTGTTAAACTATCATCACGTCAACGCGTTAGTAGCCAGCTAATTAAATACTGAATACCAAAACTGATTAGTTCCCAAGAGGTCCAGTTCTGCCTCAAGAAATCTAGGTCTGGGCGTGAAGAAGAAACGTATTCATATGCACTTATGTCATAAAACCCAGAAAATACTTTCACTGGCGCCTTCAGAACTGCCTTAATTCTTCATGGCATAAATGTAACAAGATGCTTGAAATTCCTCTCAGATTTTGGTCCATGTTGACATGACGGCGTCACGTGGGGAGATCCACAATCCGGATCTGCCCTTCCACCCATCCTAACGGTGCTCTGTTAGATTGAGATCTGGTGACTATGGGGACAATTCACACTTAAGAAAGCAGTTTGAGATGATTTGAGCGTTGTGATATGGTGTGATATCCTGGAAGCAGCCCAGTATTAAGCGGTCATAGTTGTGCCAAGGATAAGTTTATTGGGGGGGAAACTGTACAAGTGAAAGGAGTCCAGGTTTCTCGTTCAAGACACCACTGCAAACGAAGGTCAGAGCACATGATGGGCATGGTGACAACAAATTTCCTTCTCTAAGTGCCTGGACAGGGGTGTGTAGTGATGGCGCCACCGGTGTCTGGATGGTGGAAAACAAAACTAGGAGCTGCTCGTGCTTGTCAATGGATCAAATCATCCTCCCTACTGGTGGTCTGCCTGGGCTATTGGGAGCCTTTTCGCCTTGTGTACGGGGTCAGAAGGGCCTAGATGGTGGCAATTCGTCAAAATGATCATCCTGAGTCTTTCAAAGTCGTCAACTGGGCGAAATGTCTTTCGGTGCGTTGCATGTCTAGCAGTCAACGATCTCTCGCCAAGAGGTACACTACCCAAAAGTTGCCTCTTTTTATAGGGCAGCTCAGGAGCACTTTTACGCCCTCTTGTGGCAAGTGTCTAATCAGGCCACACCTGTAATCATTTACACATCTGCCTAAGACTTGCAGCAATTTTGTCAGAGTATATTTACAGCATTAAGCAGTCTCCCTTGGCCTGGCCTAAGGCGTGGCCGTCCAGAGTCTGAACCACTGATCCCAGCTGTCCATATTTGCCTTGTATGACTTTGCTGTTGTTTAACACATGACCATTGGTGAAGCGACTTTCCCGAAGACTACATAAGTGAAGGTGGAAGTAGAGTAAAGAGCCAAGAATCCTCACTTTCTGACCCGCTGACATTTTTTAACCCGTGTTAAACCCCGTCTGCAGCATTAATAGTTAGCAAACGAGCAGCATCGTGTTAAAGAGCACTCTCTCACTCGGCACAGGCAGAGCAGCCGCGCTCATTAGTGTGCGCTCTGCGACCCGAGGTATGTGTGGGTGTCTCCCCAGGCCAAGCCCCGATTCTTGCTTCCTTCATAATTGCTTAGTCAATTTCATCTCGAGTTCACCATGTGTCCTGCCGCACTTGTGTGTTTTCGGTCCCCTTGGTCATTGGAATTCCAGAGGTCTAATTGGCTGCTGTGGTGCCGCTCACCCTGAACTATGGCGCACAGGCGTGTGCCGACGCTACGTTCCATGAAATCCTAATTGACTTTTTTTCTGGCTTTAACCTTTCGAATAAAGTGGAACCCGTTTGTTTAACTTGTGTTCGAGAAAAGGTTGAGCGTGCTTCTTAACACCATTAACTCTTCAAACAAATGATTCATCTAGATTAGGTGAAACACCACGAGTGTGTTGCTTTAAAAGAATGTGCCGTGCAAGCTGAAGATTTGCTTTAATGCGATAGTTCAGCAAAACATTTTACTCACTTGGAGCATATTATTCAGCAGCACCTGACCTGACCCAGGCACTCAGGAACTGCCATTTGCAGCAGCTGGCTCTTACCACGGAGTATTAGTAAAAACCATACTGTATATCTGGAACCAATCCAAGATTTATGGGGCGCAAAATGGGAATACACCCTGGACACGGTGCCAGTCTACTGCAGGGCGGATCAGAGCAGCCAGTCCTACTCGCCTACTGGCATGGTCTTGGGCGGTAAGACTACCTAGGTGCTTGGGTGGCACAGCGGCAATTCACAGGAACGTTTTAGCCATGGCTGAGGGAGTGGAGACCTGTACAATCATCTTCCAGCACTGCTAAAACTTTGGCCTAATCTAATGGTGGTCTAAGACTTTTGCAAAGTACTGTATTTGTTCAGAAATGTGTAGGAAGCCTGAATGATCTCTGTCATAATATATATCATCTTTAACCATTTCAATTGGCTTGGGAACATCATGAAGGACGAGCTGGAACCTGTGGTCAAGGATAGAGTGGTCTGGGATGATCTTCTCAGACTGACGCCGCAACCCTCGCCATGAAAAGTGGATTAACGGACTGAGATTTTTGCCTGGTGTAATGACCAAGATATATATTTTAAGTAGCATTCAAGAGATTGCGAGTAAGAGTGTGAGAGATAAGATGGAGAATTTGATTTAATAGAACCTGATTTGGTTTTCTGCTTTAAAAGTAATGCTGCCTAGTTGGGCTGATACTGAACCTTGAAAATTGCAATGGGCAGAATTGATTGGATGCTGTTTAAGAGCCAGTAATTCTACTGATAACGTTGCATATAATACAAGCCGAGAATAATTCCCTTTAATTTCATCCCCCTCCAAATATATTGTTAAGGATAAGGCTGTTTTCATGACTCCATTGAGTGCTGCTGGAACGTCTGCACTTGTGTGGTTTATGTCCTTTCATAAATACCTCAGTGAGGACAAGGACACCACTTATCCTCCATGTATTTAAAGCCACCAATGATTTGCTTCCAGGAAGGATGACGATTTAGTGAGCAGTACATGTCTTCCGGTATTAACCCAGCCAGGAGCCTGCCGTTGAGTACACACTGTCTTATTCTGTCTTCTTTTCTGTCACCAGGCCTTTAAGGCTGACAGTTTGAGCACACAGTTCTGTATTGAAATGGCTCCGCGGAACAGCTAGTGGGGGAAAATTATTTGGCCCACTGAACTGTTGAGAGGCATTTTCTCGGGATGCTCGCGAACTTGACACACAACACCGTCCAAAAATTACCACATGGCCTGTTTTCAGTCTGCTGCTGTAATTCCGTGTGCCCTCTTCAGGGATAACCAGCTCTCTTTACAACACCCTGTTTGACATCGATGATCTGCCCAGTGACTTTGACGCTCCCATTGAGAGGTTCTGTGCAGAAGACAGAAAATTAGATTTGAAATATGTCCAGGGCTTAGTGATAACTTGGCCACAGTTTATATCGGCACTCCAGGGTGGCTGGACACTTTCACCGCAGGGAGCAAATGTGGGTTTTTGTAGGGTTTGTGCATGTGGTTTCTATCAATTAAATCACATCGTATCGGCAAAAGAAAAAATGATGAAAAGAGTGATGATATTTGCAATAAAGTGGCATCACTGAACTGACACGTTCCCAAGACACAAACATATGATGTACAACTAACAGAATAACCCCATAAATTAACTAAATTCTATCGTTACATTTGCTAGCGTTGGCATACAGTTAGATCAGGGTAGGAATTGTGTAGCAGAAGCTCATTTGTTGTGGACCTACTTTGGCAGAAGGTATTGTCAGTAATGTGTATTCAGTATGAATAGTCAAAACTTCTTTGATTTTGTTGTAAAAAAACTTGTATAAAATCAATAGAACACTTGAGGTCACGAATAGCATCACGGCTGCGATTATCTACGGCACTCGCCAAAATCACAGCCGTGATGTTATTGGAAATAACACACTCCCTCTATTGCTTAAATAAGTCTACAATCTACAAGGTACAATCCAAGCAATTGTGGCTTAAATGCCATGTTCTAGTGCCCAAAAGTGGCAGCTTGGCAGTGCTAGGACTTAAACCCTGTACCTTAACCTCTGAGCCACCAGAGTCCCTTCAGTCATACCTGTAATTTTCACTCAATGTCTTGCACTCCTCATAAATTACACTAGGAGTGAAAATGAATACTGAATCATACTGTACATTCAGTATTGAAAGGCACAAAGGCCTCGTTCATTGGGCTAGCACACTTTTTCCCTGGGAGTTATCAAGTTTACCGGTGTTTTTTAAAACATGTAATGGCAGAGAGGCGTCACAGTGTAGCGCAAAACAACTAAGGTCCTGTGGGACATCCAGATCCGGACAGATAAACAATTAATTGTGTGCCAAGCAGAAAGTAATAACAGATAAGGAGCAGAAAACCGCATTTGTGATGGATGTGACAATCCCAAGTGACATTCAAAGAAAGGAATATGAGGCGATGTAGAAATGGCAGAGATTGTATGAAGGACTTGCTGATAAAGCGCGACTGAAACAATGATTTGGCGATAGGATCAAATGTCTAGTTATGTGTAAATAAAATTTGCATTAACAAAATCGCAAGAAGCCTATATAAGGAGGAAGAAGAAAAGGCAGTGGCAGCCCAATGGTTAATGGGCTATTGACGGGATTAAGTTCCAGCACTGCCAAGCTGCCACTGTTGGGCAAGGTCCTAACCTTCATGCAGTGTCGCTGTGGATAAGGGTGCATCCTAAATGCTGTACATGTAAGAAACTGGCATCCGTGTAACAGGTTAAGTCAATACAAGCTCTGTATTATTTTAAAATTGTAATTTATTAGCACTAAAATGATATTCCAAATCCCTGAGTGGGTTCAGAGATTGATTTGAAGACCAGAGACTTTCATAGTCAGTCAAATGAGTTTTTTATGTAATGTAGGTGTTGAACAATAACGTGGATTTGATTAAAAATCCACTTTGAATAAAAGGTTGGGGCATCCGTCTGGGTCTCGACAGGCAGACCATTCTAATCTCTTAAATAGAAACGTTGCCTCTCACAGCTCACTAAGCTTTATGCTTAAGGTTTAATCGAATCTCAAATCGTGCCTTTTAATTTGTAGCACTGATCCAGCCAATTTTTGTCTTGTGCTTTATGAATCCGAAGGCCAAGCGCTGAGAAAATGGCCACCTGGGAAATTAATTTATTGTTCTGCCTTGTTATCTTGGATGATCTCAGTGTAGGTCTTCCACTCGGCATTGGTTATGAAAAGATGTATGGTTTCTGTGTGTGCTTTTCTCAGCTTAAGTAATCACACCCAGCCTTTGCTCACTTATTATTCAGGCCTGTAGGAGAAGGAGAATATATAGGTGAAGATTCACAAAGCTGCTATTGATGAATTATTGCTGATTAAAATAAATGCTTTTCTCCGGGTCTGTTTTTCAATTACCTAAATTAGGAATAGAGCAAATGTTCAGCTCAGATCCATTAGGTTTTGAGTCGTATTTCTTGCATATCTAGTAAGGACACTCTAATATATGGTAGCTTCCGACTATATTTTGCAATGCTAATGCTTGGCCCTGTTCAGTACAAATGATACTTTTTGAGGATGCGCAGGAAGGATGTGGTAAATTTCGACGTCGAGTGTTGTTAATCATCTGCTGAAGGAAAGAGACCGGCCAAAAAATGTGTTTTTAGGATTGATTATTAATCTATGGTTATATTCAGACTGATATAGAAGAGAGCCAGAGAGGGACCAAAAACTCTTGACCTTGCTCATTCTAGTCAAGGTTTAGATGTGGACTCACCCATCACTTTATTAGGTACACCTCCTTGTTTCTACACTCCTAGTCCATTTCTCAGTTCATACAGAAGCACTTTATGATTCTCTACATACTTTGTTCTCTAATGGTCAGGACCAGCACAGATGAGGTACTACAACCCCGGTTCCAGTGAAGTTGGGACGTTGTGAAAAACAAATAAAAACAGATTACAATGATCTGCAAATCCTTTTCAACCTATATTCAATGGAATACATTACAAAGACAAGATAGTTAATGTTCAAACAGATAAACTTTATTGATTTTTGCAAATATTCACTCATTTTGAATGCCTGCAACACGTTCCAAAACAGTTGGGACAGGAGCATGTTTACCACTGTGTTACATCACCTTTCCTTTTAACAACACTCTAAGCATTTTTAATGCAGTGCCACCTGAGGGATCAAAGGTCATGGGCAGTAAGTGTTGGTTTTCGGCCTTGCCGCTTACTTCCTCCAGATTCTCTGAATCTTTTGATGATATTATGGACTGTAGATGATTCCTAAATTGAGAAACGTTCTTAAACTGTTGGACTATTTGTGGTGAACCTCGCCCCGTCCTTGCTTGTGAAAGACTGATCCTTTCGGGGATGCTCCCTCTATTCCCAATCATGACACTCACCTGTTTCCAATGAAACTGTTCACCTGTGGAATGTTCCAGACAGGTGTTTTTGGGCACTCAACTTTCCCAGTGTTTTGTTGCTCTTGTCCCACCTGTTTTGGAACGTGTTGCAGGCATCAAATTCAAAATGAGTGAATATTTGCAAAAAACAATAAAGTTTATCCGTTTGAACATTAAATATCTTGTCTTTGTAGTGTATTCAATTGATTATGGGTTGAAACGGATTTGCAAATCATCGTATTCTGTTTTTGTTTTACACAGCATCCCAACTTCATTGGAATTGGGGTTGTATTTGGGTGGTGGATCATTCTCAGCTCTGCAGTGACACTGTATGCTAATAAAGTGATCAGTGTGGAAAGCTCTGGTTCAAACCCTGGTTTCCTTTTTGAGCTTGGAGAACCTGAATGTGCCAAAGTGGACGCACCGAGGTCTTTAAGTGGATCTGGGTGTTACAGCCGGCTTTACAGTTGGAGTGGGATTAAATTCTGGCATGAGAATTATCCCCATTCATCTCTGAAGGAAGTGGTGGAAGTACTTGAAGTGGGATGTCAAGGGAACTGGTTCAGATCATCATTATGCTGATGTAACACCAAATGTTTGGTCAGGATAAAGAGCTGCTTTGGCCGTAGACGCAGACGGATGCTTGCGCACACAATAATATTCCACGTTGACTGATCACGATCTGCGAGGCTGCGGCGAGAACATGAGAATCACCCAGTATGAGAGATCATGTTGCACTGAATGTGTCGGTAAGATGATCCATCTCGAGCGTCGCACTCGCGCACATACAGTACACGCTTTCCATTTGTGTGACAAAGTAGCTGGTGCATGGCTGTTGTCGTGAGTTCGTTAGCTAATGACAGATAGCCCTCGGCAGTCGCCTCAGAACTGCATTTTTCACCGGATACATCTCTGCGGTGCCGTTTCAGCTCGCCGCCTCCGCTCTCATAGAAATGTATATAATATCCCACAAGCGCTCCATCACGCGAAAGGTCAAAGTGACAAAGTAATCAATGAGACGTCAGGGACGGTTTAGGGAGCCGCTGAGGGCAGGGAACGAGCGCTTGGACGTCGGATCAGCTTTCTTCCAGCTCGTTTGTTTGGCCTGTGTGCTTGCCTGTTTGCCTAATCTCATTTGCCTGTCAGTGGAACCTGCCATAGTAGTAATTTGTGTACACAGCCAAATTGGCTCGCTGATGGACCCACT
Source organism: Ancistrus triradiatus (assembly GCA_025084515.1). Classification (NCBI taxonomy): domain Eukaryota; kingdom Metazoa; phylum Chordata; class Actinopteri; order Siluriformes; family Loricariidae; genus Ancistrus; species Ancistrus triradiatus. The sequence continues at coordinate 431,423 of JAJAGP010000051.1, read as the reverse complement.
AATATTCAATACATGCTGCTTTAAATATGGTAATGATTAGGGTATGTAGGCGTAGTGCAGGTGTATCTGTGTACAGCCTCAAACGTGTACACAGCCAGGAGTGGGTTCATTATCCAGGTGATTAGGAACTGTGAAATAGACCAGGGTGCCGAAATCTGAGCTGTTTTTATTTGGTCACATTAAGGTTATGTTCCAGCCAAGGGTTTTACCTTGACTAGAGGATCATATTAACCATACGAACCAGAGTTCTTTAGTTATAAAGCCATTCATTCACAACATGCCAAAAAGCATGCGCTCCCCCTTCTGATAAGTGGATTTGGCCATTACATCCACCTGTCCCAAACATGCCATGTCACATGATTTTGGATACATCAATTGGACGCCACCTCTCTGACCATTTCTGCCCTGTTATGGCATAAAAAGAAGCATCTAGAAGCAGAAATAGTTCTACACAATGTAACAGAACATGTTTGAGTTCTAAAGCATGTATAGAATCAGGCCTCTGAATCTTGATATCATGTATTGGATTGTCACACACATTCCAAAGATCAGGTGGTGACCACCCATAGGAGAGTGGTGGGTCAAGATACTGATCCTCCTCTATTGAACAGTGGAAAAATCACTCTGGATCACGTTCACCCTCTGATGGATGGGTCTCTGTTGAGAGCCCTATGGTGGACAACCATAGTGCCAAGTGTAAATGCAGGTGGAGGAGCCAATAGTCTGGGACTGTTTTCATTCCAGTAAATGAAAATCTTAAATGTCCTGCACATACATTGTGGATAATTGTTTCCAGCTAGATGGCACAGTTAGAGTTGGAACAACATCTGCGGTTGAACTCGCGACGCTCCTGTGGCTGGATGAAAGTGATTCCTCTCAGTCGTATCCCAATATTTAGTGGAAAGCCTTCGGAGAAGAGCATGTGATATGGACATATGCATCTTCATGATGTTTTGGTGTCCACATTTGGCCATGTAGGTTATTTTAATGATCATATGAGAAAAGTTTGACTGTGAACAAAAGTTTTGGGTTAAATAAGAGTTGTATAAGGAAGGGGCTAACATTTATATTTAAAATGCATGCCTCTAAAAGTGTCCTGCATGTTATGTAAGTGTTCATGAATAGGACATTACAGGAATAAATGATGTGCAGTCTTTGTGCCGTTGAGGTTAGGACACAGCCAGGAGAAAGAAACCGTCCCTGTGTCATTGTCATGGTCATGTTTCGCGTTTCTAAAGGCAAACACTAGAAGATACTATATATCGATCATGTTTTGACCGGATCTGGGGTTCTTGACGTGCTTGAGCAGTAATGTTCAGTTTTCCTGATTGTGAGTGTGGACATTCACATTTCCAGGCAGTAGCAGAAGGTCAGTAGGATGGAAATGGTTTGTTTGTATAAGGTTAACTGCTGAGTATTTCAATTAGCCTTTTTCTAATTTCATTCTTGAAGGCATGAATAATTAATTGTAAGGCTTTTCTTTATTTATTTTAAAAATCAGTATTCTTAATTGCTTAAACAGACGAACATTGCACATTTGTGGAATTTTAATATTTCTGTGAATATAGGACCTAAAACACCATCAGAAAAGTCCGAAAAGCAGATAAATGGAACCCAATTAAACAGATGAAACAAAATATTATACTTTGTCATTTATTGAGGATGTGACATATCTGGGAATCGCAAAAGTAAGTGAACCTTTAGGATTAGCAGTTCATTTGAAGGTGGAATTAGTCAGGTGATTTCCATGAACGGGATGACAATCAGGCACGAGTGGGCACCCTGTTGTATTTAAAGAACACGGATCTAGCAGTTGAACTGATTCAGTTAAACTAAGTCCCACTCTTGCCATTTCCTAAATTGTTGGTAGACCTCCGCCAATAAAGGGGTCGTCCTCATCCTCACTTTTTAATGTAGGTATTTTAAACCGTGACCAGTTAAATGAAACTGACAGTTGGCCTCCGACAGCACTGCAGCTATTAACTGACAGTGGAAGTCCATACCAGATGTTCATAACATTCAAGGCTTAGGATTTGTGTGCATTCAATTAGTACGAAGGAGAAGGTTTTTATATACTGCCCTATTTTAATTAGTTCCTCCATGCTGCTTCTTTGAGTGATTTTCTCTGGCGCGCTTCTTCTTGAAGCAGCATTTCCATGTGCAGCCATTGATGCTCTGAGAACATCATGCAAACCTGGAAATGAGAAACCTTGAAATCCATTGAATAGCAGTCAAAAGCAGCGTAGACATGTACCGATAGCCCTAAGGAGCTGATTTATTAAGATCTTAAGTAAAGAGTGTTACTTTTGATTAAGCAGTGGAATGTGTACAAGGCTTTATTGGAAGTGTTAAGCTCTTTTTCCCAGTGGACAACGCATGCAAACGACACATGGTCATGTTTTATGCCCAAACCAAACCTGTGGTGCTCATGTTAAGATATAGAACAGCTGAAATGTAAATGATGGGACATGTAGGCAGAGAGGCCAGAAGCTTTTGACACTTCAGTACGTATCAACTGTGCAGCTCTGGGATGTACAAGTTGGTAAGAGAACAGCCAGTTCTTATAGTTGGCATGTTGAATGTGGGGAAAATGGGTAGGCCTTAAGACTTGAGGGACAAATTGTTAAGGCCAGGTGATGGGGTCTGAGGGTCTACTGAACATCTAGGCTTGTGGGGTGCTTGGAGTACCTATGACAGTGCTCCAAGGATGGACAAACCACCAACTGATAACAGGGTGTTGGCGCTAGAGGCTTATTGGTTCATGTTCTAATACAGATTCACTGCATAAATGAGATCCTACATTTCTCCTTGTTGATATTACTGCATAATAGGGTCTGACCTCTCAACCTTGGATAAAGCAGCTTGACCTTTTCCAACCAGAAATCAGATAATCAGCTATGCACTTAATAAATATGTATAAACTAATGAATAAATGGTAGTAAACTATGCACTTAGATTTTAGACCTAGCTTTGTGCTCTCTATGTAAAAACGAATTAAGACCTCAAGCCAATTAAGCCGGTACTACAGCAGGACCCAGGGACTTGTCCATGGCATGAATCACAGGAATATGAATAAACTACATCACCAAAAAACAAGTTCGCTTAGCATCGATAGGAAGCATTTTGGTGAAGGTTAATCAATTGAATCTGCTCGGAACCTGGAAAAATCTCCCTCTTGAACGTGTGAAAGTTTGATCATTTGCACCAGTCGCTCCAAATTACGACTAGCGGCAGAGACATTATTGCTGTTTATAATTCAGTCCCACCGCCCACTGGCAGATGCGGTTTGAAATTAGAATGACTTGTGCGGATCCTCTGAGGCGAGAGCAGACATCAATCATTGGGTGTTTGAATACAAACTCTGTTTTGCTTACCTGTAGGTTTGTCGTTCCAGAAGGAGGTCAGAGGTCTCTGATATTTTCGTGTTGTTCTCCTACTGTGGATCAGATGGGCTGGGGCACACTGTTCTGATGCTTGGGGAAAATGTAATCGAAATAAGATTATTCATTGAAACCTGCTTGTGGTCGTCCTACATGAGTTACAGTACTGTGCAAAAGTCCAAGGCCACCGGTAGATTAGCTGTACCATTGCATTGTTTAATGGCCATATATAATTGGATTATTTGTGTAGGCTACAGTGGCAAGTATTTAGTATGAGCTCCCCTTGCACTTGATCAATAACAGCATCGGGCAGCTTCACTGGGATGCCAAGTCGTCCCGTTTGGAAGAGTAGCTACCAAGAAAACACTTTTCAGACCAGGGTTAAGAGGCACACTGAAATGAAATGATCAGTGGAAAAGCTTAAGAAGTGATGAATCCAGAATATGTCAAATATGGTCACTATGCCATTGTTAGCCTAATGTCGACCTAAGACTTTTGCACAGGACTATATAGGCAACAAAAGCGTTTCCTCTAATGTTAAAACCTGTGATTCTCGTTACTTCGAAAGCTAACACGCCGAGCAAAAATGAGTGCGCACGAATGAATCTTAATGAATCCACGCTCAAGATGGTTGTCAGTTCGTAATAGATTCCAACTCTATAAATAATTTCCCATTTGTTTCAATTCTGATGACTTGGAATGACTCTCTGGTGAAGTGTCTCTTTAATCCATAAGTATTTAATCACTCATTATCAGAATAACCCTGACTCGCACACACAAACATGTCTAACTCCATTAACGTCAACCAAGCCGTTGGAGAGCGATGATGAAATCTCTCAGCGCTGCCTTATTGATGTAGCAGTAGTTCGGGGATCACATTTACTCGTATGCCTCTCCGACAAACACATTTAATGAGAAGCCGCTGGTAGCATCTTGACACACCTCTTCCTCTGAGCCTCTGCTACCTGAATAAACTATACTTATCAATAAAGTAAACCGGCAGTCAGAACTTCTGCGCTCTTTGTGCGCCCTTTCTCATCTGTTCTCAGGTAAACACCGGTGTAAAAGATTATAGCAATCCGATGTGTACTCACCAGACTTGAAATATAGCCTTGGCACAGGGAGCAATGATAGTATTCTCCTGTGGGTCAATACTGGGAGCTCTAGTCATTAGCTACATACACACACTGATCAATTTATTAGGTACATCTCCTTTCTACACTCCATAGTCCAGGGCGTTAATCTTCGGCACAATTAGGAACTCTTAGTATTTAGTAGAGGTCAGCAAATCCTGTTGAAAGCCTTGTCTATGACTTGGGGAACATGCTGTTAATTATGGATGATCAGGAGTCCACTAATTCCCACACGTCTCGAACTTGGGCTAAACACAAACAGTTGTAATTATCTCACATTTTTCAGGCTAATAATTGGAATGTTAGTTCGGGCATCCCAAACGCCTCTCTAGCAGCCAGTCAGATGGTAGACTTACCTTGGAAGTGGGAAGTCTGAACTCGAAATTGCATCATTTTTTATTTTTATTTTTTTTACCTTGGCATGTTCGCACTACAAAGTGCAAAAACATGGATGTTTTTTTCCTCCCTGTTTGAGTACCACAATCTCAAACAGATTTTTGGACCATGTTTTCGATTGAGCGAACTGATTTATGCCGTTTCATCCGAAGCAAGTGCCACAGGAAGTTTATTAAAGAGGGTATAAAGAAATTGGGCTTTATTACTGTTGACAGCAGCCATGTTAGTGATGTGATGTGCTGAAGTCTGAGTTGTGGAAACGACTCATTTTCGGAGTAAGAATTGCCAGTCGAGGGGGTGTTTGCTATCAATTTTTCAACTCTGAGGTAAAAAATTCCAAACTTTAGTTCAATGTAAAAAAGGACCAATGAATAATGGGTTTTCTACTTTGCAGCTTATTGCTGCTTATGCTAAATTGGCCCGATCTGAATATGTATGACTAGTTCTGAAGTAATCATGTCTGTAACAATTTCTACAAATGGCGCCTTTCTGTACCGACCTATATGACGCTTTGTAATCTGTGGCATTTGGAACGTAAGCAAAACATCTAAAGACCTCTGAGAATATGATGGGTTTCTCTCATTAAAAGCCTTAATGGTTGGTCACTGTACAGGTAATTGTTCTAAGGAGCATGCAAAGTGGCAAAATTAAGGTGGCCTATATAAATAGAGGACTCTTGGATAGTAAACACAGGTATGTTCAGGCTCCGTTCTCTATTTATCGAGCTGATCGTGGTTGCAGACCTATGATCATTCCTGTCTCACTTCGCATAATCCCATTTGTAGCCGTACGAAAGCTGGATCAGCAAACCTGTTCGGAGAAATCCAATACAATCTGGCGTCTTGGATAACTGCGGCACAGGCTCATCTTTCAATTTGAAACCAGTCAGCAAAAGGATAAATGTCACACGTGTTTTGTTGATGTTGTTCATTTTGTGTTTGGGAGCGTATATTTGAGGAATCTTTCAGCAAGTGTTAAATGTGCATCATCAATCAGCGCACCTAGATAGTCAGAGTTGACCTTTCCGAAGAGCTGCTCCGGCTCAAATGCCAGATTTGTCAGAAGGGGTACACAGGTTGTAATGAAGCTTACACTTTCCATAAGGACATGCCTAAATTGAAAAGGGGTTTCATGCTGGCTTGAATGTCGTGGTTTGTGTCATCAACAATGCTGGTACACTATACATTTTGGGAAGTATCAATCGGTGCATCCTAAAGACAAGAACTAATACTTAGTACTATCAATAAGGAGCTTTAAAGTCACTGCGGTAAAGAAGAACTGAAGGAAAAGTGTCAACATGCTGAATAGCTTATTTGGTATCCAGCTATTACCCTAGCAGTCTAACACATGAGCAGCAGAATCATCCTGAGAAAATATTTAAGTAGAATAAAGCTTCTCTATATACCATTTAATATAATATACTGTACACTGTTCGTTGGTTTAAATTTTGTTCACCATTAACAGTTTGGCAGTGATATTGTACCTGGAATTGTTGTAGATTAGCATAATTAGAAAATGCAGTTCAAATGAAATCCAGGCACTGTGATGTATGGGACATTTTTAAACTGTTTAAGCTTCTAGTAGGAACACTAATTACACCCTATCATTAGGTACAGTGGTACTTTGTGACACAGCGGCGGACTGTATTAATTAGCCCTGGTTACAGAACATTAGCAGAAGCATATTCTGGTGTTTTTTCTGCCCATTTCTAGGAGTCCACTAGATGTATTTGTGTGATGGTTTGCTGTTATTGGTGTGGTCTGCATTGTTTTTATATCGGTTGAAGAGGAAGGATACACTCCATGCTTGATGGCCATAAAATGATTGCGTATTGATCAGTGTTCAGTATGGATTTCAGAAGGTACCGATTTTAGATATAAATAAATGAGCAGTGTGAAAGACTTGATCTGGTGAGGAACCGAAGCGTCAAAATGGGTTGGAAGTCAAAATTAAGGTCAGAAAAATGGTTTTGAATTTGTCGTGGTTTCAGAAGAAGGATAATTGCAGTCAGACAGATGTCAGATGGTGTGCCAGTCAGGGGAGTGCGAGTGGCAACCTGAAGGATCAGAGGAGAAGGGGTCAGTAAAGCACAGAGATGAGGCGGCTCAAAAGATAGGCCTAAAAGTATTGATAAGCCACTGATAAGTTCAGGTTTGGCACCTTTCGGGCACCTTTCGGGCATCATGCAAGCACATTTGGCTGTGTCTCAGTAAGACCCCACCCAGGCACTTTGTTGGGGGTACATGCTCGCCTGTGTCCTGTGACTTTTTGAATCCCAGTTTTTGTATCTCGTTTGAATCTGCATGAAATGGATGTTAGTGTCTTGAATGTATTCTACCCTAGATAGCCATTTCTTTCCAAAAACACTTCAAATTCTGATGATGAATCATCATTAGGGGACAGATTTTGTATTGTTTTGAGCATCTTGTAAGACTTCTGCAATACCAGACCCTGTTTTTTTTTATTATTCATTGAAATAATACACTTGAGTAGGAATCGGAATCACGAGAATGACTGTAACGGTGCTGTTTGCTGTCTGCTCCTGTACCATGAATACAACTTTATACCCAGTAATGAAATATGTAGCTTTGCTTGCCGATTGCTTCCAATTCAAACAGAACCCTGTTATCATTTACACTCGAGTTGAAGACTGTCCACAATTTGAAGCACACTCTCAGCTTCACACTTCTATTGATTTGTTTTTTTGTCCTCTAAACCATAGGTTTAGACTTGCTGCTGGGTCATGAGTGCACGACCCCGACCATGGTTTTCTCTCCATGTGTGCCCACGAGGGAAAGGAAAGTGTTTTTTTGTAATGTGTTCCTTGGCTTCGGTTGCAGATTTGGTCAATACTTATTAAGGGACTTGTCCATAAATTACAACAAATGACTAGTCCTTTGATTCAGCACCTTGTTTTTGCTGTGGTGGAGCAGATGGTGTGTCAAGCATTAGCTGATGTGTTCTGTATAATTTACAGCCACAAATCTGAATGTCTAGCGACTCATCGAAAACGTGTGCTGGAGAGCCACGTCATTCTGCACAGCTCTTTTCTCTTTCCACAGCAGGCTGGTCCGTTCCAGCCTGTTGTTCTCATATATATATATATATATATATATATATATTATATATATATATATATATATATATATATATATATATATATATATATATATATATATATATATGAATATGAGACCCTACTGTGGAAAGAGAAAAGGGTCAAGGAAGAGCTGTGCAGAATGATGTGGCTCTCCAGCACATGTTTTTGCGTGTGTGGCCCTGTTCTGTGGTCGATTGTCTGTTTTCAGTATCGTTGTCTGTTTGCGTTAGCATTAGCTGCTAGTCATGTGTTAGCGCTGTGTGTCAGTTAGTCCTTGTATTAGCCTTTGTTCACCGTCCATGTGTTTTAGCAAAGTCTCCTCTTGTTAGGGCTGTGTTTGGTTTAGTCCATTTTGTATTGTCTGCTTATTAACATTTTCAGTTTATTGCATTGTCTCTTTGGTCTTTTGTCACATTTTGTTAGCTCCGCCCCTCTGTGTTTACCCTACTCCACACCTTGTCTGCACCATGTATTTTCTAAATAAACCCCAAACGCTGATACCCATGTCTGTCTCCGTGTCTGCCTCGTCCCAAGCGTAACCGATTGTTAATGGTATCTGCAATTAACAAACAAATCCTCGTGTAGTTCTTCCAACTGTGAGCCACTACCAACAGACTTGTCTCACCAATAATCCTGCTTTGTTGATTTTTGCGTTTGCTCTAGGACTGCTGCGTTTGACAGTAAGTCCAGTATCACGAACTCGTACTTGCATTTTGGCGATTCGTTGCATGGGAGACGGACAAGCGTTAGACCTCTGTTTGCCCTTGCTGTTAATGCCTGGGTGAGCCTCGGAGCCCATGGCAAGCACATCTGTCTCATCTCCATGGACAAACACATCAGAAAGATGATTAGCGGTTACACGCGCGCCCCTTGTGCGAACTTGTGCCTGCAAAGACAATAACATGATCAAACCTGACGTAGCAATGAATTGATAACACCGGCCGTTAAGAAACATGTATCCGTTCATTAATTGGATCATCGCGACGCGCCCTCTAAACTAATTGCAGCGCTCTGACTCTTAATTGCCGAATGGCTGGAACCCGTTTAGAATGCTAATGCCCGAGACAGCTGGTGCACAGACGCTTTCTGTTTTTGCCCATCCCTTGCTTCGCCGGAACATCATCCGGGACGGTGTCCAGCGCAAAATCGGGGTGCCCAAATATTTCCGCCTGTCGCCGTTCCTGTTGGGTGTGTGAGCGTGGGCGGGCTCGTGCACATGCTTCTGCGCTCGCGCGAGAAATAAAGCGCTCTCTCATTATCTCTAGGCCGCAGCCTGGCTCTTCTGCCGCTCCCCTAAGACCAGACAGTGGGTGCGCATAATCACACGGGCCTAATTTAACCCCATTACAATAATTCATGCACATGCGAAAAAAAGGGACCAACCCCTGCCACTCATTACATATATTTAAATCGGGGAAAGGGGCGAGGATACGATGGATTATTTCACCGCTTGGCGCTTAAAAGCCATGTCTCTTTCTTTGTGGATTTTCCCAGCAAGTGGTTTATCTCCTGGTATCTGAGGGAACCGCATGTGACACCGGCAGTACATTTTTATCCTATTGATCTGCTCCGTGAGCTTCCCGTATGGCGTAAAAAGAGACCGTCGATATGTTTGTTAGAGCGGACGGAGAGTAGGCCTCCCGGCTACTGCGAATCCCTTTGACACTTTATGGATCCCTCCGTCTGCCATCTCTGATCCTTTTCTTATTTCTCATTTAAAATGGCTTTTAAAAATAGCCTGGCTGTTTGTTTAGTGTCTATGGTCAGCATGACTGTTCCTCCTTCTCCTCCTCCCTGTCCCCTTCGGCTGAACATGTGAAGTCCTGGTCCCTACTCATTAATGCCAGCACAGACGACTGCTTTTGCTTCTGGCCCGGTCGTCAGTGTTAATGAGATTTTCATAAACATGGTGAGGTGCGGTGGTAATTTTGCCAAACATGGCATCAAATCAAGTGGGGTTGTTTTTTTTTCATTCAGTGGTTATTGTAGAAGTTGAGGTGAGAGTATCCACATTTTAAACAGAATCAGACCCTCAAACAAAACCATGGCATGACAAACATAACATTTATAGCATTTAGTAGACACCCTTATCCAGAGCGACTTACAATTGGTACAGTCTTACAATCCAAGCAATTGTGGGTTGGACCCAACAGTGGCAGCTTGACAGATGTGGGATTTGAACCCTGGACCTTCTGGTCATCATAACCACCTGAAAATCAATTAGTAATCGGTTTTCTTCTTCTATTCAGAAGTGCTTTTACCTACCTAACAAGTTGTGATGCGTATTTGTGATCATTAGGTTATTTCAATACAAAACACAGAGCAAGTCATTCTGGATAAGGGTTTGCTAAATGCTGTGAATGTAAATGCAACTCTGCTCTCCCTCTTCAACTCAATTAACTGTTGACATGTTCTTGTTCAGTTTCTTTTTTCAGAAATAATAAGCCTTCCGCTTCCTACAGTCAGCAGGACTCTGGCCCTATCACCCTTCTAAAGGCTTGTGTATGCCCCATTTCTTCTCCTATATCTCATTTAATAAATGCATCCTCGTTGTCTGGCTCCCCCCGCTGCCCTCAGGTCAGCTCCTGTCACACCTATTCTCCAGAAACCTGGCCTTGATTCAACGTGTTGTACTAATTACAGACCGATATTCAATCTCCTCTTCTACGCCAAGGTAATGGAAAAGGTGGTAGTGGCACAACTTCAAGTATTTCTCCTAGACAGTAATCTTCCCTTCCAGTCAGGTTTCCGTACTCGGCGCGGCACTGAACCTGCTTTATTAAAAGGTGCAAATGACCTACCGCTCGCTGCAGATGGTGGGGTTGTTAACATCCTTCATCTCCTTGATCTCCGTGAAATACTTCTCGCCCATCTCTACTCAATTCGTGTCTCAGGAAGAGCCTGAGCCTGGCTTGGATCTCACAGACTGATAGCAATTCATTACCATTGATGCACACAGTTCATCCAGGGCAATAAGGTGTCCCTCAAGGATCCGTTCTTGGTCGTTTACATTAGTGTTGTAGCACCTGTCTAAATGAAATCTGCACTTTGATTAACTAACAGGGGAAAAAAACAAGTTACTGCTCTTGTCGTTTAATATCCAGTCAATGAGCACGTTTGATGTTAAGACTTTGTGTGGCTTTTTGCCCTCTCACTTCACCATGTCTGCAAAATCTGGGATTATGTTTTCACTTTTAATAGCCTAATAAAATGGGTAGAATGGATGTTGCTGGCGAAATTCAGTTGACTTTGTGGTAATTCTGATTTTGGAAGAAGGGAAACTGAATCATCAGCATCATTCGCTTCCAAAAGTTACATTACATTAGTTTGACTAAGACTATAATATAATAATAAACAATACTAATTTAGGCTATATGTAATGTGATGTTATATTTTACAATTATATCATAATAATCATATTATCATGTATAATAAATGTAAGGTGAACTACGTACTGATACATTTTTTTTTGCCTCCAATAATAAGACCTTTCTAAAAACCTATCACTGAAATGTCTTAACATCACTACTGACATTGATGTTTCAAAAAGTCTTCGCCCGCTGAGAGGACCGTTTGATTCCTCCCAACTTCAAGATGCACATTAAGTCACTGGAGATCAAAACTGCATTTGATCTTCATAACATTGCCCGTCTCCAGCTGTTCCTCGCTAGCAGTGACGGCAAAACACTGGATCATGCGTTCGTATAATCCCGCATTGATTATTGTAATTCTTTTTCCATTGAACTACAGCAATCAACACACTTGAGTTCATATAAACTCTGAAAACAGTTCCTCCTCCTGGACGGACCTCCTTTCTCCAGCCCAGTCAGGAAGGCAGCACTGGGACTCAAACGTGGGTTCAGTGCAGGGCCACGGGTTTATTGATTTCTTCATTTGGGACTTGCATATCAAATAAATAAGCATCTAATGAAATGATTGCTCTGCATTAAAACATAATTCTAGTATTTTTGTGCGTATTTCATTAATAAATGTCATTATCGGTATGGCTGTGTAGTGTTATGGAAAAGCTTTCTTCACTGCCACATAAAAAGCAAATAAACATTTAAGTCGTTTTGCAGCGCTGGTATTTGCAGTAGTGATTTTATTCTCCGATTACATATGCCTGATTGAAAGAGCAGATTGTATTAAGTTGAGAGCAAAAAATCTTTCTTTGTCTGTTTTTTCCTTGCTCGTTGGATGTCTCTCTGTATTCCGCTTGTGTCTTTATTTGTGTGAATCTTGTTTTCCTATTCAGTCGTACGTTGCACGACAGCAGTTTCCCTTTGGAGAGCTGAATAAGAATGGAGAGAGGAAAAAATATGACTGCAAATCTGTTGCTGCTTGTTATTCCTGCTCTGATGTAATGTCTTTCTCTCTTTTCAGAGCCATGGCTACACTCCGCTTTGGGCAGCACATAATAAAGGCCTCGGCTGTGTTTCTTCAGACGGAGCTCTCCTTTGCTCTGGTTAATCGGAAGCCTGTCGTGCCTGGCCGTATCCTTTTTTCCCCCCCAACCTCTTAGCGCTGGCTCGGGCTCAGGCGTGATGTTCTTTGGCTGAAAGTTCAGGTAGGATGCTTGTTTCGCTCGTACATACACGATCACCCGACTCCTCCTCGTGCTCGATAAGGCGGCATCACCGTTGCACAGCAACAGGTTTGATTTATGTTTGACCTTCAGATCGGGCCATATAAACAGACGTTTCCTGCCAGGCTTTGCAGGAGAAATGTTCTCAAGATGAATAAGAATCACCGAACGAGAAAGGAGAAATAGTTTTTGTCACGGCTTAAACAAATAATACGTCCGCTTGTCTTCCTGCCTGGCATGAAATTCTGTTTTTTGTTTCTCTCTAAACCTTAATCGAACCTAAACGGATGCATATATTAGCATGCAATAGTAGTCCGTTGCTGGTCTATCTTATGTAACTCCTCCTGATTTAGACTTGGTACGTGTTGGAAATGGCTTCTGTTGCTGTACACATACAGGGAGTAACATTCTGCAGGCGTGAAGAATACATTAACATGAGATATGAGCGCCAGAAGTTTTCGCTGGTGATCGTTTGAGTTAAAGCTCAAGCGTGGACACGGATGCGTGCCTATAAATAAACCTCCTTCGAGAGTTTTTGTTAGAAGTCCTTCAGAATGGCATTTCAATTTGAGTTCCCTCCTAAAAAAGGTTTGATCATGAATACTAATAGGCCTACAATTTTATACTTGTACTGCAGTAGTGCTGCTGCTGGTGAGGGAGGGGAGACCGGTCTGGGATCATCTCTTGGTGCTACTACAGGACTTCCTATGCTTTATGCATAAACCCAGTAGCTCTAGACGGGTGGTGCAACATTAATATATAGGGTAGTTGAACAGGTATCATGACCTTCTGGACATTCAGGGCACCTGCAAAGATGGCGGATGGATATGGCGAGCTTAGTTCGTTCCTTCGGAAGAAAAGAAGCCAGCTGGTTTATGGTTTTCCTCATTTGGAAAGGTGCACACATCAGCTCATGCCAAAAATAATGGGACATCTAATTGGGAGAACAGAGGAAGACAAGTGAGTAGGAATTTGTGGAGGGTTAGGGTTGTGTGTGCTACTAAAAATGACTTTTTTTACAGCTGTGTCATTGCTCTGTAAAGTCTAGATCTTACCTGAAGAGGAGGTGTGAAGAACTACTGTGCCCCCTGTGTTTAGTGGTGCGCGAGCCTGTCGAAGCTTTATTCTGTATGCAAACCCGTCGCTGGCCTCCTGTATGAGATCTGAAACCTTTGTACGGTACAGCCTATGTAGTGCAGCCAATTCCTCAAGCTATTCCATTTTCCATGCTCTACCCCCGTGTTGGTTGACACGGCTCTCTGGGTTACAGCTACGGTGCGTCTCTCTTCTCTCTTATTGTAGTAGGTTTGTATGCATCAGTACAGCTGCCATGTATCCACGCTGTTCTGTGCCTCGCTGGGCTGAGTTACCTGTGCGTGGCTTTGGATGTGGTGACTTTGATCAAACCTCTGAGCTCGCACGTCGGCGCTGGGAGCAGTTTGGAATAGAACATGAACAGGATGGGGGGCGAAATGGATTTCAGACTGCAGGATGGTAGACTGGATCGCAGGCTGCTGGACGCTTGAGTTTATTAGGCGGTGTGTTTTTCCGGTTGGAATGAATCCTAGTTGTTGAAAGGTAAATTGGAATTCAGAATGCCAGATGGTATGCTAGACCTAGAGATCATGCTACTATGGTAGCCGAGCGATTAAGGTACTGGACTATGGACCAGGTCTAGGGTTCAAATCCCACCTCTGGCAAGCTGTCACTTGGGTCCTTGTGGGGCAAAGGGAAAGGAATCATTTTACATAGCGTAATGTGAAAATGATTACTTTCCCTTTGGACCACATGTTCGTCATTTCAGCAGTAGAGAAACCACCAGTTACTTATCTCCAGTAGGAGCTGAGAGACGTTTAAGAACCGGGATCGTTAAGCAGAATCGGCCGGCTGGATTTCCAGCTGTTGGATAGTAGACTGGATCTTAGGCTACTGAGTATAGACTGGAAGTAAAAGTCAGGCTTGTTTTATAGCTCTGATTGGTAGACTGAATCTCAGGCTGCTGATTGGTTGATGGTGGATGGCAGACTGGATCTCTGTATTTATTGGTACATTGGTTCTCAGGCTGCTGAATGGCAGAATAGATGGTGCATGCTGGATCTCAGACTGGATCTCCATCTACTACAAGATAGACCGGACCTTAGCCTGCTCCATAGTAGATGAGCTCTCAGACTGCCTGGTGGTATCTCTTAAGACAGTATGGCTGCAGTAAACTGATGTTGCGCTTCGATTTTGCCTCAGTTCTTTGGATAAACACGTCTGCCAGCATACAGGTGTAAGAGGATCCGTGCAAACAAGAAATTCCTTACTCTAAACTGCCTCTGTTCCACTTGCCGTTTGGTTCAATATCTCTTTCTTCCATTCTTGATCCTGTGAGACACCTTGCTAACTTTCATGGTGTTTAGCATTCGGATTTCCCGCTCTGAAACGCGCCAGTCTGCCATACTCTGTACTTTAAAGCCTTTTCGATGCTGTACTTATGATTTTGGCTCACTCCCTAGGGTTTTACTCTGACCAAGATCTGAACTTGAACACATTCTGCTTATTCACAGCTTGCCTTTTTAGAAGGGAACCGTGGCTGCACTTGTGTTTGAATCCTCCCTGGGAAATGATGCGAGTGCCAAGTGAGCCCATTATAGTGGAACAGACACAACTCTTACATATTTACAAAACAGTGCTTTATGAATGGCACCTGTACTGAGTAACATCTTGAAAATGCTATTGCCTTTTACTGATACAAGAGAGAGATTGTCCCATAGAGGTGATACATATGCAGGGAAAATGTTCCGATAAGGATTTTATAGTGTTTCCTTAAGTGTTTTCCGGCTGCTGGGATCACATAATGGATTTGTGGGTAAATTAACAAGATGAATTGACACTTACTGTCAAATGAATCTGACTGTTGATTACTGGTCCTTGGAAGTAAGTATATGAATTCTGCGACTAAATTGCACAGAGGAATTGTGTACAGAGACCGTTCCAGTAGTCAACATGTCAAGCTAATGGATTGTTTCCTTTATTTTTGGTTGTAGGCTTATTCCTGTGTGTGCACATGGACTTTAAATCTGACGCTAACCTTGACTTTTCCAACTGAAATGACATTAACTTCCCGAGTAAAATTACAAATAGTCAGCATAGATGTAAGGAAGTGTAATCAATCGAGCTGGACTTGTGCATTGCATACAGCCTGGCCTGAATTAGTAAAGGGGGCGAATGGAAGACCACTACGAGTCCCTCATTATGCCCTTCTGTCTTCCAGGCATGTATAAATGATGTGCTTCGAGATATAAGTTTGCGCTGGCCTACCTTGGCGAAATTTTCATTTATTCCCTCGATTTGCCCAGGCGCATCATCCGTGGCCAACTCCTGCAGCACCTTCTATGCCACAAGCCCCTTGTTAAGGTGGAAAAGTCTGCCTACTCCTGCTGCTTATCAGTCCTCAAGATATCACCATGTATGATGCTAAAGTTTCCAACGTCCTATATTGGCCTGTTCCTCGTTCTGGCAAAGCAGTCCACCAGTTTTTGTTTGCAAACTTTTCCCTGTGCTTCATCTACAATTGTGTGGATGAGGGTGTAGCTCTGTCAGCATCAGGGAGATCTTCCCAAGCCACAGCCCATCGCAGTTTTGTCCCACAAACCTGTGAAACTGATGTGGGAGACCAGGAGCCACCAGGCTAGCTCTCGAGCAATGGAAACACTGACTTAAACACTGGAAACTTATAGTATTGAGCTCAGACAGATGATCATTTCTGTCACCCTGGAGGGAAGAAGCAGAAAGTGGCACCATTTCATGCATGTATTCCCAGTGAGGACCTCAAACCTGTCCTGTCTGCCACTCGTTTGTCAGCAGATGGACTCCACTGACTGGTACGGGTCATGTGGAGCATCCTCATAAAGCACCCTGTACTCCATTCCCAACAATCCCTTGCTCCCTTTCACTTCTAGCCAAGCCCAGCTTCTTCCACTCTCTGATTTGCCCGTTTACTAATACATCCAAGATCCAGGCATTATTCTTCTTCTTTGTCGCCTTCCTTTTCGGCTCATGCCTCACCCCTCTGGTCTCTCAGGCTCTGGGTTGTTTCTTGACTCAGCCTCACCCCTTGACTTGTGGACTGTTTCACCTCCTTCCAAACCTTGGATTGTGTCTCTTCTGCTGATTGCCTGTTGTGTTTGAATAAAGTGCTGTTTGTTTAACTGGCATCTCTCTGTGCCAGTGTTACAGTTGGTCCTAATCTGCTTGCTTATGCTAATGTGGTATTGTTTACTTTTATTACAGGATTATACAACGATGGGCCTCTCTCGTTTTCAGCCAGCATGAATCTTATCACAGTGCGGATAATGTTTTATGTACATGTATTTGTTGACGTTCGCCAAACATCGAGGATGTGGGGATTAGCATAAAAGTGACAAATTGGCCACACTGGATAAAATGCGCCGTTTCGTCCTGTAGAAGTTCTTTTCTGCGCGGACACTGATGTGTGAATATATTTATATATCTTCTACCATTTTGATATTTTGATTTTAAAAGCTAATCCCGCTGTTGAGCCTTTCATTCCGGCGCCTTCCTAGTTTTCTTCCTCAAAATCCCTTTTGATATCTATATTAATTCATAGAATCTATAATCTATTTGATGGTCGCAATAGCATCCGTGATCAAGCCGAGCCAGAGAATCAAAGCCTGCTAAGAAGATCTGATGAGCTATTAAGTGTTGGTTTTTATCCACTGAGATAAGCCTTTTCTTTGAAAGACAGGCTAATATTTCATTTATAAAGCCCAGTTCACTTTCACTGACCAAACAGCGGTTGGGGCAAGAATTGCAGAAACTGTAGACGTGCAAATGATGCCACCGAGAGCAAAAACAATCTTTGATTCCATATGGACTGGTAGGGGGGAGAAGAAGACTAAAACTCCCAAACTCTAGACGTCTCTGCACTTGATTAATCACCTCCCTACTGAATGCATTAATCTCTCCAATACCCCAAATAGCAGATTGCTAGAGATGTAGTAATCCTATTAAAATTCATCATTAGCAATGCTGTTTCGTCTGGTAGAAAATGGAAGGGGGGCACGAGAGCATTCACGCTTAATTCCAGAACAATCCTTCTCGTTATCACGCTATCTTAATGGCACACGAGCTGGCAGGAGCATGGCGCAGGATTACCGTGGCACAGGACCTTTTGTTTAGTGTTTGTGTGGAGTGTGTGTGTGTGTGTGGAACAGTGTGAAGTCGCGGTGCAAAATGTCAACAGCGTCCGGGGCTCTTTCACCAGCCGTCCACTCCACATGAACAGGCAGGAAGTACAACAACAAGACACATGATGGAGGTCAATGACCAGTGTCGCTTTAAACAGTGGCTTCTGCTGTTTGTCTTCATAGGAGTCCAGGTTCACGCTCTGTCTGTCTCTGCTTTACTCGGTGCCCGATTCTTTAAATGGAATTGTTTTCTCACAAAAGCAACAGTAGGGGTTTTCAAGCATCGTGGAGAAATTCCAGCGGTCGTTCTGTGTAACTGTTTTGGCACCCACTGGCCACTATTTGGTACATATCTTCAGTTCTATAAGCAGTGTGAATTTTATCAGTTCCACTTACCATATAGAAACACTTTGGAGTTCTACAGTTATGCTACGGACTGTAGTCCGTTTGTTTCTCTACATACTTTGATAAAATTTGCAATTAAATTCTTTAAAAATCCTACAATGTGATTTCTTGGATTTTTTCCCTCATTTTGTCTCTCATAGTTGAAGTGTAGCTATGATGAATATTACAGACCTCTCTCATCTTTCTAAGTAGGAGAACTTGCACAATCAGTGGTTGGCTAAATACTTTGCCCCACTGTGTATATATACAGTATATATCTATCTGTAGTACTGTACTTGGAGCTGGATGGGTTCCATTCAAGGAAAATGTGACAGTAGCCTGCTTATGTGCAGCCTATTGTAGAGGTTTTTGTCTTCTATTTGCATTCTTGTTTTGCTTGAAGGCATCATTTTAACACTTGGCTGTTTGCGTATGTTGGCTTTGGCTGGAGCTATTGTTAAGCAACTGTTGTGCGATTGTTATGTATATTGCCTGCTCCCTGGTTATTGGCTCCTCTGCCCACTACATGGCCGTCTTCATCTCAAGCATGTGTGCAGCTCTACGTACCGGCATTATTCCACTCCAGACGTCCTTCTGCATGGATCACTGTGCTTTTGTGCCTGGACCCAGACGGAAGAGAATTTAGGTCATTGAATATTCCAAGCTGCAGGAATTTACTTTTGCAGGTCCAGCAGATTTTTTGTGACTATATGGAAGGGGAAGTGGATCTCTAGCAATTATATCTGTGCCTGCTCAGGAAGTGCCCTTGCTTGGTAAGGACAGGCCCGATGGTGGAGCAGACTGCAGTGTTGGAGTGAGAAGAGTCCCAATGGTATGAAGGAGACCTTGTGAAACAATAAGCCTCCAAAGGGAAGCTTGTTTATTGATTACACATGATTGATGAAACACTGGAAAGGCAGAAAACAAATGTGAGCATACACCGATCAGCCATAACATTAAACCCCGATGCCGAATATTGGGTACGTCCCAGTCGTGCCGCCAAGGCTCTGACCCACAGAGCTATGTGTTCCACAAGACCTCTGAAAGTGTCCTGTGGTCTCTGGGACCAAGATGTTTCTCTTGTCAGTGTGAAAAGTCAATCATGAAATCATTCAAATCGATCATGAATCATTTTCAAAAAGCGAAATAGTACATAAAAACACAGCAGAAACTGTGATTCTAATTAATAAATTTGACTGAGAAAAATTGGATGAACTTTTAATAAAATGAGACAAACCTGCAATCAGCAGCAACTTTGATCTACACAACGCAACAGCATTCAAAAGTGTGATTAAAAAGTTTTCGTATTAATTAAAAAACGTACCGTTGCTGCCGCTCTGCCAAACAATTAAACCAATTTAAAATGATGAAACTAAAATTACTGCAAATTTCTTTCTGTGCCTCAACCCCCTTTTTGTCACTCCCTCCCTCCCTCCCTTCCTTTCCTCTTCCAGCGTTCATTGTCATGCATGATTTTTGCACATTTTATGCGCTTTCAAAGACACTTTGAACACAATCAGGCGACTCCCAAAAACAAAAGAGTCGAGATGTTTATTGCAACATTTCTCTCTTTGGTTCTGAAAGAATACTAAATGGTTTATTTGCAGATTTCTTACAGTATTAATATTTCAACATTGCAAATTACACTTTTAACTGGAATATTAAAGATCTTGTTTGAAAGGTTTTACAGTGTTGATGGCATAGGCGTGTCTAGACCCTTTTTAGGGGTGTTCAAAAACCTTTAAATTGTATTCGAGCACCCCTAAAATTACTAAGTTGTTTTGTGTTGTGTTTATTTATTTTTTTTTTTTAAAGAGTTGATGAGCTGAAAAATGTTAAAATCATAGAAAGTACTGCATATGGTTTGTAGCCTAGTTTGTAGCCTAGTGGTTAAGTTACTGGACTATGGACCAGATCCAGGTCCAGGTCCAGGGTTCAAATCCCACCTCTGCCAAGCTACCACTGTTGGGTCCTTGAGCAAGATCCTTAACCCAAAAATAGCTTTTATTGTAAGACTGTATCAATTGTAAGTCGCTCTGGATAAGGGTGTCTGCTAAATGCTGTATATGTAACGTAAATATAATATTTTACGAACGAAAATGCAGCAGACCCCCTTTCAAAATGATCAAAGTCATTTATTTCTCGGATATGTTGGTGTCTTTCCATGCCCAGTGTTTCCCCTACCCAAAAAGTCTGTTGTCATTCCCACACAAGGAAGAACAGTCAAATTTTTGGGGGGTTTGGTCTCACTGGGTGCTCAGCACCCCTCAAGCCCAGATCCCCAAATCACCCCTGGTTGTAGTATGCGTAATTTTAGTTTATATTCAAAATGAATAGATTTATAACTGTAAATATCCACGGTCTGGATGCATTTTGCAAATATTAAATATGATCAAAACAACTTTGAACTAATTCTGTGACTTTTTTTTATTTCTCTAATTACAAGCACTGTTGCCAGATTTAATTGTAGTCGTTCACTTTGATTGCAATATTCACATTTATTATGAACTCAAAATCGAAGCTTTGCTTGTTTTACTTTTTTCTTAACAACACACCATTAAAATATTGAGCCCCCACATGAACAGTGATTCCAGATCGTTTGTCTGGAGATGTTCTGGTGAAATTGGGCCACAGGGCTGACATTTTCACTGTTTGCTGCTGATCAAACTGAACACTGCTGCGGTGATCGGTGCAGGATAATAAAGGACGCAAATGGCCTTTCGAATGACTTTCTAATTCTTATTGCCATTGGTGAGTGTGCTTCTCTCCCCTTCACTCTCCAATGCCTGCATCTCACTCGTAACTCTGGCAAATTTAGAAATTTCCAAATATACTGGTCCTTCTCAAAAAATTAGCATATTGTGATAAAGTTAATTCTTTTCCGTAATGTAATGATAAAAATTTAACTTTCATATATTTTAGATTCATTGCACACCAACTGAAATATTTCAAGTCTGTTATTGTTACTGATGATTTTGGCATACAGCTCATGAAAACCCCCAAAAATCTCACAAAATTAGCATATTTCATCCGACCAATAAAAGAAAAGTGTTTTTAATACAAAAAAAGTAAACCTTCAGATTATTATGTTCATTTATGCACTCAATACTTGGTCGGGAATCCTTTTGCAGAAACGACTGCTTCAATGCGGCGTGGCATGGAGGCAATCAGCCTGTGGCACTGCTGAGGTGTTATGGAGGCCCAGGATGCTTCGATAGCGGCCTTAAGCTCATCCAGAGTGTTGGGTCTTGTGTCTCTTAACTTTCTCTTCACAATATCCCACAGATTCTCTATCGGGTTCAGGTCAGGAGAGTTGGCAGGCCAATTGAGCACAGTAATATCATGGTCAGTAAACCATTTACCAGTGGTTGTGGCACTGTGAGCAGGTGCCAGGTCGTGCTGAAAAATGAACTCTTCATCTCCATAAAGCTCTTCAGCAGATGGAAGCATGAAGTGCTCCAAAAATCTCCTGATAGCTAGATGCATTGACCCCGCCCTTGATAAAACACAGTGGACCAACACCAGCAGTGACATGGCACCCCAAAACCATCACTGACTGTGGGTACTTGACACTGGACTTCAGAACATTTTGGCATTTCCTTCTCCCCAGTCCTCCCTCCAGACCCTGGCACCTTGATTTCTGAATGACATGCAAAATTTGCTTTCATCCGAAAAAAGTACTTTGGACCACTGAGCAACAGTCCAGTGCTGCTTCTCTGTAGCCCAGGTCAGGCGCTTTCTGCTGCCGTTTCTGGTTCAAAAGTGGCTTGAACCTGGGGAATGCGGCACCTGTAGCCCATTTCCTGCACACGCCTGTGCACGGTGGCTCTGGGAATCGGCCCTTCTCCACAATCCTCCTCAGGGTCCGGTCGCCTCTTCTCATTGTGGCAGCGTTTTCTGGGCCCACTCTGCCACACTTTTCCTTCCCACAGACTTCCCACTGAGGTGCCTTGATACAGCACTCTGGAACAGCCTATTCGTTCAAAAATTTCTTTGTGTCTTACCCTCTTGCTTGAGGGTGTCAATGATGGCCTTCTGGACAGCGTCAGGTCGGCAGTCTTACCCATGATTGCGGTTTTTGAGTAATGAACCAGGCTGGGAGTTTTTCAAAAGCCTCAGGAATCTTTTTGCAGGTGTTTAGAGTTAATTCGTTGATTCAGATGATTAGGTTAATAGCTCGTTTAGAGAACCTTTTCATGATATGCTAATTTTGTGAGATTTTTTTTAGTGGGTTTTCATGAGCTGTATGCCAAAATCATCAGTATTAAAACAATAAAAGACTTGAAATATTTCAGTTGGTGTGCAATGAATCTAAAATATATGAAAGTTTAATTTTTATCATTACATTACGGAAAAGAATTAACTTTATCACAATATGCTAATTTTTTGAGAAGGACCAGTAATAGGAACGCCTTCATTCGTATGCCTGCATTAGCCGAGAAAGTGCTACGTGTTCATACAGCAGCTTCTGTGTTACACTACTTCTAAGTTTGGATATAGGTTCTGTTCCAGTGGTAATATGAAGTCACGAGTCATGAATGAGATGCAAAACTAAAGATTCTCTATGCACTTGTTTTTGTATAGCGCTCTGTGCTCGTGCTTTGGCCGTCCTTGCCTTCTCAGTGAGAGACCCTATTTAAATGGCCTACACAGGCTTTCTGAGTGTGCTGACTTAAAATGTTTGGTCCCTAAGCTCCGTCACTTGGCTATCTGCATTCATGCCTGATATTAACCTTTTTTGGTCCAAAAGGTCCTTTCAGCCAAAAACCGAAAGTGCCATTTTCAGCCAGAATTTTTCTGCGGATCTGAAAAAATGCAGTGGATCTCAAATATTTCTTAAGAAATAAACACATAATAGCAAATCAGGCATTTTATTAGGTTTATGTACATGTATTTTGGGTTTACTTCTCCTTATGAGCAGTGAAACTATCAATAATATAATATTATATAAAAATAGTATGTAATATTATACATCATGCCCTTTACTTGACACTAGGCTTTGTTTACGTCTGTTGTTCCGTGTGGGCATTCGGTTCTATCAGACTTTGAGTACTGTACTGGCTTGGTTTTCTGTGCTGAGATGCCCCTTTATAATTGAAACACCACTGCTGGTTGTTTGGTCCAGATGACCTAATGAACTGTTTGTCTGGGGGTCAGCTTTTGTTAACTATTCTTTTTTGTTGCTATATCTTTTGTCATGCCTAACACTGACGTTTTTGAACATCTTTTCCTGAACGGCCGTGGCTGTGCTGTTCAGTTTCCTTCGCTGTAATGTTATCCTTTGGTCATCCAGACACTCTTTGAACATTTCTAGCTTTGATGTAACCAGCAAGGACACTGATTCGCTGCAGGAGGCATACCTGTAAGTTAATGTTTCTGGCAACTCCCACTACTTTCATTTTCTCCCTAGATGATTTGAATATGATATACTGCATTTCAAAAAAACCTGGAGGAAGTTTGTCAGGTGGAAGTTTTGGAGTTTCTGTTCATAGACGGTGACAAACACTTTTGTCTGGTGGTGTGAAACTTGGCTTGAAAAAAAAAATTGGGAAGAAAACAAACTTATAAAAAAAGCACCTAGATAGAAAATCTCCTGCAGTTCTATCTCAGGCAGATGTAAATGATTACAGGTGTGGTCTGATTAGACGCTGGGTCTTGCCACAAGAGGGTGCAAGTGTTTCCCTCGCTGCCCTATAAAAAGTCTCTCAGAGGCTACTTTTGGGTAGTGTACCTCTTTGAGAGATTGAGTTGTTTTTTCTGCATATTATGAAGCTCTTCATTTATTCATTTTCACTAATGTGTTGCAAAGACTAGGTGCACTGGTTATACATGAAAATGATAAAACAGACCAAACAGGGGGGAAAAAAATCGACTAAAGCTTGCGGTATGTTTTATTTTGCTCTCTTGCGTATAAAGTAGTAAGCAAAAGAGTTTATAAAAATGGAATGGCTTCAGGGGTGAGCTATATGCCAGAACATATTCGAGAAAATAAATCAAACTCTGTCTGACCTATCGTGAAAATAAACTGCCTAACCCAAACAAGGACAAACCAAGAGTAAACAGAACAGGGTGCTCATCCCCCTGGAGTGGGCATCTGCCTTTAGGGCTTTGTAGAAACAAGCAGAGGTAGGAATCGGGCTGCTTTGTTCAGTGGGTGGTTTAATTGCCAGAAAAGCAGCCCTAAGCTGATGATAGTCCATGCTTCTAATGTTTTACTCCACGGTTATATCAAATCGGTTTTAACAGAGATCTGAGGATAAAAGCCAGACAAACAAACAAAACAACGTATGCTCGCGTAACACAATAAAGGAAAGACACTAATGGTTATTCCAATAAATTTGTGATGGCTGTCCAACCTCAGCCCCTGAACAAGTGCTGAATTACACATTAAATGAGACCTTTCATAAAGAAACACGAGTGGATTGTGATCTTAGCACTCTGCACTTAAAAAGGCACGTACGACTTCAAAATGTTTTAAGGCCATAAAGAAGTCCCCCTTTACAGCACTCTTTGAAAATGGCAAACAGCCTCTTAGCCTGGCTCTCCTACAGCAATGCCACAGCGCCTCAAGTGTGACTCCGACCCACCCTAAACAGTACTTACAGACAGAATTGGAACCAGTGAGCACAGGAGCACAAACACAAGTACTTTTTACTGAATTAAGTGCATGTTGACATTCTTCAGACCACAAAGCCTGATGGGCACAGAAATCAATAGAGCACAGATCCTACCAGAAATATTGCCATCTAGCTTGCTGATGCAGTCTAATGTGCTTTCTGAAGTCCATTTATCCCAATCCTTGCTTTGTTAAATAAATGCATTAGTTACCTATATTTCGAACGAACCCTTAGTGGAACCCTTACTGAAAGTTGTAGTGTGTTTATACTAGAACGTGTATCATATGGTTATATTGTAGTATATGTAGTTATATGGTGCGGCATACTCGTACTATGTCCAGTTGCCTTGTACTGTGCCAGAGCATGATTGCCCCTCGTCCGCTGGCCTGTGCATACATTGTTGAAGGTAGCCGACTTGCAATAAATTCAGTTTATGATGGATTTGCTGTGCAATAACCACAACATTAACAGCTCAGTATTCACGTGTGCTAACTCAGATGCTTTCCAGACTTGGTACTAGGGCCCTGGCAGACATTTGTGCCCATACACAGCTCCTCCGGGCGATTTTGGAAAAGTTCTGGATCCCTGTGCATGTGTGAAAGGGGCTTAAGTAAGACATCGCAGTCATACACCGTGTCCGAAACCGGTACTCACGTACTAATATAGAGCACAAAAAGCCTAAAGGGAACAGAATTGTTGAGCGTAATAAATGATTTTGGACTTTATCTCATACAGCTTTGCTTATTGCTGATTTTGTTGCATAAACACACCAGAGTCCAGTGTAACCACGCAGCTGGAAAACAGCTTGCACAGCCTGTTTCTACTAAAAGTACCTCATGAAATGAATGCTTTGCATTAAATAGGTATCGCTCTAGTAATCGCTGTTGTACTTTTTGTGTTTGAATTATTCAAATGTAATAAATGCATTCTGTTAAAGTTCATATTGTCCACTCGGCTTTGTAGTATTACTTTACTGTCCGATGCAAGCAAGCGAACATGAACTTAATCATGATTAAAGTGATGAAACATTTGAATTGTTTGACAGACATTCATTGTTGGATATAGACAGAACCTTTTTGGTATTGTTCAGCTATTTTACTTGTTAATATAAGAACAGCAGTAGCTGTGATTGCTCACTGCGGCGTCTCCTTTCATTTCATGCCACTGTTGAGCTTGTGCTGTTACTCTAACCCCCATGCTATTGAGAAGTTTTTCTGCAAATATTTGACCTGTGCTGCCAGTCAGTGATTGCTGATAGCAGAGTCGGAGTTGCTGGTTCACTCCGCCATTAGTATGCCATTTTTAATAATTATCCTCCACGTCAGAGCTGCTGAGCCTCAGAGCAAAATAAGCAGATTTTAGGAAAGTGGTCCAGACACTTAACGCTGGAATATAAGGTGGTCCAAAGACTGTATTTGTGGCATTCATGCTTGCACTTGTGTGCACTTGAAATGTCAGTCATTAGTAAAACATGCAGATATTTTTGCTTTTGAATTACTATGACTAGTCGAGTGGGCTTGTAAACGTCACCCTTTTTAGCAAGTATGGAAACGTTTCTGTTGGCAAAGATGCCAGATATAATGGTGGGGTTCTTATGGAAGTCATGGCAGTTTGATTCCCTACCTCTTTTCAAAGCCTTGGGCATATCGGGGTCACATAATGTAGAGAACTTGACGAACTTCTTTGCAAAGCTCATGGTTGGTCAGCATGGTGATCCATACCTGTTCTGTCCAACACAGCTGTTAACACTCTATGCTTGATGCAAGAAGCTCTTAACGCAGTTCCTGAGGATCTGAGGGCGTTCAACGTGAAGGTCAGGTCCACCAGGGAAGCACGTTGATAGAATTTCGGAATGGGAACTACTGGGTGCCAACAAAAGTCAGGAATAAATTTTAGAGCCTCTTGTATTCCACTCTTTCTTTTGTACCATACATACATTAGTATAATGTGATTTTGTAACTTCATAAGGATTTGCTGTTGGACAAGGGGTGTGAGTTGAAAAATGAATATATATTTTTAATACAGGGGTTGCAAGTCGATACGTGCTGTGAACCAAATACAATTTTATGCTAGACAGTGTGTAATGTTTATTGAATTGGAATGCTTCCAGTGGCTCTGTTCTTAACAACTCAGTGAAATGAAGCCAGAATAAACAAAAACACACCACCAAAACAAGCTCTGCTGCGCTGTTCAAATGATTCATTTGACATAAAAAATGGTCCCCCGAACTGCCCTTACCGCCGGTTCGGTTGAGGCGTAGATTAGCTCTTTGAAATGGCGAGCACAGAAAGGAAGCCTGAGCTTACTGAACTCATTTACAAGGACACAACTCAGATGTGTGTGTTACCTAAGCAAGGAGAAAACATGAATCGCACCAGCTACTTCTCCCCATGGTATTTTAGCAGCCTGCTAAGTGCCAAGTCTGAACGGGCGAAACAAATAACTTGCTCCACAGGGACGTGTTTAACGTTCGATTGGCGTCCCAAACCGGTTGTAGAGAATTCTGTGCTTTGCTGGCAGAGCTCGAGGCACGTTCTAAAATCCACTCACGCACTTATTTGGACTAATTTGTAGTAATTATAATGAATTTTTGGGATATAATCTTTTTATATCAGACGTATCAAGTTTAGTGGAGAACCAACTTGAGTGTGGGTGAATCGTAGCTGCTGCAGCGGTGCCTTGTGAACGCTTTGGTATTTTCTGCATTTCTGCATAATTAAGACCAAAACATGATCATTTCAGAGATTCTGTTCTGTACAGATGAATGGGCTGTGGGACTGTGGTAGCCTAGTGGTTCAGGTACTGGACTCTGGATCAGAAGGTCGAGGGTTCAAATCCCACCTCTGCCAAGCTGCCACTGTTGGGTCCTTGAGCAAGACCCTTAACCCACAATTGCTTGGATTGTAAGATTGTACCAGTTGTAAGTCGCTCTGGATAAGGGCGTCTGCTAAATGCTGTAAATGTAAATGGGCTACATTCCTCTATGGGGGTCTCGGCAGATACTCCAAACAAAGCTTCACATACCTTTGCCACTCAGAGATATATAATACTGGATCATTTATACATAAATACATGATCAACTATAATGTGTCCCGTTTGTTTAACTGGGTTCCCTATCTACTATTAGGTCTTCGGGTGATGATTTGGGTCATATATGCAGAATTCTAAAAAATTCTGAATGGTTTACCCCCTTTCAAGCACCACCATCTTGGCCTGGGCCAAACAATCACACAAAGGCTGGTTTGCTAAATGTTTTCATAATCTATATATAATTAGAACCCTTCGTTTAAGTATTGACAGCTCGCCTTTTTGGTTGTGCAATAGCTCTGAATGAGGGGTGAGTGTTCCTATGAAGCAGAGCTGTTGAGCACTGATCCAAAAAATATTGGGATGACAGAAGTACCATCTGTCTTGACAAGTGTACTGTTCTTGGTGCAGATTTCTGGCTCTTTCTCAAGCATACTGCCGCTCTGCACAGGGACCATTATGCACTTTGCAGTCTCAAAGTTAAAAACGCAACTGGCTGTTTCTTTTGTGGGGTGTGAGGGCTGTTGGGTCGCTGCTGGTGGCACAGTGGAGTGGGAAACCTTTTAATCGTTGGGGACAACATGCATTTTAAACGTGCTGTACTTAACATAAACCTGCTTTAGACTGGAACTACCAAGCTAATGCTGTTATTGTGCGATTTGATCACGTTTCCAACCAGTGTTTGATATTCGGGGTACGAAGAGCAGAGGAGAATTTGAGGTTATTAAAATAAAATGAGTACAGATCATACTGGGACTACATTATCCATAATTCAATCGGGGCATTCCCGCTTCATATATGACATACTTGTGTGAAGCGATGCCAAACTGTGCTGAGGAAATAAAACGCATTAGCAAGTCTGTTTGAAATGAACCAACAACACAACATGGTTTGAGGCGTGTTTGCATGCTGCTAACTGGTTGAAGTGTGCGACTACATACCTGACACGCAATAGGTCGTACACTTTAGTCATGACCTATAATAATAAATATAATTAATATGTTTATATAGAGTTAAATGTGTGTACTGTGTTATAAATGGTGCAGTGGCATGATGGGGTTACTGATTGCAGTGCAGCCCTGAAGGTTTTTGTTTGAATCTGCCCACAACGGCATTGTAGTTGGGGGAATTACATTGTTAGTGCCCATAATAAAGCACGGAGCAGCAGTTTTACTATGTTTAGTGTTGATGAAGAGTCTGAAAGCCAATGGAGCAGCAGTAAGAGTCAGAGAGGGGCTCAGTCATATGTAACGGATGCGACTTCGTCAGAAACCCGTATACAAATAACAGGACTCAGGGTCAAGTTTACCACGTTTACTGTGAAAGACATAAAAATCACAATTTTTGTCTTTATACGTACACCGGGCACATTCTGGCTCCACAGTGTAAAACAGCACTGTGAGGAAGGAACATGACGCAGCCCAAACGTTCGCGGGTGCGCAAAACATTTCCGGTTTTTCAAAATAAAATACCCAAAACGATAAAATTCACATTATATTGTAAAATAAATCACCGACATAAAACAAAAACCGAAATAATATGTTGGTGCATTTTTAACTCCGTTACACATAGTACAGCAAGATTAAAAACTTAAAGTTTTGTTACTCTTGAACCATTCTGATTACCACAGGCTCCACTCTGAGCAATTCGTTTCACGTTTTACATTTATATGGAATTTTGACAATGGACACGGAATGAATGCGAAAAGAATGGTTAGCAGTTGCTTAAACGCTTTTGACTGCCAGGCTACAGCCTTATATTTGTAGATATCCATTAACTATTCAATTATCGGCCTGTAATAAAGGAGTTAGAGGGGGAGCGAAAACTGTATTCATTGAATTCGTAATGCAATTGTATGAATCTGCCACCTTAAATAAATGTATTTTCATCTCTCCCTTTCCACAGAAGCCACAGATAAGGCAGGGCTAAATGATATACCCATTTCTTGTCATGCAAAATGAACTGATTGACTTGTTGCGCCCATTATTGCTGCCGCTCATGGTCAGATCAATGCCAACGAATGCAATCTGGAAATACAATAAAGCTGGTAATTAGGATTTTTAATGAGCACACCCAAACCATAAACAGGTCCAATAGAGCAGGTCGGCCATACTTGTGAAGCTATTAACTTCTCAAACAATCATAACGAGCCAGTGAAAAGCTTTTACTGTCAGTGTGCTTAAACACACAATTTCGGCTGCAAAATGTTTTCTTGGAGCTTCTGTGATGAAAGTGATGGAAAAGCTGTACTGGGATTCACCCTTTTGGGCACAGTGTAGATAAAGTTGGGTTTGAGTACCAATTGAAGATGGGTAGTTGTAATAGGAAGGTTGTGAGTTGAAATCCCAGCTCTTCCAGGATACCACTGTTTGTTCCTACTATTATGTGGACTATGGACCAGAAGATCCAGGGTTCAAAGCCCACCTCTGCCAGGCAGCCGCTGTGTAACTGACAGAAAACAAAGGCTAAAACCAAAAATGCCAAAAATAATCCAAATTCTGTTCCCTACTACATCCTGAAATCTTGAAATCCTTTGTAAAGACGACAGGAGTAAGGTCGTTCCACCAACTGTACCCCCAAATGCCTGTGGAACAATTATTTTATGCATAGTTGACAAAATATCTGTGGAACGTTACTGTGTTCTTTGTATTTTTCACCAGTTCCTTTAAGATCTGTTACAATTAGAGGTCCGTATTAAAGACGCAATTTATTTCAAAAATAATTTGAACTGTCAATTTCTTTTACTAATAAAGTAGAAGACAAAACGTTCATACACTGGTTTTTGCATGTTGTAATAATTTCACGAGGAGAGCATTCATTTGTTCAGCAGTGAGAGGAAGCTGTAGTGAGGAATATAAGGAAAGTGGAGCGTATTCTGTATTTTTTTCAGTTAGAAGAGCATCTTCTCAGTGAACGTGCCTAACCCTGATGAGTAAAGTTGTATTTTGGTGAAGGTCTGTGGCGTTCTGCAGCTATCACGACGCCTCCACACCACATGTTTCCCGCCTATCACAGACTGTTAAGTACTGCAGAATATCCAGACTCCTACACTATTAGCAGCTCCTAACATTCAGGACTCTATCATGCACTTAACACCATTTCATTAACTGACTGAAGATGTTTTTCACTAATAATAACGAGCACAAAATGTCTCCTATTCTTTAATTTATTTACTCTCTGCTCTACCTCTCCTGGCTGGCATGGTACCACAGAGCTAAAGAGACCCTCTGTTTGGGGGTCACGGATAGCCATTGATGCTGACGTAACGATAAATAAACAAAGCACTACTTTTTAATTATTTTTTTTGTTTCTAACTGTCCTATCATTCTTTAATTTACTCTGTTTTTTTTATTTTCTTTGAATCCGCTGCATTCCTTTATTCATTTGCCTGTTTTGTTGTATTTCCTCTCTGCCTCTCGTCTTGCTTTGTTCATTCATTCATTTCTTTTTTCTTCTCTTCTTCACCCTTTAATTTGCTTTGTTTATTCTTTCAGTCACTTTTTTCCTCCCCTTCTTTAGTTCTTTACCCATTCACACCTTTTGTTTTATTTCTTCTTTCTGCCTCTTCTTCTACCCTCTTTTCTCTGCCTCTCTTTTTTTTCTCTGCCTCTCTTCTTCCTTCTTTCATTCACTTAGTTTCATGTTGTGTTTCTTGCTTCTCTTTGTTTTTTCGTCTCTCAGTCCACCTTCATCATTATCTCATTAAATCACTCTCTTTGTATTTCTTTTTCCTGTCGCTCTTCTTTTTCATTAATCTTTGTTTTATTCCTTTCCTCAGTAATTTACCCTCCTTTTTAAATGTCTTCTCTCTGCATCTTCTTTCCTTAATCCATTCACTCTTTTTTTTTTTTTTTTTTTCTTTTGAGCCTGTTGTCATCTTCTCTCCTTTTCTTTATTCTTTTTGTCTTAATCTTCTCTCCATCTTCTTCCCTCCTTTGTCTCCTCTTTCTTTTTCTTTCTTCTTGTTTCTTCTCTTCTTGAGCTCCTCTTTCTGTCTCTCCTCTTATTCTTTTTCTGTCTCTCTCTCCATGTTTCTTTTCATTCCTTTATCTTAATTCTTTTCTGCATCTTTCTTTTAGTCATTTCTTCCCTTCTTTCTCTGTCATATTGAATTTTATTGTTATTGTCTTTCTGTCCTTCCTTTCAGTTATCACAGTTTTCACTTTTCTATTGTTGTTCTTTTCTTTCTTTTCTTCTCTCCTATGCTTTTTTCAGTCATCTTTTTCTGTTGTCCATCTTTGTCATCTATTTGTTTGTCATCATTTTATACATTTTAAAAGAGCTCTTAATATCAGTTTTGATGATTTATCTTTCCTTTATACCTTTATCACTGAGTGACATGAGAAATCAGCTGACCATAATTCTATGGGAGGTAAATACAATATAATTATGTAAATATCCCATTCGACCATCATTAACCATGTAGGGCTTTGCACTGTGTAAATAAGTGAATTGGAGGAGATTTGAGACCCGACACTTGAGCAGTGGGTGTAATTGGATCTTCCTTGTGTACAGTGGGCGAGATGAAATCGTCTTGCGTTGACCTGATTGTAGGAGGCTGTAGGAGCACCAGCCTGAGTACCAGCTGAGAGTGAGGAATGTGGGTGCAACAGACGCACACGGATGTTCGTGATTGGGCAGGAGAGGGCAGAGTGAGGAGTGTGGAGTCATGAGAGGCACACATGCATGAAATTTGAGTGAGCAAGTAAGATAGAGGTGGTTAATTAGAGGGGGCGTCGGTCTTAAAAGGAGGTTATTATAGCGGTTAACGAGGAGGTGCCGGTGTAATGCGGGCCTGCTGTGAGGGCAAGCCGCGGGGGGCCAGAGTCTCTGATTGCTCCTTTTTCATCAGCCTGTCAACACTCAGGAGGACCAGCAACAAGGACACGAGGTCAAAGCCCCCCACCCCCCTCCAACACACACACACACACACACACACACACACACACACACCTTGCTTTTGTAGTTTTTGTGATCAGTCATTTCCAGCTGAAACTTGTTTGATGAAGAAAATCTGAAATATGCTTTAAGAATCCAAAACAGTCATTTGCAACTAAGCTGAACCTGTTCTAGCCGAGGTGCACTAACGTTTAAATATACAGTGGTGCTTAAGTTTGTGAACCCTTTAGAATTTTCTATATTTCTGCCTAGATATGACCTAAAACATCATCAGATTTTCACACAAGTCCTAAAAGTAGATAAAGAGAACCCAGTTAAACAAATGAGACAAAAATATTATACTTGGTCATTTATTTATAGAGGAAAATGATCCAATATTAGTGAGTGGCAAAAGTATATGACCCTCTAGGATTAGCAGTTAATTTGAAGGTAAAATCAGAGTCAGGTGTTTCAATCAATGGGATGCCAATCAGGTGTGAGTGGGCACCCTGTTTTATTTAAAGAACAGGGATCTATCAAAGTCTGCTCTTCACAACATGTTTGTGGAAGTGTATCATGGCACGAACAAAGGAGATTTCTGAGGAGCTCAGACAAAGTTGTTGATGCTCATCAGGCTGGAAAAGGTTACAAAACCATCTCTAAAGAGTTTGGACTCCACCAATCCACCACTATCTGACCATTCTTTAGGTTTTCAGTGTAGCTACTAGGCTATTAGATGGATGGGTCTAACAGACTGCACAGCGAATGAACACGGTGCTTAAAAACTCCAGCAGCACTGCTGTGTCTGATCCAATCGTACCAGCAAAGCCCACACTAACACACCACCATCACATCAGTGTTAGTGCAGTGCTGAGAACGATCCACCACCCAAATAGAACCTGATCTGTGGGGGTACTAAAGGTATGTAGAGGAACAGATGGACTACAGTCTGTAACTGTAGAACTACAAAATGCTTCTCTATGGTAAGCGGAACTGATCAATCGGACGACGAGTGTAGGAACAAGGAGGTGTACCTAATAAAGTGACAAAGTACATACTTTGCCATGTTGTCTCACACACAAATGAAGCCTTGAATCTGGCTCACGCCACATTGTGCTGGTTAAAGAGAACGTCATGGGACTGAGTTTAATGAAATTCTGTTGGTTGTGGTCCTATTTTTAACAAGCCCTTTTCCTTGTGTCACTTCTAAACGGCCGAATCCCAGAGAGAGCCGGTCCTTGAGGCTTGTTATGTATCTGGATAAAACTGATTGCACTTCCTGTCAAAGACCAGTGGCAGCCGCTATCAGTGAGACAGTGAGGGAAGAGTCTGTTGGGATTCTCTGTCAAACGTCACCCCTTCCTTGCCTCCCTGTTAAGAACGAAGGCTTGAGGGTATTGACTGTGTTTGGTAGTGTCAGTGTGGGCCGGCTCTGCAGTCTGTCTCTCTTCATTCCGATGACTTTCTATTCCGAGCCCACTAGCGCGCCGTCTCGGTGGGAGGTTCGGTTGGACCGCTTTTGAGCCTTTTTTTTTTTTCTTCCAAAGCTCATTCCGACGCCGTGGGAGATATTAGCGGGTCTGGAACCGGGAGCGTAGCACAATTTTGGAAGTCAAGTCGTTCGTTTTGGATTGATTTCACTAATTGACCTATTGTGCCGTTTATCATGCGAGGGTAATCGAGCCGAAATGAAATCTGGAACATCTGCAGGGATGAGGAATGCATTTGTCAAAATACAGTGGGTTGTAATTGAAATAGTCAGCGCATTCATCATTGTGTCACTGACACCATAATTTCGCATCGTTCTGTTTGCGCTCGTTCTCCTTCAGTCACGCTGGCACCATAAACTGGCCCAAAGAAACCAGCATCCCGCCAGTGCCGTGCTTAGACAAGCTCTAATCAGTAAACTGGCACACCGTTGCCGGTACGAGTCCACTCTCATTTTCTGGCAGCCTCCTAATGTAGCGAGCGCTCAGGCGTCGAGTCCCGGATGTGCTCGCCTGAAACAGCTTGCTCAGTAATTACAGCCTCATTATTGTTCCTGTCATAGCTTTGTCAGCTCAGCAGTTGATTGCAACCTCTGCTATGGCTGTCCGCTGATGATGGCATGCCAGACGCAACCCGAATTACTGGACCTGTTAAAAGTGCAGAAGAATCAAAACATCCTTCCATTAATCACACGGTAAATGTGCGATGAAATGTCCTATGTCGAACAATCCTGATGAAGAGCTGTTTCTCATTCCCCTTATGATGGCATGCAAACATTAGTCAGTACCTGTACTTACAGTCATAAGGACACAAAGGGACATGATACCTTTACAGGGGCATTAAACATGGACTGACGGATACAGAATGCAACGTTAAAACATTATGAAAATGGACTAGGAGCGCCTTTCCACCTATACCTTTTTATGTCAAATACAACAATCTGTGAATGTAGGTTAGGTCAGAATTAGAATTAGGACACATCACAGTATGCAGGCTTATTGGGTGACAGCACAGAGTGAATAAGTGAGTTTTAAGCTGATACTTGGAGGAGGACGGGGTGAGATGTCACCGAGGGTCTGGTGAGTGAGTTACACAGCTGTGGTGCAAGTACACTTAAGGACCTGCCACCCATGGTGGCTAATTTATGTCCGGGTACAGACAACAGGCCGGTTTCAGCATGACTGAATGGGCCAAGAGGGAGTGAAGTAATTCGTTCAGGTACTGGAGGCAAGGCCATGATGGGTCTTTTAAGTAAAGGGCCGCTTTGTCACTAGTCTAATTTGGTTCTCAATGCAGTTTAACAAGACAAAAGTTGTCTTTGTAGTTATTTTGATCATGTGAGCCTAGACCAGTTTCCTTCAGTTCGGTAGGAATAATGCATGGGCTCGTGATGTGTTAATGAAATGTGAAGTAGGAACAGGCAAACATTTCTTAAGCAGAGAAGAGTTTTTGCCAGCCAGTTCAGTTCATACAGAACTTGCCGGTGGTGCCTAGGGCTCGCCTTAAACTGAAAGGGAATCTGGAGTTTGCTGTTTATGCTCCTAGGCTGTGGAATTTGTAAGGTGACACCGCACAAAATATCCCAAGCACCAATATTTATCCTTTTACTACAGCGGTAAATCTTAAATCTGCAAAACAACCATCTTCGTAAGCTACATTCAAATCTGATTCATCATTATTCTGGCATGCTGACAGCACTAATGTACAAATGTCACTACTAAATTGATGACGATTGAGACTGGTGTGCATAATGAAAGCTCGGGACACTTCAAAATACCCCTAAACCCACGCATGCCACCCACGCATGCACCCACACAAACCCGAAAAACATACACCGCTGTAACGAACATTCAAACGATAATTCTAAAACAATATTCAAGTATTAGAATATAACAAATATAGTGGCCCATTATTCCATTACTCAAATCCCGCCTCACCAAGCTGGTACTACTGGGCCTTTAACCCACACTTGCTTGGTGTTATGCCTGGCAGAAACTGGAGACAGACGCAGAATGTCGATTCAAAACACGTTTTATTAAAACGCACAAGCTGAGGCACAGGACAGGATCAGAGACAGATGCACAGTCCTGCGTTCGGTAATCAGAAACACGGTCAAACCAGGCAGAAAGTCCGGAACGTGAGATGCTGAGCGGAGTCAAAGCAGTCCAAAGATCTAAACCCGATAATCAGTCCTTCCATGCAGAGAATCGGAGACAACAGGCTGAAACCAGAGTCACGGAACTGTCTGGATCATTACCAGGAATAGCAGACAGGAACAGGATCAAAATGCTGGGTAACTGTGTGCAGAAACGATGAGACGGCACACCGACACAGTGAAAGTCTGGCATTTAAATAGACGGGTATGATGATGATAACACAGGAAGCCTAGTCAGCATAATCACAGACATGGGGGATGACGGGGTGGGAGTGAAGCATGCTGGGAACTGAAGTGTGGACAGACGAGATGGTGACACTTGGGGTTTTAAGTCTCCCTTGACTAACTAAATGCATTAAACCAAATAGAAAAGCTGAATGCGCCCCTACCTGACGCCATCTTCATAGCTACATCTTCCATATACTTCTAACTTTCTTTAACAAAGTCATGTATGAGATCTTTGAATCTTTCAGAAAGATTACTGTCAAAATGTCATCCATTCTTGGCACATGGTAGATCTAAAGCAGGTTTTTATAAGCTTCATTTTACTAAGTGCCACCAGATACAGTCACTTGGAGGCTGAAGATGTGCAAATAACGTACATAAGTCGTAATAAATCCTCTGAAACTCGGTCATGAAGAGCATTTATTAGCTCCAAAGGGCATGGGTTTCTTCAAGCTCATCTGTCACATCACTTTTATATTTTGTTGGCAACTTGGGCTTTTCTTCCAGCAGCAGAGCTCAAGCTCATAGTCATGCTAGTCGAGTCCAGTCAGAATTTATTCGTAGAGCAATTTTTACAACACAGCATTGTCTCATTGTGCAACTCTCTAGGCGTACAGCCCTGATTGAGCAGCAGAGGCTCTCCAGAAATGGTGTGAACAAGAAACCCTAGGAGGACCAAGACACAGGGACCCAGCCTCCATGGGCAGCCTGGAGTTTATATGTAAATAGATAAACTAAATAACCTAAATGCTCTGAAACCCCATGTCATAAAGAGCATTTATTAGCTCCAAAGGGTAGAGGTTTCTTTCAAACGCATCACTCTGAGAGAGACTTGTTGAATTATTTCTTGAAGCGCATCCGTCACGTCACTTATATTTTGTTGACAGCTTGACGCCGGAAATTCTGGTGTCTTCTTTTGACATTTTCACTGGTGTATCCCTCAATTATTTCCACCAGCTCTTGCTCAGAATGTGGAGTAGAATTCCTCGTGTCTAACTGACTGAATGGATACAAAGCGGATGTGTCTTTTTAAAAACTTTACCACACGCCATTCAGCAATCACCATTTCTTCATCCCATTTTCTGTTTGTCTCCGATTTTTGAGAATTGAGTCTCTCTGTAGTACTGTATTTTAACATGATCTTTCTGTCTTTAAATTAAAGCATTATAATTTAGAAATGCCAGTCCACTACTTGGCTTACAAGCCAAGGATTTCTCTCTCTTTCTCCAATAACCAATTAGCATTTATTGCCTTTAGGGTACTAGAGGCAGACTTCTGCAAGCTGGACTTTAGTCGTGTTTATATGGTTAATTATAAATGAGTCAACAAAATCATTATCTTTCATATTTTGTCCAAATGAATGGTACCTTGACTCCAGATATTTAATGCTAGTGCATGAACTGGCTTATCTGTAGCAAAACCTATGGCATTTCTTACTTAAGGCAGATCATATAAAGTTTCTCGCCCAAGACTTTAGGGCTTTGCTTATTATTGTTTGATGCTCGAAACCTCCAGACAATGATTTGCTCTCTCAAAAAAAGGAACATATTCAATTGCAATGTCACGAGGAAGGACAGAGATGCAGATAAAGTTGCGTGTGACTGAGTCGGCTCTGATAGTGAAACTAGTCAAGCAGATGATTGGGGTTCAGGTCGGAGCTCCGGGGCTGATAGCCAAGTCTTACTCTCTTGTACAGCACTGCGTCTTCAGGTTCTGTCTGAACTTCTATCTCTAGCATACCCGGAATATAAATAGAATATGTACTTTGCTAATTAGTACGGCCATTGCAGCGTATAATTGGCCTTTTTATGAAGATGAGGATGAATGCAAGCACTCCATAGCTTTCCTCAGGGTGGGCCTACCAGTGTGTAATGCTCTCGAGCTATACTCTGAAAATTGGATTGTTGCCATTGTTACAAAATGCCTATCCGGAACATGGACTGGTTTTGTTTTTCCTCCATTATTATGGGTGTATTATAGACACTTACCTTGTAGCTACACTGTGTAGAGGACAGCAGTGACACTGACTGGGAGTGGGATGTTTGGATGTGATGTTGGTAAGAGTGTATCAAGTGCAGTAGGTTTACAGGGATTTGTTTAACCCTCTGTGCAGGTCTCCTTGGTTTTATAACCTTGCATTGTCACTGATAGTGACATGATGTGACTACAGCCAGAAATGGGTTATTCTTACACTGAGAGGAGGAAAAAGGGAGTTTGACAAAACTAGCAGTGAGAGTTAAGGGCCAGGAATCAGAATCTTGTGAAACAAGATCTGTTTTTGGTTCCTATCAGACTGCATGTCTTTCTAGCAGAGAGATGTGATGGAGGCTCTGGAGTTCAATCCTGGGTGTGTCTGATTAGTGCATCAGCAGTCTGTAAATTCTAGCCATTAATGAGAAGCATTAATTACGAAAACGTATTGTGTTTCGTTTGCAAATACTTACTTGTAGGGGGATCTTAGCCTGGAACATCCACTAGGAGGCAGATGAACAAAACGGCTCTTTTGAACATTACACCCACGAACATGATATGGTTAAAAGTATGAAGAGACCTCTTGGTATTTCACACGCTTCCCGCTGACAGGTGCATAATATGAATCTAACAGGTATGGAATCTCCACAGACACACGGACTCTCTGTGTGACATTTTCATAGGTGCCCACCTTTCAAACTCTGCCTGCTTTTAAAACAAAGTCCGTAAACAAATGGCTTGCCAACGTCCACGGAGAACTTGGCTGGCTTTCACAGAGCGCTGACCTTAACTCGGTCCGCAAACTTTTGAGATGAATTGGTATGCCAGCAGTGAGCCTTATTGTCCAACAGCAGCGCTCAGCCTCATAGTCATATTTCAAAAGTCAAGTCAGATTTATTCATTGTGTCAAAGCAGCTTTACAGCTATGTAGGTCCACGGCAGTGGCAAGGCAAAACTCCATAAATGGGAAGAGGAAGAATCCTTAGGAGGATCAAGACTCAAAAAGGAAGCTGACCTCCTTGGGCAGTCTGGATTTTATATGTAAGAAATAACCTAGTTTAACTAAATAATACATTTATAACAAGTTTACATCAACAGAAGATAAATAGAATCCTTAAAGTATAATATAATAAAAGGCTGTAGACTATAATCGATTAGAGAGAATACAATATTATAAAGAATATAATACAGTAAAGGCCACTGTAACAGTAAATGGGACAAACTTGATACTAATAGCTTTGGTTTAGGGTGTAATTTTTGGGTCTTACTGGTACAGGTTGTGTGTGCAGAGACTATAGATTCATTAAAAGCCTTGGTGTGGCTGCAGGTAAATAGGAGGAGCCACACCTAATATTCTATTGAAAACTAAACAAGTGGAATCAAGTGGTCGGCGTGAGAAGGTGCAGACATGGTGCACCTTTTGGGTAACATTGAAAACTGCTTGATCTAGACCGTATGTTACCTCTAGCCTTTTATCAGTCCACATTTCTGACTACTGGATGCTGATGGCACAGTCAGTTTTCATTTGATCATTTGTTCCTATGGTGATCTCGTTCCATTATTGGGCAGAGAGCCCAGTGACGAATCGCTCCTATAACAGATGGTTTACAGTCAGTGGAAGGCTTTTCTGGCACTACAGTCTAATATAAGGTACGTGCAGAGATGGTGATGAACGAGAGCACTTTGCGTGTTCACACTTTAAACTTTATTTCAATATCATTTATCCCTAAATGATTTGCTCTCTCTTTACAGTGATTTTAAGAACCCTAACGAGACAGAGTACCTCTTTGCAGCGCACCTGTCACAAATGAGCATTATTATGGTGTTGATTTTATGTTAACCTCCTCTTGTCGCAAATGTGTCATTTAATTTGACGTCGGCCCGTGGTAGGTGGTATCAACAAGGCTATTAAGATGAATTATATATCTGTGGGAAAAGCCTTTTTGGCAGCAAGTCCTTCCAACTGCCATTATGTGACATGGTTTAGCTTGATTATGAAATAATGATATTTCGGATAATTTGTCACTTTATTTCTGCATTTGGCTCCCTGAGACGGCTTGGATTTCAAAGCTGGTGTGTCGAGTTCGCTTCACAGTAATGCCAGTCCATAATGAAGTACTTATTATTGATTTCTAAATTGTGTACCTTTCAAGATGCAAGAATACGCTCTTCACTTTGATACACACCCAGAACTCGGGCATCTAGGAGATGTAAAAGAACAAAACCAGTTTTTGAATTGGTTTCTCTTTGAAAATAAATCACACCAGCACATAATGTGTCTTGTTTCAGGGATTGCTCTTCCGTCTCATTGACCCATGACTTTTTCAGGCCCAGTCCAGTCCAGGATGTTTATACTGCATTTTATTTAACAGATGGTTTGAGTAGGGTGGCATCGCTTTGGCGTAAGCAGAGGTGACGGCTCTATTGGAACAAACAAATTCCGGGAGGGTTAAGCCGGTGCTGCATGTATTCCTGTGATAAGCTGATCATAAATGGAGGGATTTACGATAGTGCATTAAGCTGAATTTGTTCATTCTGCTATTATTTAGGGTATAAAGAACGGCGGAAGCATTTTCGGGGAAAAGCAGCAGCAGGAGTGAGCGCTAGACAAGGCGGCGCATAAAACATCGGTTTATCTCAGGCTCTGTGAATTTTCGCAGCTAAACGCGGTTGAAAGTTATCAGGAAAAAAAAAAAAAGAGGAAGAAAGGACAGTCCTCAACTGATCCAGATTTCACAAATCTCATTTCGGCTAGCAGACTGACAAGTTGCATAATGGAATTCAGAATATAATCCACCACCGCGGGATTAAGATAGACATGTCAACACACACGGCTCTTTTGTTGAGTTGTGTAGCTGGTAGCTTTTAAGATAACACGATTTTCCATTCCATTTTGTTTACGTTCATTCGAAGTGTGTTCCGTGGTGAATTTTAATAGCAGTTAACAAGCTAGATAGATCATGCTAAGTAATTAGCTTTGCGCTTATTAGTTACGTATCAAGAACTATTAAACAGTGACGACATTATGGCACCATAATGTGAGATAAAGCGACAGTGACCGCTACCCATCCCTTCAATAAACTGGCGCCCCCTGCAGGGTATATTCTTGCCTACGCCTTTGCTAAAGAACTAGAAAAAACCTCGCATTATACCTTATTGGCAGCTACGAGGAAATCATCCTTGCCGAGTAGGCTTCATGTGCAGCAATTACCGGATTGGACAGTTTGCTTTTAATAACAGCACTTCCTATTTCAAAGTGTGTGGATCACCTGTGAATTGGTGAGTTTTCCCTTCAGCATTAAACCATTAAGCGTTAGTGCTAGGGTTATGGTTAAGGTTATACTCAAGACTGCGAATCAGCCAAACATTGTGCGCTTTACACAATATATAATTTTCGTCAGCTCAGGCCAGACAAATGTTTTCTTCAGCTGTTTGAACCCTCAGCAAAGCATTCAGTGCTCAATCACTCAGCGACACAACCTGTGGTCTGACCTTAACTTTCTCACAAACCCAATCAATTTTGTCGTTAACAGATAAGTAAGCCGATGCTTTACCATTGATGTGATTGAATAGGGCGCAGACAGGATCTCGCGGTTTTCATTTACACTGATTCTTGAAAGTTTCTGAACCTTTTTCGAGTTTTCTTTACTTCTAAAATAAGTATGACTAAAGGCGCCGATCAGATTATCACACAAGTGGATGAAGAGAATTCAGTTAAACGAATGAGACCAAACTTAGGCTTGTTCATTTATTGATGAGGGAAATGATCCAATATTACATATCTGTGAGTCCAAAAAGCATGTGAACCTCTAGGGTTTGCAGTTAATCTGAAGGTGAAAAGGTGAAGACATGTCTCAATATTTATTTATCATATTAAATGCAGAAAATTCGAAAGGCTGTACATCCTGGGTGGTTTTCCACCACGTTTTTCATGTGGTCGAAGGAAATCCGATTCTTTTTTAACTAGCGTTCTAAAACTTTCTTGCCTTCCCCAGAAATGACACGGTGTATGTTGAGAATACTAAAGACTTTGCAACATTAATAACGCTGTTAAATTCATTATTGTGGCTCATCTTGTGAAAAAAAGAAGCTTTTACCGGAACCCTGTGTTAGATGTGCTAGTGGATATAATTGCTGTTGCTTGGTGTTAAAGTGGCAAATTAACTCAAGCTAATGTGACACAGTGACAGTTCCTCTTTTCACCTAACTGACAAAAACATCCTTGTGCAGATCTCTCCAGCCTTGATACGATCTTGTTAGCAGAATATTCCGACGATGTCGAACGTTAAAAGATGTGAACATGTACTTCTGATTGTTCTGTTCTCTAAACTGGGGCAGCAGAGGCTGGTCTAAATGGATTGATCTGATCATTAATATTAAAATTGCGTAGTTGTTGACAGGAAGCAGAGCTGGAGGTGGCAGAACTTA
Organism: Ancistrus triradiatus; assembly: GCA_025084515.1. NCBI lineage: Eukaryota > Metazoa > Chordata > Actinopteri > Siluriformes > Loricariidae > Ancistrus > Ancistrus triradiatus. The sequence goes on along the minus strand of JAJAGP010000051.1, from coordinate 388,464 downwards.
AGATGTTGAGGTTCTCTTTAGGAGTGTCTAGGGTGGACAGGATTAGGAATGAGATCATCAGAGGGACAGCACAGGTTGGAAAATTGGGAGACAAAATTCGAGAGGGAAGACTGAGATGGTTTGGACATGTGCAGAGGAGGGATAGTGGATATATTGGTAGGAGGATGTTGGCGATGGAGCGCCCAGGCAAGAGACGGAGAGGAAGATCAAAGAGGAGTTATTTGGTTGTGGTAAATGAAGATATGCAGGGAGTTGGGGTGAGAGTAGAGGACGTGGAGGACAGGGTGAGGTGGAAACGTTTAACTCGCTGTGGTGACCCCTGATAAAGGGAAAAACCGAAAGAAGAAGAAGTCGATCAAGTCTTGTCTGTAAGGGTCCGCAGTACCTTGGTTCCTTCGTGCTTTAGTGTGTACAGTTTAATCAAAGCGTGAAACGTCCTTGGCCTTTCCTTTGTGTACTAAATAGCTTTCGGTCTGTCACTATCAGACTATTATTGTGTACAAGGCTGGGTCTTTAGTAGCCATATTTACTTCATCGGACAGCCGTGTGACAGCGGAAAAATGGGCATTGCTATCTCCATCTCGTAATTGCTAATGAGTTTGTATGAAGTGTGACCCAGGTAATTAGTGGTCAAATATGCGACAGAGAATGGGACGCGGGCGCGCTAATAGCAGTGGCAGGTCTAGTTAGCGGTGTTTAATTGTTGGGGGGCAGACGGGGCGTCGAGTGGAAAGGCTGAAGCCTATTGGGAGATGGCACGGGGGCACGGCGCCCATCATTAAGATGGCCAGCAGCTGTCGGGTTCCTGGCGCGCTGACAGGTCTGCATGACCCGTGACCTTCCCTATGCATGGAGCATGGGAATGAGGAAGAGCTGCATCTCAACCATGTCGTGTTCTAGGTCTTTTATTTTCTTCCTCTCACCTCAAACCCTCTCACTCCCTTGTGTGGGCAAATCAGCAGCTTCTCATGCGGTCTTTTATTCAGATGACAATCCAAGAAAGTGGCATGAATTGACTGGGATTCGTACTTGGGCATTACTTTTACAACATTTAGCAGATGCCTTTGTACGGACAGATTGCAACTAAGCTGAGCAGTTAAGGATTAAGGGACTTGCTCAAAGTGTCAGCTCGCAACCTTCTGATTAGTAGTCTCGAGCCTTTTTCGTTGAGCCACTCTCATTTATATGCGCATACCCAATTCTTTGTGGATTGCTGGAAATTCTCATAGACTAGAAGCTTTTTTGTCTCTCCATGCAGAGGCCGATGTTCTTTCATCATATATCTGCTCAACAGCTTGCCCACAAACAGATGAGGCCAATTTGCACTTTCTCTCTCTCTTGTTTTCCATCATACATACATTTTCTGTGAGCCCTCTCTCGTTAATAGCGCTATTCCTGTGCCGCTCTGATTGGTCCTGCTGTGGGAAATATTGGTTTTTGAATTAGCGGGTTGATGCCCGTGCCTGCTCAGGCATTAATTCTTCACTAATGAGCCACTGGCAGTAATGGATGAGCATGTTGTGTTAAAAAGAGCAAGGCCACTTGCACACTATGCAATAATGAACCAGAGATAGACCTCTGGATTCCAGGCCAGATAAGTGCCATGTCTGAGCCGTTGCACTGCTGAGAAAAAAAGAGAGGGTTGGTCCGGTGGTGCTGCTGCTCAGCTCAGTCAGTTGCCCGGATGCCCAGCATCTGCAGGAGTGTATCGTACTGCGTTGATTCGTAATTCAGAATGCAGTCACATTGGCGACTGTTTGGCCTTCTTAAATCCAAAGTATGGGATGTTGCATACTTTATTATAGTGATATCTTTATTCTTATTAGCTGATAATCTTGTTTGGGAGATATAAGTGGAGGAAATGGGATTCATTGTCCTATAATAAAAGCAGCTGCTTTTTCGATAGCTGATATTATTAGCTGAGCTTTATTCATCATTCAGGTCGCTGTGTGCACTTGCTGCTTAGAACAGAATAATTGCAGTGTGAAGGAAGCTATTTTACCAGCGTGAGTAAAACAGCATCGGTGTTCACAAGTGTGTAACGAGGTGTTCTGAATTAGCCGCCCGAGTGTGCTGGGGAGATGCCAGGGAAATGGGTTCTGTGTGCGTGGTTGTACAGGAGTGGACATTCGGTACTTGCGACTATACGGTTTTCTGCGTGAGACATCTGAGCTTGGTGTGTGTGGTGGCATCAGGTGTGGTGACAAGTGACACAGTCCACCTGTTTGATATGGATGTAAAATGAATTGTAAAATCCCTTTTTCACACAGGGCCATGTAGGTTTGGATTTTTTTCTCCCTTAATAAAAGACCTTCATTTAAAAACTGCATTTTGTGTTTACCTGTGTTGTCTTTGACTAATATTTAGTTTGGTTTGATGTTCTGAAACACTTAAGTGTGACAAACATGCAAGAACAGATACGCCGCTACGAGGGCTGGCTGACAAAGACGCGTAGAGAGCAGATGTACAGGTGAGAGGGGGCAGTTAATAATGAGTGCATGAGTAATGAGTATGGCAGTAGACTGATTAGGGGACGAGAGTGAAAGAGGGGGAAAAATAAATGATTGAGGCTAAAAGACATGATGCAGGATTGCCAGGCAAACACAAAGGGCAAGAGGGTGTCATGCAGTCCTGCTCACCCTGACGTAGTTTCTCGCACTTGTCTGCAGGAGTCAGATGAGAAGTCATCTTCCCTGATGGGATGACATTGATAAGTTTGAGTGTTACGCAGGTAGAACCACAAGGGCTCCTCAGATGTGAGTGTAGTGCATTTTGTGCGTAGATTTTTAATTCGTGGGCTCTATATAGCAGCAAATTCCAGTTATTTCCTTTAAATAAGATCAAGTTTTCCCCTCGTTGGTTTACCTTAGTTGATACATGCAAAATGAAGTTGGCAAATACGTCTGGCCGACTGAAGATGCATTTATCAATTAAGTGTAAATGCATGTGGTTAAAGCTCCAATCCAGATACAAGATGCATGATTACCATGAATGTGGACAGAACAGATGCATGGTATCATAGGGAGCTGGTTCAGACAGCATCTGCTACTACAATACTCTCCCCACCTTACACACACAGCCCTTCATTATGCATCACACAAACACAAGTACCACAGGCTAATTGCTGCTAATTGAAGACGGAAAAGCTGGCCGGGTTAGGGCCATGAAAAGGATTTGAGTGCGTGGAGGTGATTTGGGTTTTTCCATTTCGAACTCGGTTTGCTGGAAAGAGCTTTATCTTCACAGCTTTATATATATTTACATATATATAACAAACTTGCCTAGACGAGGATCCAACTTTATTTTGGCCCCACGCACTGTGAGGAGGCTGGGAAAAGACCAAAAATCCCCAAGGCTCACCGTTGGAGAGTTACAGAAAAGAATCATCTTGTGGTCACCAAATCTCCAAACCTACCAGCAGACACCAACTCCATACCGAGAGATTATTTGGAAGTCTTGACTGTCATCTAACCACAAAGGTAAACACCTGGAGTATGCTAAACAGTGCTAGTGCTTTGACTTTTGGCCATTCTATGGTCAGATTAAATGAAAATTGGGCTTTTGGCTGCAAGTGGAACCCAATGTGTAATTGGTGTAAAAAGACAATTGACTACACAGGAAAAAAACTGATGCCCACTTAAGTATGGTGGAGGCTCCGTGATGTTGTGGGGCTGTTTTTCCTTCACAGGCACTGGGAACCTCGTTTGGGTAAAGGGCCTGATGGACTCGCATGAAATGCGTCTTAAATCTGTGAAGAAACTAAGACTGGCTTGGAATTGCATCTTCCAGGACAATAATCCAGTACATATGTCCAGATCAATGCAAAAATAGTTCTGCCATGGCCATGTCAGTCCACTGATATGCAGTAAACCCCATCAGAAAGCTGTGAGAGGCGCTAAAGAGAAGAGCGCAGAAGAGAGAGCCTTGAACCTTGGACGATCTGGAGAAATTCTGTAAGGAGGAATGGACTAAGTGCTGCTTTATTGACAAAGGGAGGTTGTACATATTAAATGCTGGGGAGCCAGTAATTGTGGCACGTGGCTTTGTTAAAAATGATTAGTTATTGACGGATTTTTCTCATTTTTTCCAGTGTGAGATTAAGCTGTCAATTCTTACAACTTTTTTTTTTACTCGTCTTTAGCAGGGTTGCCAATAATCTTGTAGGGGACTGTATCTGCAGCATGTCAAGTGCTTCTGAATCAGGTACTTGTGCTTTGCTTCTAAGGTGAGATGCTGGCCCTGACCATTTCTTTCTGCACAGTGAACAAGAATACCATCACCCCTAAACAAATTCCACACAGACTCGCTTAAGTAGTACTGCTTTTCAGAGGAGACAAGCTAGAAATTGAACACTGAATTAATGCAAGCAGAGCTGCTACAACTCATTTACCTGCTGTCTGTCCAGACCCCTGGATGGACAGGGTTGAGAGCTTTAATCAGTGCTCTTCAAAGGGAGACCACCTCTGCCTTCAGACTGCCTCTGCTCCTGGCCCCTTTAGTGATAGCATATATAAGATGACATAATTCCATCCATATTTAAGATGTATATAACCTTTGCCTTTGGAGTTGCTGGGAATCAAACCAGTACTTTCCAACTAGTGTCAGTCAGCCACTGTGAAATGTGCGTTTTTTCATCAGGAGTGCAGTGCAACAAGATTTGTGAAAGTTCTAATATGTTCTAATGAGTTAAAATAAACACCATTTATCCGTAGTTCCTGAGATTTAAAGCTCAGGGGCATTCCTTTAATATTGAATTACGTTATGCTACGTTCATTAGGCTATTAACTGGCTCAGTTAAGAATCCTATTATATACAGTACATATAGACAAAAGTTTGTGGACAGCCCAAAATTACATCCAAAACATGGGTGTTATGGAGTTTGCACCCCTTGTCTTCACACCATTGCTGCTACAACAGCCTTTGTTCTTAAAAGCTTTTAGCCACTAGATTTTATTGTGGAACATGTCAGTGAGGTCGGCTTCTGATGTTGGACAATAAGCCCTGGCTCACGTTTGGCACTCCAGTGTATTTTGAAGGTGTTTGATGGAGTTAGGGCCAAGCTTCTGTGCAGGCCAGCCAAGGTCTCAGTAAAAGCCGGCAAACCAAATCTCTATGGACGTTAAGAACAGCAGGGCAGCTGGAATCAGAAGCCTATACCTGTGTCATATTGAGAGTCTCTGGAGTGTTTAGTATTTTAATCCTCTGATTAAATTTGCTTGACTTTCCCTGATTTTTTTTCTTCAGTGAAAGGTTAGGCCAATTCACCAAAAGCTGAAAAGCTTTTCTCATCATTACCAGAGTGCCAGTGATGCTGAAGAGGTACATTTTTGCTTGTCCTATTTGTCTTATCTGGATCATTTTCTCTCACAGAGCCGGTTTCAGAAGCAGCTCTCCAAATCTACAGTGGTGTGAAAAAGTGTTTGCCCCCTTTCGGAACATCAAACCAATTTAAATATTAGTCAAAGACAACACAGGTAAACACAAAATGCAGTTTTTAAATGAAGGTGTTTATTATTAAGGGAGAAAAAAATCCAAACCTACATGGCCCTGTGTGAAAAAGTGATTGCCCCCTAAACCTAATAACTGGTTGGGCCGCCCTTAGCAGCAACAACTGCGATAACTTGCAATGAGTCTTTTACAGCGTTGTGGAGGAATTTTGGTCGCTCATTTTTGCAGAATTGTTGTAATTCAGCCACACTGGAGGGTTTGAGGATGAACGTCCTTTTTAAGGTCATGCCACAGGATCTCAATAGGATTCAGGTCAGGACTTTGACTAGGCCACTCAAGTGTTCATTTAGTTTTTCCTCAGCCATTCAGAGGTGGACTTGCTGGTGTGTTTTGGATCATTGTCCTGCTGGAGAACCCAAGTTCGTTTCAGCTTAAGGTCATGAACAGACGGCCGGATATTCTCCTTCAGGATTGTTTGGTAGACAGCAGAATTCGTAGTTCCATTTATCACAGCAAGTCGTCCAGGTTCTGAAGCAGCAGAACAGCCCCAGACCATCACACTACCACCACCATATTTACTGCTACTATAATGTTCTTTTTCTGAAATGCTGTGTTACTTTTATCCCAGATGTAATGGGACACACACCTTCCAAAGAGTTCAGCTTTTGTCTCGTCAGTCCACAGAATGTTTTCCCAAAAGTCTTTGTGATCATCAAGATGTGTTCTGGAAAGATTGAGACGAGCTTTAATGTTGTTTTTGCTCAGCAGTGGTTTTTGTCTTGGAACTCTGCCATGCAGGCAATTTTTGCCCAGTCTCTTTCTTATGGTGGAGGCATGAATACTGACCTTAACTGAGGAAAGTGAGACCTGCAGTTCTTTGGATGTTGTTGTGGGGTCTTTTGTGACCTCTTGGAAGGTTCTCCACTGTTCCATGTCTTCTTCCTGAATTCTTCCTGAATTTTTTGGATCTCAGCATGATGTGTAGCTTTTAAGGATCTTCTGGTGTCCTTCACTTTGTCAGACAGGTCCTGTTTAAGTGACGTCCTGATTGAGGACAGGTGTGGCAATAATCAGGTCTGGGTGTGGCTAGAGACTGAACTTGGGTGTGATAAACCATAGTTATGTTTTAACAAGGGGGGCAATCACTTTTTCACACAGGGCCATGTAGGTTTGGATTTTTTTTTCTCTATTAAAAATAAACCTCTTCATTTAAAAACTGCATTTTGTGTTTACCTGTGTTGTCTTTGACTAATATTTAAATTGGTTTGATGTTCCGAAACACTTAAGTGTGACAAAAATGCAAAAAAATAGGAAATCAGGAAGGGGCAAACACTTTTCCACACCACTGTCGGAGCTATCGTTTGAGGCTAGATGAAAGAACAGATGTATTTGGAATGTTGGTGGCGTCTATCTGGAGATTGAGACTTGGTGACTCCACATGGCTACACTTTTGTGCATATATTGAGCTGTGATTGTGTTCCTTTAAAAGAAGGTTTGTTACAGCTCTGGTTGTTTTAAACTGGCCATGGACACGGGTTCGTTTACAGCCAGTGTGTGATTTCTGAAGGTCAACATGCTTTGTGTGGTTCAGCGCTTGGATCTGGGCTAGGCTTGACGTTGTTGATTGAGGGAAAAACTCTTAGCAAAACAAGCTAGGATGATAAATACTTGTTAATAACACTTCACTGAGAGAGGGAAAGAAAAGGGTGCATTCACAATTTGCTGTCACAATGGAAGTTTCTTAAAATGCTACGTCTCGCAGGAGGACAATTTATGAAAAGTAGGTCTTGGTGGCTCAGCAGTCTAGATCGCTGGCGCACTACTGAAGAGACCTGGGTTTGAGTCTTTCAGCAGTATCTCCTGTTTCCCAGGTGCTGCACAAATACAGCTGGCTGAGTCAGGGGCCAGATGAGGAATCATGTGCTTGTCGCTGCGTCATCCTTTCAGCCTGAGTGGTCGATGGCCGCAAGTTGTATGAAGGCCCTCGCTGGAGTGCAGTCCTCCAGCCTCGACGGAAGGGGTTGAGACTGGGGATTTGGCAGACCAAATTGGGAGGGAAAATGTGGGACACGAGTACAGTGGTAGATGAGAAAGCAGCTTTTGAATGAATTCTTTAATTATTCATATGTAGTTTTATTTAGCTCTAGGATGCCCCCATAAAGCTCCAGTAAAATACTGTATCCATAACACTATATTTGATCAGAGTCTTATTGCTCTCTCTCTTCCACTACGCTTTATTTTGCGAGACAATAATCTTCTGGACTGTACTCCATTACCACTTAAGGCTGGTTTGCTCCTTAATCTGTATTCTGTATATGCTGCTCTGCTCTCATAAGCTGCTACTTATGACATAATACAACGTGCTTAATTCGCGCTGTCAGTCCGCTCAGCTTTGTGCACTTGTGCTTATGTGAATGCTACTCCTAAATCCTCTAAATTCAATATGCTATACTTGGAGCTGAGGGTTTTTTAAGGCTGTACATTTTTGAAGGGTTGTTCCCTGCTTGAATTTGTAGTCTGCATTGTTTTAGTTAAAAGCCTCTCCTAAATGAATAAATTCAGAATCTGTTGGTCTAATGATGGCAGTTAGTGGAAGGTCATGCAACCAGGCTGAGACTTTTATGTTTTTTTTGCATGATTTATGAAATAAAGAGACCTTTGAACAAGGTGGTAAAAACATTGAAATTAAATTATGGCTTAAAAAAAAACAATTAACCGCTGCAGCATTTAATAGATCACTTGATTATTCATCTACAAAATAGCCATTAGTTTAGTGCTATGATAAACTATTCCCCCCCCCTCCCCAATCCCCAGAGCTTCCTTTTTAAATTAATACAGAGACGCTGATATTTGCCATATAGTGCTATAAATTATTTCTTCACTCTGCTTTGAACTTTTCAGATAAAGCAATTAATGCAAATTTCCTGCTGCGCAAGCAGATATGGCAGCGAGATCCAAAGGGAATGGATTATTTGTCCCTTCCATTCTCTGCCTCATTTAGTGTAGAGGGAAAAAACAGTTTGTCCTTCTTCATTGAAGTAAGCATGTTTTTGGTCGGTATAAAAATAAAATCGAGATCGTATTCTTCTGCCTGTATATTAACGACGTTCTGGATTTGTATTGGCTGCAAATCACGTGGCAAATCAAGCGTGGCAAACACGAATGAATCGTTTACTACAAGTGTTTAGCCACCCTTAGGAAGAGAATAGGGCCGCGTAACATGTACCGTATTTTCCGGGCTATAAAGCGCACCGGATTATAAGGCGCAATATCAACGATCGGCTGCTAACGGGTATATTTTCATACATAAAGCGCACCGGGTTATAAGACGTATGAAATGAAACAAAACTCATAAGTTCCGTCGGGAGCTCAGTTTGGTCTTTACCTGGCGCAGGGCGTCTTGCTTCCTCCGTACCATTTATTCGTTAATGTTGAATTCTCTGGCAGCTGCTCTATGTCCGTGTTGTACTGCGTGACTGATAGCGTTGAGTTTGAAATCCGCTTCGAAAATAAACGAATGAATGAATGCACGTACCCTAACGTTGAAGCACATACCGTATTACCCTGCAATGCTGCGCACTACGGTTGCCGTAAGCTTCGTAACTTACCAAAGCCGTGCTAAAACATTTTGACAGATTTATGAGCGCCGTTTACCATCTACAATCGGTTCTAGGTCAGAAGACTCAACCAGAATTAATTCATACATTAGACGCACCGCATTTAAAGGCGCACTGTCGATTCTTGAGAAAATTAAAGGATTTTAAGTGTGCCTTATGGTCCGAAAAATACGGTAACAGTTGTGTTAAAGGCCTTGTTCAAAAATCAGCAGCAGCTCTATAATGAATCTTACAGTCAGGAACACCATTGGTGGTCTATCTGTCATGATCACGGTTTTTCTTTCTGCAGTGTTTCTAAGGAGCAGAGGCACAGTAATCCTGGTGGTGAAGATGAACTGTACTATGCGGTTCATATTACCTTATTTCCAGACCACAGCCCCAGTGTCTGTGTCATCTGACTGTTACCCAATGCTGGTGTTGAATACAGGATCTAAGAATATGACCCTTCAGTTAGTAAAGCTTTCTTGGATTCCCAATAATTCCTACACTGTGTATATTGCTTTGAGTGTTTATTTGTAGCGTGATGGTTAATCGTTTTCAAGAACTGCGTACAACTAGCAGTTTGACCCTGGACCTGTCTGTATGTGGGCTTAGCTTGTGTATACAGTGCCTGTTGCTATTGGTTGGATAATAGTGAATGAGGGTTTCTGTTTTAAAAAAAAAAAGCAAATAAGAAAGCACATGGTAAACAAAGTCAGGTCTTTCTATCCTTATGGGATATTTGGGGACACACTCAAATACCTTCTCTTTCTTTCTTTATGTGGTAGTGCTGCTGTACCTTTTAGATGCCAGCTGATAATGGGCGCTGAGCTGTTTCCGTGGCAGCAGTTGGCGTTAATTCTGCCTGGTACTCACAGCCATAGGCTTGAGTGATGGTTAAAACACCCAAGAGCAGGTAGTTGTACACACAATTTAACTTTTTTGCCTGACAGTCTGAAACAGGTGATATTTTTTCACTGAATTTAAATGTTTTTCGGCTTTCACTTCACTCAGCGCGAACATTGTCATATGTACATATTACTTCTACATAAATAAAGCTGTTATTACACTTAAAATATGTATCCACTTGACTACAGGGGTGGTTTTGTTATTGCATGAAGGATGCTGTTTAGGGTGTAGCAGCACCGGGTATGCTACTAGCACCCCTTCGGCATTTTTGGAATTGTTAACAAGTTCTGAGGTAAAGCCGTTGTTATATTTAAAGCATGACTGCGCATGTGTAGCAGTTTTGGACCTTTTGTGCGGGGTGGATTACAAGCGATACGCACTAGAGGGCAGATGAGTGCCAAAACATTCCAAAGATAATAAGTCAGGCTGATTTAATGCAGCAAACTACATAGTAGTGACTACACCATTGGGGTCCTTTCCATTGACATTAGGCTTATTAGTTTGGTGTCTCATCAGATGATATAACCATGTTCAGTATGCTAAGCTTTGAGAATAAGCAACAAGGAGATGAAACCTGGCCTTACAGAAAGCAAAAAATGAAACGTGATACATTTTCCTGTGTTGTCGGAGAAGGAAGGATGAACGTATATAAAGTGTAGAAGGTGTTTGTGATTGGTTGTTTGAGAGGAGATTTGACCGAAAGAATTTGTTGTGGTGGAAACTGTGAGCCACGATTCGTATTTGGTGTGTTGGTATTGTTTAGATCTAATGAGACGCTGTGTGTGTGTGTGTGTGTGGTTGGCTGGCCGGCCAGAGACAGAGGGATGGGAGACTAATGGGCTGAGACAATACAAATAATTTGTGGTTGTTGGAGAACATCAAGATTGATGGCTACTTTGTCTGTGGATTTAAAATCGCCTGTTTTTATCTGGTTGCTGTGTGTGTGGGTGTGTGCACACGTCTCCTCACCAACAGAGGGCGCACTCACTTGCGCTAAACCATTTGATTGAGCCATAAATTATGCATAATGGAGCTGCACTGTAGATGAATTTTTCTCGGGAAGAATTATGAGGTGTGACACCCATATTGGCTTTGTATATGCTCTCTCTTCCCAGACTGCAGTGCGAGTAAAATCCCCTTTAGTGAAATTTGCAAGAGCGGTGCTTCTTCTAAAGCTGCATGGACTTAACCAGATTCATGTATCTAACCCACATCTGTTGTGCATGACTGCCGTCAATGTGCTGAATTGATTCAATTCAGAATTCAATCAGTAGTCGTCTGTGGGACTATGGTGGCCTAGTGGTTGAGGTGCTGGATTACAGACCAGAAGGTCCAGGGTTCAAATCCCACCTCTGCGAAGCTCCTTGAGCAATTGCTTGGACTGTAAGAAATGATCAGTTGTAAGTCGCTCTCTACATGCCATCAGTGCCTTTCCATATCCAAAGCTGAGGTGGATCAAATCCTTAAGTCGGTGAGACCTTGCAGTGCTGGCCTGCACCAGTCCCTGTCCAATAAGCTCGATCGTTTCCAGTCAAGGAAAAAGTTTTATTGCAAACACGATTATCCCAGTGATTAATGTGACAACAACATGGCGGGAGCTGTCACATTAGTTTTGGAGCTACGCACCCGGTGAGCGTTTTGTGCTCTCGGGGGCTCTCTTCTTCGCCAGGTGTTGAAGAGGTGCTTTGAAGGGGCTGTCTTACCCCTTGTGTGTTGAACGGGGGAGGATGGAAGTAGAGGAGGGAGTATGCTTGATGCGCTGAGGCAAGAGCAGAAGCTATGACACTCGCAGAGGCTGGCATCTGTCTCATCGGTATGCTCTATGAAGGCCGGGAGGTGAAAAAAAGAGAACGTCTGAGACAGAGACTGGGAGAAATAAAAGTATGCATCGTGGGTGCTGAATGGGAGAGAGACTAGTTTTAATATCACAGCGCTAGCTCGGGCCAGCCGTGCCCTGCAGAAATGAAAGCAACACCAATATATTAGCTTCTGCTCATTTATATCTGAAGTTGCCACCAACACTGGGTCAGTGCCTTCTTAATGAATACCATTTCAATTTATCTCCGGGAAGCGTTCTGCCCAATATGGAGGTTTAATAAATGGTGGCACGGGAGAGCGGGGACACAAGTAGCAGCCCCCCGGTGTGAACCCTGAATTTGTCGCAATTATGTATGAATTTTAGGACTCGTGTTTTTGCAGAGAGAACATCGGAGCAGATGGCTGCCGAGTGCCAGCTAATGTATTACAGCGAGACAGGAGGAAATGTGGGCTGGACGAGACAAAGGAGTCCAAATGCCACAAAGCACAGTTCCGTGGAGGCACACAAGCATTAAGCATAATTATTATTATAGCTAGGGCTAACCTATAGAACCGGGAATGGAGTTTACTCGGGGAAAATGCGCCGAAAGTGTGTGCCACTTATGTCTTATTCCTCTTTCCTCCACTTATGACCATTTTATAGTGCTTACTTTTACCCGTCCCGTCTCTGGTGACTGCGTATATCTTCAAGCACCAGCACAGCGTACCTGCTGGCATTTTGATGGGCAATGAATGCAATAAAGACATAAGACTGACAGCTTTGAGGGAAATTAAAAAAGTCTAATCCTGCTAACTTGTTTTTTATGAGCTCAAGTAACGTCAAGCCATGAATCCAGTAGAGCACACCACCTAGTGGAGGTAATGGCTCCAACTGCGAGGTTCTGTAAAGTCATGACAACTATATCTGCGCTTGTTGTTATGAGAGGCCTCGGCTGACAAACAACTGCCCAAAGTCCAACGTGTGTCTCATTAAAAAAGTTTAGCCATGTACCAAGATCAGGGGTTAAAGGTCTCTGTCGCACTGCGGCACAATATCAGACTGAAATGGAAGATCAGATCGTGGAAGAGACTTTGACCCAGAATCAACCCCTCATGTTTACAGCTTTCCTGGCTGGCAGATGAGGAACAGGGTAGTAATTTATTGCCTTGAGGGAAATGGTACCAGCCGGAAAGGTGAGGTGTGAGAAGGAAGACGAAGAGACCTGGTGAAGAGCTGGAATGAGAAGAACAAATGGTGGTTATAATGAGACGGAGAAACAGAGTGAGGGCCTTTCCCCCTCATGATGATGCTCAGCTCACTCTGATGGGCCATCATGGCGAACAGCGCATATGCGAGCTTTGGGTGTAATGCGAAACAATAAAGCGCAGATAAAGAAAATGGAATTTTAAAGCATCCGTGGGGAGTCGGCCTGTTGTCGGTGGCCTCGTGTTCAGTGCTTTTGCTTCAAAGGAACGAGCCTCGGCCATGACGCAGGTCTGTAAGCACGTTATACTGGACCTTTTTTTAAAATAGGAAATGGCTGTACGGCTGAGCGAGGACAATATTTCACCACAGCGCTCTCTCTCTCTAGCGCTGGATAAATGGTTAACAGATGGAGGCTGACAGGAGATGTTTAATGATGTTTTAGCGCTTGTTGATGCTAACCTGATCCACCAGAAAAGGAAACACACACGGCGGGTGGGTACGAGTCCTCATCCCTCAGCATAACACCGGGGCCATATCAATCAGCTCCCTGGTTGCATTCATCATGCAGACCAGTGGAGGATCTCTGAATAACTTTCAGAAGTCAGGAGGGCAGGCAAGAACTTGGTGCAGTGGTTTCAGAAGGAACGCAGCTCCACCCGACCGGAGGAGATTGGCTTATCGGCAGCGACCATATATCACGGCGTGTTGTTTAACAGTAGTGGACTACATTTGCGTTGTGATCTGCTGACATGAAGGAAAGTCGGTTACACTTTGCAGAACTTTCTGAATGGAAACCAGAAAGGTTATTATAGGATGGCTAACTGAATGCTGCTTGAAATTCTGTCGCGCTGGTGCTAGCAGTAGGGTTATGAATTGGCAAGGGCTGGCCTTTGGAACAAATGGAAAGCAGAAACACAGATGTCTGTTGCTGGCTCAAAACTCATTCTTTGTCAGATGAAAAAAGATTAGCTCTGTCCCAAAACGCACCACAGGCCTTGCACTTTAGTGACATCGACAAAGTATGGACATATGGCGCGGCAGTTTTTAAGACCAAGCGTTTGGGATGCGGTGTCATCACTAACTTGAAGTGTCATTACTCACTCGGAGGCTTGTTCAGTTGCCTCACAATAACCAGTTAAACTTTTGTCATTTTCTGTTTGTAGATGAATGATGTTCATTTCACCTGTCGCTCGTACCAAACAGAAATTGCTCAAGATTGTACGGACAAATACGAATGATGATACTAAGCAAGATATAAGCTATAGGTGAAATGGTGAATGTGAAGAGACAGCATACAAACAAACCTTAATGCTCCCCATCTTCTATGATTAGCTCTCAGCAATACAGCCAGCCCTCCTTATCCACGGGGATTGGTTATAGGACCAAAATCTGCAAATACTCATATATAAAATGGCGTAGTATTTGCATATAACCCATGTACACTTTAGGTCATCTCTAGACTTGGTATTGTAATACCTAATACAATGTACATGCTGTGTGAAAATGCTGGAGGCTACAGGAGTATGCCTACACATCACTCCATTCTCAAGGTGCTTCATTCAACTTTTGCTACTTTCTGGATTTTCTAATATTTTTGGTCCATGTTTGGTTGAAGCTGTGGATGCGAGACCCAGTCCTACAGGTGCAGTCATACAGACTTAATGAAACCCCGCATTATGGCTGCATGGAGGGTGCTTTTACTCAACCCATCCCGAGAAATGGGACACCCTATGACCTCATGGATTGTACCACGAGACACGAGTTTGGGACACGTATCAAATGGAAAGCTACAGTCTGTTCCTGCAGCTCTGGCACTCCAAATTAATGACAGCCCATCATGGCAGCCTGTGCTGCTAACAGTAATGCGGGGTGTTCCCGAAACAAGGACTCCTCATCACGAAAGGTTAATACCGGTTCATCTGAGGGGTGACGGGGTCATTTGAAGACTGGCTTTTATTTATTTACAACCCCAAATTAGAAAAGTTGGGACAGTATGGACAATTCTAATTTAAAACATTTACTTGACAGACGGTATGAACCCTAGATATTTCATGTTTGGTCAACATTTGCTAATAAACATCCATTCCTGCATTTCAGCCCTACAACACATTCCAAAAAAATTGGGACAGTAAAGCACCCACTGGGTGATGGTCCATCCCAGGTGCCTCCAAGCCCAGAGAAGTCGACACCATGCCTGGACACGGTCACCATAACGCTTTTATTTGCACAGAAATGGTTTAAGTGGCATTTGTGAATGTAACTCAAGCGAACATTAGTCTTTTCTTACTGTTTGCAATTAAATAAATGTCTTTTTTCATACTGTCCCAACACAAAAATTCGTGTCGTACTTTGTTTTGTTTATTTATTTCCCCATGAAGTCTCCAATAAGCTTCATCGGGCAACAGCTAATCATTAATCGTGTTTTTTTTTAGAGAAAAAAAAAAAGAAATCCAATCCGCTAAAGCCTTCTGACATTATGCGCCGCGCCTGCCTTTACCTCAGCACACCTTTCTCTGAAATGCATGCAAACTCCTCCTTTGGGAGACAGCTTGGGAAGTCAATTGTCTCACCAACTCATTAAGGCCCAAATTAATTGATTAACTGGCAAGGCCGGGAGGCATGTGTAGGTGTTACAGTACCTCTGAGCTGCAGATGTGTGCTTTAGTGCTTACTTTGATCAGTAATTGCGGAGTACTTTTGCTCAGTTAATGAATTACACCAGGGACTCGAGCATTCGCATTCTAACTGCGAAATATTTTGCTCTGCTTGTTATTAACACAGCCTAGGTTGAAGAAAATGTAGTCAAAGTTTTTGTAGTTACTCCTGAGATGAGCGCTTGCTTTTAAAATTGGTTAGATAAATAGAAACACCCCATGATACAAGTTCAGCCTGAAAATCGGAAGTAATTACCTGAACTCGTATTCAGGAATTCCTAGCCAGCGTATGTGGGTTAGCAAAGTTAAGCTTTTAACAGCGGTTTGATGTAGTTTTTGCTCTTCAGTTCCTTATAAACCTCAGAACCTGTACAGGCTGATTGAACATCATCAAAAGTCGTCTGGATTCCGAACGTATAACCTTTTATAGTTCTCTTGAAGTCGTCTTAATGAAGTTTTCTATATCGTTGTTTGGTTCATCGTGTGTTGGAAGTAACTAATGGCCTTCATACATTAAGTAAATGAGCTTGGTGCAACTGGAGACATTACAATGGATAAAGTTTAATGAGCTTTTGCTCAGAGGCCTCTGTGATCCAGCGGGGAGGCTGTGTGTCTTGGCTTAATCACTTCAAAAATGATAAACACTCTAATGCATTTACTTTCTACGCCACCAGTCAGATGTGGATCCTACAGCGGCGCACTTGCTCTCTAGTCCCATGAGAACAATGTGGATCTTGCACTCTAAACTTGGTAAAACTGGAACAGAAACTTTGATTTACTCAAATCTCTTTAGCTTGACAACATGGATGTACTTTAGTGTTGGATTTCTCTATTTATATCTCCATTATAAAGCGCCTCATTGTTCAACAGACTGTGACCTTGAGTCAAGAGGAGGCGAGTACAGCTGGCTTTTCAAAGGTGTTTAAACCCATCACGTCAAATTACCACAAAAGTACACTGTACGGTAGTGAAAGGTTTTGCGTTAGAGAAAAGGGTTGTCGATTCATATAACCTCATTTTAACATGATCTATTGATTTTATAGCTGTAAAATCGAAGCACCTCTGTAGTTCCCATGCATATGATGGTGGTAGCTCAGCATGCCAAGGTATTGAAAGGTTAAGGGTTCACGTCTCAGACCTGCCATTCTGCCGTCCTAAACGGCGTGCTTAATCCTGAACTGCCTGCACTGGTAAGTCACTCGTATGTTTATTATGAAGATCACATTTGTATGTAAATCCTCAGCTAAGTCTTTGAATCGTGTTGCTGGGTTTTGTCCCAGACTCGGTGAGACTCCGTTCATTCATTTTCATACCCGCTTTAATCCAATTCAGGGTTGCGGGGAGACGGGGCCTAATTGGTAGCACAAGGTGCAAGGGATGAACTGACCCCAATACACAGTACACACATGGCAGAGCTTTTTTATAGGTTTGTGGCTACTGTCAGGGGTAGATGGAATAGAAAAAATGTACAATACATCACATATAATGTAGGTGGAAGTATTTTTGTCAGGATAAGACGTAGACAGAATCCAGTGTTCTAATCATTGCTCTGAACCCATCTCTCGTCACTGTGTTCATGATGTCACTGCACCGCTTGCTTTTTCTGTCGTATGCCTCAAGAAAATGACTCTGCAAGCAACATCTGAGCCATTGGCTTCACTGTTTCACTTGGTTAACGCATTGAATCTGATGACCCTAATCGCATACACTCTTGGTATTCCAGCAGTGGTTTCTGCCGAGGTGATGGAGTAAGTTGTTGTGTTACCAGCATCAGCTTGACAATCTTTAAAATATATAGGTTTTTGGTCTGGATTGGATATTTTAAAAGTTCTTGTTTTGCATCTCCAGTCTCACTTTCTTTATCCTCCATCTCTGTTTTCTGTTCTTTAATCCATCATAGTGACGGATTCTCCCCCAGCTGTTGGAAGACCCTTATGCTATCTCGCTAGCCAGTGAGCTGTACTCACCATGCCATTAGTACCCAGTAACCATATCGCTTTTATTGGCGAACCATATTATATTGAAGCGTTATAGCTGTTGTTTCTTCTATGCTAAGGTATGGAGGTATATGCAAAATTCACACCATATGGGTACCAGATGAACCAGAACTTACCGAATGCATGTGTTCAAAATGTGGGAGAACATGCAAACTCCACGCAGGCCAAGTCTGGATCTCTGGAGCTGCAACATCGGTAACTACTGTGCATATACTATACATATACTGCTATATATAAAGAAGATCCCATTCTTAATAGTGACAAAGGCAATTTGAGCACTCTCTAGTTCCAGGTTTTGGAAAAATCTCTGTATTTTAGAAGGATTCATGGAAGAACTTGTGTAACTGTAGATGTGGGTGTGCTGGTTATCCTTCAAACGCTAAAGGTAAGTCAGTTTGAGAGAGAGGCTGCCTCATTTCTTTTGGATTGGGTCCAAGTGCGTGTTTATCAGCACTTATCAGCACTTCAGCTATTTTAGGTTGTTTGAGGCGGCTGCTTTTTCTTCTTAAAAATCTGTTTTT
Source organism: Ancistrus triradiatus (assembly GCA_025084515.1). Lineage (NCBI taxonomy): Eukaryota > Metazoa > Chordata > Actinopteri > Siluriformes > Loricariidae > Ancistrus > Ancistrus triradiatus. The sequence goes on along the minus strand of JAJAGP010000051.1, from coordinate 370,335 downwards.
GATTGCTTTTGATGCTCTTTAGAAAGCACAGTGTGGCAGCGAAGCTGAAATACCAGCCCAGCCAATAACATGTTGGCTAGGTGGTGGAGCTCTGGCCGAGGAATGTGTACATTTGTGTGTTCCTGTCCGTGCCCTTTATACACCACCACCACTGGTGGAGCCTTCGTATGGTGCTTTCCATCCTGCTTTGTGCTCGTGACTGAATCACTTTCGCTCCAGCCCTCGGCGGTTGCTTTTTTACATGACATTTAAACGAGCACTTCTCCTGAAGCTGGTGGCGCATGCCTTGCCCTCATTCTCATGCTCCTTTCATGGAGCCCTCTTGGCATCTGACTTGTCAGGCGAGATACACGTCTTCTTTTGAGGAACAAGACGTTCAGGCCTGTGGATACCCTACATCCACTGCCATCTACAGCTAATGCCTTAGGGAACAGACACATCTGTACTGTATAGGCGGTTTGAGGGGAAGGAATGGAAAATGCAGCAGATCTGGCTTTGGGTTAGGATACAGTAACCTACGATGGCATTTTGGTGCGTCAAGTATAGACCAAGGAACAAACCTGGAATTGCCTAGATAAAAAAAGAAAAAAGAAACTCATGAACATGTAGTGGGTCAGTAGTACAGATTTTTCTTTTGAAATGTTGCAAGGAAAAGTGAAAAAGTATTTCGTTACGGAAAGAATGACGTGCATATACTTGTGACCACTGCTTATCATCTGCTGGTCACCTGTGGAGGACTCGGTCCATGTCATATGTGGTCTGTTTTAATACTTGTGATATACATCTGTCTTAGACCTTGATGTCTGTTTTCCTAACTGCCCCAGTCGAGCTGTCGGTGAATGTGACGCTGTGCATGTCTTTTTTCAGCAGCTTAGACTACCAAGATTGACTGGATAGTTTAGAAGTAGCTGAATTGTCCTGACAGTGACTGTGCTGTCAAACCCAATTTCAGTCTTGAGTCTCATCTCATAAATACACGTCTCTGTCTTTTTTCTCTCTTCTTCTCCATCTTGCTCTAACCGAGACGTACTGTACAGTGACGTGGATGACATGGCGAGGCTTGTGCACTGTGTGCATGTCAGTTTCAAAAGATCAGTGTCCTCTTACTGTGTTTGTGTGTGTTTATAACCTTGGATGAAACGACCCATCGGATGCCCTTGACTGGAGCTGAGTGTATGTGATTGTGCATTAAAAGGCGTTAGGGTATGCACTGCCCCGTTCCCATCGCAGCCAGAAAAGGACATGTATCCTAATTTGCTGTTCTCCCGTCAGGCCAAAGTGGCGCCTATGAGCTTCTGATTAATGGTGTACGTACCCCAATTCAGTAATTCATGAATAATTCTTTGAGTATGAATAAGTGAGAAAACATATTCAGCTTTATTAATATATATGAACTTAGAAGGAGAACAAAGAGAAAAAGAGTGCAAACTAGAACTGCCTTATGAGTCTTTTTTTTCCCCTTCTTTCCTCAGATAACCTTAGTTCCTAGAACTGTTCCATCATCTTTTGGAAGATTGATTCATCACTGAACTGGTGACATTTTCTTTTTACTAGGGTTGGGTGAATGCAGATGAAATGTGACATGTGGAGTCATTAAAAATGCAGATGTGTCTGGGTCGTGCGGCGTCCCCGATGCGATGCCTCTGTCTGGCAGGCTTGAGTTTGACAAGGGTCTGCTCATGATGATGGCAGGTGGACGGGGGCTCCATCGTCAGAGATCTTTTGAGTTCAGCCTAGGACGACCATGGCTTGATCTAGAGTTTTTGGAAGTGTTGCTTCATTCAGTCTTGCTCATTCTGAGCTGACTACCAAAGCAGATGAATCCGCAGTAAGGCTACCTAATCGGTATGTACAGTACTGTGCAAAAATCTTAGGCCACCATTAAATTTAGTGTTTAGCAACAGTATATTGACCATATATGACATGAAAACAAAAGTCTCAAACTTGGATTTGTCTCTCCATAATACTCTCTTCCACTGATCTTCATTCCAATCTAGCATACCTTAGACTTTCTACCCTGTTCCCCTGCCATTACTGATCAAGCAGGGTCAACTTGGGATCCAGGTGAAGCTACCACATGCTGCTATTATATATGGTCATTATATAAGACCTAAGACTTTTGCACAGTACTGTAGGTCACGGTGCAACACGGACTGAGCTCTAAGATCAGCTGAAGTTAAGTTAACCTAGTTATGTGTTTACTGTTTCTGCCACCCTAATGCAGGTCATATGGGTTTATTAAATAGCTTTGCTGTGAATGAACCGAAATGGTGCACACATCAAAGAGAAAAGGTCAATTATTGTCTGTAGAACATCTACAGAGAAAGAGGAAAATTCACCACCGAATGGAAACTTTGCTGTCACAAAGACATATTTGTGTTTGGTCTTTGGAATTGTCTCAATATTAATGCTATACCAATTTAGTCATAAGAGAGATGAGCCGGAGCTGGAAAACCAGGTTGAAATGCACTGGTATAAGTGTGTACTGAGTACAGAGAAGCCTTTAATCTTTCTGCAGCTATATCGGGTCTCATTTTAATCATTGTCCTCATGCAATATTAATGCTGTGTTTATGAGCAGCGCAGATCAGTAATTAAATGAAAAAACTATATATTGCGGATCTTTGGCTGAATGGCACATTTACCCCAGTTCTCTCATTCAATTTCTTTCATTTTCTTATTTCTGGAGGAATAAGGCTGATCCGGGGCTGTCCTTTGTACACAGAGGAAAGAATGTTAGAATGGAAAATATTTCTTGACACTTAAATTCATACTCGTATAGAATTGTTTTTTGAGGAGAGAGAAACTCTAACTCGGTGTGTGCAAAGACGTGTTTTTCCAAACTCCAGGAGGTCTTTTGTGTCTCTTACTGAGGAGAGGCTTCTGTCTGGCCACCATAAAGCCCAAACTGGTGGAGTGCTGCGTGATGGTTGACCTCCTGGAAGTTTCTCCCATCTGCACACAAGATCTTTGGAGCTCAGCCAGAGTGATCAGTGGGTTCTTGGTCACCTCTCTTACCAAGGTCCTTCTCCCTTACTTATTTTGGTGGGGCGGCCAGCTTAATGAGTTGTAGTTCCAAACTTCTTCTATTTAAGAATCATGGAGACCAGTGAGGTCTTGGGAGCTTTCAGTGCAGCAGTTTTTTGTAGCCTCCAACCAGTTCTGTCTCTGAGCTCTACAGGTCTGGTTTCTGCTCTGGTATGCATTCTTAGCTGTGAGACCATATATAGACAGGTGTGTTTTTCCCAATAATGTCCAATTTTCCACAGGTGGACTCCAATGAAGGTGTAAAACATCTCAAAGATGATCAAGAGAAATGGGAGGCCAGCAGAGCTAAATTTCTCATTATGTGGTATTGAATGCAGATTGATGGGACGTCAAATGACAAACTCTCTCCTACGCCCCTGTACGACTTGAATATAGCTACCAGGTAGATAATAACAAGCAATGTTTTATGCTACTCCCACATACATGAACCTTACTCTTCTGTTATTTATACTCTGTGGGAGTGTTTGAATATTAATCAGCCTCTCAGTGAATAATTAAAGCTGGACCTAGACCTTGGCTGATTATAATTCTGTGCCTTCCAGACCTATTTTCTAGGCTACAGTTATTTATGAGTGTGACTTTGTCAGCAATGTTGAACATTTAAATCAAATCAAGGCGGCGCCTGATTTCTCCAGTCAAGTCACACCGGCTGCACCCTAGAGACGGCCAAAACAATATTCGTAAAAGTCTGATCAATGCGTATTTGCGCCGCGTGCCGGATTAGACCATATGGTTTTCTCGGTAATAGGCCTCCCATGGTAAATCAATGGAAGGTATTGCTTGTGTTTTTGTACTACTGCAGATATTGCACTGCTACACCAAGGAATTGGGCTCATCTCTGGAGCTGGGTGGCATCTGGCCATTAGCTATTGTGTGTTGCGTTGGGGACAGAATACACAAAGAGTTCACCCAGACGGAAAGCGCCAAATAGAGAGAAGGGAGGGTGTCGGGGTTTAAGAATGCTCATGGCAGGCCACGGAATCCAATATAGAAGCCACGGAAGAATAGTGTGCAGGCTTGTGTGTGTCTCTTCACCCACACTCTCTGTACGTTGCTGGTATTATTTGGCTGCGTTGTACATTAGTAACCCGCTGAACAGGTAGAGATCGTTTGTCTTTGGAAGCTGAGGGAACAGATGAGCAAGCTTGAGGTCTTTTCCCTGTCGTATACAGTGAGCATTGTTTCTTAATCTAAAATAAATAGCACGCGAGGCCATTTGCTCCGCTCGCCTCCTTCATTAAGCATACCGCACGTATGCTGATACTGAAGGCAGAATTCTGCTTCACTAGTAATGACTTTGCTCTTCCTTCTCTTGAAGGATTTCCTTGCATGTCAATTGCATAAACTCAGAAATGGCAGAAAGTGCCAGAATGCCACGTTGGATGTTTTATTTTTTCCTTGTTTTGTATCAATACTGATTAGTAGGATCTGCCATCACTTTCCTGTTTTGGCAAGCTTTGTGATCAGAGTATTAACACCTGTCGCACTTTTTGTCGTGCCAGCAGTTCCTTGCATTGTCTTCAGTCTAGTACCTTCTAATGAGTTCTGAGGAATTCTTTGTGTCATCATTGTTGTGCTTTTGATGCGTATGCTGGTTTTCTCATGTCAGTATTTCCTCAGCCTGTGTTCCTGGCTGGTGGTCTGTGGCCCCTAAGGCAGGCATTTGAGCAGACGCTTCAGGTAGCTCTCTGAGCCTGAGGCTCAGTCCTTGGAGCGTTGTTTTTCCTTCTGGGTTTTCCTGTTCTCTCTGAGATTTTTCGTGTTGTCTTTAATTATTACTTTGCCGTTCGGCGTTGATACAAGCTTCTCAGTATCCCATTTTAGTTTGGAGTTCTTGCTCCCTTTGGCTCCATCTTATCCCTTGTGCTAAGGTCCCTAGAACTCAGCCTTGAGTTAGAATTTGAAGTATACACAGTGCATTTGCTGCCATGTGTCAGGATGATGTGTGCTGGTGAGCCACATCATTCCTCATAGCTCTCCTCTGACCCTTTGTCCTTTCCACAGCAGGCTGATCCATTACATACCCCGGTATTAATACGCCCCTTTTTGATCACTTCCTTGTCTGGTCTCTGCACACCTCCTCATGTGTCTTTGTTAGCATTAGCCATTAGCCTCGCTGTGTGTATTAGTGTTGCACATTAGCTCATTGTCTGTTTGTACTAGTGTATTGTCTGTTTGGTTTAGCACCTGGTTGTTTGTATTAGCACAAGTTCACTAAGATCTTGTAGCAACCCCAGTGGGACAACTACAAAGGTGTAAAAGGCTGTAACTACGGTACTGTGGACACACTCCATGTCTTCTCAATTCTGGAGTGTAGCCTACAGCTTTGCATTAACTCTAGAACCCCGACCACAGTCCCATGGAGCATTTCTGGCGGCTCAAACCCGGCACCTCACACCTTCTCGGTGTGGCGGAGATGATTGGAAGGAAAATGCACAAGATCTAGTGCAGCAGGTTGCATTTAGATGAGCGCTCTTAACGACCATTTCTGAGCTGATCATGAGCTAACTCTGTTTGATCTATCAAAGCCTCGCGTAGCCATGGGAGCTACACAACCCAATTCAGTTCATTACCTCCGACGAAGGTCTTTTAGCTGCTGTGTGCGCCGAGACTGCCTTCATCAAATGAGAGCCGGGATTAAGCATGGAGATGAGGGAGCAGGAAAAACGTTTCTCAAGCACTTCAGAGGTCATACCCGCCTGAAATTGGGGCATTTTCTTCTCCGCGTCCCTCTGATCTGATATTATGGAGGTGCTGTTGGATTGTCGTCCAGAGTAATGTTTCTGGGATGAATGGGGGAAAAGGAGCTTCAGGGTTCACTGAGCTTCAGCCAGAAATCGTTTTTTCTTTTTTTTCCGCACCGAGCGTGAGAGACAAAGCCAAAACAAACAGCACCAGTTCCAGTCGCTTTGAAGGTCGTTCTGATAAACGTTTGAACATCTGTATTTAGCTGATGTTAATGAAGTGTAGATTTGTGCACAGTTTAACACTATAGGTGTTAGCAGTGGAGGTTTTACAGTCTGTATTTGTGTTAATACGATCACAATTAAAAACCCACAGCATGCCTGCGATGGGGCAGTCGTTAGCCGCGGATGCCAGGGCGCATGAGAATGAGTGACACAAACAAGAATTCTTTTTTCCCTTTAATGATCCTTTTTAATATTGCCTGCTGAGATGCAAATGATGGTAAGGCGCTAATGAAATAATTGAGACTGATGCCTGTGATGGGAAGCCTAACGGCAAGCGCTCGCAGATCCAAGTCCTCCGGGTGGCATGCTGCTTCGCTCTGTCTGCCTCTTCTCTGGGATTTGTGTGTGATCTCTCTGTGTGTGTATGTGTGTGTGTGGATGACACCCTCCTTCGCACTCCTTTAGTTATTGAATTATACACAACCATTTATAGCGCTGGACTCTGTGTATTATTATAATTCCATAAGCACTCGTAATCAAGTCGCATGTGTGTCTGGGAGCCGATGTCAAATGTCAGTTTATGAGCAACACCTACTCAGCTCTTCCTAATTTGCTGTCATACCCTAAAAATCCAATTCGGTTTATTTCAATTTCACTTGTACATAACGAACGTTGTCACCGAGCGCCGTTAGCAGGTCTAGACTGCTAATGAGCGTCAGGGAGAAAGGTGGCATGAGGACAAAGAGCCAATTGTGAGTAAATGTAGCGCATGCAGTTAATTAAATGCTGATATTTATAACCAGCTAGTTTACCTTATTAATCTCAGCATCGCCTACTCTGTTAGGGATATGGAACCAGGCCTTTTCACTTTGAACTTTTAATTACTGGGTTCTGATGATTTGCTCTGGTATACAGTACTGTGCAAAAGTCTTAGGCCACTGTTAGTTGTTCTAGCGAATGTATAATGACCATATATAACACGTCAGTGGACCCAAAAATTTCAAACTTGGATTCATCACTCCATGGTCCATTTTTTTAACCTCTTTGCTGTCATATCAATATGGACCAACATCTCTGAGGAATTTTTCCAGCACCCTGCTGAACCTTGCCATGAAGAATAGAGGCAGTTCTGAAGGCAAGTTGTAGCTAATAAAGTGTTCAGTGAATGTAGCATTGCAGGGATGTTGTATTGTAATTGTATGAATGATGGGGCATATGGATACATGCATATATATTTAAATATACATATACAGACAGTGTGCTATTAATCGTCCTGGTAATACAAATAAAAAAATCACAAAATACATATATTGCACACTGGGGGGTAAAACGAACTGCCACAGAAAAATAGACAACAATAAGGCCTGGTTTTGTCATATATTGCGTGTTTTTTTTTCCTTCAGCCCTCGTTCAGTACAACCATCATTATGCATATTCACACTTCTGCATATTCAGTTTTGCACCTCTGAGGAAAAATGAACTTCTATTCTAAGACGAGTGATAATTCACCCTCCGCTGCTTGCGTTATTATTTATAAGATTCAATCCTATAACAATACGAGGGCATAATGACAACAAATTCCAACGTTTTCTTGTGCTGTTTGTGTTAATTTGCTTGAAGATGAATCCTTGATTTTATTATTCATGCATAATTTGGTCTTCAGAAGTAAACAAAGTCATTTTTTAAAAAGTTTAGCGATATTTTTTTGATCTACAGCCCCAAATCAGAAAAAGTTGGGAGAGTGACGTGTGTCTTGCATGTACTTTGACCTTCATTTCAGTGCAGACCTTATGAACCCAATATATTCCATGTTTTGTGTGGAGATGTTCCACCATTTAACATGGTTCACATTTTTTTACATACACCACTCAAACTTCTAGTTTAGATAAAGAAAATATTAGCATTGAAGACGCCCTGCTTCCAATCGTAACCGCATTAAGCATGTCCATGTCGTTTGATGGACGCTCATGATCTTCATGCCTTTGGAAGCACGTGGTGTGACATTGCTGGACTTTTGGCACCACATTTTTAACAGGGCTTAAATGGGGATGTGTGGTGCGGCGTTCATGTAGAAGATGATGGTGTTGATGAATGTTGATGAAAAGCTTCTCCATGCTGTGACATCAGCTGTGTGTGATGTCTGGACACTTGGCAAACACACCCTTCACCATCTGGAGTTGAGCTGCCGAGCCAGTCATGGCAAAACTCTGATTTCTTGAGGTGTTAAAGACCCATCAGGCGTCCATATATATACGTCGCATGTGCCGTCTGTAGAGGCGTTTTCACAAGTGCCATCTGCAACAGACTTTGGAGTAGAAGACACCAATTTGTGCTTGTAGTACGAAATCGTAATGGGGACCCTTACAGAACCACAGTGTGCACTAGGTATACAGTTTCTGTATTAGTCCATCTGTTTCTCTACATACCTGTAGTCCACTTTACTCTGTTCTCTAATGGTCAGAACCCCCACAGATCACTCATGTGGTGGTGGTGTTGTGGTGGCAGTGCTGCTGGAGTATTAACACTTCCCTCACTGACCACATTGTTAGAGACAGTCACCTGATTGATAGACGTAAAGCCAGTGACAGTAGCTCATCTGTTGATGCACAGTTTGTGTTAGTCATCCTGTAATCGTTCATCAGTGCTGACAAGATGCTGGTGGCTTTACATTTTTGGTTGGTGGACCATTTTTATGAACTGGCTCCCTTCCAGTCACTTTCACCTTTTCCCCGATGAATTCTGAGATCGACTACTTTTGTCCAGGCTTAGCAGAGTCTCTCTCTTTTTTCTTTCTCACAATATGCTTACTCTACATAATACCAAATAAACTCCAAAGATAAGGCAAGAAGACTGTGGCATTCAAATAATAGTGTTTATGCAATTACGTGTATTTTAGTCAGTCATTTCTACTTGGCTGCCACCATTATGTTATTCTTTTTTCGCCATTATATTATTTTTTTAAATAACGCCTACTATGTAACTCCTAAAAAAGTGAGCTTTTGTGCATGACACAAAACCGAAACCGTATTCAATCCTTCATCATTCAGCAGACTTGTCACATTCGGACTGATCATCAAGTTTGACTGTGATGTTTGTACAATATACTTTCCCTAAGCCGAACATGCATTAATGAGCTCCCTAATTGATTTAATGAAGTCCAAATGTCACTCATTACTGTGTTTTCAGAGCAAGGGAGGGGATGGATGTCGGGCCATCAGTGATGCGTAATGGTATACAGTAGATGTTAGTCGAGATTGACTTGGTACGCAGTCGTTTCGGTGCTTCTGCAAATTGGCTTGGCTTAACGATAACAAGGTCATTAGTACTGGAAATGAAGCATTAAAAGAGCCTCTTTCACAGCCCAACACATTTCGTAGATCACAAGGACTGCTGGAGAAAAGCAAGACCTCCTAAAGACTTCATGAGTGGAGAAATGAGCAAGTGTGGGCTATATAACTCTTCTTCAGTGTACTGTTTTAATTAGCCATGCATATTAAAATATGACATATGTGAATTCAATAGTGGAATGCACCACATTGAAAAGGGTCAGCCAGTTGCATCGGTCTCTAAAGTACCACTATAGCGTCACCTGTGAAATTTCTTAGTAAGCTTTTAACACAGATTCTGGTAGCTAGCACCTAGTTGGAGATAATGGTCATGTTTTTGCAACACACTGAATAGAAACAAGCATAATACCACTCTACAGTCGTATGAAAAAGTTTGGGCACCCCTGATAATTTTCATGATTTTAGTTTATAAATCATTGGTTGTTCAGATCAGCAACTTGAGTTAAATATATCATATAGCAGATGAACACAGTGATATTTGAGAAGTGAAATGAAGTATTTTTATAGGATTTACAGAAAGTGTGCAGTAATTATTCAAACTAAATTAGGCAGGTGCATAAATTTGGGCACCCCAACAGAAAAAAATGACATCAATATTTAGTAGATCCTCCTTTTGTAGAAATAACAGCCGCTAAACGCTTCCTACAGCTTCCAGTCTGGATTCTGGTTGAAGGTGCTTTGGACCATTCTTCTTTAGAAACATCTCCAGTTCAGTCAGGTTTGATGGTTTCCGAGCATGGACAGCTCACATTTGTCTAGGGACTGAGATGGCCATTCCAGAATGTTGTACTGGTTCCTCTGCATGAATGCCTTAGTAGATTTTGAGCAGGGTTTTGGGTCGTTGGCCTCGGTGCAACTTTGTCACTGATTCTTGAACATTGTTCTCAAGAATCTGGAGATATTAACTGGAATATGCGATCCTCAACTTTAACAAGATTCCTAGTACCTGCACTGGCCACACAGTCCCGCAGCCTGATGGAACCGCTACCAAATTTTACTGTGGGTAGCAAATGTTTGTCTTGGGATGTGTGCCGCTCCTTGTTATGTCCAAATAACTCAATTTTAGTTTCATCAGTACACAGCACTTTATTCCAAAATGAAGCTGGATTGTCCAAATGTGCTGTAGCACACCTCAAGTGACTGTGGCGTGTCTGCAGAAAAGGCTTCTTCTGCATTACTCTCCCATACAGCCTCTCCTTGTGCAAAGTGTGCTGTATAGTTGAACGATGATTAGTGACACCATCTGCAGCAAGATGAGGTTGTAGGTCTTTGAAGGTGGTCTGTGGCTTGACTATGACTGTTCTCACCATCCTTCGCCTCTGCCTATCTGAGATTCTTCTTGGTCTGCCACTTCGGGAGTTCCTTAACTAGAACTGTGTCTGTGGTCTTCCATTGCGTCACTATGTTCCTCACAGTGGAAACTGACAGCTGAAATCTCTGAGAGAGCTTTTCCCTTTCCCTGAACCATGATGTTGAACAGCCTTTGTTTTCAGGCCATTTGAGAGTTGTTTTGAGGCTCCCATGTTGCCACTCTTCAGAGAAGATACAAAGAGGAGAAAAACTTCCAATTGGCCACCTTAACACTTTCTCATAGTTGGATTCACTTGTGTATGTAGATCAAGGGTCAATGAGCTTACAAAACAAATTTTGTGTTCTCATAATTAGTGCTAAAGGTATTCAAATGACAAGGGTGCCCAAATTTATGCACCTGCCTAATTTAGTTTGAATAATTACTGCACACTTTCTGTAAACCTATAAACTTAATTTCACTTCTCAAATATCACGGTGTTCATCTGCTATATGATATATTTACCTGAAATTGCTGAGCTGGACAACCAATGATTTATAAAGAAAAATCATGAAAATTATCAGGGGTGCCCAAAATTTTTCATACGACTGTATGTTCCCCATGTTCAAAGACAAGGTGCAAGTATATGGTGCTAGCAGAGAACGTCTAGCCAGTGATTTGATTATATGAAATACCAAACACACATTTATTCATTTCTTTGGTTCACATATAAGTTATCTTGGATATGAGTATCCGCTGGAGTAATTGGTTTCCACATGACTGGATAGCGCCGTCTTGTGCTGTCTGTACCATGTCCAATGTTCCTTATTTTCTTTCAGTCCCATTAACACTTCCGTTTTTAGCAGTTTGTTGCTTGCACACTTTTTTTGCCTTTAACACAGCTCACAAATTTTGAATTATTTGCATTATGTGCACTTTCCTCCTCAGACCCGATGGACTGATTTTTCAATCAGACACGTATTGTAAAATGTGAAAGGAGTGTGATCACAACCTCATATGCCTGACTGGCTGTGTAGCATTTATTTTGGCTCCCAAAATTATTTTTGCGTAATGACAGAAGGAAATGGTTTTGATGGTAAAAGACATTGCTTTTTCGGGCCGTAGCTGGTCCTGATGATGTGTAGGTGGAAGGAAACAGACACGGCTGCCCAGACTAGTTAAAGCTGAAGTTTCTCTGAAAACTTTTGGAGATCATTGTAGAATTATGGTGAAAATTTCCCCGTATGCCCCACAGAAGAATATGCTACCTCGCCCCGTTACATTCGGAGTGATTTGCCCACAACCCAGTGAACTGAACCCGAGGCTATAAAACGCAGGTTTTCTATTAATGCTAAAATTATACATTCTTTTAAAATTGTGCTATTGAATTCTGCCGGAAATGAGATTTGTCTTTTTAGACGTGTGCCTTTTCCTTTCAGACCTGGAAATCACTTTGTTCTCTCTCATTTAAATGCAGGCTAATTGATTTAAATGTATTTAGTTAGACCGTGACGAGTCAAATTATTCTAATTAAGCTGGGGAAATTCATATTCAAATAAAGGTGTTTAGCATGTGTTGACCCAAGAGTGGCTGCTCAAGTGGATTTAGTTCTGGGTGACGTCTGCTGAACGACAGCTGATGCTGGAAAAATCCATTAAATTAGCTTTATGGTAAAAAAGAAAGACTGCTCTATTATAATCTATTAACTTTATGTACAATGATAAGCCAAAACATGACTGTCTGGTCTGTAACAATGTTTATGCAGGTGGCACTCTGGACTCTGGAGAACATTGGACAGGGCATCACACAGCTTCCACTGGCTTGTCTTCTTCCCACAGTGCTAGATGAAGGTCATAGAGTGGATCATGAGCCACTGATGCCTCGGAGTTGCTTATAATGGTGAAAGACACACAGCAAATCTCCATCAGCCTGAGTGATGAGAGAGTGTGAGGGGTCCATACCCTTTGCCCCCAGCTTAGTGCTTTGATTTGTAGCCGTGTGAGGTACAACGCTAGGATCCGTCCCGGCTTGCCCAAAGATAATGGGGAGTAAATGGCTCAGGAGCATGGAATAGACTACTCCTCTGTTTGAAAGTGTGCTTTGGTGGGGCTCTGAATGGAAAGCATTTATTATGGGCGTGTGGCTGCTTGGCGTTTTGTAATTCAGGTCAAATAAGTATTTGTATATATAGTTGAGGTGCTATGTAGTTTAAGTACTATATTCTAATAATGGCTTTGAACAATGGAACCATTCAAAAGACCTCCCATTTAGACATTTAGTAGCCTTTGGTCAATAATGGCTTAGAAACAGGGTTAGGTTTGAGGAATATGAAGTTCTGCACTGAAACGACAAAGCTTCTACAGCTATGTAATGGCAGCCTGTGATCACCAATTAGCATTATGCAAAATGGGTGCCAATTATGATGCACTTCCCTCAAACGACATCCCTCGTCCCTCCATCACATCGCTGCTCTCCTTTCCAGGCAGCTGAAGGTGATAATCAACATTTTCCATGCCAATGATGCATATAGGATTGTAGTTCAAGCCACTACAGATATCTGAAGCTTCTTGCTGTGAATCCAAGTGTTAAGGTCAAACGTATGGCTAAGAAGTAGGACTAGTACTGAGCTTTTTCTAGTTAGCATAGTTTCTAATATACCAGTGACAACTTTAATAGAGGCTTAATATTGCACTCCTGGACCAAAAAACTAAAATGGTCCAAGTAGTAAGCTTTTAATGATCCTAACAACAAATCATTGGTCATAAAATTAGCAAGAACTAAGAAAATGCACTCCTGAGACCATCTGATCCTCGCACATCATTCTGTTTCTTTCCTGTTTGGTACTAATAATAATATTAAGATTGGCCTTAGTGATAAAGGACGACTTGGATTTGAAGCCAGATGGAATCAACACGATTGCAAAGAACGGAAAAAGAAGAGATTGCTTTGTAAGATGAAGGATGTAATACATTCAAAGACGCAAATGAAGACGAGAAACAATTTATTGCCGACACCGCGGATTTGCCAAACTGTATAAAGCAGTGAGGTAAAACCTATAAAAAGAACGCATCACTGAATGAGAAATCCAATGATTTTTTTTTTGCTGTCTTGACAAGCTGTGACATCTGGTATTAACACAGTCATGGGTGAAATATGCAAGAGAAAAAATAGAATATGTCGGAGCTAGTCAGGATTTGGTCATGAGGAATAAAATTTGTCTTTGCACCGACAGCCGTGAACCCCACCCCCCGGAATCACCTCCCCCATTTTCATTACCCAACAAATGTAGGAGATTTGCGTTCGGAAGAATGACAATAATGCAGCCAGATCAAAGCAGGAACGGAGGGAATGAGGTCCACTGGCGGGTCCGATCTCCCTTGGGTGCAGGTAGACGATTATGCTAATCTGGAAAAGGAGGCTGGAAATTTAAGTAGGTTATTAAACCAAGTGAGCACATGCATTGTGTGGAAAGAAAGCCATTTTTTAGTAAAGCAGCGATATGCACCTGGATGTAATTTGTATTAAGTGATTTGCTCTCTATTTTTCTCTGCATTTAATTAAGTTCATTTTATATATGCATTTAGTGAAACAACCGGCCTCTCCTGCTTCTTCCAGGCACTTTCTTTGTCTATATACATGTTCTGATTGCGTTTCCGATTTCGCACTGCTCCCGAGAGACACTTCGCCTCAGGTGAGCATTGCTCTCTCCTGATTTTTCATAAAACCTGATTTTCTTTCAGCGACTCTGCCGTTATGAGAACGATTTGTCTTTCGTAGCCTATAGCTGAAACATTTCCATAACTTTTTTTTTTGGTCTTTTGAATATAATTAACCATCACAGCACAATCAGCCTGCTGAGTAGAGGGAGAAAAACAGGCTGTTTGACTTTTATAGCGGGTTAAATCAAGTCAAATGGGCTTATGCATTGTATGTACGAGATAAAACGAGTCCTTGTTTAAATATAGGTTGCAAAGAAACCGGGTTTATTGGTACCTTTGACGTATTTAGGGACAGTAGATAACTTTCCTGAGTATTGCAGAGTATAGTTCACATAATCTGCTTCTCAGTTTTATCTGAGGACTTTATCTCTTGAGCTCTTTTCTTTTCCTCTTTCCCAAATGCATCTCACATATGCCTGTGTACTGGCAACCCTTCTCTGTGCCCTCAGGCTAGCAATATAGTGTCTCTGTAAATGTTTATATAGCACATATTACACCCCAAACCTGGGTAATAATCTTGTTATTGGTAATGACAAGGCTTTGTGTTTTCACACATACAACCCTAACATGGTAATTTCCCAGATTACAGCCTTTCACACCTGAAAGACCCATTACACACGAATGTAACACAACAAATCCGGCTCTCTCTCACACAGACACGCACACACCCGTTTGTTTTGCTATTCTTGTGAGGACTTTTCATTGACTTGAACTACAATGAAGCATTACTGCAGCTAATTAGTGCAACACCTAGTGGTGATGACCAACAAATCGGTCCTCACAAGTGAAGACTCCAGGTTTTCCTGGCATTGCAATGACATTTGGCAGTAACCACGAAAGGCTGAGTGTTTGAAGAGATGGGCAGAGGATCTCCAGTTTATCAAGGAATGCATGAGAAAATGATTGAAACGTTTAAAAATGCTACTCAAAGAACGTATTTTGGTCCCAACTTTTTCTGATTTGACTTATTTTGCATTGTCTCGTTCAAAAATACATGGACGTCCCTGGAAAACACGCCTTGAAGGCAGCATATGTTGCTCTGAAATCTGTGTACTCTATTAATGCTGCATCACAGAAGCGTAAATGACCTTTACCTGACCCCATACCATGACAGAGTCTGTCTTTTGGACCTCTTGATAACACCCAATACTCCTCCATGTTCAAGTTGTTGGAAAACCTTGAGATTTTTTTTCTGTCATTATCCGTCTGCAGTATGAATCCTTCTCCACAAAGGTCCAAACAAGCCTATTCACTAGTGGTCTTAGACTTTTCTCCTCCAATGTAGGTTCTAATTATTACCACTGACCTTTGGTAACACAATTTACAGGTACTTTGTATGTATTGAGACTGTAATCGGGTCCAGTATAACACTCTAGTAAGGTCTCATTGAGTTGGTTCACTTATCGGTTCGACTTGGTAATGAATTGGAAAGTGTACGATGTACAGGCTTGGCACCTTCGACTCCGTACCAGTACCCCCTATTAACCCCTATTTTGTGAATTTCTGAGAAAAACTATACAAGGGATTGTGTTACACTGTGACTCTGTGGATGGTGATTCAGGTCTTGACGGAGACTTTGCTAAGCCTCAGCCAGGGACCATCTGTTCCTCGCTTAGGCACAGTGTCACGGCTCCCTACCTGCTTGATAGAGCTCTCACACACACACACACACACACACACACACACACACACACACACACACAAAGGTGGCACCTTTTTGCCTAATCTGAAAGAGCCCATATGTCCCATCTAGGCTGATCTCTCAAAACTATCACCAACTGTGTCCATCACCATTTGGATGGCCTGCTGTCACAGACACCTCTCTCTCTCTCTCTCTCTCTCTCTCTCTCTCTCTCTCTCACACACACACACACACACACACACACACACTACATTTGGTAGCCTGAATGAAAAGACCTGCTGTAACTCACCCCAAGGCTCCTCTAGATGCTTCTGAACAGCAGGATGGAGATATTTTGAGAGCTTCCTCAGATACAGAGGGTATAATAGCTTTGAGACGACAAAAGGTAGAAGACGTTCAGTACTAATGCTGATCCATTAGCACATGCACAGTAGGCCCTGTTTACACTTGGCCTTTTATGCATCTTGTTTCTGGATGATGTCTGTAGCAGTTTTAACCACTTTCATTTGCACTCCAGCCCGTCAGGCTGAAATCAGACTGTTGTATCTCCCATGACATGTATATCAGTCCATAAACACTGGACCACCTGCTTCCTGTGTAGTTTTTGGTGTTTATTTGTGAAAAGAAATGTCGTGTCAAGCTTCACCATTTTACATAAGATCTAAAAAAGTAGTTCAACAGGACTAATACAGCAGAGATGATGACTGGAGCTGGAACTATGCCACTATCGTGCATGTGATTTGGTCATGAAATAAACAAGCAAAGGGACTTGTTTACTGGTGGATTATTTGTAGGGGTTTTGGAGATGATAGAATGCAGATTGAAGTGTGTAAATGAATTCACTCTCGCCCGTGTGGATATTTGGATAAAATCCTTAAACACTGGGGTAGTTAGAGGTTGGGTTAAGAGTCACAGAATATTCACTGCGCTGTCGGTGCCAAGTGAAATGGGCACACAGATGGGCCGATACGGTATTACTTGGCTCATATGAACAAAGCACTTTGCTGACTTTTGACCTATGGATTGGAAATGGATCTGCGTTGCACCCAAAGGACATATTTCGTCAATGCCATTCTTCAGCGAAGACAAAACTGCAAAAGCTAATCAATGCCGTTCCATCCAACCTAAGCACGCGCTCCTACCACTGGTACACAGCGAGATTCCGAGGAGAAGATCCAGATGTTTGGCGTTGGTGAAAATGGAACAGAATTGACTAACCCTGCAGCGAAACATGTTTTAATTCTGCTTTGCTAATGAACTTGGTAATTAAATCAAATTAAGGCCCCATTAGCCAAGTGATTTTTCACACTGATAATGTGCATCCTTTCGCAAAAACTTGGGCTTCCTAGCATTAGATAAGCTTAAACAGAGACAAATGAGCGCAATTAATTGTGTACTCAAGTCCCTGTGCTGATGACAAACAGTCTGCGATGACAACGTAAACAACTTCTGCTGGTTACGGATAACCTGGTGCTGTATAAATTCAAACCATTGCATGATGTCAGTCAGGTTAAATTGATGTCAACCCTATACTTTAGTAGCCTATGCGGTTACCACAGTTTGCAGTGTTGGTTTTGTAACCAAGACATGACATTAGTTAACATGCTGGGTAAGTAAATCTCCCATATTCTTGCTCAATCCCATATTTTGGCACATTCCTTTAGAACTTACCAAAATTCTCCTGGATTAGCTATGGAGCTACAGACTAACCAGCTGCCTCAAGTTGTTTTGCCTCATTCCTTTAAGAAATGTGCTATATTTTTACAGTCACGTCATACAGTTGTATGAAAAAGTTTGGGCACCCCTGATAATTTTCATGATTTTTCTTTATAAATCATTGGTTGTCCAGCTCAGCAATTTCAGGTAAATATATCATATAGCAGATGAACACCGTGATATTTGAGAAGTGAAATTAAGTTTATAGGTTTTACAGAAAGTGTGCAGTAATTATTCAAACAAAATTAGGCAGGTGCATAAATTTGGGCACCCTTGTCATTTGAATACCTTTAGCACTAATTATTTGGAACAACAAAATTTTGTTTTGTAAGCTCATTGACCTTGATCTACATACACAAGTGAATCCAACTATGAGAAAGTGTTAAGGGCCAATTGGGAAGTTTTCTCCACTTTGCATCTCTCTGAGAAGAGTGGCAACATGGGAGCCTCAAACCAACTCTCAAATGGCCTGAAAACAAAGGTTGTTCAACATCACCCGTGGTTCAGGGAAAGGGGAAAAGCTCTCTCAGAGATTTCAGCTGTCAGTTTCCACTGTGAGGAACATCATAGTGAGGCAATGGAAGACCACAGGCACAGTTCTAGTGTTAAGGAACTCCCGAAGTGGCCAAACAGACCAAGAAAAATCTCAAAATAGGCAGAGGCGAAGGATGGTGAGAACAGTCATAGTCAAGCCCACAGACCACCTCCAAAGACCTACAACCTCATCTTGTGCATGGATGGTGTCACTGTTCATCGTTTAAACTATACAGCGCACTTTGCACAAGGAGAGGCTGTATGGGAGAGTAATGCAGAGAGAACCTTTTCTGCAGACACGCCCACAAACAGAGAGTCACTTGAGGTGTGCTACAGCACATTTGGACAATCCAGCTTCATTTTGGAAAATAAAGTGCTGTGTACTGATGAAACTAAAAATTGAGTTATTTGGACATAACAAGAACACAGCATCCCAAGACAAACACTTGCTACCCACAGTAAAATTTGGTGGCGGTTCCATCATGCTGTGGGACTGTGTGGCCAGTGCAGGTACTAGGAATCTTGTTAAAGTTGAGGGTTCGCATGGATTCCAGTTAATATCTCCAGATTCTTGAGAAACAATGTTCAGGAATCAGTGACACAAAGTTGCACCGAGGCCAACGACCCCAAACCCTGCTCAAAATCTACTAAGGCATTCATGCAGAGGAACCAGTACAACGTTTCTGGAATGGCCATCTCAGTCCCCAGACATGAATATTACTGAAAATGTGGGCTGTCCATGCTCGGAAACCATCAACCCTGACTGAAACTGGAGATGTTTTCTAAGAAGAATGGTCCAAAGCACCTTCAAACCAGAATCCAGACTGGAAGCTGTAGGAAGCGTTTAGTGGCTATTATTTCTACAAAAGGAGGATCTACTAAATATTGATGTAATGTTTTTCTGTTGGGGTGCCCAAATTTTATGCACCTGCCTAATTTTGTTTGAATAATTACTGCACACTTTCTGTAAAATCCTATAAACTTCATTTCACTTCTCAAATATCACTGTGTTCATCTGCTATATGATATATTTACCTCAAGTTGCTGATCTGAACAACCAATGATTTATAAACTAAAATCATGAAAATTATCAGGGGTGCCCAAACTTTTTCATACGACTGTACATTTAAGTAGAGACTACACAAAAAATTCTGTATTGATAACTGGAGATCTTGGACTCGTGCTACGGACGTAAGCCTAATCGAGACTCCACTCAGGCTTGTACACCGGAGACTCGAGTCAGACTTACATGAAAGGCTCACATCCAATAAGTACGACCTGTACGTACTGTGTGAGTCCTTGTTATGAATGCAATATGGAGTACATTATTGATTCTCTTCCATCACCCTATTTGCTCCATTAAGTACATTTATATATAAGCAACATTTTCTTCTGAATGCTTGCCATATTTACAGCAGGAGCATCTTTTGTCTGGATGTCCTCCACAGAGATACAAGTTGATGAATCTGCTCCAAACATAATAGATAAATGTGGCAGTGTGGCATGTTGCCTCGAGTCATTCTTCCACCCACGTAACACCATTCAAGTGCTCGAAATGGTGTGACGTTCTGCATGTTTTTTTTTTTGTTTGTTTTTTCAAAAGAATATGTTGACAGGCCATTTCTTTACCTTCTCATCACAGGCATTCATTCTGTTTCTGGCCTGGCTAATTGGCTGCATCTTTGTTTTGAACATTTTGTTGAGTTTTTCTCCCAGTGCTAATTTTATTGTTTTAAACCAAATGTTGATAACTATCCCATATTGCTCCTCATCAGCTGCTCAACCCACACCACTAGGAGGTTAGATGGAAGGGAAAGGGCTGCTGATCAGGTTATGAATTTGTATGAAACCCTGTTGTTACCCAGACTCGTTTTAATCAAGAGCGTTGATCCAGGCTCAAGTCTTAAAACACTGGGATTATCCCAGCTAGAAGTGACATGTTAATTATTCGTATAAAATCTTATTTCAAGTCCAACGTGTGAACCCGACCTTGTTCGGTCCGCAGTAAGTGTGACCCAGAATCTTCAGTATCTTGGTTGTTGTGCTTGGGGGAAACTTTTCCTAAGCCATTTGACTTTTAAATTTAATCTAGAACCCGTGGCCTAATTTAGCTGTGCACACAATTATACAGGAAATTTAAAAAATGTATCCGCGTGTGGGTTGTCCCTCATAAATAAAGGCGTCGCGAGGAAGTGATTAACTGGTTATCAGGGCCACACTGCTTCCTCCCCAGGTGAGTTGTGCAATAGATAAGTGTCAGGAGCTGATTTCATTTTTGCGCCCCACACACACACACACACACACACACACACCTGCATCCTGCTGTCAGAGGGACTATGAGCACTCGAAAATGCACACATCTGCTGAAGGGATAAAGAGGACAAAGACACACACACAGACATTTCTACACTTGTACCCAGACACACACCTAGACTAGCACACTACCTTCTGTCCTTCAGCTGTCACAGCCTTGCTGAAGTGTACACTCTTTGTATACATTTTCTTCTTCATTTACCTCAGAGTTTGCTGTAATGAACTATGGGTTGAGGGTTAGAGTCGCAGCACCACCAAGCTACCACTTTTGTGTTTATTAAAAAGGCCCTTAATGATCAGCTGCTTGGGATGTTTCATATTTCAAATCACATTCTATGAACTATGCAGTAATAATAATAACTGGTGGCTGGGTAAACACTTAGGGAGATAGATGGGTAGGAACATGAGTGTTTATATACCAACATGCATAATCCGTAGTTAGTTATGTAGTTTGAACAATGGCACGTACAAGTCTTTTGCTTCCATTGGTTTGTTTTGACGGGACGTGCAGATGGGTAAGACCATTCACTTTGGCCTGACCTACATTGTTCTATTAACACCTTGAGCCCTCTCACATGAATTTGCCAAAGTGCTCAAGTTATTTTTTGTGCTGCTGTCCCGACTTTACGTTTTAGGGAGTTTATTCTTGCCACTCGCCCTAGGCTTGCTCAGTTTGGGATTGGCGCTAGATATTAGAAGATAATCTAAAATTGTAACTCTGTTTTGAAACAATGCTCCATTTTAAAAAGCGCTATAGAAATAAATCTGACTTGAATTGACTATTACTTGGCCCGAGCGTTATTGTTGAACCCCGACAAATAAAGTGACAGATCACTTTTAAAAGGTATATTAAAGTTTTAATGTGTAACAGCATTTGCTGCTTTCAGTGTATTCTCTCAGTTTCCTCTACCTCGCTGCCCCTGACTTTAATACCACTGTTCTATACAGTGGGGTAAAGAAGTATTTAGTCAGCCACTGATTGTGCATGTTTGTGCAAGAAAGATGAGAGAGGTCTGTAATTTTCATCATAGCTACACTATGAGAGACAAAATGAGAAAAAAATCCAGGAAATCACATTGTAGGATGTTTAAAAAATTTAATTGTAAATCATGGTGGAAAATAAGTATTTGGTCACCCACAAACGAGCAAGATTTCTGGCTCTCACAGACCTGTAACTTCTTCGTTAAGAAGCTCTTCTGTCCTCCACTCGTTACCTGTATTAATGGCACCTGTTTGACCTCGTTATCTGTATAAAAGACACCTGTCCACAGCCTCAAACAGTCAGACTCAAAACATTTCAAGGTCCTGGAGTGGCCTAGCCAGTCTCCAGACCTCAACCTCATAGAAAATATGTGGAGACAGTTGAAAGTCCATGTTGCCCCAAAACATCACTGCTCTAGAGGAGATCTGCATGGAGGAATGGGCCAAAATACCAGCTACAGTGTGTGCCAACCTGGTGAAGACTTACAGGAAACGTTTGACCTCTGTCATTGCCAACAAAGGTTATGTTACAAAGTATTGAGTTGAACTTTTGTTATTGACCAAATACTTATTTTCCACCATAATTTCCTGGATCTTTTTTCTCATTTTGTCTCTCATAGTTGAAGTGTAGCTATGATGAAAATTACAGACCTCTCTCATCTTTGTAAGTAGGAGAACTTGCACAATCAGTGGCTGACTAAATACTTTCTTGCCCTGCTATAGATGTTAAAAGTTCATACCAGTAAATTTGGCTGAACGTTTTAAAACTTTCTTGATGCACAACCAGGACAGAACTCGGCCTCTTCCAACTGCTTTATACTATTATTAAGTATTATAGATTGTCTCATCCCTGCAGAAAGTTACAAGTTAGAATGCTTAACAATTTGTTCCCTCAATTTACTAATTTGTTCCCTCGATTGAGCAATTAGTACCCTCTATTTAACTAAAGCTTCCCATCAGTTTCATTTGTTCCCTTGAAGTCATAAATGGTTTCCTAGAATTAATGACAGTAGATGATGCATTATGCGGCCACTTCCACACGTGGCTTATCCTTGAATTGCATATGCAGATTAGTCTCTCCCACCCAGATGCCTTATGACTTCTTCCGTGTGCCTACAGAATCCAGCAGATAAAATCACCGTCGGAAAGGGTTCGGTTTTCGTGACCCATCAGCCCTTATGCGTTCCTGCCAGTTTGTGTCTCCGACAATCAAGTGTAGATTAGAGAAACCAAGAGAAGATTGGGTAATCGTTTTGTCAAACCTTTGCACTTTTAGAAATAAGGATCTAACATTTCGTTGGCAGGGAACTTGAACGGTAATGGACATACAGTTAATATCTCCATTAGCACTGGTAGTTGCCATGGCAACTATGAAGTGAAATGTGGGGAAAGAACTTGCTTTCACATTGAGAATATAGAACACCATCATGGATTGTTATGCTTTAAAGATATTGTGTACCATGTTAAAGTGCACCGCCATGGATGGATGGCTGGACGGATGGATTGAGGTGGGTGGTAGATATGAGGAGCATATCATGCATTGATGATTTGGATATTGGATGGATGGATGATTGGAAAAATGGACAGGTAGAGGTGTGGTTAGATGGGATAGATGGATGGATTGACGCAGGAACAAATTCCTTGATGGATGGATTGAGTGGGGGTGGAAGATATGACTATTGATTATTAGAACTGATGCATTGATGAATGGATGGATGTGCTGATTGGAGCATTGATGGATGAATCAATAGAAGTATTGTTTGTCATATGGAAGCACTGATGGATAGAAGCTTTGAAGAATTGATAGATGTTGATGGATGTGCGCGCTTATAGAGGCATTAATGAATTGATGGATGGACCGATATATGGATTATTGGCTGTATGGATGGACTCAGAGTTGGGAGATGAACATTTAAAGAAAATAATTGAAAGAATAGAAGGGTAGGTGGTCGGACACATTGAGTGGCTGGATTTTGAGAAGGATGGGTATGGATTCAGAAAAGGATTGAGTAATTTGAACGAAGGGTAGGTGGCATCAGCGGAGGATGGATTGTATTGAAAAAAGGATGGTTGGCTTTGGAGTAGGATGGAAAAATGAGAGAAGGACAGATGTATTGAGAGAAGATAAATAGAGATGATGGATACAGTGATAATCCCAAGGAATAGAAATATGGGTGGACCAATTGTTTGGATAGTACAGAGAGAGTAGAAAGCTCATGAAATGGCAAATATAACAAACGCAAGCTCATAAATATATAATAAAATAAGCCTGACGCAAAAAAACATTCATGATAATGGATTATGGTCATGATGATGATGATGCATTTCTTTGAAATGTCAGATGCATTGTGGAGTTCCTGGGAATATAAAATATATGGTTGTAAGTATCTGGAAAATTAACGTGAGATTGGATGAAAGCAGAAGAATCTGTGTGCGTTCGCAAATTAGCTTTTATTACGATGAAGCTTTATTCGGCAGTCAGTCAACAATAAGGATTGTTTGTATATTCCTAGGGTTTTCATTTTCCACTTTTTCAGTAAGCATTGTGAAATAAGATATTAAGAATTAAGAAAAGTTTCATTAACATTGTTTTTTTTTCCAACTTTCAATTAATGACTAGACCATGTTTCAATTTGAATTACAATTAAGCTGAAGCGGCTGGATTTGAGTCAGAGGTCGGGTCCCTCGTTGAGAAGGACATTTCTCTAGTCCTAATGGGTTTCTACCATGCGTGCAAATTTCCCCACTTAGCCAAAATATGCTAATGATCCAGCCCTGATTGGGAATCTTGACAGAGCTGATGTCTGTTCATTTCACAATGCATTAAGCATAAGTTTTGCTTGGGGTTGTGTTTTGTGAGGGTTTTATTGTCTAACTATAGTATTATTTTCAGTTTTCCATAACAACTCTGGTCTGATGATTAGCCTTTTAAACTGGTCTCTTTAAGGCTCTCATTTTCTTTTCTGAGTGATTAAACCAAAATTTACTGTGACCTCACCAAACACCCATTAAAAGGCCTCTGTGGCATTATAGCTTCCTCGGATCCTTTATTACCATCTGAAGGATCCCTGATCACTTGGCAGTCCTTATTTTTAGTCATGGAACTACAGTTACACTATTATTAGAGACACCCATCTAGCAGCACGTTGGACTTCTTCTGGCCGTTGATATATTTCAGCTAGAATAATCAGATTTTGCACTTGGACAATCAGATAGTGGGAAAACTCCGGTTTACAATAAACTTCAAACTTTAATACAGTGGGGCAAAAAAGTATTTAGTCAGTCAGTGATTGTGCAAGTTCTCCTACTTAGAAAGATGAGAGAGGTCTGTAATTTTCATCCTAGCTACACTTCAACTATGAGAGACAAATAAATCCAGGAAATCACATTGCAGGATTTTTAAAGAATTTAATTGTAAATCATGGTGGAAAATAAGTATTTGGTCACCCACAAACAAGCAAGATTCCTGGCTCTCACAGACCTGTAACGTCTTCTTTAAGAAGCTCTTCTGTCCTCCACTCGTTACCTGTATTAATGGCACCTGTTTGACCTCGTTATCTGTATAAAAGACACCTGTCTACAGCCTCAAACAGTCAGACTCCAAACTCATCCATGGCCAAAGAGCTGTCGAAGGACACCAGGAAGAAAATTGTAGACCTGCAGCAGGCTGGGAAGAGTGAATCTATAATAGGCAAGCAGGTTGGTGTGAATAAATCAACTGCGGGGCCATGTATGAGAGTGTGAGAGTTTAAGCAAAACCTCCTTCCATCAGTGAGAGCATTGAAGATGGAACGTGGCTGGGTCTTTCAGCATGACAATGATCCCAAACACACCGCTCAGGCAACGAAGGAGTGGCTCCATAAAAAGCATTTCAAAGTCCTGGAGTGGCCTAGCCAGTCTCCAGACCTCAGCCCCATAGAACATATGTGGAGGGAGCTGAAAGTCCATGTTGTCCCAAAACATCACTGCTCTAGAGGAGACCTGCATGGAGGAATGGGCCAAAATACCAGCTACAGTGTGTGCCAACCTGGTGAAGACTTGCAGGAAACGTTTGACCTCTGTCATTGCCAACAAAGGTTATGTTACAAAGTATTGAGTTGAACTTTTGTTATTGACCAAATACTTATTTTTCTCCATAATTTACAATTAAATTCTTTAAAAATCCTACAATGTGATTTCCTGGATTTTTATCTCATTTTGTCTCTCATAGTTGAAGTGTAGCTATGATGATACAGACCTCTCTCATCTTTCTAAGTAGGAGAACTTTCACAATCAGTGGCTGACTAAATACTTTTTGCCCCACTGTAATTAAGTAATGAAACTCTTTATTTCCTTGAGTATATACTGTATTTTAGAGTCTCTCCCAAAAGTGTGTGGTAGCCATTTTGCAGATGATGTATTAAATTCCAGGGTTGCCAGATCCCATGCAAGACACAAGCAACCAAGCCCAAAAGAAGCAAAATCTCTTAGAATTAGCAGACTTGGCAAGCATGCCACTTCCGGGCTGCGTTTGTGTGCATGTACAGACTGAGAAAACTGCTTAGATGCGCTAGGAAATGCCATTACTGAGATGAAATCCATCTGATTTTTAGGCCTAAGTTGGAGTCTGCTGTTTACATGACCACTTGTATAATCAGATAACTGCAGAACTGCAAAAACCTCATTCTGATCGGATTATTCAGTGCACGTTAACACACAGACTGACACTTTTTGATTAATGTTCTGTGAAGTATAATCTCTGAGACTCTTTGCTGCCAGTGTCACAATCGCCAATTTTGGAGAGAAAAGTGTTTTGTAGCTTCTGCTCTTCAGTTCTGTGTAATTCAAAAAAAGAGTGGAAGAGAAGTCTGTGTTAAATATAAGTAATGAAATGCATTGTGGGAATGAGAGCTCATAGCATTGCACTCGGGAACACAGCAGAACATGGCAGTGCCACCAGAGACCTTTCTCTCTCTATTTTTTATTTATTTTTTTGATCATCAGTTTGGTGCTTTGATCAAGGCAATGTTCTTTTCTGGAATTGCCCTGTGGTGCTAATGGAGACGTCTTGTTGTAGAGTGGAGGATAAAGTTTCTCTACGTTAAATGCTGTTTAAATGGGTCTTAGCAATGTCACACTTAATTGGTGGGATCTTGACATGTCTGTCTTTTGAGTAGTAGGAATGCGTCTTTTTCGTCGTCTCCCTTGTTCCATTTTTTTGTTTAAGGCGTATAATACTCTTTCCTCCACACTCCACATCTTCACTAAGCTTCTCCGTTGTGAAACAATCTTGCTTGGAAGACCTTGGACTGCTGTGGAGAAGATTAGAATGCAAGAGTGGGGCATTGTTTTCGACCAAGGATCAAATCTAATATTTATTATCTGTGAGTTTTGTCATGGGTTCCATTCCTTCTGACAGTAGAGACCTCTTCTTGAGTTACTGTGACAGGGCCTGACTTAGAAATGCAAATAGTAAAGGCTCGCTAAAGGCATTTCAGATTGGTTTAAATAATGGCTGTATACTTACAGCAACAATGAAGTAGAACAGTATAGTATATATAGATATACAGTATATGCCGTCTCTGTACTGGCACTATTTCACCAATTATGATCACAATCCATGGTCACAGACATGCTGTACATTGTCATTATAGCCGTAGCCATATTTGTACTCTAAAACTGTGAAGCAAGAGTATAATTAAGAAGAGAATAGAAACATGACTTGGGCCTAATCTTGACCCTTCCTGCACTTTTCCAGCACAAAACATTCTCCGATAGCAAAATCCTTTCTTTGCCTAACGAAAACGCCAGTGGTACAGAAGCAGTAATGATATCCGCTTGGAAATGTGTAATTTTGTTGCCATGATGACAGCGTTTGTGACTAAACGTCTTTTCTTTCGCACTATAAAAGTTGTAAAGATCACAGAATATAGCGGATTTAAATGCTGAGCTTGAAATCAATGGCCTGACAGCGAAACTGTCAACGTCCAATTGCTCAGCAAACGTTTTTAAGCCCTCAGGAACTGGTGATGCCAATGGCTGCCTCCTACCACTTGCTCGAGGAGGTCATACGTGGCCGAATTTGAGGATACAGGAGAAAGTACACTGGTGTGTGCACACGGTGGTAGGTTGGTGGCGCCGAGATTTGAACCCACAACCTTCTGTTCAACAGTCCAGTACCTAACCTCTTGGCCAACACTGAACACGTCTCAGGTTATTCCTCATGATTAGAAGGCGGCATGATGGCACAAATGGTTAGCGTGGTCGTCTCACAGCTCCAGAGAACCCCCGGTTCGATACCAGTCTTGCACTCTGTGGAGTTTCCTTCCACATTCCAAAGACAACTGGTCCAGTATGAATGTGGCCGAATAGTATCGACGTGACCTTGCTGCCGTCATGACTAGCCATTGATGCAAAATTAAATAAAACAAATACACAAACAATCACGATCAGAACGTTTAGTCCATAATCTTGAACAATCCTAACACAGCACATTATTTACGGACGTCAGAATGGGCTGCAATCATAGCGAGTTCGATTACAGGAGAATTCGGTTCTCATTTGAGTTCGCGCTCTGATTGCTCGTCTCTCATTTCCATGCCAGATGGCTCCACAAAACGAACTTTGTCATCCTTCTCGACTGTCATCAAAGATCACATGTGAATATCATCCCAGCAGGAGGTTGCATTCAAAGCGCTCGCACAAAACACATTTTGTTCTCTCCTAGCAGTGTTAAGAAAGTTAATGCTCAAAACCTCCAGCACTGTTTCTCTTCCCTCACGGGTTTTCAAGAACAAACAAGGTCAACAGCGGCGTTCATCGTGCAAACTTGCCTTTGGAGACGTGTTACACAGCCTGAGGTCTCGCTTCGTCTGCTTAGCCTTGCGCTAATCAGATTCGCGCTTTCTTCTCCGGCTTTATTCCGACATGCACGTCAGCGCCAAAGATTAGAATAGAAAATACAAGGCAAACAGCAGTGCCTTATTCACAAACCAGCATTCACTTAATGATCAAAGTACCTTTAGAGATGCTGCTTCGTGATGTTCAGAACATTTGTATTGATAAAATACTAAATCATCCTGACAAGTCAAGGCTTTACCGGAAGCACAGGGCGCAAGGAAAGAAGACGCCAGTTTTCCAATTGCATATCTTTGGAACGTGGGAGGAAACCCGTAGGAAACCCACACAGATAGTACATGGAAACTCGAACCAGGGCCAGTGATCTCTGCAGCTGTGAGGTGACGGCGTTAACCACCATGGCACCCTCTGTTTCTAATATTATTCTGAAATACCGAGGTGAAATAGTTGGAAATTTAACAGGGAATGCAGTGATGCAAGGAGATTTATTAGGTATTTGGTTCAATGCTTCATATACAGTGGGGCAAAAAAGTATTTAGTCAGTGTTCTCCTACTTAGAATGATGAAGACTTACAGGAAACGTTTGACCTCTGTTATTGCCAACAAAGGTATTGAGTTGAACTTTTGTTATTGACCAAATACTTATTTCCCCCCATAATGTACAATTAAATTCTTTTATAATCCTACAATGTGATTTCCTGGATTTTTTTTCTCATTTTGTCTCTCATAGTTGAAGTGTAGCTATGATGAAAATTACAGACCTCTCTCATCTTTCTAAGTAGGAGAACTTGCACAATCAGTGGCTGACTAAATACTTTTTTGCTCCACTGTAGTTCTTTTAATATTATACTTGCCCAATGCTGCTATTTGATAATTTAATTTAGGCAATTTGACACTGTTTAGTACATCTTCTTTGAGAAAGGCTTTGGAGGCATCAATGATTTCATTTTGCAATTGTATCATCTCCCCTATAGCGTTTTTAATTACATGGATTATGGCTTTTTCTTTAGCTTCTTTTGTTTTGCCAAAACAATTACTGAATTATTGTTGTCGATAATTTTATGTAGACTATTAATGTGTCTGAGTTCTTGAATCCGAAATTGTATTTTCCTTTTCATGATATAATTGAATTTTATTTTATAATTCAATTTTAGGTCTTGTGTACGTTGTGGGGTGCTAATGTATTTGTTTTTCTTTTTTCCAGACAGACTCCATTTTCTTTTTCTCCTTATTTTCCTGAGAATGATGAATGTATATGATTTTCCCCCCATATAAACGCTTTCACTGTTTCCCAGAGTGATGATGCTGGTGTGTTGGGGATGTTGTTAGTTTCCATGAAGGATGCCCCTTCCTTTTCAGAGGAGCGGTTTTAGAACGTTTTGAAGTGAAATCTAGAAATAGAATTATGTGGTTTTACAAGCATGGCATCTAGGGATACTGGGGCACTTGGCAGAACAGGGTGAATTTTGCTCTGTTTGGGTATTTTTGTGATATTGGCTATGAGTGAGTTACCTAGAAGCAAAGAATCAATACATGAGAAAGAGTTCTGAGTAGGAGGGTAACAGGAATGCTCTTTTTCTATTGGGTTTGTGGTCTCCTCCATGTCCTCCAAGGCCTCCATGTATTGCTGTATTATACGAGATTTCCTTGAGGTGAAAGTTCTGTCAGTATTTGAATTAATTACAGTATAATCAATGATTTCTAGAATTTGAAACTTTGTCTAGAGTGAATGTTTATCTACTCTTCCCACTACACTTATTGGCACCTTTTGTAAAGATGAGTAAAAAACGTTATACGAAATTAACCTTTGGTTAAATAACTTAATTCCACACTGAAAAAAAAGAATCCATTATTCTAACAAAACCACATGCACCACAATTATAGGCATGGCAAGGTTTTTTTTTTATGTACCTAAATATACCTGAAGCATTTTACAATTTCTGTTTAGTTGATCAGAGTGTCTTAGAACTTTCTTGCGGTAACCCACAACCACTGGGGTATCTGAGGTGGCACAGAGGTCAAATGATCTTAGTCATTCTTCAGCATGAGAAAGACAAGAGAACACATAATTAAAATAAGAGAAAAGTGTGTTGACCTTCTTCAGTCAGGGAATGGCTATAAAAATAGCTACTCGCCTGAAAATGCACGTATCTACGGTTAGGGCAATAATTAAAAAGTTCCAATCAACTGGAAACGTGACAAACTTGTCTGGATGAGGAGTAGAAAAAAAGAGCTAAGAGAGGTGGATCACTGTTGTGGAATTACAGGAAAAAGTAGCTACTTGGGGTGATCAAATCTCCAAAACTACCTTCTCCTTGCTAACAAATTATTTGGCTTTTCCTGTTATCTAATTACAAACGTTAGCTGTCCAAGTGCCAATGGCTACACTGAATATAACATGTATGATGAAGAATCCTAGAGAAAGTATCCCAAAAAAGCTAAACACACTGCCACCAGTCCAAGGAACCAAGAAGAATCTGGATGCAACACGGTTAAAACACACAAATCCCATGCAGGCGATTGAACCAGGGTCATTTATATTTATAGGTTTTATCAGAGGCCCGTATCCAGATCGGCTTACAACTATATACAGTGGTGCTTGAAATTTTGTGAACTCTTTAGAATTTTCTATATTTCTGCATGAATATGACCTAAAACATCATCAGATTTTCACACAAGTCCTAAAAGTAGGTAAAGAGAACCCAGTTAAACAAATGAGATGAAAATATTATACTTGGTCGTTTATTTATGGACGAATATGATCCAGTATTACATATTAGTGAGTGGCAAAAGTATGTGACCCTCTAGGATTAGCAGTTAATTTGAATGTGAAATTAGTCAGGTGTTTTCA
Organism: Ancistrus triradiatus; assembly: GCA_025084515.1. Lineage (NCBI taxonomy): Eukaryota > Metazoa > Chordata > Actinopteri > Siluriformes > Loricariidae > Ancistrus > Ancistrus triradiatus. The sequence continues at coordinate 339,151 of JAJAGP010000051.1, read as the reverse complement.
ATCAATGGGAAGCCAATCAGGTGTGAGTGGGCACCCTGTTTTATTTAAAGAACAGGGATCTATCAAAGTCTGCTCTTCACAACACGTTTGTGGAAGTGTATCATGGCACAAACAAAGGACATTTCTGAGGAGCTCAGAAAGAGTTGTTGATGCTCATCAGGCTGGAAAAGGTTACAAAATCATCTCTAAAGGGTTTGGACTCCACCAATCCACAGTCAGACAGATTGTGTACAAATTGAGGAAATTCCAGACCATTGTTACCCTCCCCAGGAGTGGTCGACCAACAAAGATCACTCCAAGAGCAAGACGTGTAATAGTTGGTGAGGTCACAAAGGACCCCAGGGTAACTTCTAAGCAACTGAAGGCCTCTCTCACATGGCTAATGTTAATGTTCATGAGTCCATCATCAGAAGAACACTGAACAACAATGGTGTGCATGGCAGGGTTGCAAGGAGAAAGCCACTGCTCTCCAAAAAGAACATTGCTGCTCGTCTGCAGTTTGCTAAAGATCACGTGGACGAGTCAGAAGCTATTGGAAGAATGTTTTTGTGGACGGATGAGACCAAAATAGAACTTTTTTGTTTAAAAGAAAAGCGTTATGTTTGGAGAAAGGAAAACACTGCATTCCAGCATAAGAATCTTATCCCATCTGTGAAACATGGTGGTGGTAGTAGTATCATGGTTTGGGCCTGTTTTGCTGCATCTGGGCCAGGACGGCTTGCCATCATTGATGGAACGATAAATTCTGAATGATATCAGTGAATTCTAAAGGAAAATGTCAGGACATCTGTCCATGAACTGAACCTCAAGAGAAGGTGGGTCATTGCAGCAAGACAACGCCCCTAAGCACACAAGTCGTTCTACCAAAGAATGGTTACAGAAGAATAAAGTTCATGTTTTGGAATGGCCAAGTCAAAGTCCTGACCTTAATCCAATGGAAATGTTGTGGAAGGACCTGAAGCGAGCAGCTAATGTGAGGAAACCCACCAACATCCCAGAGCTGAAGCTGTTCTGTACGGAGGAATGGGCTAAAATTCCTCCAAGCCGGTGTGCAGGACTGATCAGCAGCTACAGGAAACGTTTAGCTGCAGTTATTGCTGCACAGGTACACACCAGATACTGAAAGCAAAGGTTCACATACTTTTGCCACTCACTAATATGTAATATTGGATCATTTTCCTCCATAAATAAATGGCCAAGTATAGTATTTCTGTCTCATTTGTTTAACTGGGTTCTCTTTGTCTACTTTTAGAATTTGTGTGAAAATCTGATGATGTTTTAGGTCATATTTATGCAGAAATATAGAAAATTCTAAAGGGTTCACAAAATTTCAAGCACCATTGTACAATACTTTAAGTTAAGCATTCAGTTGCCCAAGGACCCACAGTGGCAGCTTGGCAGTGCTGGAAATGTATTTATTGTACATACAGCGTCCACAGTCCTAGTGCCAGTATTGAAATGTGGTATCTTGTCTCTATTATATAAGTACCGAATCGTTAATGGTGTTAAAGAAGTGTTATCTGTTTTAGTGGATACAGTTTTCGCTCAGCCTTCATCTCTTGGTAGACGATGATTCACCCACCTGACCTTCGTCTGAGCGTCTAAGTGACTGAAATCCGACAGAAGTGGCTTAGCATCTCTAGTCCTGTCACCTCTGCTATACTATCACCCTGTTAAGCCATGGACGTGTTTTCTTCTCTTCAAACCTTGGAACAGTGGTAGGGTTTACTGTGGTTTATTGATTGCACTGCCCAGCCTTCATGTTTAATCAAACCAGATCTGGAGGATGTTTCTGAATTGAAGGTATCGACTGGCGCCGACAAGCCTGTCAATTTCTGTCCGAGAAGTTGTTTCTGAGGAGTAATGTTTGTGTGTATAGGTCAGGAATTTAAATGGATTCGGCCTTGATCAATACGTTGTTTTTGAGAGCGCATCACCAGGGAATTGGGGATTTTGATCCGATCCCATGTAATTTGTCACCCATTTTGCTGAGATGGGACTTTCTCGTGACGCATTTGTTATTCCTAGACCGCCTCACATGCTCGATCAATGCCTCTTTGTGATTTACCTGAGTGTTTTTTTTTATTGTGGACCATCCCTGTCATCTGGCATACAGCAATCACTGCTGGCTGTTTGTACGGCACCGATTGAGGTGCTGATCGTAGGGTAAAAAATACTGCGTCACCTTACACCTAGGACATACGGCACCGGGTTCACGTCTTAGGACTGCTTTTGCTTATGGAGACGTTGGAGAATGTCTTCATGAGATCATTAAATCCTTCACAACTCTACTTGGTATCCTGAACGCTTATGATGATGAAAAGAACAGGTGTTCCCCCTTATCCGCATTCCCAGAGCCTTTTTTTGTGCTCTTCATTTGAAGGTTGTTACTGAGAACCTTGATTCCCGTGGATCATCTAGACTTTTTTCCTTGTGTCGAGGCTTCCAAGCCCTTAATCCTACCTGACAGTTTAGTGATAATTGCACAGGCAGGGCTAACCCAGGACGCCCGCGATCGAAAGAGCGTGCTAGTTATTGACGGAGGTCGGGGGGAATCTCTTTCAAACCCGGTTCTAACGTGGAGCCCTTTCAGATATAGTGTGAGAATTTTCCAAGATCGCCCCATGGAACCGAACTCGACCAGGATCTCTGCGTTTACATTATTCTTCTGCACAAGATCATCGCACTGATGTCAAAACGATGCCGATGCTGCTGTACAGGGTGCTAAAAAGTGCTCCAATCGATCAGACGCTAATTAGGCTCCACTGTGCCTTGGGAGAATTCATTCTGAAAAAAGAAGAGTGTTTGTTCAAAGCAGATACTGCTTACTGTCACTGACCTGCTTCCAGGGTCCTAAATCTGTTTTGGAATGCAGGGTTTATGCCTAGTGACAGGCTCCTTGAACACGGACAGTAAATCTGCCCAGTGCTTAAAGGACTGGTTTATGGAGCAAATATGAAGTCATGGAAATGTCAGTTCAGACCTGTAACATGTTTGTTTTGCAAGGTGTCTGGGCATGATGTGCTACAGGTTTGAGAGAATACACAAGTAGTGGGAGGACAAGCTACTTACAATAGGACAGGCACTTACAAATAAGTAGTAAATACAAAAAAATCTCTAAACACATCAACCGAGTTAGACCAGTCTCCAACCTGAGATACTGAGAAAGGTAGTTCCTCACATGAATGACTTCCGCTATGGCGCCATGTTTTGGTAGTATCACAGCACATAACTGCTATGGCTGACCATGAGTTAATGACATCTGCTACGAGTTGTAGTCTTATGACATTGGACTCACATGATATTTCTATAAAAACACTTAGCAAAACGAAGAGAGGCGCAATGTCACGGTGATCTGACACGAGAGGACATGGATGCATAAACATGCAAACGCAATCCATCAAACGCGAGCGTCCTGAAGGCTTTTGTTGTCTGCTGAGCACTACTGAGATGAGCTACAATGTTGCCTCTCCCCACCCGTCTCGGATGTTGTTTTTGTGCTGCCGGAGATGATGTATGATGTAGGCAGGATGTTAAAACAGTCAGACGTTTTGTGCCAGCGGCACAGTCTCGGCTGCTAGCACTCAGCCTTGTTCCTCTGAAAGGGACATGATGGGCAGCATTTATTCCTCTTGCACACTTTGTGCGCTGTCGGTATTGTGTTGCGGTTACGCCGTCCGCGAATCATTACTCTTGCATGATCAGGCGACTCTCTCTTCTGCTGCCATCTTTATTTTAAGACCAGTTCAGAGCTCACTGCAGAGGTGGAGGCTCACACAGATTCAGGGAATGAGATGAAATTTGAGTCTTTTTAGAGACTGTTTTCATTGATTTGTTCAGTTCATGTTCTGACCAAATGGGCAGCCTGTGACATGGAAAATAATCATTTCTTAATTGTGAGTGAACTATTTGACACACAGACCAACATGGACCATTATTGCATGGACTGAAACAGCTGATTTATAGCCTTGAGCCAGAACATTATTCAAACTAACTAAAGAATCTCAACTTGTCTCAATTGATCCACTGAATGAGATGGGAGGAACTCCCTACTCAACTGATTCGAACACTGAACTGCTGAAAAAGACTGGAGCAAATCTGATTCATGTCCAAATGATTCATTAATTTAGGCACTGAGCTTTTGAAATAAAACTGGAATTTTGACCAAAGGATTCACTGTTTCAAACAAGTCTGGAGGGAATATGATTCGTGTCCTGATGTTTGACTGATTCAAACAAAACATCTAAAGGAGACTGATTCAAATCTTTTTCAGGACCAAACAATTACTGATTCATTAAGACCGGAGAATATTAATTCATGACCAAATGATTCACTGATTCAAACACTGAGTGTATTTGATTCATGGCCAAATGATCGATTGATTTAAACATTGAAACTCTGAAAGCGAATAATGGGAATATAAATCATGATCAAATAATTTACTGGTTTAAACACCGACCCTTTCAACGACTAATCAACATATTGATTCAAACTCTGAATCACTGAATTTGACTGGAGTGAAAGTTATTCTTGATAACACAATTCACTGATTCAAATACTGACCCATTGAATCACAAAATAACCTGATTAAGTTTTTTCCAAATGACTTACCCATTCAAATACTGAATTGCTGAACATCACTGGATTCATGACCACACGATATAAACACTTGAACCGAACATAAAAATAGATTGAATCCTGTTCATGACCAAATGATTCACTGAAACGCTGAATGTGACTTTTGTCTCACTCTTTCTCCCTCTCTACCGAAAGACTCACTAATTCAAACAGCTGAACATTACTGTAGGGAATATGAATCATTTCAGCAAACGATTCACTGATTCAAACACTGAGCGAATGAACTGCTGGACAAGACTGATAAACAGGAACAGAGTGAATTTTGTTTATGACCAAATGAGTCACTGATCCAAGCACTAACCCCTGAATGAGACTGGAGCAAATCTGATTTACAGAAATCTGATTTACTGACTCAATCGCTGAACCACCGAATGAGACAGGTGTAAAGTCACTGATGATCAAATGATTCACCAAGTCAAACAATGACCTACAGAACAAGAAGGGCGAAAATCACATTTAAAACACATTACTTTCACCAAATAAGCCCAGCATAAAGCCTTTACTTTGACTAGCTGTTGACTGATAACTGATTCTGAATCGTTAGTGACTGAATCACAACTAAAAACTAACTTCTGCTTTAAAATACTGACTTTATGTGAGTGTGGCATGTGTTTAACAAACGTTCCCATCATAGCAGCCCATGCATCTGAACCCAGGCAGGGAATAGAAGAAGAATCGCTAACAATACGTTTGCTGTTCTTCTCATAAGCTAGCCCTCGCTGGTTTGCATTCATTTGTATGCACCATTAGCACTAGGGGGCTAAACTGTCCCTTTAAACTTCTCCTCTCATCATGGACTGTGTGACTCCAGATGTCATGTCTTGGACCTTCTTCATGCAATATGCTCACCTCCCAGCATATTTGCCTTGCTAATCATGTGTGAAGGATTATTCTGCGCGCCAAGCTGGAGCCGTCGGTCATCCTTAAAGCAGGAAAGGGCTACGTGTGTGTGTGTGTGTGTGTGTGTGTGTGTGTGTGTGTGTGTGTGTGTGTGTGTGTGTGTGTGTGTGTGTGTGAGAGAGAGAGACTGTGTGTGCTCTGCCATTAACCTGAGGGAGCAGCAGGGTGTGTAGAGTGCTGATGAGTAGAGTTCTGGGTCAGAGAAGCTCAGAAAATCAACCTTAAATTGCAGGATGCCATGGCTTCAATCATTGGCAGCTTTCTGACTGGAGCAGCACTGACACTGTGTGTATGAGGATGGCTTGCATTTTCTTGCTGTCCATTTCTCTTCTCTGCTAACTTTCTGGCAGGTGGCTCACGTTAAGTACTTTTGTCCTGGTTTTTGTTTAGTATTTGGGTTGCATTTTGAAGTATGTGTAAGATACTATTATATGCAGTGCTAAAGTCTTGGGTCGCCATTAGATTAGATGTACCATTGGTTTAGCAATGGTATTATGACCATATATACAGTGGTGCTTGAAAATTTGTAAACCCTTCGAATTTTCTATATTTCTGCATAAATAAGACCTAACACATCATCAGATTTTCACACATGTCATACACAATTCCTTTAGAATTCTCTGATATCATTCAGAATTCATTGTTCCATCAATGATGGCAAGCCGTCCTGCCCAGATGCAGCAAAACAGGCCCAAACCATGATACTACCACCACCATGTTTCACAGATGGGATAAGGTTCTTATGCTGGAATGCAGTTGTTTCCTTTCTCCAAACATAACACTTTTCTTTTAAACCAAAAAGTTCTGTTTTGGGTCTCATCGGTCCACAAAAACATTCTTCCAGTAGCCTTCTTCTGGCTCGTCCACATGATCTTTAGCAAACTGCAGACGAGCAGCAATGTTCTTTTTGGAGAGCAGTGGCTTTCTCCTTGCAGCCCTTGCCATGCACACCATTGTTGTTTCAGCGTTCTTCTGCTAGTGGACTCATGAACATTAACATTAGCCAATGAGAGAGAGGCCTTCAGTTGCTTAGAAGTTACCCTGGGGTCCTTTGTGACCTCACCAACTATTACACACCTTGCTCTTGGAGTGATCTTTGTTGGTCGACCACTCCTGGGGAGGGGAACAATGGTCTTGAATTTCCTGCATTTGTACACAATCTGTCTGACTGTGGATTGGTGGAGTCCAAACCCTTTAGAGATGGTTTTGTAACCTTTTCCAGCCTGATGAGCATCAACAACTCTTTTTTCTGAGCTCCTCAGAAATCTCCTTTGTTCGTGCCATGATGCACTTCCACAAACGTGTTGTGAAGAGCAGCCTTTTATAGATCCCTGTTCTTTAAATAAAGTGCCCACTCACACCTGATTGGCATCCCATTGATTGAAAACAATTTACTCTAAGTTCACCTTCAAATGAACTGCTAATCCTAGAGGTTCACATACTTTTGCCACTCACTAATATGTAATATTGGATCATTTTCCTCCATAAATAAATGACCAAGTATAATATTTTTGTCTCATTTGTGTAACTGGGTTCTCTTTATCTACTTTAAGGACTTGTGTGAAAATCTGATGATGTTTTAGGTCATATTCATGCAGAAATATAGAAAATTCTAAGGGTTCATAAACTTTCAAGCACCACTGTACTATGACGTCTTCTTACCCTTCATCGGGATGCCAAGTTGACCCTTCTACAGTCCTAAAAAAGATTGAATATACAGTATATGGTTATATATGATCTCAATATGTTTGATATGGTCATTATACCATTGCTAAAACAACAAATCTAATGGTGGCCTAAGACTTTTTTGTGCTGTGCTTTACGTATGACTCACCATTCCCTGAAAAGTCAGAAATACTGTTTTGGAAATCCTTTTTTTCTCAGTACAAACACTGTTGTACTTCTGATTGATTTCACCGAGTGGATGTCGGTGTGGTCGTACAACCACATCCTAAGTGACTGATGAGCAACAGATGGACATTTAGCATGCAACACATAGCGTCATATATCAATATGGCATTGCAGTCTCTAACTTGAGTATATGTTCTACCCTAGATGCAGTGTATGCAACTTAACTGGCTACAGTAACGAGCAGTCCACTCCTAATGAGTTGATTCGCTATTGCAATGACATCCACTGATACAAGCATACAGCCTTTTGATCTCCATCTCTATCCATTCATTCATCCATCTGCCGTCCTTCTCTTAGTTCCTCTATCCAACCATCTATATATCTATTCATCCATCTATACATCTATCTGTCCATTTATCTCAACTGCCATCCATCATATCATCCATCCATGGCCTTTTTTGCTCTGGTGTGAATTGATATCTTGAGCAATCAGAACCTTTGTTCTGATGGTTCTGCACCTGAATTGTGTGCTTGTGTGTGTGTACACCAAGTTTATATTACACTGTGGGGACCAAATTTCCCCGAAATTTTTGTCATTGTGGGGACATGTTGCTGGTCCCCATGAGAAAAGCTGCTTTTTTTAAATAGATCTGCAACCTTTTTTTTGAAAAACCAAAAGAGTCAAAAGATTTGATTTTACTTTACATTAATCAGCCCCAGTAATCATTATGTCAGTGGAAATAACCAAGACTGTGTGTATTACCGTGTGTGTGTGTGTGTGTGTGTGTGTGTGTGTGTGTGTGTGTGTGTGTGTGTGTGTGTGTGTGTGTGTGTGTGTTTGCTGGCAGGAGGGCTCAGACAGTCGGATTCATTTCTTAGCTGCTACATTTATCCTGGCCTAACAGACAGCCCACATCTCTCAGTGTGTGTCCACAGGCATCTTCTTTGACTGTCCAAAATAGCTTTATTAAGTGTCAGAGACAGAGCTGGAGCGTCTACCGCTCACATCTTCTCACCATTTATTCTCCTTCTGCTGCTTCATGACAAAAAAAAGAACCAAAAACAAAAATAAACAGGCCATGTAATGGGCTTAGCTCGCTGTCTAGAGTTTTATGAGTGCTTGCCGGGGTCAGGGTTCACTCTTAAGGTGGTTCTCATGTGCAGCGTGCTGGGTAATTTCTCTGCTCTGGGACCTCAGATTCTCAATTCCAGGGCGAGTCACGTAGGCTAACGTATTGACATTCTGGCCCTCGTTTCTGCACACATAAGCGCAGCCTGCACGCTCGGTCTACAATATTAGAGAAGCCACTACGACTTGGCTGAGCGATAATTGTTATATTAAATATCACTCTAGGAGTGAGATGTGGGCCTGCTTTTAGGCTTAAGCTGGGGATTCTGAGATGTGTTACCTGTGCTTGTTTATTTACTCGTTGGTTTACCTATTCCTGTTTGATCCAGCACTTCAGTCATTCCCCTGCATAATATACAAGGGAGAGAGAGTCTGGATTTTGCAGAACCTGAAACAAAGTCGGAATTACGTTAGGGGGAGGGAGGGGGGGTGATAAGATTCAAAAGGGAGATGCTTTCCCGCACAAGCATGATTGCATTTGCAATGTAAAGGCAATCTCTTGGCAAGCTTCTTATTACATGGATCTTGAGCCCAGAGACAGAGCGAATCAGATGTAAGCAGTCAAATGACTGTTATGACAGACAATAATAGGATCGGAATTGTATTTATCTCTCGCCAGAGCCAGTCTCATCTGCAGGTGTAGCAGAAGACGTCCGGACCATCTGCATCGGCGTTCAGAAATTGCTTGCAGCAATGCTTAATGTGAAGCATGTGAAAAAAGGATTTCATTTGTTATTATTATTTCATGCAGCCGACTCAAAGCTGGTGGCAGACGTCCGTTTATTTCTGTATTTAGATATTTAGATGAGTTATTATGGCATAGTTTTGGGGAGTTACGGCACTATTAGTCTTGATATTGTTGTCAGAGGTTTTTCAATGCCTTGCGGAAATGGCTTAATCTAATTTGCAAATCAAATGGAGTGGAATATGATTGGTACCGTCCAACTGCGGCAGGGAGGAAATGTCCATATGCTGTAGTTCTCTGCAGTGAGCTGAAGGATTGAATTAGAAATGTGCACTTGCCTCAGTTAGAAGTCCAGGTAATGTACTGTACTGTTTACCATTGGTTTAGGAATGGTATAATGGCCATGTATAATTATTACTCAGTCTCTGTATTAGAATATAACCAGAAATTTGTGTACAGTATTAAAAAGTGAGGGAAAAAAAACATAACTGCCTCTCTTGGCCACAGTGGGAAGTATTTAGTGTGACCTCTGGTAGCTTCATCAGATGTTTCTACAGTCAGTTGATCAGGAATGGCCTTTTTGGAATGGTAGCAACCAAGAAACCACTTTTTTGGAAGAGGAACCAGGTGAAAAGGCTGAGATATGCTAAAGATTGTTATATACAGTCATAATATCATTGCTAAAACATCAAATCTAATGATGGCGTAAGACTTCTGCATGGTACTATAGCTGCATGAACGTTTAACACCTTTAAACAAAGGATTTGCGGACGTGGGAATAGGAGGAATCCCAGAGCAATTTTCAGTCGTCAACCACATTTAAGTTCATAGATGTAAAACCTAGATACTGTCAAGGCTCTGACCTGTCGAGGCATGGACAACACTTCTGAACGAGTCATGGGGAATCTGGCATGTTCTTTCACTGCCTGTTTCATCCAGCGCCAAATGCTTCAACATGTACAGTGGGGCAAAAAAGTATTTAGTCAGCCACTGATTGTGCAAGTTCTCCTACTTAGAAAGATGAAAGAGGTCTGTAATTTTCATCATAGCTACACTTCAACTATGAGAGACAAAATGAGGAAAAACATCCAGGAAATCACATTAGGATTTTTAAAGAATTTAATTGTAAATCATGGTGGACAATAAGTATTTGGTCACCCACAAACAAGCAAGATTTCTGGCTCTCACAGACCTGTAACTTGTTCTTTAAGAAGCTCTTCTGTCCTCCACTCGTTACCTGTATTAATGGCACCTGTTTGACCTCGTTATCTGTATAAAAGACACCTGTCCACACAGCCTCAAACAGTCAGACTCCAAACTCAACAATGGCCAAGACCAAAGAGCTGTTGAAGGACACCAGGAAGAAAATTGTAGACCTGCAGCAGGCTGGGAAGAGGTGAATCTACAATAGGCAAGCAGGTTGGTGTGAATAAATCAACTGCAGGAGCAACTGTAAGAAAATGGAAGACATACAAGACCATTGATAATCTCCCTCGATCTGGGCCCCACATAAGATCTATCCTGTGGGGTCAAAATGATCATGAGAACAGTGAGGAAAAATCCCAGAACTACACGGAGGGACCTGATGAATGACCTGCAGAGAGCTGGGACCAAAGTAACAAAGGCTACCATCAGTAACACACTATGCTGAGAGGGTGTAGTTTGGTGCAAAAAGGCTCTCCCAAGTTCCTACCAAGTGTAAACTCAGGCTTTCCCACTTGAGAACCATGGTGATGGAGAAATGAGAACCATGAGAACCATGGAGTCCCAGAAATGTTTAGTCTCTCTCCTCTCTCTCTCTCTCTCTCTCTCTCTCTCTCTCAGTTCATATTCCTGCTCTCATCTTGTCCGTTCTGTTTGAAACTGAGCTGTAATTTCTTATCCCCGGTGGCTGCTCTGTGGTGGCCCGCAGAGGGGAGGGAGACATCCGTTAATATGATATCTGATTTCCTTCCGCCGAGCCAAATATGAAAGCAGGGGAGATGGATCATTTGTGCCAAGCTCACCCGGCTCTGGCGTGTCCATTGTGCCATGAACACAGCAATGTAATCATCTTCCTCCAAGAGCAATGGCCCGATGTTTAATGCCTGTCATCTGAGGTGATGATTCGCTTTTATCCAGTCCCCAAGTAGCAGTGTCTCTTTTACATCGCTGACTCTCTGTGTGTAATTATTCTACAGATCTACAGTGGTCATATATTCATATATAAGTATTGGAGAGTTGAGTTGAGTGCAGAACTATAATGGAATCCCAACGATGTTCACTGGGTATTTTTCTTACAGCGAATATTGTATACATTTACTGTGTTGGTCTCGAAGTGACAGAGCCTCCAGTTCATCCAACATTAAGGAAGAATTCACATCACAAGTAGCCTGACAATCAATTTATTCATTTATTTATACCAATTTACCCTACACTGGATGTCTGTTCATTTCCAGGACGCTCTTGCCACTTGACTTCTCATGGGGTCTTGATGTCTTTGGCACCAGTTGAAATAAGCCTCATAAATATTAATGCCAGCTTGTGCATAAATGTGACTGTTCTGTGTGTTTCTCACCTTTTTAAACACCTGTTCAGTAAATCATTTTGGGTTTAAATATATTGTAGTATCTTGTGTTTCCTTAACATCAATTCTAGATGGTCCTAAACATGGATGTTCCACGTTAAGTAAACAGGTTAGGGGATTGATTTCAGTGCATAACAGGGATGTGTGTTTATTCAGAAATAGTTTTGCCCCCAATGCTTTCATTTTTAGGAAATCATGTATTAAAAATAACAAAATATGATGTAGATATTTTTATCTACAAAAGGGGGCGCTGCAGAAAAATGGGAACCACTTGCTTCAGGATTTAAACAGTGGCCGCTTGGCAGCAATTGGGTCTTGAACTCTGTGTTGGTGTGTGTGTGTGTGTGTGTGTGTGGTGTGTGTGTGGGTGTGTGTGTGTGTGGTGTGTGTGTGTGTGTGTGTGTGGTGTGTGTGTGTGTGTGGTGTGTGTGTGTGTTGTGTGTGTGTGTGTGTGTGTGTGGTTTTGGGGGTCATTATACATATTCATTATGTGTTTTTACTTTTTGTTACCTTGTTTGGAGGAAAACTGCTTTTTTGTTGGTCATTTTGTTAAAGAAACTACAGCTTTTGTTTGAAAAACCAAAAGACCGAAGAGATTTGATTTTGTTTACAGAGGTTATGGTTAGCTGTAGGTGTCACATTAATTAGTTACAGTATTCATTATGGCAGTGGAAAGTCCCCACTAGGATGGTGAGACAAATGTGTGTCGGTGTGTGTGCTTCAGTAGCGTCGTGCTCTAAGATTTCTTTCTTGAGTGCCGATGCTTATCAGGATCAGTCCATTTCCATTTTCTATTGAGCGTATCTCTCCCTTCGGAGTCATTGATATTCCAATAATTTGTCTGGTTTTGTCGCCTGCACTGTTTCAGTTCTTCGTTGTGTTTTCATTAACATTCTGAGCAGATCCAGAGTAATATAGTTCCCTTCTTTTCCTTCGTTTATTCGCCTTGCCTTGGTTGTGAACTGTGTTCTGTTTAGCCAGCTTTTATTAGCTAATTTTCTCTGACTAGAACAGTCCCTCACGTTCTTGGTAGCAAGTTTGTGATAACTTGCAATGAGTCTTTTACAGCGTTGTGGAGGAATTTTGGCCACTCATCTTTGCAGAATTGTTGTAATTCAGAAACATTGGAGGGTTTTTGAGCGTGAACGGCCTTTTTAAGGTCATGCCACAGCATCTCAATAGGATTCAGCTCAGGACTGACTAGGCCACTCCAAAGTCTTCATTTTGTTTTTCTTCAGCCATTCAGAGGTGGGCTTGCTGGTGTGTTTTGGATCATTGTCCTGCTGCAGAACCCAAGTTCGTTTCATCTTGAGGTCACGAATAGATGGCCGGACATTCTCCTTCAGGATTTTTTGGTAGACAGCAGAATTCACAGTTCCATTTATCACAGCAAGTCTTCCAGGTCCTGAAGCAGCAGAACAGCCCCAGACCATCACACTACCACCACCATATCTTACTGCTGCTATAATGTTCTTTTTTTTTTAAATGCTGTGTTACTTTTACACCAGATGTAATGGGACACACCTTCCAAAGAGTTCAACTTTTTGTCTCAGTCAGTCCACAGAATGTTTTCCCAAAAGTCTGGGGATCATCAAGATGTGTTTCTGGAACAACTGAGACGAGCTTTAATGTTCTTTTTTGCTCAGCAGTGGTTTTCGTCTTGGAACTCTGCCATGCAGGCCATTTTTGCCCAGTCTCTTTGTTATGGTGGAGGCATGAACACTGACCTTACCTGAGGCAAGTGAGGATTGCAGTTCTTTGGATGTTTGTTGTGGGGTCTTTTGTGACCTCTTGGATGAGTCGTCGCTGCGCTCTTGGGGTAATTTTGGTCGGCCGGCCACTCCTGGGAAGGTTCTCCACTGTTCCATGTCTTCTCCATTTGTGGATAATGGCTCTCACTGTGGTTCTCTGGAGTCCCAAAGCTTTAGAAATGGCTTTATAACCCTTTCCAGACTGATAGATCTAAATTACTTTCTTTCTCAATTGTTCCTGAATTTCTTTGGATCTCGGCATGATGTGTAGCTTTGAAGGATCTTTTGGTGTACTTCTTTGTCAGGCAGGTCCTATTTAAGTGACGTCCTGATTGAGAACAGGTGTGGCAATAATCAGGTCTGGGTGTGGCTAGAGACTGAACTCAGGTGTGATAAAGCATAGTTATGTTTTCACACAGGGACATGTAGTTTTGGATTTTTTTCTCCCTTAATAATAAACACCTTCATTTAAAACTGCATTTTGTGTTTACTTTTGTTGTCTTTGACTAATATTTAAATTGGTTTGATGTTCCGAAACACTTAAGTGTGACAGACATGCAAAAAAAATAGGAAATCAGGAAGTCGGCAAACACTTTTTCAAACCACTGTATGTAGATAGATAGAGAAGAAATTATGTAAAAATAAAGCCTCAATACTGAAATATTGCTCATTCCTGCTAAAAAATGAGTGAAGCCCAGCGTGTGTTTTGTTTTAGATGCTGGTCATGTCCAGCAACTACATCCATATACAGTGTGCCATCTACAGGCTACTCTTGGTATTAGTTTGAACATACTAACCTGTAGCCTATACATTCAATACATCAGTACTTTCGGCATCCCCTCAGGAGAAATTTTCCTGTTTATTGCCGCCCCTCCCAAATTCGGAATGACACGTATGCCCTTGCTGATACTGTTTTCAAAGTGATTGTGATTTCAATGTGTTCCAGCCAAGTGTGTAGCACTTTGCCTTGACTCTTTGCTCTTGTAGATGTGTTAGTGTGTCCTGTAAGGCCGGTCGAACGGTTTCGTGACCTGCAGCCAGACGAACTGGCTGACCTTTTCAGCACCACACAGAGAGTAGCCAACGTTGTGGAGAAACACTTCAGCGCCTCTTCGCTGACCATCGCCATCCAGGTGAGCCCAGCAGACATTTGCTCTACAACGTAGTCACTGTGGAGCCATTTTCCCCTCTTTATCTTTATCGTTTCAATCCCCAGTTGAGAATCCATCCTTGCTAAAGGTCTCACTAATAGATTCTGTCTGCGCCTTGTTACTATGGTAAAAGGATACGTGCGATTAGCTTCAGCAGTGAATCTTAACATAACACCTAAAGCCTGCATCCGTCTTTGGACTGTGTTGCTTTATTAAACTATTTAAGGGCATTTCTGATCTGTGCATGGACATCTAACAGAAGAACACCACCTGCTGGAATAATACATGAACAAGTCCTGTGGCTGAGGGGGGGAAAAGGACAGACTAAATGCACCTTCATTTTGCATAACCTTTGATATTTGCTAATTTCTCTCCTGCAGTGCAGTGCGGCCTCACAAAAGAAAATCATTTCGCTTATCTGAAGAAAGGGAATAATCAATATTCCTTCACTCAGAAGCAGTGCGACGAGATGGAAGATTAGATGTGTCTGCTTTCAGCAGATTGTCCCTGGGTGCACGGTGCAAAAGAAAAGTTAACAATAAAAAAAAAAGTGCCATCCTGGCAGGTATTCATTTTCCTGTAAAATCCCAAAAAAAGGTGCCAAGAATGGAAAGATGCAATGGGTTTGCTGTGGAGCTCTGGGGTGTTCCTGAAGCAGGGTGTAAAATTTACATCACAATCTTATCTGTGGTGAAAAGGGTCGCTCGGGTGCTTAGGTTGCTTAGCGGCGGCTGATCGAGTCTCGGTATTATGAAGATGCCAAGGAAGATTCGCAGTGGCAGACGGTAAAGGAAGTACGTTTACTCAGCTGTTGCACTTGGGACTTATTTGCACTATGAATACAATGCAGTGGGGCAAAAAAGTATTTAGTCAGCCACTGATTGTGCAAGTTCTCCTACTTAGAAAGATGAGACAGGTCTGTGATTCATCATAGCTACACTTCAACTATCAGAGACAAAATGAGAAAAACAATCCAGGAAATCACCTTGTAGGATTTTTAAAGAATTTAATTGTAAATTATGGAGGAAAATAAGTATTTGGTCAATAACAAAAGTTCAACTCAATACTATGTAACATAACCTTTGTTGGCAATGACAGAGGTCAAATGTTTCCTGTAAGTCTTCACCAGGCTGGCACAAACTGTAGCTGGTATTTTGGCCCATTCCTCCATGCAGATCTCCTCTAGAGCAGTGATGTTTTGTGGCAACACGGACTTTCAACTCCCTCCACAAATGTTCTATGGGGCTGAGGTCTGGAGACTGGCTAGGCCACTCCAGGACCTTGAAATGCTTTTTACAGAGCCACTCCTTCGTTGCCCGAGCGGTGTGTTTGGGATCATTGTCATGCTGGAAGACCCAGCAACGTTCCATCTTCAATGCTCTCACTGATGGAAGGAGGTTTGGGCTTAAAATCTCACAATACATGGCCCCGTCCATTCATCCCTTAACACGGATCAGCCGTCCTGTCCCCTTTGCAGAAAAACAGCCCCAAAGCATGATGTTTCCACCCCCATGCTTCCCAGTAGGTATGGTGTTCTTGGGATGTGACTCAGCATTCTTTTTTTTTTCTTCTCATTTTGTCTCTCATAGTTGAAGTGTACCTATGATGAAAATTACAGACCTCCCTCATCTTTCTAAGTAGGAGAACTTCCACAATCAGTGACTGATTAAATACTTTCTTGCCCCACAGTAACTGTTTCTGAAGAGTCAAAGATTTAGGTGTAAGGTGTAGCATTAATTAGCTACTGTAATCATTGTCTGTGGAAAGTCCTCACAAGGTTAGTGAGACAAATGAGTGCGTACTCAAGTAAAGCACTTCTGTAATTGGTCCACCACTGAAGGCACATACTATAAATGGTAGCGATGGACCATTGAGTCTGTGAGCCTGATATCCCTGGACACTCTACATTGTGCATTATTCCCAATGAATTGACATTTGAAATTCAGTCACACAAAAATCACTTTTAGGACACGATATCTGCACATTTTGTGATATTTCATTAGAAAGCTGCTACAATGCGTTAAATCACTGGCTTTAATCTGTCCGCTTAAAGGCACGAGATATTTCGATAATGCGAGCTTGTCCTTCTTAATTATAGTAATTCATGTGCTGTGTTGCGCAGGACCTGCTTTCAATTATAGTTGTCTACTTTTTAATGTGTATTTGCATTGTGAATGCCAGTCAGATGGCATGTTCTCTCTGTAATGTTTTCTCTTTGTTATTAACCTACTGTTATCTCGACTTAAGAAGATAATTAGAAGTAAATATGCAGCTTTGCCTGGATACCTTATTATCGGTGCATGTGTGTGTGTGTGTGTGTGTGTGTGTGTGTGTGTGTGTGTGTGTGTGTGTGTGTGTACGTGTGTACAGAAGCTCTGAGTATCAGCCTAATTAAAGAAATGTCATATTTTCACGCTGTAAACAGACAGATCGCGATCTATACCCTGTCAATCCTCTCATCCTAGTATATTTATCCATGGCTTTATGCACGAATCTGGTTTGGTTCTCTCTCACTCTGTATGGATAGAAATGGTTTGAATCCCAGCTGTCAATCAAGTGCCACTGGCTTGATCCAGGTTCTTTTTGCAAAGCAAAAGCTCGAACCGTCCCGTGCTTATTGTGGCAAACTTTGAGCACAACCTTGTTATACATATTCACAGAGCCCTGTTTCTGAATGACAGATCACATTCACAGTTCCACATCTCTGAATACTGAGCGCTCTCTACAATCCCCCGGTCGCGCACCTGAACGAAAATGCGACGAGGAGAAACCTCGCTTCCAGATTCATGCGGTGACACGCCTGTGCCGGGATTCATATGAAATTAAAATGTTGATAAATTATTGACCGGAAATGCTTCCGAATTCCCAACCGTCCCTAATTATCTTCTTCTGTTCCTGACAGGATGGACCCGAGGCTGGACAGACGGTGAAGGTACGGCCTTAATAATGCACTGCGTCTGAATTTATCATGAAGTCTCACTGCTGCTTATCTTGCATTAAAGAATGATTGTTTTTCATTTGCTGGCCCCAGACCGTTGGAGTGTGTCAATTTTTAATGGGCTTATTTTGAAATGCTTTGTCCATACAGTGGTGGCTGAAGTCAGGGCAGACATGGTTTGAGACAGCAGGGCTTTCAGGTGAAGCTGGCACCCTGTTAAGTCTAAGATGCTTTGCCTTTGGCCATTTTTAATGCTGGCTGAATATTGAATTTTAAAAGCGGGTTATATTCGGGGTTAGGTTTGTATTTGATTGCTGTAGAGTGTTCACTAAAAATGTCTATTTACCAGCAGAATTAGTGACTGCACGCTGTACAGAGTAGTAGCCAGTAACCACCAGCACTGCGGTGACCCGAGTCCCGGCTAAAAATTGCAGTTGTTAACTAGTTACGTAAATCAGCGTTATGACCAGAATGAGATGCCCTCAATTAGATATCGTTAACACTTTGGGAAGTTTTCGACAAGCTTCCTTGAGGTGATTAAAAGTGGAACTTTGGATCGGATTATATTCCTGTAATGAAAACATACTCGACCGCCGAACGATTTTTTTCCGTTAATGGATGATAATCTATTGTGTTTTGTCTGCTAGGCTAAAAAAGTGCAACGTGTGCCGTTTATTGAGGGTTTAATCCAGTACAACCATGGCTGATTTCACTTATTAAGCCCATAATGGGATGAGTGTATTCAATTAGCCAACTGTGGTTTGTCCCTGCTGAGGTAGCACATATTGTAGATATTAATATTTAGCTTTTCCCAATCCTGATTAGCTTGACCAGGCATGAAACTTTCTGCAGTTCTCTGTCTCATGACTAGGGAGGTCCACAGGGGTTACTCATTTCTCCGAGCGTGTTTCCTAGAGGATCTTGTTTAAGATGCAGTGATTAAGGTAGAAGTTAGAACTGCAAGTTTATCTCGGTAGAAGGATGGAGATCAGACCGGTACGCGATGGCTTTCCACCGCCCTCGTACTATGCTAATTTCCTTATTGAATAATGTGCACGTATCCATTTTTATTGCATATGGAATTCGTATTAATTATACATTTATAGCATTTGGGGTGAGAGCTGGCTGTAGCCTGAAGTGGAGCGCGTTATTGAAATGTTAATGACATAATTCCAGGAGAAGTTGTAAAGCCCTAGAAGGAGGCCCCATAATCCCAACGACTCTAATCAGAACCGTGGGCACATGACCTGCCATTTCCAACTCCTCACATCAAAACCCAAATATCCCAGATATTGGATTAAAGGCGTAACATTGAGCTTTTCTCTGAAACTACGCGATTATGGGAGAGGTTGAACGTAAACGGGTTCAATCTACACAGAACCCTCTTAAATCCTTCAGCAAACCTGGTCTGATCCCATTACATGCTGTTTATTGTGCACTCTGTTCTTTGGTTCTTAGAAGATGCAAAGTGTTCACTGCCGAGAGGTCCTCTTAAATCCTTCTAATCAACACACTAAACTAGCTCGAGTTGCTCTAGCTGTTGCTATAATTCAGTAATATTTGTATCTTTTATCAAATCTGAAACACTGAAAGCAAAAGGGACCTGATGTTGTTTTTGCCCGTGATACTCTCCTCTGTCAGCAGGTGTCGCAAGTGTTCACTCGTACTGGATTTCTGTCATTCAGATGCCAATACGATGTGTAAAAAACACACATTTTAATCCCTAAGACTGAATCTGTTGTGATAAATATTTAGTCAACATGGTAAGCAGAGTAAACTTCTCCACTGTAGTCTAAATAGGGATGAACGACAATATCCTCTGTTGCCTACTGCATGTATTTGGAAGACTTTTGAGGGGTTTGGTTCTCTGCGGTGTCTCTTGCTGCTCTTGCTCCTCCTTGTCTCATCTCACCCATGATCATTAGCCCCGCGGTGCATGCGTTTGGCATCAGTCCTCCCCAGCTGGGAGGAACATCACTGCGTCCAGAGCATTAACAGTGATGGACGAGTTCCTCCTTACTGCCCAGCCCTGCATTCTCAATCACCACTTGTAATTGTTGTTTAATTTTGATAATTCCTCAGCCTGGAAGGTCTTCGTTTGAAAGTTTCTTGACAGTACAGGAAGGAACCGAGCTATACCACTTGCATTGTGGCTTGTGAGCCAGCTGTCGAGCCTGAAATTGCGTTAAAAATAAGCAGTGTAAATTATTAATGAATACAGTTAGGGTGTCTTCAGAAGCCTCTTAGATCTGTGGACTCTCTCCTTGGCTGAAATATGAGATACGATGGGCAAATTACCCCTAGTGGGACCCCTTTTAATCTTTATTTTTATTGCCAATTTTGGTGGCGACCAATTTCTCACCTGCTGCGAGTTCGAGATGAGATAATATGGGTTGTCAATAGCAACAAGGTCAAATTGAAATAGATTTCAGATCGAATTTTACACTCCAGTGAATGAACTGTGGACTGGGCTGAAAAAGGAGCAGAAAGAGCTTCTGTCCTCAGTGAACTAATCAATGAGCCTGATACTTCTAGCATTATTTTTTTTAACTTTGGTCCATGCTTAATAGAGAGAACTTGTCTGGCATGCTTCTTAACCAAATCTAGCAATCTCTGTTTTTTCATAAACTAATTTTCAGCATGAAGTTACTCTGGATTAGACTCTTGCCCAGTCCTTTTATGGAAACAGATTATCTTGCGCATGTAGCACACCTGCTACGTTAAGTGTGCTCGCCCCATTTCTCACCTGCGTTATTGCAATCAGGTGCTGGAAGCTTAAAAAAGATCGAATAAAATGGGCACAGTCTATAGAAATGAATGCATTTTTACTAACTTCCAAGCCTGGAGCTACATGAGGACGGAAGACTAAGTATTCATGTGGTAAAATTGGGTTTCCTCATTCTCTATCTAGCAGCAAGGCGTGGGAGCGGCTCAGGAATTCAGTCATTTGTCTTCCTTAGGAGGGTCATTTATCTTGCTTCTAGAGCATGATGGTCTGAAGTACATTAAAAAACTGCCTGAATATATACATCATTGCCAGTGTAACTCAGTTGAGTGTGTACAGACTAGTCAGATCAATGGCTCGGAGTTCATAATGGATTTCTAACATATTTATCTTTGTGTGAGGAAGGTCATTGAGGTACATGTGCTCATGGTCAGCGTCAGGTTTTTCCACTGTCCTGTCCTGATTGCACATTACTGCAGGTTTAATGTCCAGACCATCAACATCCGTTCGCTTCAATGTCCAAGGTCGTAAGAGTTGTAATAGGAAATAAGTCTGTCTTGTGTACATATCATTCACATCTGAATGACAGAATGCAAGTACGAGCGAACCCCTGTGACACCTGCTGACGGAAAAGATAACTGCAGTTTTAATTTATGTTTTACACAACGTCCCAACTTCATTGGTATTGGTGTTGTACTATGTGATGTAATGCGGACATTAAACTGCACTCGCCTGTATTTGGATTATCTGTGGAGTCATAGAGGACCGATGCTGATAGATTCTGCACAGATTCAATGGTATTCCAGGTCATGTACATTCTATGGGGCCTATAAGGCAGCAATTTGGGAACTCCATTGGTGAAATGACATCTCCTGTTGCCTTTTTACAGTATATCATGTGTATCATGGATACAGTAAGACACTGAACTACACAAATATCTTGCACTTCTCTACATAAAGGGAAGAAGCTGGTTTTCACTTACCAGTTTTTCCAATTAGAAGTCAATGCTTGTAGCTTGAAAATGTAGTTTTGCTTCACAAACACAAACGAAGAACAGGGTTTGATTAGATTAACTAGGCGCAGTTAACAAGCAACAGGTGAGCCTCATTAACTCCAATTGTAACAAGACCAGGAAACGGATCACGTAATAAAGAGGATACAAGGAAAAATGAGACGGGGTATGAAGAAGTATTGGAGTCAGTATTAGGGCTGAGAAATGGGCTCCAGCTCCTCACAACCCTGAATTGGATTAAGCGAGTATTTAAAGTGAGTGAGCGAGCGAGAGAGTGAGAGAGGGCATGGTGATGAACTTTTTGTCTTCATTTCTGAAGCGTGAGGGCACCAGTTAACTTCATCACAACCAACCCCCAAGGTTAGCCCCCACCCGAAGGAGATCTGAGGATGTGCAAAAGTTTTAGGCCACCATTAGATATGTTGTTTTGGCAATGGTATTATGACCAATATCTTGTCGACAGCTGGAGTCACAAATTTGGATTCGTCACTCCATAATACTCTTTTCCACTGATCTTCATTCCAGTCTCTGTGAGCTTTAGCAAATTTTAGCCCTTTCCCCCCTTTCCCCTTTCCAAAAAGTCGGCTGCTACCAGCTGTCAGACTAAATACTTGCCGTTGTGCCGGTTTTATATGTATTCAGCTTTTAATACTGCTTACAAATGTCCTGAGAAATAATTCTATATAGTC